>CM076582.1:611416468-612078446 GCA_034641835.2 Pinus albicaulis
ATTTTGCACCTTTGAGTTGGTCCAGAAGGTCATCAATCCGTGGGATTGGGTACCTATTCCAGACAGTGATCTTGTTCAGCGCCCGATAGTCAATACAGAGTCTCCACGTCCCATCCTTCTTCTGTACCAACACGATCGTGCTCCCACAGGGCGATGAACTTGGTCTGATGTGACCTTTCTGCAACAGCTCCTGAATCTGCCTCTTGATTTCATCATTTTCCAGAACAGAGCGTCGATAGATCGGTCCATTGGGTAGTGGCGCACCTGGGGTCAGATCAATTGGGTGCTTGACCTGGCAGTGCAGAGGAACCCCTGTGGGTGAGGTGAAGATGTCCCCGTACTCCTCCATGACCTTATCCATTTGTTGTTGTCGTGCAGAGGGGCCCTGTCTAGAGGTCGTGGCCACAGTCTTCTTCTTGCCCTGGGGGCGGATCATCAGGAAAACGAATTTCCTAGTTTGGGAAATGAGCTTATTGCATTGTTTTGCAGTAACCAAAGAGATAGCGGCAGGAGGTGGTACCTCTGGTATCCTGTACAACTTATTTCCCAAAGTAACAATAACAACACGAGGTCGAGACTCATACACAGCATGATGCTTCCACAAGTATGGTTGTCCTAATAATACATCAGAAACATCAATAGGAGCAACGTCACATAATACCTCATCCGTGAAGGGCTTGATGCTATAGGGAAGGCGACACTACCGGCTGACGCGAAGATCTTGTCCTTGGTGAAGCCACCCGATGGTGTATGGATGTGGGTGAGCTGTGGTCGGCAAGCCCAACCGCTTCATGGCATCTGCTGAAATGAGGTTCTTTTGGCTCCCATTGTCGACAATGAACTGTACAGGGGAGCCCTTTACCCACATCTGGGAGTGGAAGAGACGTTCCTCCTCCTTTGGATCTTTCGGTTCCTCCTTCTGGACCTTTGTAGTGGCAACAGTGGCGTTGGGCTCCGCATCAATAATCTGTTTCCCTTTTTCATTCCCCTTTTCAGGTTCTGATTCGGAGTCGGAGCATGCATCTGACTCAGAAGCCCTCATCTCGGCCACTAGCGACTGCTTGGCCCGACACTCACGTGTGTTGTGAGTGGAGCTCTTATGGAATCATGAAGCCCTAAAATCGGGTCTACAACAAGAGGATACCCAACGTCCGATCTTTACAAATTTTTATGCATGGGATGTAATCTTGTTTATGCGATTTAAAATAATTTCGAATAACAACCGATAATAAAGATTATTCAACTGTTATAAGAAAATAATTCAATAAAGATAAACCATTTCATATAAAAAGTTAGATGAAACAGTTATGAAAAACATATCGCATAATAAGCTATTCATACACTAAGCATAAATAAATAGTTATCACAGTACAGAAGTGCCAAATGATAACTTAAGCATTCAAGCATAAATATATAAACAAATGAAAATAAATATTACTTTAACACAGAAGCAGAAATAGTTAAGAGATAAAAGTACCATTTATAACTGGTTCTACTCATGAGCTAGAAGTAATAATGATTTATCTCTTCTTAATCCAACATCTACTAAGAGTACATAAATGTAACTTCAGTAGCAGATATTAGACACAGATATCAATAAATCTCATTCCATTCATTCATCAAAATCTCCTCTGAGGGTGCAGAAGTGCATGTTCTGAGGACAAGTTTTTGACAAATTTCAGGACCCTTCTCTAAATGCATGAGAAGGGTTTAAATACTACTAACTAAATCTAATTATAGTTTATTACAAAAATTTAGGATTTGGTTTAAATGACCGTCCTTTTTCTAGGCAAAAAATAAGTAAAACTAACACTAAATCTAAAACTAAAATTAACAACTAATTACTTATGAATTTGATCTTTGAATTTGCAAGCATCCAGCATTGATTTGAGAAGAGGAGGCTGACCGACTTCAGATTTTAATTGTCCCGAAAAAACGGAATCGGCAAGTGTTGGCGCGATCTTCTCAGCAGAATTAATGATGCAATTAAGAGCACTGCATTGACTGTGTGGTTTTACCAGATATGTCCAGTAAGAATCCCAATTTAACTTTGTCAATCCTTGAATTGATTTTGCATTTTCCTCCGTTTTCTGTTTCCACTCTGTTTTCAATTGCTGGGCTTGTGGTAGGTATCCTGGAATAGTTTCTAAAATCAAATTAACTTTGTGCAAATTTTTATTTACACAATCAGTAATGTTGCTTGCTGCTGTAGCTGCTTCCACTGCTGCTTTTTCTGCCTCTCTGATCTGTGCATCCCAATTATTGAAGAGCATTTCTTTATGACCGTCATTGATAATTGGTGCTCCTGCTCTTTTTCCTTCCTCTGTCTTTTGCCATGCCAAATAATTAGTAACTCTTTCATTAGTTAAATCATAATCATGTCGTAATTCTATGACATGATTAGTGATTTTATCAATTTCTTGACAAAAAGAGTTCCATTGCGAGATTTTCTGGCATAATATATCTTGTTGTTGTAGTAGTTGATTATTCAAAGAAATAGATTCTGAGATAAACTCTGTAAGCTTGGGGTCGTCTTTATGCATCTCTTGCATAATCTGTATTTATTTCTCTTTTTTAGCCAAGATTTTCTGATATCCGATCTGCATTTGCTGAAACTCTTGCTGTAACTTTTCAAATTGTATATGTGCTTCACTGTTGGCATGTGCTTGTTGCAATTGTTGTTGCAGAACTTGTATTTGATCCTCTTTTTCATTTAATAACAGTCGTACCTCAGATGCTTTGTCAATAGTTGCGGAGGCATAAGCTCCTGTAATCTGAGATAATTTAGTAAGATTTTCAGTGGGATCCGTAGTAGGATCTTTCCATAAAACATCCAATTGTTCTGCATCAGTAGAGAGCACACTTTCTAATTTTCTCTTCTTTCTTTGCTTCCTTACTACTGCTTTATGTTGTGGGCTATAGAATATATCTAGAGGAGGAATTTCCTCTATTTTAAGTACAAGCTCAGAGGAAGGAGTAATGGGTATATGTTCTTTTTCTGTGACATTGCCACTTATTTCTGTAATCAAACCTTTTGTTGTCTGTACAGGAGTTTGTATGTTCTGTCCTTCAACATTAATCAAATCATTAAATGATTCCCATTCTTTATCTAACTGAGTGCTGATGGATGGTTGCTGTACATTAAGAGGTGGAAGATTCAACTATGTAGTTGAAGTCTGTTGTTGTGACAGCTCTTTTGATTGAGCTGTATCCTTGACTGAGCCTTCACTTTTATCCTGATCAGATTTTTTAGAATGTTCAGAAATTTCTTTGTCAGACTTTGACTTAGACCTTTTTGAATCTGAGCTGCCACTGAGACTGACACTAGGAGTTGGTTCCCTTGCGGGTTCCAAGCGCAAATTATCCAAAGGAATAGTGGTCAATCTTCTTTCTCTGTATACTTTAAACTCTTGAAATTCTTCTGGGGAGAACCGTGTTTGAGCTAAATGCAAAATTTCTTTAAATGAACATTTTTCTTGAAACATATCATCAAAAAGATCTTCTTCTCCAGAAAATACTCTTACTTTGACTACAGTGGTGAAATCCTTGACAATACCATATGGATCAAATAGCCTTCTCGTAAACTTAAACAATTTTAAACATGTAACATTGTTTACTTCCTTAAACGCATCACCAACATCAAATAATAAAAATGCTCCGCAGGACATAGGAAATTGTGGCCAGATGGCTTTCTTTTTATCCTTTAATTCTTTTGTCAAACCTCCGTCTCCACAGGTTTGATATGCAATTTCCCGAGCTATGAGTTTATCCGGAACATATAAGGGAAAAACATGAGGAGAAGCAAAGCTTCCAAAAACCCTCACATAAGTAAACAATTCTTCTCCAAACCATCTTGCGACAGGGAGAATGTCTACTTCTGCTTCAGGGGAAAACCTTGGGGCATTCTTATTATACAACAATCTATACAGTGGCAACATTATGCCATGGAAAATTTTATAAAAATGAGGGACAAATTTTGATTCCCACAACTCTTTGTGATAGACATGAATGGGCAAGGGATCCTGAATTGTCCATTGCCAACCCATTAAAGGGAACTTAGAAACAAAGCAGATTGAATCCATAACATAGGCAGATAGATAAAAAGGAGGATAAATCCTCTGAGAGATAGTCCGTTTAGACCGGTAATTGAAAATAGCCGTGGCTAAATTATCAGACAATATTTTATCCCAGTCCACAATGGTAGCGTTAACAACAGCATTCAATAAGGGAAGCCATTCAGGAAAAAAATTATTAATGTCAGGCTTTCCAAAAAGCCTACATAGCATAGCGGTAGCAAAACAATATGGAGAAGAGAGTGAGCCAGTACTGTACATACCTTGTTTATCTTTTTTCAGTGGTTCATCTCTTCTAGACCATTCCTTGGTGCATTCCGCCAAATTTGCATTTTCCTTGGAAAATTTCTCCATAAATTGTTTGTTGTAAGTTTCCTGAGGCTCCGACAAATGATACATAAGCCTCAAATCTTCTGGAGTAAATGACTCGATGAGCTCTTGACATTGAGTTTTGAACTTTCTGTCTGTAATATCAGTGTTATCCAGCACCCATTTTACCATGTCTGTATATGGAAGAATTCTTGGTCTTGTTGCTACCCGGTGTAAAAATGAACAAGCCAGCTCTGTAAGAGATGCTTCAGAAGAATTACTTGAGCCTGCAGTAGCGGAAACATCCATTACCCTTGGGTTCTCTTCTTCAAGCAAATTAAAGATACCCTCCCAAGTGGTGATAATAGCGTCCTTGTTGCAAGTAGTGTCTGTGTACAAGAATGCCATCTCTTTACTTTCAAAACTCAGAGCTTTCTCTTTCTTTCCCATAATACTCTAAATATTGCTTCGTATAGTCTCCTGTTCTTCGCACCTACGATTTTACGAATTAAGTGAGAATAATGATATGAGAAAGGTGACAGGATAGTTTTAAATGCTGAAGGTGTATGAAATATATTATTTTAACATGAAATAACCTTTCAATCAAAACAAAATCCTTTTCATTAATAATCGACAATCCATTCGTTAATTTGACATCAAAGCGTATAACAGATATCGATTCATGGAAAGATTTTCTTCGTACAATGAGCTTTAAGAATGTGCAATCCTGCATTCGGCGATTTTCTTTGCAATATCACAAAATCACAATATCGCAAATTGCAATATCCGCATCATCAGAATATCGCAAAATCTGCATCATCGCCATATCACAAATCACAACTTTCACAAATCACAATCTCGTAACATCGCGAAATCGCAATATCGCAAAATATATCATATGAAAAATATCTGTTAATATATTTTCTGCGATATGCAATTTGCGATAAATATTTTAATGCATAGTTTTTGGATCGTGCTATCGCAATTTAGAATATTTTTCTTTGCAAAAGATATATTTTACTTTTTTGTGATAAATGTGATATTTTATTCAAAGAAAGATTTTATTCTAATCTGTCATAAAATTAAATTTATTTAAATATTTTCCAAAGAATTTTCTTAGGTTAATGATTGTAAGTTTTATTGAAAATGAAAACAAACATCAATTAATTTTTTGGATTTTTAAACTAAGGGTCCCCACTTATTTAGTATTATTACTAATACTAAATAAGGAGGGGGTTGTTACTAGCCACAACAATTGGCGATTCTCTTGGAAGAACCAATTATCTCTGCTTTTCTTTTGGATTTTCTAAACTTTTCAAAACAGAAAATTTTCCAGAAAATCAAACTTTATTATAAAAAGACAAAGTACATTATGCTTTAATCTATAAATGATATTTCATTTCTTCTATGTTCAACTTTGACTATTCACTTCCTCAAGCTAGTCTTTGTATCTATATCAGTCATTACTTGGTTTAAAAAGATAAAAACAAAAGGCTTCTCTGTAAATCAGTTTTTAAATATGCTCATTTGTCGTATGTAGAGCCACTGCTGCCAGCAAGCGTCTATAACCTCGACAGGGTTACCTGTTACCCAGCAATATCCTGTGTCCCACTTAGAGAAATACACAATTTTCAAAGAGAAATCCATATTCACACTTATTGCTTTTTATTTTCTTTTTTACCCTTAAAGAACAATGTCTTGGTTTGGTAGCCAATTTATGACAGTGCCATTCACTTGATATATAACTTTGTTGAACAAGCTGGCTCGTGATGAGACCCCTTGCCTTTTGATTGCAGTAATCTTGAGTCATTGCCCTGTTGTGGTATGCAGTATTGGCAAAGTCAGCAAGCTATAATATCTATGATCATGATAAGTCGGCTCGTGATGAGACCTCTTACTCTTTAAGTTAAAGTGTATCATTGGATTATTCCTTGAACATTGTAATTTTCTAAGTGGGGAGGAAGTCATTGTTTCCTTAAGATAGTTCTGGACGACAATGATAGAGTTTTTTGAAGAGAACTTTTCTACAGAGAATCTTCATTTTTTTATAGATACCTTTCATTGAACTGATATAAAACATCTTCCTGCTAGAAGTTGCTTTTCATCAAAATTTTCAAAGTTGAAACTAGTATCATTTCTAGACTAAAGCTTTTAACTGTATCTTTGAATAATAATGATCAATATTCTAAAAAGAATTCTATTTATATAAGTGAAGAAATAAAATCTAAAACAGAGAATTTGTATCTTTTTCATGAATTCCAAATGTAACCGTTAACAACTGGTTTTATTAAAAATAAAGAAAACTAATATACAAAATAGAAGAATAATCTCCTATGGAAAATATTTTTTGAGGATCTATCCATTAACAGGTAAAGACTCTCTTTTTCCTGTTAAATCTTGTAACATAAAAGTAGATGGACCTAAGATCTCTGCAATTTGGAAAGGACCAAGCCACATTCGTTGAAATTTTGTATGTTTTCCTTTTTCTTCATGAGCCTTGTCCCATTTTAAAACTAGATCTCCTATCTGAAAATCCTTTCTGGTTATCATGTTTGAATCAAAAGAAGCTTTAACTAATGCTTGATGATGAGCATGAGTTACTTTGGCTTTTTCTCGTTGTTCTTCTAACTTAATTATTTCCATCTGCCTTAATTGTAAAGAAGAAGTTGGTACTTCATCAATATATTGGACTAAGGCTAGAGAAGGGATTGCTAAATGAGTTGGAAGAACCACTTCTCTCCCATAAACTAAATTAAAGGGAGAAGTGCCAATAGAAGCCTTCTAAGTTATTCGATCTGCCCATAAAGCATATATTAAAGACTTATGCCAATTTTTATGACTTTGATCAATGGTTCGCTTGATTATTCTGATTAAGTTTTTATTTGTAGATTCAGCTAACCCATTTCCCTGTGGATAATAATTGGCAAAATATTTAAGTTTAAAACCTCTCTTGAGTGCAAATTCAGTCATAGTATTACCAGAAAAATACGATGCATTATCAAACATTAAAGCAGAAGGTAAACCAAACCTGGTGATTATGAACTGATCTATGAACTCGATGATGTGTTCGGCATTAGCAGTCTTGAGGGGGACTGCTTCTACCCATTTCGTAAAATAATCAGTTGCTGTAATGATATACCTATGTTGTTTAGAAGAGTGAGGAACGATCTCACCTATTATGTCTAATCCCCATTGATCAAAAGGCTGCTCAATGTTGACTGGTTGTAATGGCAATGATGGTTTCTTTTGTCTTCCAGCTGTAGTTTGACAAATTTGACATTTCCTTGCGTAGCTATGTGAATCTTTGAATAATGTGGGCCAGTAATAGCCTGCACGGAGGATTTTATGTGCCGTTGCATCTCCAGCATAATGTCCACCTGCTGGCCCATCATGAAGTTCCTGCAAGACTTTATCAGCTTCAGATTTCTCCAGACATCTAAGAAGAACAGAATCATAATTCATTCTAAAAAGAACATCATTCACAAGCTGATATTGTTTAGCCTTCAACCTTAGAGCTCTTTTCTTGGTGTAATCGAGATTTGGAGGAGCATATCCATTCTTCAGATAAAATATGATATCAGCATATAATGATTCAACATCGTTTAGGCTTACCTCATATGTTTGTATTTCTTCAGATGGTTTTTCAGAAATAAGTGATGCTCCAGCTAGTATTTTGCAAAAACCTTGACCTCTTACAATATTTGCTGGTTTGATTTCTACATCATATTCTTGTAAGGCAGTAACCCAATTGGCTCTTTTCTCACCCACATCTTTTTGGACTAAAATATTTCTTACCGCTGGAAACGGTACTATGATTTTTGTATGGGTTTTAAGTAGAAAGGGTTTGAAATATTTAATTGCTTTGAAAACAACATAAGCTTGTTTTTCCACATCTGAATAATTCAATTCAGCTCCTTGTAAATTTGAACTGAAAAAAGCAATTGGGGCTTCTGCTTTGTCTTGATTTGCTTGAGTGAGTATTGCAGCATAAGATTTATTAGAGGCAAATGTATACAAAATAAAAGGATCGGAAAATTTTGGAGTTGCTAAAGATGGAGCATTAATAATTGCTTGTTTGATCAGATTGAATGCCTCATATTCGTCTTTGCCCCATTTGAAGATTGAATTATTTTTAATCATTGCTTGCAAAGGAGATACAATTCTCGAAAAATCTGGCACAAATATCTTTACAAAATTAATCTGGCCAAGAAAAGATTGCATAGCTTTCTTGTTGTGAGGTAAGGGTATTTCAGAAATTTCTTTGATTCTATCAGGGTCAATATGAATTCCAGATTTTGATACTATGAACCCAAGAATTTTTCCTTCACTTAATGCAAAAAAAGATTTTTTCGGATTAAGTGAAATTCCATACCTTTGACAACGTTGGAAGATCTGTTTCAAATCTCTAAGATGATTGCTTCGTTTTTTGGAATAAACAGTTATATCATCCAAGTAAATTACCACTGATTTGTTAACTAATCCCTTGAAAGCAATGTCCATGGCTCTCTGAAATGTGGCACCAACATTGATCAGACCAAAAGGCATCTTTTGATATGCATAAGTGCCCCATTTGGTTCTGAATGTAGTTTTCAATTGATCATCAGGATGGACTAACACTTGGTTGTAACCAGAGAAACCATCTAAGAAAGACATTAGTTCTGATCCTGCAACTGCCTGTAATATTTGCTCCATAGGAGGCAAAGGAAAATTATCTTTTTGGCAGGCTTTATTAAGATTTCGAAAGTCAATACAAATTCTAATGTCTCTGTTCTTCTTTCTAACAGGAACCATATTGGAAACCCATTTAGAATGTCGGACGGGAAAAATAATCTTGGCTTTCAATAACTTATTGAGTTCAGATTTGATCTGATTTTCTAGATTGGGGTGGATCTTTCTCAACTTTTGTTGGACAGGTTTTTCATCATTGATCATTGGGATAGTATGTTGGATGATAGAAGTGTCATAAGTTTTGAGTTCATCGTAGTTCCAAGCAAAGACACTTTTATATTGTTTCAAAAGACGAACATACGCTAATTTTTCTTCAGGAGCTAGGCCAAGGCCTAGGTTGATATTCTGTGGTTTGGCATCAGTTCCTAGATTTACTAATTCATAATTCAAAGTTGAACTTTGCAGTTTTGAATTGGTAGATCTTTTAAATCGATCTTTCAAATCATAAAGGTCTTCTAACTTGACTACTGATTTCGGCATAGCATTATTGGTGCTATCTTGGAGAAATTGTTTGTCATGTTGGTCTTCATCAATTATCTGATTGGTGTAAGATCCTTCAGATGTGAGAAAATTTACAATATCAGGATCATCATTGAAAATCCTCCAATTGGTAACGTTATCAGGAATCGAGGGTCTAAAGATTAATTCGATTGAAAATCGATCAGGACTAAAGTCTTCTGCAAGAATGAGCTTGGAAGCTACATTAGCTAGGAGGTCTAAACTAGCATTCTGAATTCTGGGAATTGATGAAATATTAAATGCTATAAAGTGTTCAGTCAGATCTTGGACTAAAGATTGATAATGCTTTAAATGACCTGATAAACAATGTATAGTATTGCGTACCTGTTTAATTACAATTTCTGAATCTCCAAAAACTTGTAGATATTTGATGTCTAATCCGATTGCTTTGTATAATCCTTGGACTAAAGCCTCGTATTCTGCGGTGTTATTAGTGCAATCAAACTCAAGTCTACAAGTTAACATAATTTTGTTTCCCTCTGGACTAACCAAAACGCATCCTGCTCCTGCTCCTTCATTAGACTTAGAACCATCAAAAAATAATTTCCAAAATAAAGATTTATTTACAGGAGTATCTACAAAATTTCCTAAGAAAGAATCAACTGAATAATTTCCAATGATATTACTGTTGTATGCAACTGGTTCATTCTCTCCTTCAAGTTCTGTTACTATGTATTTCTGATGTTTTTCTCGTTCAACCTTTATCTGATTTGGTTTACCATTGTAAGGAAGCCACATATGTGACCAATCAGTTGCAAAATATCCATGAAGTTTTTCTAACCAATCTCTGCTAAGAATTAAGCCATAAAATTCTGGAATATCTGCAACTAAAATATCAATGACTTGACATACCTTTGGATTTGATGACAATCTTATGGTAACCTGATTTAATTCGCCAATCACTTCAACTTGCGATCGATCTAGCTGGACTATGCGCACAACAGATTTTTGTGGTTGAATGTTCAACTTTGCACATATTGATTTTGGTAGAATATTAGATGAAGCTCCAGAAGCCACTAAACAATTATGCAAATTTTTATTGAAAACTTCATAATTAAGAAGAAATGGAGGAGTATGAGATCTTGACCTTCCTCCAATTAAAGCGATATTTTCTAGATCAACTTTACTGATCGTATTAGCTAGAGGTCTTCCCATCTCGTTGGAAGCTTGAGAAATCACAGGATCAGGTAAAGGTTTTCCTGGTACAGCATGTAATTCTTTCAAAAGTACCTTTTGTTGGTGTTTTAACTTGCTCAAATCATAAAAAGTGATGTTAGCCCTAGTCTTCTTCATGTATTCTATGATATTTTACTCCATCTCATATGGAACAATCAATGTTCTTTATGGATTTGATGAATCTGTCTGGACTGGGCTGGTTTGAATTTCTTTAGATGTCGTTTTCTTGGGTGCAACTTTATCCTTAGTCAATGAGCTTGCGCTCTTTGACTTAGGAGTAGGTGGAGGAGGATCAAGTTGATTTCTACTTCGAGTGCTAACTGGGGATGCTTCTTGATCTTCCTCATCTGGAAGGATGAAATCCCACATACCTTGTACTTCTACGACTTCTTCTTCATCAGTAGTTTCTTCAGTAGCAGTTTCTTCTTCTTCTTCTTCTGATTCAACATTAGTTATAGCATTTGGTGGCTTTGGATCAGTTGAAGGATTTCTTCTAAAAGGCTTGAAAGACTTTTTAGAAGATGTTTCTGCCACTTGTTTCTTAATGTCAACCATTTCGTTAGACATGGTTTTCAAAACTTTCTACAATCCTTCTAAATCAAATGGATCTTTTGATTGTTTTTTCTTGGGGTCTTCCTTAAAAGTAACCTTCTTGGATTTTCGTTCTTCTATCGCATTTTTCTTATCTAGAGCAATGATACGTTTCTCTACCGCTATTGCCTCCTTCATGTTTTCTGCTAAAGTTGTTTTGTTAGCCCTATCAACAAAGATTGCTATGTTTGATGGTAAAGCAGAAATGTACCATTCACTTCGCACTTCTTCGCTAGGCTTGGAAGTAGTAGGAATTTTGTTTAACAATTTATTGAAACGTGAATTAAAATCCTTGACAAGTTCTTTTGAATCAGCTCTAAGATTAGACAGATCATTGATTAATGTCGATGTAGACCTGTCATCACCAAATTTAGTCAAAAATTGATCTTGAAAGATATCCCAACTAGTGATGGATCCAGATGGTAATGAGAAATACCATGATCCAGCTGCTCCTTGTAGAGTATAAGGGAAAAGTCGGACAACAACATCTTCATTAATAACTCCATTGAGATTTATGGACAACATAAAATTGTTTATGTGTTCTTCTGCTAGCATGCCTGCTTCAGGGTTAAACTTAGGCAGCCATTTTTCAGGATGGGCTGGTAATTGACTCAAGGGTGCAGGCATTAAGACTGCCCCTGGATTATTCCATGGCATTTGGGCCATCGCTGAACTACTAACAGAGGAAAGTGTAGAAGATGATGTTTGTGATTGGGAAGATGAAGATATTACAATTATAGATGATTGAGAAGGTGATGTGGAAGTTCTAGTGGAGTGAGGGACAATGGTCTGAAGTGGAGGGGTGGATGGTTGACTTCACGGTGAAGAGGTTGAGATGGATGATGATGATGAAAGAGTCTCGCTATCAGACCCTTTAGGTGATTTCCTTGCTCTTTTCCTTGTAGGTAAAGGTAATTCAGTTGGTTGAATGCCAAGCTTCTCACTCTGTAATCTGGTAAGAGGATGAGCAGGGTTATATTGCGAAGTCACACTGCCTTGAGATTTATCATATCTTTGAGGTGATATTGAAAATCGTTGAAGTTTATGAATCAAAGATTCAACTTCAGGAGGTTCAATAGAAGATTCTTCTGAAAAGTCAGGGTTTGTAGCAGTGTCTGTTCCTCTTTCGACTTCTGGATTTAGATTTAAAATTTCTGAGTGCGATGGAGAAGTCGGGGGAGATGGTGAGGGTGATTTACTCTTAGAATGGTATTTAGATTTAGATTTACTTTCCATTCATAGTTCGTGGCCCTCCTTCTAGCGCCAAATATGTTGAAACCCCGAAAATCGGGTCTACAACAAGAGGGATACCCACCCGGTCCAGACCTTGGTTAGCAGCTACTTTTCCATTTGGTGTAGTGGGTCCGACTGTGGATAATGGGACCAATTTCCCAATATGTGTGTGTGCGTTGAAAATAGATATTTCCTCTCTAAAAAGGTTCCTAAGTGAAATGCTTTTATTCTATTTCTAATCTAATTATATGCAAATTGTATTCTAATTTAAACAGAAATATCTAATTCTAAACTAAACCCGGGATGTAATCTTGTTTATGCGATCTAAAATAATTTCGAATAACAACCGATAATAAAGATTGTTCAACTGTTATAAGAAAAGAATTCAATAAAGATAAACCATTTCATATAAAAAGTTAGATGAAACAGTTATGAAAAACATATCGCATAATAAGCTATTCATACATTAAGCATAAATAAATAGTTATCACAGTACAGAAGTGCCAAATGATAACTTAAGCATTCAAGCATCAATATATAAACAACTAAAAATAAATATTACTTTAACACAGAAGCAGAAATAGTTAAGAGATAAAAGTACCATTTATAACTGGTTCTACTCATGAGCTAGAAGCAATAATGATTTATCTCTTCTTAATCCAACATCTACTAAGAGTACATAAATGCAACATCAGTAGCAGATATTAGACATAGATATCAATAAATCTCGTTCCATTCATTCATCAAAACCTCCTCTGAGGGTGCAGAAGTGCATGTTCTGAGGATAAGTTTTTGACAAATTTCTGGACCCTTCTCTAAATGCATGAGAAGGGTTTAAATACTAATAACTAAATCTAATTATAGTTTATTACAAAAATTTAGGATTCGATTTAAATGACCGTCCTTTTTCTAGGCAAAAATAAATTAAAACTAACACTAAATCTAAAACTAAAATTAACAACTAACTACTTGTGAATTTGGTCTTTGAATTTGCAAGCATCCAGCATTGATTTGAGAAGAGGGGGCTGGCCGACTTCAGATTTCAATTGTCCCGAAAAGACGGAATCAGCCAGTGTGGGCGCGATCTTCTCAGCAGAATTAATGATGCAATTAAGAGTACTGCATTGACTGTGTGGTTTTACTAGACACGTCCAGTAAGAATCCCAGTTTAATTTTGTCAATCCTTGAATTGATTTTTCCTTCTCTTCTGCTTTCTGTTTCCACTCTGTTCGCAATTGTTGTGCTTGTGGTAGGTATCCCGGAATGGTTTCTGAAATTAAATTAACCTTGTGAAAATTCTCATTTACACAATCAGTAACGTTGCTCGCCGCTGTAGCTGCTTCCTCTGCTGCTTTTTCTGCCTCTCTGATCTGTGCATCCCATTTATTGAAGAGCATTTCTTTATGACTATCATTGATAATTGGTGCTCCTACTCTTTTTCCTTCCTCTGTCTTCTGCCATGCCAAATAATTAGTAACTCTTTCATTAGTTAAATCATAATCATGTCGTAATTCTACGACATGATTAGTGATTTTATCACTTTCTTGACAAAAAGAGTTCCATTGTGAGATTTTCTGGCATAATATATCTTGTTGTTGCAGTAGTTGATTATTCAAAGAAATAGATTCTGAGATAAACTCTGTAAGCTTGGGGTCGTCTTTATGCATCTCTTGCATAATCTGTATTTATTTCTCTTTTTCAGCCAAGCTTTTCTGATATCCGATCTGCATTTGTTGAAACTCTTGCTGTAACTTTTCAAATTGTATATGTGCTTCACTGTTGGCATGTGCTTGTTGCAATTGTTGTTGCAGAACTTGTATTTGATCCTATTTTTCATCTAATAACAACCGTACCTCAGATGCTTTGTCAATAGTTGTGGAGGCATAAGCTCCTGTAATCTGAGATAATTTAGTAAGATTTTCAGTGGGATCCGTAGTAGGATCCTTCCATAAAACATCCAATTGTTCTGCATCAGTAGAGAGTACACTTTCTAATTTCCTCTTCTTTCTTTTCTTCCTTACTACTGCTTTATGTTGTGGGCTATAGAATATATCCAGAGGAGGAATTTCCTCTATTTCAAGTACAAGCACAGAGGAAGGAGTAATGGGTATATGTTTTGTTTCTGTGACATTGCCACTTATTTATGTAATCAATACTTTTGCTGTCTGTACAGGAGTTTGTATGTTCTCTCCTTCAACATTAATCAAATCATTAAATGTTTCCCATTCTTTATCTAACTGAGTGCTGATGGATGGTTGTTGTACATTAAGAGGTGGAAGATTCAACTGTGGAGTAATTGAAGTCTGTTGTTGTGAAATCTATTTTGATTGAGCTGTATCCTTCACTGAGCCTTCACTTTTATCAGATTTTTTAGAACGTTCAGAAGTTTCTTTGCCAGACTTAGACTTAGACTTTTCTGTATCTGAGCTACCACTGAGACTGACACTACGAGTTGGTTCCCTTGCGGGTTCCAAGTGCAAATTATCCAAAGGAATAGTGGTCAATATTCTTTCTCTATATACTTTAAACTCTTGAAATTCTTCTGCGGAGAACCGTGTTTGAGCTAAATGCAAAATTTCTTTAAATGAACACTTTTCTTGAAACATATCATCAAAAAGATCTTCTTCTCTAGAAAATACTCTTACTTTGACTACAATGGTGAAATCCTTGACAATACCATATGGATCAAATAGCCTTCTCGGAAACTTAAACAATTTTAAACATGTAACATTGTTTACTTCCTTAAATGCATGACCAACATCAAATAATGAAAATGCTCCGTAGGACACAGGAAGTTGTGGCCAGATGGCTTTCTTTTTATCCTTTAATTCTTTTGTCAAACCTCCATCTCCACAGGTTTGATATGCAATTTCCCGAGCTATAAGTTTATCCTGAACATATAAGGGAAAAACATGAGGAGAAGCAAAGCTTCCAAAAACCCTCACATAAGTAAATTATTCTTCTCCAAACCATCTTGCGACAGGGAGAATGTCTACTTCTGCTTCAGGGGATAACCTTGGAGCATCCTTATTATACAACACTCTATACAGTGGCAACATTATGCCATGGAAAATCTTGTAAAAATGAGGAATGAATTTTGATTCCCACAATTCTTTGTGATAAACATGAATGGGTAGGGGATCTTGAATTGTCCATTGCCAACCCATTAAAGGAAACTTAGAAACAAATCAGATTGAATCCATAACATAGGTAGATAGATAAAAAGGAGGATAAATCCTCTGAGAGACAGTCCGTTTAGACTGGTAATTGAAAATATCCGTGGCTAAATTATCAGACAATATTTTAGCCCAGTCCACAATGGTAGCGTTAACAGCAGCATTCAATAAGGGAAGCCATTCAGGCAAAAACTTATTAATGTTAGGTTGTCCAAAAATCCTACATAGCATAGCGGCAGCAAAAAAATATGGAGAAGTGAGTGAGTCAGTACTGTACATACCATGTTTATCTTTCTTCAATGGTTCATATCTTCTGGACCATTCCTTGGTGCATTCCGCCAAATTTTCATTTTCCTTGGCAAATTTCTCCATAAATTGTTTGTTGTAAGTTTCCTGAGGCTTCGGCAAATGATACATAAGCCTCAAATATTCTGGAGTGAATGACCCGATGAGCTCTTGACTTTGAGTTTTGAACTGTCTATCCGTAATATCAGTGCTATCCAACACCCATTTTACCATGTTTGTATATGGAAGAATTCTTGGTCTTGCTGCTACCCAGTGTAAAAATGAACAAGCTAGCTCTGTAAGAGATGCTTCGAAAGACTTACTTGAGCCTGCAGTAGCCGCAACATCCATTACCCTTGGGTTCTCTTCTTCAAGCAAATTAAACATACCCTCCCAAGTGGTGATACCAGCGTCCTTGTTGCAAGCAGTGTCTGTGTACAAGGATGCCATCTCTTTACTTTCAGAACTCAGAGCTTTCTCTTTCTTTCCCATAATACTCTAAATATTTCTTTGTATAGTCTCCTGTTCTTTGCGCCTGCGGTTTTACGAATTAAGTGAGAATAATGATATGAGAAAGGTGACGGGATAGTTTTAAATGCTGAAGGTGTATGAAATATATTATTTTAACGTGAAATAACCTTTCAATCAAAACAAAATCCTTTTCATTAATAATTGACAATCCATTTATTAATTTGACATCAAAGCGCATAACGGATATCAATTTATGGAAAGATTTTCTTCGTACAACGAGCTTTAAGAATGTGCGATCCTGCGATTTGCGATTTTCTTTGCAATATCGCAAAATCGCAATATCGCAAATCGCAATATCGCAAATTAGAAAATCTGCATCATCTTCATATCACAAATCGCAACTTTCATAAATCGCAATCTTGTAACATCGCGAAATCGCAATATCGCAAAATGTATCATGTGAAAAATATTCGTTAATATATTTTCTGCTATATGCGATTTGCGATAAATATTTTAATGCGTAGTTTTTTGGATCGCGCTATCGCAATTTAGAAGATTCTGCTTTGTACAAGATATATTCTACTTTTTTGTGATGAATGCGATATTTTCTTCAAAGAAATATTTTATTCTAGTCTATCATAAACTTAAGTTTATTTAAAGATTTTCCAAAGAATTTTCTTAAGTTAATGATAATAAGTTTTATTATGAAAAGGAAAACAATCACTAATTAATTTTTTTGGATTTTAAAAATAAGGGTCCCCACTTATTTAGTATTAAAAAAAATACTAAATAAGAAGGGGGGTTGTTGCTGGCCACAATAGGAACTCACACCACTTTCCCGTGTCCTTCTTTGGCTTTGCGGTGTTGTTCTTTTCTTGTGGCTTTGACGGGTTTTCTTTAGCCGCCATGCCTTGGCTCTGCCCTTTGTTCTGCGGTTTGAAAGCACCTTTACCTTGCTTTTGATTCGCAGATCCAAAGTCTCGCTTCTTCTGTTTGAATTTCTGCTCAATCTTGGCAGCATACCGGTATGTCGTACCAAGAGAGGAGATGTCGAGGAACTCCATTTCCTCCTGAATGTATTTGTCTAGACAACTGTGATACTTTAGCATGAAATATTTTTCTGAATCTTTGATACCCAACTTTGTGTGTAGGGTATGGAACAGATTCGTTAGCTCATGCACATCTTGATCCCTTTGTTGTCGCAGCGTGGTCCATTGTATGTACTTGTCCTCATAGCTCCCCACGGGATAGTACTGTTCCTTGGCGGCATCTTGGAAATAATTCCAAGTTGGTACGACCGAGAACAGAGAGGATTATGTCTGGTCCTTGTTCTCACAGTAGGTTTCCCTAACATGGGGGGTAGCTTTGAGGAGTGCAAAAATAATCTTCTCCTGGTCTGAAAAGTCATAAACAGAGAAATATCCTTCTAATAGATTCAACAATCTATCTATGGCATCTGCGTCTATTTGACCCTCAAATATGGGAATGTCAAAATTTACTTGTACCTTAAAAGGATTCGCACCTCCAGAGTGGCTTTTGGATGCAGATGCGCCGCCGGTGGGCAGCTGTTGAAGGATCTGAGCAAAGTTATCCATCATCGCGTTCCTTTGTTTTTCGAGGGCCTCCTCGAGCAATATTTTGATAGGATATCCTACTCCCTCATCTTTCTTTTTGTCCCCCATGGGCGTCCGTCGAGGTTTGCGAGGCTGATCTTGCAAAGGTTCCGCCAGATCAAGCCCTAGCTCCTTATACCTCGACCTCGTTGGGGACATGCAAAGAAGGATCGAGAAAAAGTAGACCACTCTGATTCCACTGATCCGGATTTATGCAGGAACGCAAAAAAATAAACATATAACCATAAATACAGAGATGCAGCGGAAATAACACTTCATTTCATTAATATCAAAGAAATGAAATTTGCTGACAGACAGAATGGAAATAAAACTAGCCAGGGTGCTGGTAACTATCTCTGAGAAGAGATGTGGAGGCTACAGGCCTCTGAACTGAGTTAAAATGAGGCTCAAGGGCCTATTTATTATTGAGAAACAATGGAGAACCCTAAACATCCAAAAACATAACCCTAGGAGATGAAGCGCCAAAACTATGGGCCCTGTTTGGGTAAATTGGTGTTTCAAGTTCCTAGGGACGTAACTTTGGCATACTATCTCCGTTTGATGCACATGATACACCATTAGAAAGCTCTATCCAAGGACTACAACTTTCGCCAAAAATATCATTTTGAAATGGAATGACATTCGTTGGAGGCGCGATGCCCCAAAAACGTCGTTTAGGGCCTCAAAATGGCTCCGGAAGTTCAGGACCCGAAAAAACTGCTAAAAATAGTAAGTTATGCCGAAACTAAAAAAATGAAAGAGAAAATGGTGGGGGCCCAAGTGGAATAGGCAGGTGGCCACCAATATCCACCTGGATCACCCTAACAAAATTAAAGCCATTAAGGAATGGAAAGTCCCCACAACCATAAAGCAGTTTTGAGGATTTCTCGGGTTAACGGGGTATTATCGAAAGTTTGTTAAGAATTATGGGAGAATAGCAGCACCTCTAACAACATTATTGAAGAAAGATGCATTTTCATGGACTCCTGAAGCAACTAAGGCCTTTGAATATCTTAAAGAGGCAATGTGCCTAGCACCGGTCTTAGCTATGCCAGACTTCACAAAAACCTTTATTGTGGAATGTGATGCCTCAGGAAATGGAATTGGTGTTGTTTTAATGCAAGAAGGAAGACCCATTGCTTTTGAAAGTCGTCCAATCAAAGGAAAGCATTTACAGAAACCTATTTATGAGAAGGAAATGTTAGCAATACTGCATGCACTAAAGAAATGGAGAACTTACCTAATGGGAAGACACTTCAAGGTAAAAACTGATCATGATAGTCTGAAACACTTTTTGGAACAAAGACTATCTTCAGAAGAGCAGCGAAAATGGGTCACAAAGATGTTGGGTTATGACTTTGAAATAATCTACAAAAAAGGAAAGCTTAATGTTGTTGCAGATGCACTCTCAAGAAAGAATGAAGAGGTGGAAGCATTGCTTTGTGCCATTTCTATTATCCAACCAGATTGGATAATCAAAGCAAGAGATGAATGGAAGAAGGAAAAAGATGTATGGACACTCATTCAAAAGTTGCAGCAAGATCCTAGTACATATGATACATTTAGTTGGAAAAATGATTCCTTATGGTACAAAGATCGCTTATATCTTTGTAAGAATTCCCAACTAAAACAAAAGATTCTTTTGGAATTGAACACTTCTCCTTTAGGAGGACACTCTCGATATTTAAAAACTTACCACAGGGTGAAGAAAGAACTTTTTTGGGATTGCCTTAAATCTGATATTCAAAAGTTTGTGGCGGAATGTTTGATTTGCCAGCAGAATGAAGTTGAGACAATTAAGACCCCGGGTCTTCTACAACCTTTATCCATTCCAAGTCAACATTGGGAGGATATTTCAATAGATTTTATCACAGGTTTACGTAAGTTCGAAGGAAAGAGTGTCATCATGGTGGTAGTTGATAGACTTACCAAGTATGCACACTTTGTGCATTATCTCATCCATTTAAATCAAGTACATTTGCTACTACATTTATGGACACAATTCAAAAGCTACATGGAAACCCAAGGGTTATTGTGAGCGACAAAGATCCCGTTTTTACTGGAAATTTTTGGACGGAGTTATTTTCTTGTTTGGGTACTCAATTGGCTCATAGCTCATCTTATCATCCTCAATCCGATGGTCAAACTGAGATAGTAAATAAATGTTTGGAAGGATACATTCATTGTTTTGTATCTGATAAACAAACACAATGGGTCAAGTGGTTACCTCTAGCTGAATGGTGGTATAACACTTCCTTCCATACTGCAACAAAAATGACCCCATTTATGGCACTTTATGGATATCATCCACCATCCATCACATCATCTTTAAGAGAAAATTCGAAGGTTCAAGCAGTGGAAAATCACATTGAGCATCAACAAGAAGTTCTCCAACTCTTAAAGGACAACCTGAATTTGGCACAAAATCGAATGAAACAACAGGCAGATCAACATCGCAGCGAGAGAAGTTTTGATGTAAGAGACTGGGTATTTTTACAGCTACAACCATACAAACAAATGTCCCTCAAGCAAGCTAAAAAGGATAATAAATTATCAGCAAAGTACTATGGTCCTTACAAGGTGTTGAAAAATATTGGTACTATGGCATACAAATTGGATCTTCATGCTTCTTCACGAGTGCATCCAATTTTCCATGTTTCATGCTTAAAGAAGGTTATAGGTGAAAATATTCTAGTTCAAACAATATTTCCAGAACTTGATGAGGAAGGAAAAATCATATTGGAACCTGAAGTGGTCACGGAAACGAGAACTCGACAGTTACAGAATCGATCAATTTCGGAGTATCTCATCAAGTGGAAGAACTTACCCACTGAAGATTCTACATGGGAGGATGAAAATTTTATACAGAAGCACCCAGAGCTAATCAAGCATTGAGAAAAACACTTTTTTGAAGGAGAGGGGAATGTTAGGTCCCTATATTACTAGTATAGTCCCTTATTGTTGTTAGTGTAACCCCCTTATTGTTATTATTGTACCCTTGTAATCGCCATATTGTTATTATTGTGCCCTTAAAATATTATTGTTAGGTCGGCTAGGATTACATTGTGGCCCCACTAGGATTACATTGTGGCCCCATGGACTCCTATATATAGAAATGAGGTTTTTTTAATTTGAATCATCCAAGAATTGTTCATTCATGTAATGTATTGGAGGTTGCCCCCTTGAAGTGGCTTATTTTTAAGGCGTTGATATCTCATTCCTTCTCTTTTTGGAGTTGGTTTCACAACACGAGGGGATATATTATGAAGAAAACTTTGCACCTGTCGCAAGATATTTTTACATAAGGATCATCCTTAATCTCTCAACACAGATGGGATGGTGCATTCATCAGATGGATGTGAAGACTGCGTTTCTCAATGGGATCATTGAGGAATAGGTGTACATAGAGCATCCTAAAGGATTTGAGATCTTTAGCAACGAGTCGCATGTGTGCCGACTCATAAGAGCATTGTATGGGCTGAAGCAAGCACCCCGTGCTTGGTACACTTTGATAGAAAACTATTTCACCGGACTGGGCTTCACCAAAAGTGAAGCGGATGCAAACCTATACCAAATTGTGGTGTAGGGTAAGATTTTAATCATTGTTCTTTATGTTGATGATTTGATATTGACTGGCGATGAGCAGCTGATACACTCATGCAAGGAGGACCTTGAAAAGGAGTTCAAGATGACGGATATGGGCCTCCTTCATTATTTCCTTGGATTGGAAATATGGCAACGAGATGGTGAACTTTATGTGTCTCAAGGCAAGTATACAAGGGAGATACTGGGTAAGTTTCACATGGAGGACTGCAAACCCATGGATACTCCTCTTCCAGGAAACTGGAGGAAAGAGGATGCTACTTCTGGAGAGGTAGTGGATGCTACTGTCTATTGACAGTCAGTGGGTTCGCTAATGTATCTCGTGAACATGATACCAAACATTTGCTATATTGTTAACCAGCTGAGTCAAGTGATCGTTAAGCCTCCCAAGATATTTTGGAAGGCGGACAAGCATGTCCTGAGATACATGAGGGGAACATATGAGTATGGTTTATGGTACAGAAAAATGGATGAGGTGAAGTTGCATGGCTTCATGGATGCAGATTGGGAAGGTAACCCATCGGACAAAAATAGAACATCAGGGGGGGGGGGGGGTGGGGTGGGGAACTTTAGCATTGGATCTACAACTGTTTCTTGGTACAGCAAGAAGCAAAGATTCGTGGTACTCGGTTCAATGGAAGCGAAATACATGGCAGCGAGTCAAGTTGCATGTGAGTCTATCTGGATGAGAAAGATCTTGGTTGGTTTGTTTGGTTCTCATTTAGATCCAACAGTGATTCATTGTGATAATCAGAGTTGCATTAAACTCTCGATTAATCATGTGTTTCATGATAGATCTAAGCACATAGATATCTGGTATCATCATATCAGAGATTGTGTGTAGAGGAAGATCATGTTGCTTCAATACATTCCTACGGAAAATCAAGATGCAGATATTTTGACGAAGGTGCTCACCAGGAGAAAATTAAAATACCATAGAAACAGGATTGGGGTGAAGGATAATCCATTTCTTGTTGAGAGGGAGTGTTGAGATTCAACAACAAGATCCTAGTGAAAATTATGCACCTACACTAGGATGGAGCCTCAGGTTATTTTTAGGTGGATGTCTATTTATAGATGGATGAGCAAATTCTATTTATATATGAGGTCTATTTATAGATGTATGTTCAAGTTCTATTTATAGATTGCATGTCTATTTATAGATGCATGTCGGCTATTATTATCCATTAATATTAGTTAGACAATAAACAATAATCTATTCTCAATGAGCAGTTGGAAATAGTTAACTGAAGTGGAAAATCAATTAGCTATAGGAATTTCGAGTTGAGTGGTTGGTTGGTGGGACATGCAAGTGGAATTAGTTGTAATTGAGTGATTCGAAGTTGTAATAGAGTTGGAAGTGTAGTTATGAAAGTTGTAAAGTAGTTTAACTCAATTAAGTGAGTTAAACTCAGTTGTGCTAGTTGTAATTGAAGAAACACTAGTGAGAGATCAAGTGAATTAATTATTAATTAATTCACAATCAATGGCCTCACATCCAACTGAAGATTTACTACTATTAACTACATGCATGTCAAATACAATGGAGACCCAGTTGAGATGTAGGTGAAAGGGACAAATTGACTATCAGTTGTGACATTATCGGTTGCACACATGCAACCACACACACATTGGATGTGCCAATGAGGATTGGGCATTCAAGGCAAGAAGGATTCCATTCTTTCAGGGTTTGTTATCAGCTGGGATTACGCAGTAGAGGTAGGCTGTCTGAAGACAATAAATTGGCTAAGGAACTTACCAAATTTTGTATGACAGTGTGAGATAGTTAGCTATTGTACTGAGAGCTCTTGGATTGGAGCTTTGTATGTAGTTGTTTCATGATCCATGATATAATACATAATAGAAGATAGTGGGGTTTTTAGCTTTATGCATTCCTGACAAAATTATCTGTGTTATATGTGATTGATATTTCTTCATGATATTATGATTGGCGATTGTGTTTCAAATTCCGCAAAGATATTGTAGAAGCGATTCTGTATTTAACAATCGCATATAATTGTTAGATCAGGAGAATCGAGGCAATACATATTTTGTATTTAATTTCTACAATAGGCATCCCAAAGCCTACAGGGACGAGATTGAGAGAGCTATTCATGAGCTCTTAGCGCTGGGACACATTCGACCCAACACTAGCCCATTCAATTCTTATGTTGTACTGGTGAAGAAGAAGGATGGTACACTGAGGGTGTGCATTGACTATTGGGCTCTCAATAAGAAGACCATGAAGAACCGATACCCCATCCCGTGGATTGATGAGCTGATGGATGAGTTAAGGGGGCCGAAGTTCCTCTCGAAGATTGATTTGAGGTCAGGTTACCATCAGATCCATGTGAGGGACCAGGATTTCCCCAAGAAATCTTTCGGATGTCACTACGACCACTATGAGTTTCTAGTGATGCCCTTTGGGCTAACCAATGCACCAACCAATTTCTAGTCCTGCATGAACCACATCTTCCATGGTCAATTGCAGCAATTTGTGCTGGTATTCTTCGATGACATCTTGATATACAACCGGACATGGGAGGAGCACCTATCGCACATTAAGGCTGTATTGTGTATTCTGGAGGAGCAAAATTTTTATGGTAAACTCTCCAAATGTGAGTTTGAAGTGACAAAGATGCTCTATTTAGGGCATATCATTGGTGTGGATGGAGTGAGAGTCCATGAGGAGAAGATGAGGGCCATCCTGAATTGGCCGGAACTGAGGAATGTCATTGAGCTTCAGGGGTTTGTAGGCATTTTCACCTACTATCGAAAGTTTTTCAAGGGGTTTTCCAAATTTGTTGCACCCCTCTCAGATCTTACCAAGAAGGGGGCATTTAGTTGGACGGGCACAACGTAGAGGGCCTTTGACAAGCTCAAGGAGGTGATGAGCAATTGTCTAGTTTTGGTGTTGCCGGATTTCACGTACCTTTTGTACTGGAGTGTGATGCATCTGGAGAGGAGGTAGGAGTAGTCTTGATGCAGGGAGGCCACCCCATATATTTTGAGAGGAGGAAGCTATTGCCGCATGAGAGGTTGTGTCCCATATACGACAAGGAAATGTTGGCTATCATGCATGCACTGGCCAAGTTTCGATTATACTTGGTGGGAAACAGGTTTAGGGAGAGGACTGATCACAACAACCTCTGGTTCTTTCTAGAGAAGAATTAGTTGCAAGAGAGGCAACAGAAGTGGGTTAGGAAGATCTAGGCATATGAATTTGACATTGAGTATGTCAAAGGAAAGAACAACGTGGTGGCCGATGCTCTTTCACGCAGACCAGCAACATTGTCTCTAATGGGCTTAGAAATAGACTTGAGGGCTCAGTTAATATTGAGTACTCCAAGGACTGTTTTTCTTACGAGATACTGGATGGACAGGTCACGGATGACAGGTACATAGTGATGGATGAGGTGATACGCTTCATGGATAGGATCTTCTTGACTGGGAGCTCTCAGCTCAAGGAGAAGGTACTGTGTGCCTCACATGACTCACCACTATCAAGTCACCAGGGGTTCACCAAGACCTATGGGGCCATCAAGGAGAGGTTCTCTTGGAAGGGCCTGAAGGAGGACGCACTCTGGCATGTCAAGGAGTGCAAGGTGTGTCAGCGGAACAAGGGGGAGATGAACCATTCAACATGGTTACTTTAGCCACTTCATATCCTAGAGGGAAAATGGGAGAACATTTCGATGGATTTCATCACAAGGTTTCCCACAGTGAAGGGCAAGGATTGCATCTTTGTAGTCGTTGATCAGATGACAAAGTATGCACACTTCTTCAGTATATTAGTGCGGTACATGACAACATAGGTAGTGGAGTTGTTTTTTAGGGATGTTTTCAGGTTGCATGGTCTTCTGAAGACCATTGTCAGTGATCGAGACAACCGTTTCATGGGTGAATTTTGGAAGGAGCTCTTTTGTTTAGTGGGTACAGATTTGAATCCGAGTACCAGTTATCACCCTCAAACAGATGGGCAGACGGAGATAGTGAACAAGTGGCTGGAAGGCTACTTGCGAAACTATGTCACAAGGTAGCAGAAGGCATGGTTACGTTGGTTGCATCTGGGATAGTATTGCTACAACACCACTTTTCACATCTCTATTGGTATGTCTATGTTCTATGCTTTGTATGGATATAATGCTTTATCTTTTGCTGACGTGATGTTTGGTGCTAGCAAGGCCCCCAAAGCCAAGGAATGGATTCAAGAGAATCAGGATATACTCCGAGCTCTTAAGGATAACTTAGCTACAATGCAAAACCATCAAAAGTTGTATGCTGACAAAGGAAGGGTTGAGAGGCAATTTGAGGTAGAGGACTTGGTCTACCTATGACTTTAGCCATACCGGCAGTCCACGCTGAAGAAAAAGGGGGCCGAGAAGTTCAGGCCCCGCTTCTATGGACCTTGCAGGGTGATCCGCAGGATTGGGGAGGTTGCATATGAGCTAGAGTTGCCTACAGGTAGCAGGACCCATAACATATTCCATGTATCATGCCTGAAAAAGGCATTGGGGCAGCATGTGACTGCAACAGAGAAGCTTCCACAACCAGATAATGAGGGGTATTTGGTGTTGCAGCCAGAAGCCATCATAGACACCAGGGAGAGGAAGCTGCGGAGCATGACAGTCAAAGAGTACTTTGTGAGGTGGAGCATCCATCTTTGTAGTTGCTTAAGGACAAACAAAATTTTGGTAGGGAGGACTGTAATATTCCTAATTAGCAGCAACTAATTGGTAATATTAATTTTTGGCCAATTTACTGTTATAAAGTTAAATCAGTTAATAAAGTGGGTGATGAGATACTTAGTCTACACTTAGGAAATAAACATTTCCTAAAGTCACTTGAGCATATAATTATTTGGTAGCATGGGGCCCATGAGGACGAAGTGGCAACATGAGGGAAGTGGTGGCATGGGCAGTGTGGGCCCATGATAGCACAGAGAGAGAGGGACAATGTGGGCCAAGAGGGACAACGCAGTTTTTTTGGGGCCTAGGTGAGGGCAAGGCTCTCAAAGCATAAAAAGGGGAAGATGCTCCTCATTATCTCATTCGATTATGCATCTATGTTTTGTCTCTTGACATTGAGCATGCTTTTGCTGTTGAGCGAAGTCTGTAAGTGTTTTTCAGCACACCGTGTGTCTCCGAGCGAAGATCCTAATCTCAACCCTGGGGGAATTTGAGTGCCTTCTTGGGTGAGGAGTTATATCTATTGATTTTCAGGAGGGAGCCATATCATCTTCAGCTAGGTATTACGCACTTGCTTGGGCAGCGTAGTCTCGGGGAGAGATCACACACTTCTTGGAGGAGGCAGTTCCGGAAGTGAGGATTCATCAGGGGATTCAACCCGGGATAGTGAGAAGGGAACGACCCTTCACTATTCCATTATTTTGGTACAGGAGGAGGCCACTATTTGCAGAGTATCATTCAGGGCCAATGTATTTCACTGGGATGACGTTATTCTTCAAGGGAGGTCAAATTCAGGAGTCATCCATTCCATAATCCCTTTCTGGGATTTTTTGGCTATTTGGAGGAGAGATCATTCCCAAAGTTTCATATTTTTATGAGCAAGGGAACATCCGCAAAGAGCCATCCTATTCCAACAATAACAACAGTCCGGTAACTGCAGAAACAACATTTTGGAGATAACGCAGTCACTAATAGAGTGACCATTCCTTAAGCATTTCTGAGAGTATTTCCATCTTGCCTTGTGCAAGCCAAGGTGCCATCATGTTGATCACCTTTGTACTAATTGTATATTTCAGTTATATAATAAAATGGCTCAATGTTCTCCATATTTTGCATTGTTTATGTGATGTCTCTCTATTTGCAGTAGATTCTTGTTTATGTTGCTTTATATTAGTATTTATTTCTATTCAGAATATTACATGATGTATTTCATCGCATAAGCATACCAACAATGTTGACATTGTATTCTAAGGAAGGAGATCATCATTCACACGAATCACATGCCTCTTCAGTTTGTTTAGACACAAAGAAAGTTATAGAATAACTACCATAAGAAATAGTCCACATACTTACAACAACTCCGTATGAACATCAAATAGAAGAAGGGTAGCATCAATCATGTTGTAGATTGCCTCAGAAGGCCCCCAATTTTGACATTAATCAAAGTTCTCAACTCTCGTGGGCACGAGACCTCTAGAAGGCCACAATTATACAACAATGACTTAGAAGTTGTTGTCACAAACCATATGTTTATGGCAAGAAACCAAGTTCCAAAATTCCACGTCCAAGATGCATTATTTTGCTACCCGGAACACCTTTGTGTTCCTTCAAGTGAGTGTGAAATGCTAATCTAGGAAGCACATTACAATTGGGTAGTAGGGAACTTTGGTGTGGAGAATAGAGTGGAAGTGCTGCAAAATTATTTTTATTTGTCAAAACTTTAATAAGATGTTGGCAATTATATCAAGTCTTGCATTATTTACATTGCCAAACCAACCTTTAAGAAGCAAGGCATGTACACCCCTCTGCCTAATCCTAACTGGTCTTGGGAATCCATCTCGATGGACTATATGTATGTTCATCCTTCTACCAAGCATGCTAATGACTATGTATTTGTGGTAATTGATTTATTTTATAAGATGGCCATTGTAGTTGAGTGCAAAAAGAGCATCAAAATAGAAGCCACTGGCAAAATCTTCTTTGAATGGGTGTGGGTTCAATTTTGTATCTCGTAGACCATCATATTAGATCAATATAGCAAATTCATAAACACATTTTGATCGATCGTCTGGTCATTGTTGGACACTAAGCTCATCAAATCAACTTCCTTGCACCCCTAGACTAACGGCTAAATAGAGGTTGTCATTACGATGATCGTGCACATTTTTTGCATGTACAAATCCAATAATTCACGAACATGGGATGAGAGTATCCCCTCTATTTAGCATAGATACAACTAAGCTCTCCGTGGCTCAACTAGCCACATCCTGTTACAATGAAATTTGTCACCATGACGTTTTAGTGTCTATATGGGTTCATGATTACTCATATATTACTCCCTTAGAAGTCTACAACATCAAAGTCCCTAAAATCAAGCCTTGAAATTGAGAGAAAAGCTCATATAAGTCTTAAAAAAACTTGTACCACACTTTCTCTTAACATTTCCTGTAGTGTGGCACCTATTTGTTCTAAATCATGCGGAGCTAAATGCACGTTTTTTTCATTAAAGGTGCAGACCCCTGTAAAAGGTAAAATGAAGGCAGAAAGTAACATTTAGAAGCCCAACAGTCAAATCTAGAAGCTTCTAGAAGCAATTATCCGATCGAAGGTTCGCTCCTATCATTTATGTTCATTCCTCCATTATGGGAGCCTACCCTTTGGTTTATGGAGCTCAATCCCTTAAAAAGAGGATTCTATCCCTTCTTATGTGGAGCTGCAACCTCTTCTCTTTTCCTATAAATTGAAGCCATAGTGCAGCTTCAAAGGGAGTTAGACTTTGAGAATTTTTGAGGAGAAATGTTGTAGAAACTCAGACTCTCTTAACTGATCATTGTGTGGGAATGATTACACACCCATGTTCATTTTAGCTGAGAGAGTGAAAAGCTTGTCAGAGTAAAGGAAACGCCTGTTCTAGACCCTAGGAAGGCCTGTACGACATCAAGGCAAACACAGTTGTAAGACTCTTTCTTCATCAAAGATAATACGAATGAATCTCATTTTCTCAATGAGTTCTTTAATTAAGTAGCTTGTTTATCATGTTTTTTCAATGAGTTATTTGATTAATTAGCTTGTTGCTTGAATTCCTTGATCATATTGATAGATATATGATTTGCAAATTAGTTTATACTATGCAGGTGCTATTGATTTTTTTCCATGTTTGTGATTGCAGATCTTTGAAGATGACTCTTTCAAGCAACTGGAAAGAAGATCATTACGAACAACGCTGGACTACAGGTAGGTATTCAAAACCCCTGTTGTAGCTAATTCTGAATTGAATATTATCTAGAGAAAATAGTTTTTGTTTGTCTGTTTGTTGCTAGCTGTCTGTAGGACACTTGGGAGGTCTATCTTGTAAGCAAGAATGACTTATCCATCCAACACATTCCCTTTCAGGTGGGCATGGGATTCCAACCATTGGGTCCCATTGATGGCGCACAACCCATTGCAACTACATAAGTAGAATTTGTACATGATCAATCTAAAGCCGATAAAGATACCAAGTTTATTTAATGAATTTAGCACATCCACCAACATGCCCATGATATCTTGCAAAAATCCAATACTAAGTAAAAATAATGCCATGATCAACACCAGGTGCCACATAAGTTTCAAGTGGGAGACAAGGTTTGGTTGCATTTGTAGAAGGAATTACTTGTAGGGACTCATATTAAGACTTGACCACTCCTCTATGGACCTTATACCATCACCAAGGTTGTGGGTGACAACACACTTGAGCTAAGTAGCCCCCCTTCCTTGGCTTGCACCTAATGTTCAATGTAGATTTCCGTTGGCTATAATTCCTACCATTGTTGGACACATCATAAATAACAGAGCAACTGACACAGACAAATTTCAACCCAAATTTCCTTGAGCATGCCACAATTTATCAAATCATGGACACATAAATTAAGATCACTTATCAACTAAAGATCTAACTATATTGGGTTGTTAAAGCAGGCCAACTTCTGCAGTGAGGCAAGTGGCTCACTAGGGGCCAAGTTCAAAAAAAGTTTATCGATATCATGGAGGCACTCAATGGAATGAATACCATTAATTCCTAAGGGCGGAGGACTGATCCAAGTGGATATTAGTGGCCACCCACCTATTCCACTGACCCATAACATAATTTTCTATCTTGATAATTTTTCTATAATTTTTAGGTTCTAAACTTCTGGAGACATTTTGAGGCCCACAATGATGTTTTTGGGGAAATATATCCATGATATCCATATAATACATCATTTTCTAGAAAAATTACTTCTTGGATATACCTTTCCAACAGGTTATTGTGCACACCAAATAAATATCATATGCTAAAGTTATGACCTTGGGAACTTGACATCGTCATTGGGGCCTCGAAGCCTTTTGTGATTCATCTCCCAGGGTTATGTTTTTTAGATCATTAGGGTTTCTCATTTCTCCCTATGATAATATTCCTTCGAGCTTGATTGTAACATAGTTCAAAAGAGAATGTAGCTGTCACATCTCTTCTTATAGATAAGCAACCACCATTCTTCATTCTGCATGTATACAATTTTCAACATTTTCCATTAATTAATAGAAGTCAAGTTTCCAGGCCAAACATATTTGGGTTCAATAAAACTATTAAGTTTCAAATATTTGGAGTGGGAACAGACCCATTTGTCTTCATGAAAAATTGCACAATGTTAAAATTTCCAGGCTCCTAGACCTGTATTGATCTGGCCTTGCGTAGGAAGCGTCGCTTATCAAAATCCCAAACTACCAGATACCCCCAAAATGGCATGGGACCCATAATAGACCATCCACCTTATCGAGGAAGTGTGTATCGCCAAAAAAAATCGAACCTCCAAATTGATTCAGTCATTCAGATATCCAAGGCTACTATGGGACCAACACAAGTTAGAGAAATTTAATTTCTTTATTAAAATTAATTGGTTGACTCGCGATAGGGTTATGTTCATTGACTTTGGATCATGAAAGAGAGGTGGGTTTTTCATATTAAGGAGGCATAAAAATAAAATAAAATAATAAAGGTTGTAGGTTATGCCTTTTGGAGGAGAACTTGGATATTGGGCGTGAGCATATGCGAGTCCTGTATAAATAGAAATGAAAAGGGAACAAACGAAGAAAAAGGCCCATTGACGCATTTCATGGCATCAAAGTGGTATCAAAGCGAGAAGTTATTTAGAGCAAGGAATGATAAAAATAAGTTTTATAAGACTACCAAATAACCGTTATTGCGAGTATGCCACCTAGAAGACGAATTTGAGAAAGAATAAGGATGGAGCTGAGTCACATCGAGGCGATAATAAAATCCATTAAGATAGCCCAAAAAATAAAACATAATGTGGGAGACATTAACAAGAGGGAGGATACAAGCTTAGAAGAGGAGATGAAAGCATCTCCATGAAGAGAACAACTAGAGGAACAACTGATAAAGTTGGTTACCAAAGTAGGGTCCAGGTAAAAAATGGAGGTGCCATTGTATGACGTACACCTAAATGTGGAAGAGTTTCTTGATTTTATCAACTCATTAGATAAATATTTCGATTATGAAGATGTGTAGAATGATGAAAAGGTCAAATATGTTGTTATTGGGCTAAGGGGACACACAACATTATGGTGGTGTTGTCGACAATTGTTGTCTCTCCTAGAGACAGCCTAGAGTTGCCATAGACCAATGCCTAGGACATCTTATCATAGCAAGGAGTGTCTCATATAACTTGGGTGTCAATCCAAAACTCTCCTACTATCTCTTGTAAAACAAGGAAATTGATTTAAATGGAACCAGAAATCACAGAAACTGTCACAGGGAAAGTAATGTTGCAGAGGCACAATGCAAAGCTCTGATATAAAAGCATCAGATAGTTAAGAGACAATTTACTGTAAAGAGGGCTGGTTCAAGTAATATGCCACATAAATCAAATATCAGAAAGTGAATGCGGTGAAAGAAAAGTTAAGAAGATACTAGTCAACATTGAGCTGATACCCAGATACACAACAAAACCATATATGGGCTTATCAATCTAAGAATCCATACATGACAATGGCGTTTTAAAAGCACCCTCCCAAAGAAACTAATATAGCAGAAAGATGGTTGAGATGAATATGGAACAATATATCATGCATGAGCCATATCTAAAGCGCTTGACTGATTTAAGTATGGGCATCAACTAGGATGAATCCTTACCAAACCAGTGATCCATTCGCATTCCAAAACATGATACAAGAAAGTGGATGAAATGAAATGTTATATTAAACACATAAGAGAAAGTTACATACTGTGAAATACCAAAGACCAGAATCCTCATTACAGATAGAACTCCTCCTCACTGAGACCCTACGGGCTCTGAGCCTTCACACAAGAGCTTATACAGAATGTATACAAAAATGCCTTTCACAGCACAATTCTCTGATAAAAATCTGGAACCCTTTACAATGTCTTTCTTCCTCCTTTTTATAGAGGAAGGAGAAGAGAAACTAATAAAAGAAGTAGGTGAAACATTTAATTTGCTTAATTTGAACAAAATGGCAGAAACATTGGCGCCCATGTGGCTTAATTAATATGCTGAGCTATAGGTACTCTGAAGCTAGCTCCATGAAGTAAATGCTGTAGGTGCAAATTTCTCCGGGGATAAGACATGAAGAATAAAATATGTAACATCCTCTACCTTCCTGAGAGAAAAATCTATTGAAATTAAACCTGGAGGATATGATTTTTGTGCACTTGTACTCTTTGCCTTCTGAAAGTTGAATTGTTATTTAAAATCTTCGGCACCGGATGTTGAATTTCCTGCTCTCTGACTAATACTCCTTTGCCGCGACATCAGGATCTTTATCTGCAAGGAACCTGTGTCTTAATTGCTCTGGAGGGTTCAGTGAATCTTTACCCGGGCTTCTTTAATGGATGTTGTGTCATCAACAACTGCCCAAGATTTTTCTTATGAATTATGCACTTGATAACCGGTCCTTTGACACGTCCTTGAGTTTTGCAATGGAGGCTGTAAATTATGGTAATTTCTCATCGCTGAAACCTGCAAAACCTACAAAGGTGTTAAATAAAACCAAGCACGGGGATGGAAATGCAATGGAGGTGGCCGTGTGACAAAGTGACATGATAACATGGCAGCAATATGCAAGGGGGTGGTGAAGACACAGTGGAATAATGGTGAACGAGCCGGGCGGAGGATTATAACGTAAAACGTTTAGAATTAAATGAAATGCATAATGGTGGATGAAATATGACAAATATGCGGGGGTGATGACGTGGAGGGGTACGGGATTAACAGCGTGGCAGGGGAATGATCCGGGCCATACGATCTTAAAACCAGATCAACGGCTGGGAATGCATGGGAAAGAAATGAGTTGGCGGGCCCGGGATGATTTATATGGGGACTAAACTCTGCGCAGCTCCAAAGAATGATAGCCGTCGGATGAAGACTCACAAATCTAATGGCCCACGTCAATTTCGTTGCGCGTCTATGACCGAAGGATAACGCGCGAAATGAAGCGGTTTTGGGACCGTACAGAGGGACACGCGGCGATCAGCGTATGGAATCGCTACGATTTGTGGAAAACCGCCAGCCCTTCGAAAGTGGTGCGGGGAAAAAATCTTGTTTAAACGGTGGTTTTTAGGGTGCGGGGACCACAAGGCGGGAGAGATGCAGACCGTCCGATCTACGAGTGATCGTATGGCTGAGACCACGCCCGATAGTTGTATACAGAAAGCGCCTTTGGATTTGGCGTTTGGTCTCGGGGCCAGGTCATGTGGGAGGAAGAGGTGCTGGGGCTAAGACTGAAGGGGCTCGGCCCGATATTTTTTAAAGTGCGGATTTTAGCCTTTGTCTGATGTATTTTCGCGGGTGGGAATGATAGCGATAGGCATAATATGGAGGTCTTAGGCCACGACAGAGGTTTTAAACAGACTCAAACGGGATAGCAGGCCAACAACTTGAATGGAGGGGCTATAGTCAACATCGGCTCCATCTGGGGACGGCGCGTTCATACTTGGACGTGTCGAGAACCTGCAGACCACCTGATCATAATATTATGTAAAACCTATGGACTCTGCTCTCAAAAACCTTTTCCTTTCATGATTCATTATGACACTCGCACCATTCAGTCAGTAATAAAACCAAAATTAATATACAATATGATACAATCAGGCCACCTCGACCTGAATCAGAATTGGAAGTAGGGCTTCAGAAATTGGCCATTTACAGGGGCATCCAGCACGTCACCCTATAAATTCTCCAATATAAACGTATTATTACCTCTCTGCTCCACAATTTTAAAGGGACCAAACCAAAGGGGGTCGAATTTGCCATGCTTTCCTTTTTTTGCCCTCCAGACATCCCATCTGAGCACCAGATCACCAACCTGTAGCTTTCTGTCTTTTGCATGCTGGTCAAATATATGTTTCATTTTCTCTTGATATTCAGTTAATCTTCGATTTACTTGGCCCTGTGTTTCCTCTAATTCCACCAATTGATTTATTCTTCTGATCATATCATCAGGTTCTTCCTGGCCTTCTTGCATGAAACATGCCACTGGTAAAGCCAGCTGCACAGGAAACACTGCTGCTCGTCCATATACCAATTCATATGGAGATTTCCCAGTTGCTCTCTTACTGGTGATTCTATTAGCCCATAGAGAAAATTTCAATTGGGAATCCCAGTTCTTCTGATTTTCGTTTATAGTCTTCTTCAAGGCCCTCACCAGAGTTTTATTAGAAGATTCTGCCAAGCCATTTCCCTGTGGATAATAGGCTGTGGAATGATTCAGTGCAATATTATACTGCTGGCAGAAATTTACAAATTTTGCGGATTTGAAGGCCTGTGCATTATCAGTCACTATTCTAGCAGGACAGCCAAACCTGGATATGATGTTTTCTTCCATGAATTTTACGATGACAATGTCAGTAGCATTCCTTGCAGGTATGGCTTCCACCCATTTTTTAAAGTAATCTGTGGCTGTTAATATCCATTTATGTTGTCCACTTGATGGGGGATGTATTTCTCCAATAAAATCTATTCCCCATTGTTGAAATGACTCATTCACATGAATTGGAATCAAGGGCGGAGCTGCCAATTTCTGCCTCTCAACAAATTTCTGACACTTATCACATGCTCTAACCCAAACAAAAACATCTCCAAATAATTTAGGCCAGTAAAAACCAGCCTTTAAGATTTTATGAGTTGTAGCCCTGCAGCTGTAGTGTCCTCCACATATTCTTTCATGAAATTCCATCATTATACTTTCTACTTCATCCTCTGTAAGGCACAATAATAGAATGCCTGAAGGGTCCCTCCAATACAGCTGTCCATTAGCCACTGTATACTTTTGGGATTTTAATCTTAATGCTCTGTATTTTGCTTTATCACAACTTGGAGGACAGCTGAGTGTCAAAAGATATTCTACTATTTCTTTGTACCAAGGATTGGTGAGAAATTTCATGTGTACTTCTTGAGTAGCCATTTCCAGCCCTTGCTGCTCTTTTTCATTCTCAGACTCTCCATTTGCTATCATAGACAAATTTATGCCCAAAGCCTGGTAGTTTGATTCTGACAAGATTTGCTAGCCCCTGTCCTTTTATCAGCTTAGTAGGGCGAATATCCAGATCATACTCCTATATTTTTGTAATCCACCTTCCCCTTTTTCCTTCACTATCTCCTTGAATGAGAATGTCTTTGACCACTGCTGTAGGGACATATGCAGTAATGTGAGACTGCAAAACATATGTTCTAAATGCTTTAAGGGACTTCACCAAGGCATATGCCTGCTTCTCTAATATGTTATATTTCAATTCTACATCGTGAAGCACCTGACTAAAAAAGGCAATAGGCTGCTCATATCCTTCTTCATTTTTTTGTAATAACAATCCAGCTACTGTATGTGGTGATGCAAAGGAAAAAATCATAAATGGCTTTGCATAATATGGTCTAGCTAGCACAGGAGCTTCAGCGAATGCCTGTTTTATCCTGGTGAATTCCTCTCTAGACTCCAGAGACCATTTCACCTCATTATTATTCTTTAGCATATCTGTTATATGCCCAACTATCTCAGCATAGTTAGGAATAAACCTTCTCAGAAAATTTATGCGACCTAAAAACACCTGCACTTCCTTCTTATTCCTGGGGAGGGAAATACCATTTATGACTTCTACTCTTTTGGGATCTATCCTTACCCCATCCTTAGTTACAATATGCCCCAAAAGTTTGCCTTCCTCTAATGCAAATAAAGACTTTTGTGGATTAAGAGAAAGACCATACCTTCTGCATTTTTCAAAAGTTCTTCGCAAATGTTCAATATGTTCAGCATCATTTTTTGAAAACACTGTTATATAATCAAGGTACACCACCAGAAACTTATCTTGCTCACCCACAGAAGCAATGTCCATCGCCCTCTGAAAGGTAGCCCCTGCATTAATCAGCCCAAAAGGCATCCTGGCATACATAAATGTACCCCATGGTGTGATGAAAGCAGTCTTCTTCTGATCCTTTGGAAGCACAGCTACCTGATTATAACCAGAAAAACCATCCATCATTGACATCCTAGAGGCTCCCACCACTTTCTGCAGGATGTGGTCCATCTTGGGCAGTGGATAATTATCTTTTAAAGATGCTCTATTTAAATTCCTGAAATCAACACACAATATTATTTCTCCATTTTTCTTTCTGAGAGGGACCAAATTAGCAACCCATTATGAGTACCTTAATGGCACAATTATTTTGGCCTTTAACAGCTTCTTGATTTCTTTTTCAATGGAGGGAAGCAGCAGAGGATTTATCTGTCTAAGCTTCTGCTTATAAGGTTTGCATCTTCCCTCAAAGGAATTTTGTGCTACATTATACTAATATCAAAAGTTTTAAGGTCCTGCTAGGACCAGGCAAATACATCTTTATAAGATTGAAATAGTTTCAGGTATTTTTCTTTATACTCCTCTGGGACCTTCTTGGATAATTTGACAATTTTGGGATCAACATTAGTAACTAGATTCAGATCTTCTACTTGATCTTCTTCTATTACTTTACTAGGCTAGAAAGGGACATCATTTTTATCAAATAATCTTTCTAGAGGCACCAACCCTCTAGGGATGACATTTCCTTTCAGCCGCAACACTTTACTTCCTTCCATTTTCTCTTCCCATTTATTTTCTGAAATATCTTCAGCCTCATCCTCTTTATGATCATCAATCTCCATATTAGATAATTCCCCCACTGTTTCCAGGAATCTCTTCATTTGTTCCTCATCTTCAAATACCTGCCAGTGCTTGATATTATATGGGATAGATGGCCTATAACGTACCTCAATTTCATACCTTAGGAGAGGATTCTGAGGAGGACGAAATGTACTGGCAACTACAGCAATAGAATCTGCCATTCTATTTTGCTCTTGGGGCATGAAATGGATATTGAATGCTGAGAAGAAGTTCTCCACCATGTCCCATACTTCATTTCTATAAGCTCTCAACCATGGATGTTTAGTTTGGCATTGATTTCTAACCTGTCTGACCACTAGCTCAGAGTCTCCCAAGACCTTTAAACACTGAATGCCCATGTTCCTAGCTATCTGCAATCCTAACAACAATGCTTCATATTCAGCCACATTATTAGTAGCCTCATATTCCAATTTAAAAGACAGTGGCACCCATTTTCCTGTAGGGGAGATCAATAATACTCCAGCCCCATTTCCTTCTCTTGAATTTGCTCCATAAAAATGTAGAGTCCATACTCCTGCTTCATGGTCTTCTAAAGGCTGTTCAATTTTGATCTGGCAGAAGGAAGGTTCCTGGGCGAAATTTTGATCTTTTTCAAGCATAAAACATGAAAAATCTCCCTCCTTGCTATAGACTGGTGAATTCTCTGAATTGTCAGCCTTAGTCACCATCTTGACAAATCTAGTTTCTCTGTATAACCTCCTCTCCTGACCACCAAAAACAAGGATAGTGGCATAGGTTAAATCCATCTTGAGTGACCCACCAATTTTTGTTCCCTAGGACCTTAACAACAGCATGCCAAAGCGAGCTGGGATGTCAGCCACCACAATGTCCATTACTACACTTTTTGCTGGGATTTGGGCCAGATTGACCACTAAATCTTTAATCATCCCTAGACACTTAACTCTTTTGGAATCAAATGAATAGAGGTCTTTATATGGACGTGTGATTTGCAAGCCTAGTTGCTCCATGACTGACAAAGGCATAAGATTATGAGAAGCTCCAGAATCTAACATACAATTGTGTAATAGCAGGTCATGAATAACTAGAGACACATAGAAAGGAGGAGTAGAGGGGTCTATCTCCTCGACATGTGGGCCAAAAACTACCATGGGTCTTTCTTATTGAAGATTAAGACTCTCAGGGATTATTGGGGCTTCAGGAGGGAGCAACAAAGAAGTGACTTGAGATTGATATGCAGGTTGTTTCAACAGTTCAGTCAAAGGGACTGGAATTTTGACTTTCTCAAGTTCTTTTTGCAAATTGAAAACAGGAGGGGACTTTTCTATTACAACTTATTTTGACTCTTTACTTTCAACTGAATATTTAACTTCTTTTGATACAGACTCATCATTAGGAGGAGTGACTACTTTTGAGGAAGAAGGAGTTTGATTATTAGACTGCAGAGGAGCTTTTAGAGGACTCTTACCTTTGTCTGTGACTTTCTTCATTGTTGACTCCTTCTGAATAGATGCTTCCTTCTGAGGAGGCTCTTCTTCATGTTCTTGAGTCTGAGTTCTCTTTCTGGAAGATCTGAGGTCATATCTCCTATTGAAATGTGCTTGCATGAAATCATTAAACTGTTTGCAATAGTGATCAATTTCAACATCTTCTGTATCTCTGATCTCTTCTTCTTCTTCCTGCAATGGGCATTCTATTTCATCATTGTTTGAAAAGGCAAGATTTGCATCTTGCAGTTCATAGGCAGCGTCTTCAGTGGAGTCATCTACTGGACCTTCTAGGTATAATGGGTGTGGAACTTGGTCCTATAGCTCCTTAGCTTCCCTTGGGAGTATTTGCAGGGGTGGCTTTCTATATACTGAGGATTGTAACCCCTGTTTGGAGCATTCTAGAAGTTCTTGGAAGCTGAGTTCTTGGTCTCCAATTCAAGCTTGACCAGTTTATTAGAAAGATTCTTAATCATTTTGCTCATTTCTTCAATTTTATTTGAATCCTTATCCTGATTAGAAGTAGATACTTCTTCTTTTCCCCTTCTTCTAGTATCTTGTTCAGCTTTCCCTTTTAATTTTCCAGTGGAAGCAAAGTTTGCTTCCAATTCAAGTGCATCTGACTGAGCATCATCTAGAGTGGCATGCTTTCTTTCCCTGAGAGAGAAACCAAAGTCTGAGTCAAAGGCTGCTATGAAAACAACTTTGGCAGCATTCTGATGAGGCTTCATATCAGCAGGGAGGTTTAGATACAACTTATTAAATCTCTTGATAAATTCTGACACCCCTTCATTATGTTTCTTCTTGAGTGTATTGAACTCAGTAAGACATTGTCCATGATATTTCTTTTCTCCCCATTTTCTGAGAAAAGTATTTTTCATATCGTCCCAAGTGGTTACGAAACGGTTTCCTAATGTTTTGAACCATTTTCTGGCTTCATCGTCCAGAGATTGCACAAATAGTATTAAGACTACATCCAAATGTTCTACATTAAAGTTCTCTGCAAAAAAAGCAGAAGGTCTCAAGATGTTTATGAGCATTAATTTCATTTTCCCCAGTGAATCTGGGCAAGATATTCAAATAGTCCTGTGGCATATCATCCAACACTTGAGGTAATGCCAAGGGAACATATTTATTCAACAAAAAGGCTGGGACATTAGCCATTGGAGGAGGTGGGGGTTGTGCAACAATTTGATGTACGAATGGAGGAAGAGGTGGAGGAGGAAGTGGAGTATGGATAACAATAGGAATATACTGTACATCAGACTAAGGTGTATATGGGAACAATTCACGGTTAATAGCAGAAACTTCGGTTACTTCCTTGACTTTTTCGACCTCAGGAGTAGGATGAAGATGATCTTTAATTCTAGCACTTCCCCTGGGTGGGCTATCTGAGTAGTAATTTGTGTCTCCCACAGTGGAGTCGGGATTTTCTATTAGAACTTCTTGAGAAGAAGAAGATGGATAATCTTCTATAGAATATTCAGGGATTTCGGCACAGACTGATTTCTTCTCTTTCCAACTTCTTCTATGTATAATATTTTATGGGTCAGACACTGAAGGTATCTTTGACTGTGATGTATCAGACCTCAAATGTGGCTTACGAGGAGCCAGGACTACCAATAGATTTATCAAATAAACAACAGTGGAGTCTCCAAGGTGAGAGATATGCAACTCTTCAACTCTCTGTGCTCACCTGATTAGAGAGTGAATATGATTTGTCGAGGCCCAGGGAAACTGATATTCTTAAATTCGTCCCCGGCAACGGCGCCAGAAAGATGTTGTCGACAATTATTGTCTCCCCTAGAGACAGTCTAGAGTTGCCATAGACCAGTGCCTAGGACATCTTATCATAGCAGGGGGCATATAATAAAACTTGGGTGTCAATCCAAAACTCTCCTGCTATCTCTTGTAAAACAAGGAAATTGATTTAAATGGAACCAGAAATCACAGAAACTGTCACAGGGAAAGTAATGTTGCAGAGGCACAATGCAAAGCTCCAATATTAAAGCATCAGACAGTTAAGAGACAATTTACTGCAAAGAGGGCCAGTTCAAGTAATATGCCACAGAAATCAAATAGCAGAAAGTGAATGCGGTGAAAGAAAAGTTAAGAAGATACTAGTCAACATTGGGCTGATACCCAGATACACAACAGAACCATATATGGGCTTATCAATCTAAGAATCCATACATGACAATGGCGTTTTAAAAGCACCCTCCCAAAGCAACTAATATAGCAGAAATATGGTTGAGATGAATATGGAACAATATATCATGCATGAGCCATATTTAAAGTGCTTGACTGATTTAAGTATGGGCATCAACTAGGATGAATCCTTACCAAACCAGTGAGCCACTTGCATTCCAAAACATGATACAAGAAAGTGGATGAAATGAAATGTTATATTAAACACAAGAGAGAAAGTTACATACTGTGAAATACCAAAGACCAGAATCCTCATTACAGATAGAACTCCTCCTCACTGAGACCCTACGGGCTCTGAGCCTTCACACAAGAGCTTATACAGAATGTATACAAAGATGCCTTTCACAACACAATTCTCTAATAAAAATCTGGAACCCTTTACAATGTCTTTCTTCCTCCTTTTTATAGAGGAAGGAGAAGAGAAACTAATAAAAGAAGTAGGTGAAACATTTAATTTTCTTAATTTGAACAAAATGGCGGAAACATTCGCGCCCATGTGGCTTAATTAATATGCTGAGCTATAGGTACTCTGAAGCCAACTCCATGAAGTAAATGCTGTAGGTGCAAATTTCTCCGGGGATAAGACATGAAGAATAAAATATGTAACATCCTCTACCTTCCTGAGAGAAAAATCTATTGAAATTAAACCTGGAGGATATGATTTTTGTGCACTTGTACTCTTTGCCTTCTGAAAGTTGAATTGTTATTTAAAATCTTCAGCACCGGATGTTGAATTTCCTGCTCTCTGACTATTACTCCTTTGCCGCGGCATCAGGATCTTTATCTGCAAGGAACCTGTGTCTTAATTGCTCTGGAGGGTTCATTGAATCTTTACCCGGGCTTCTTTAATGGATGTCGTGTCATCAACAACTGCCCAAGATTTTTCTCATGAATTATGCACTTGATAACCGGTCCTTTGACACGTCCTTGAGTTTTGCAATGGAGGCTGTAAATTATGGTAATTTCTCGTCGCTGAAACCTGCAAAACCTACAAAGGTGTTAAATAAAACCAAGCACGGGGATGGAAATGCAATGGAGGTGGACGTGTGACAAAGTGACATGATAACATGGCGGCAGTACGCAAGGTGGTGGTGAAGACACAGTGGAATAATGGTGAACGAGCCGAGCAGAGGCTTATAACGTAAAACGTTTAGAATTAAATGAAATGCATAATGGTGGATGAAATATGACAAATATGCGGGGGTGATGACGTGGAGGGGTACAGGATTAACAGCGTGGCAGGGGAATGATTTGGGCCATACGATCTTAAAACCAGATCAACGGCTGGGAATGCATGGGAAAGCAATGAGTTGGCGGGCCCGGGACGATTTATATGGGGACTAAACTCTGTGCAACTCCGAAGAATGATAGCCATCAGATGAAGACTCACAAATCTAACGGCTCACGTCAATTTCACTGCGCGTCTACGACCGAAGGATAACGCGCGAAATGGAGCGGTTTTGGGACCGTACAGAGGGACACGCGGCAATCAGCGTATGGAATCGCTGCGATTTGTGGAAAACCACCAGCCCTTCGAAAGTGGTGCGGGGAAAACAAATTTTTTAAACGGTGGTTTTTAGGGCGCGGAGACCACAAGGCGGGAGAGATGCAGACCGTCCGATCTACGAGTGATCGTATGGCTGAGACCACGCCCGATAGTTGTATACGGCAAGCGCCTTCGGATTTGGCGTTTGTTCTTGGGGCCAGGTCGTGTGGGAGGAATAGGTGCTGGGGCTAAGACTGGAGGGGTTGGGCCCGATATATTTTAAAGTGCGGATTTTAGCCTTTGTTCGATGTATTTTCGCGGGCGGGAATGATAGAGATAGGCAGAATATGGAGGTCTTAGGCCACGACAGAGGTTTTAAACAGACTCAAACAGGATAGCAGGCCTAAAACTTGAATGGAGGGGCTAATATAGTCAACAGCTGGTATGAGTTGCAAGCATATCAAATAAATAAGGTGTTATTACTGCTACAACACCCTCCAAAATTTCACTACATTTGAATTTTGGAGCCTACTATCACTGTCGTATCTACTGTCGCTTTGATCATCAAACATCATCTCATGTTTTCCTATGTACTTCAGGTGTCCTTGAATGGTCTCAAGTGTCTTCATATTGATTAGAACATCTTTAGGTGCATTTCATGGTTGTAACATCTTTATTATTGTAAAACGACACTTTTGGGTCACCGTCACACACACTTCATTGATTGTACTTGGGGAACGTATACAAAGTGTTTTTATTTTTATTTATGTTTATTTATCATTGTTCAAATTTGTATAATTTTTCTTGATGAGTTGGTACATGTCGCACATGGTTTTATATCTAAAACTCATCTTGTTCACCCCTCGCCCTATATCTCAGATTAGACAAATCTAAGGTTCAATGCCAACCCATTGAGTCCAAAAACACATGAGCATACTCTGAATCTTTGATGGGGAATCCCTTGCTATTCAAAAGCACACCCTGGGCCTTCTAAGAGCGCAAAGCGCACTCCTTAAGCCTTTTTCCCATTCCTTGCTCTGAACTGCTCCCTTCAAGAGACTAAGTCTTGCTTGAGCACACTCCTTCGATTCAAAGAAGTGTGCCCTCCTTGGGCACATGAGTGCACCTTGAAGGTTGTAATCCCAACCCTTCAACCTTCCACAGTGTGCCATGGGCCTCTTGGACCCCTTGAGCTCATTTTAAAAACACGAAGCATTAGTATTCAGCCTTCATGAGTGCACCTTGCGCCCTCCTAGGTCTCTTGAGTGCATGAGCGCACCCTGAAGGCTTTAAGCCTTCATCCTTCAGCTTCCAGGAATGTGCCTTGCGCCCTCCATCTCCCCTTTGAGTGCACAACTCACAAGGGAAGCCCGAAGCCTTCCCCTTCATCCTTCAGACATGTGCCATGCGCCTTATAATGATTGTCTTCCTCTCTTGATCACATGAGCACATGAATAAGCCTCAAAGATTTATCCTCTCATCCCTTCAGCCTTTCAAAGTGCACCCATGCACCCAAAAGCTCCTTCTACCCCTTTTGAGTGCACTAAAAAGGCATTAACATAAAATTTGCACAAAACATGGTGGATTAGGATATTTTCAGGTTGATGGTTTCTTGTCATGAGTGATTTCGGACACAGGTATTCCAAGAACAACATGGCAAGCATTCATGAGGAAGATTAAGCAAAGAAACAAACAAAAGGAAGCATGGGAAGAATGAAGAATACACTTGAATATTGGCGATCAAAGCACTTCATAGACTCCATTAGATCAAAGACGCTTTGGAGGGTGAGGACATCAATGATTTAAGCTGCATGAAGAACAAAGATACATGTGGTAGCCATGTCACCACTAAGGAAGTCCATGTCATCAGTCATTATTAGTCCAAGTCATTAAATATAGTGACGTGTAATGTTCTCATCACATGATGATGTGGAATTCATAATGTATTGTGTAATCATTGTAAAGACAAATAAATTGAATTCCAAGAGTCATGTATGAACTAAAGAGTCATGGAAGTTCAAAAGACATGTGATATCAAAGGTCGTATGTAATTCCAAAATTCATTTGGAATTCCAAAGATTGTAGAAGTCCAAATGTCACTAGAAGTCTGAAAGTCAAGAGTCATGAGGAAGTTAAAGGGCATTCCTTAAGTTATAAATAAATCCTCATTCCTCATGTAAAGTACTTTTAACCTTGGCTTCTCCCACAAGGCATTAGGGAGACATAGTTAGCACTTTTGGTGAGCAAGTAGTGGTTGCTGTCAAGATAAATCCCCTCTACAGACAAAGGCGATCTCTCTAGCCCTAGAGTGGGACTAGCAACATGATGTTATTTATAATTCAAAGCTCTCTTAACTAATGTTTACAATGCAACGAGAAAAGAGACACAAATACCTTTTTTCCAATGCTACGCTTGAGTCCGTTGATGATTACCTTGATCCATGATCCTTGTAGGCTCCCTCCCTACTATTAATGGCACGCGAATACCTGCGGATAATCAAGAGACAACAAAAAACGTAATACAATACATAATAAATGTAAACATTATCTATCTAGCAGATCAAGGAGTACCAGAATATTTGCAGAAACATTTAGACAAATATAGAAAGCAAACATCAGATGTTATTATTGATAAATACAAAAGGAGAGCTTACAACCCAGGCCTTAATGTTGGAGGCGTCCTTTGGTGAAAATCTGAGTCCTTCACCAAACTCAAAATCGTCTTTCTCCCGAACACTTAGGCTTTATTACAATGCTAGGATGCAAAGGGATGAGAGTTCAGACGATTCTGATAATGATTAACCAAGTTCTCTTGGGGGAATGAGGGATGTGAATTTATAGGAAGGGAGAAGAGGTTGGGAGCTCATGAAAGGAGGAGGAAGGCCCACTTTCTAAGGGATGAATCCCCATGGATGAGATCAAATCTCTAAACTCAGAGAGCTCAACCTTATCACCACCGTTTAACAACCAACTCGCCGCCCTTGAGCTTCTATAGGTCGAAGCTTCTCCTCCATTTGAGGAAGTGCTACCAGAAAGGGGATCAGTGTAGTTTTACAAGAAATTAGGGCGCTGACAACGCTAAGCCGGAACCGTGAAAAGGACATTAGCGCGATCATGGCACCAGGAAGGGCGTTGAACCAGAAAACTAGGAATTTGACAAAGTTTCTTTAGTAATATTCCGAAGCAATCTTCTTTGGATCTTCAGGGGATATGTTAACATATTTATTGATGGTGGAAACATTGCACATTATCTGTCACGGGGAATTCAGGATCAGGGACGGGAAAATGAGAATGGTGACAAATTACTGTGTAACATATGCCCCATAAGTAGTGAAGGCAAAACAAGGAGTGATGGCTGAAATGCTTTATGAACCAAGGCAAAGAACGCAGACCACCTCTGGAAAACCCGCCAAACCAAACATTTTACAATATATGAAATCTCTGGTATGAATATTCCTAACTAAATAATGTTGCACTAGGCATCAACTAACACATGAACCCACATCATGGTTGGAGCCATTCATCTAAAGAGATCATAGAAATGGATTTGCGGTATGGACGCAACCATCTGTATTGATAGGATCATGTATACAATCATGAATACTCAATAACTCCTTACAGCCTGGACCAAAAATCAGATGTGACCCAGGGTCTTCACCGTGATCTCAATGAACCCAATGTATGAATCTAGCCATGCGAATAAATGTGTTGGTGTCGAATATGGTAGAAACCACCTAATTACATGTCAATGATGAAAACCATTAACAAGCACGAGAGATACCACCAATAATGACGATGGACGTCAAGCTACTACAACACAATATAAAAGTGTGAATGAATGTGTTGAAGTCGAACACTTGCAGAATCATTCGATCGAAGGCTAATGATGTGAACTTGTCATCGAACACGAAGAACTTGCCAATGAGGCATGCAAGCTCCAAGGTATTGAACAAAATTTTCTAAATCACCTTCCCAGATAATGAGTTGAAGTAGATAGGAAGTGATTCATTGAATGAGGGCCATGATGATTCTGACACCATCGACACGAAACAACAGATATATTAAGATGATAAGAGTGATTCGGGATTTTAACAGAGGAGGTGAGATAAGTAGAGAATGTTTGACAGAAAGGACTTCTCTTGAACATATTGGCGACACGGCTCCGAAGTGTGGCAACATTTGACTCAAATAAGATCATAGGTCATGTTGACAAAATTGATAATCAAATGAGAGTCAAATGGATTTCCCAAACACATGGAGGGAAAGTGACAAATGTAGGATGTCCCCAGCCTTACATGGACTACAAATGAGCATCATGTTCAAGAGCGACAAGCTGCCCAAAATACAAATATGATGTTCACTTTCAATTTCCCCCCATTATTACTAACGAGTACCTATTTATTTTTTTATATCCAACATGAAGAGAATAGCATATGCTGAGCGTGTAATTTCATTCTTTGAATGAATCCATCCTAGTAAGTTTAACGAGCCCTAGGAAGGAGGAACTCGGTCTCATCATGGTGACAAGTCTTTTGTCGTTTAATATTTAACGAGTCCAATGAGAGGATAACTCGGTAACTTTTCATGTTTAAGGAGTTTGAAAAGAAACAAAAAGGAGACTCCATCATGTCCCTTTTCTTAAGTCATCCCTCAAATCCGAAAAGGTAGAAAGCAATATTCGAGAGAACCTCTTGACCATGTTCGGTCAAAATATTCCTTTTTCGTAAATAGTAAATATTAGCCCGAAAAAGGGGTAAATGTATATTGAGACCGCATAAATTCATTTACTTTAACGAGTTCGAAATGAAAATTACTTGACGATCTTTTCATTTTTAGAGAGTCAGAAAAGAGCTAGAAGTTGACTCCAGGGAGGTTCCTTTTTTGTAAACGTTTAATGAGCCTGAAAAAAGGATAAAATGCAACTCGTTTGTATCGGGAATAATCATCAACCATGTGGAAGTCCTGTACTATACACAAACAACAAACATCACCGATATCGAGGAAAAATAATAAAATATTAGCGAAATTTTTTCAAAAATCTATAAATAGACCATAAAACAAAATCATTTTCACCTTTGAATTTTGAGAAGAGCATTTTGTCCATTTTCCCTCTGAATTTCAAATCAGCGATGCGGCAGATCTAGGACACCATTTGTCGATCTGTCAGGTTCAGGTAAGAGCTCTAAGACTCCTTTTCATTTTGATTCCATTCATTTCTCATTTTGTTTCAGAAATAGGGAGATGGGGGGAATAATTTCAAGTTTTAAAATCGTTTGCAACCAACGTGATTTAGAGCTATCGGGGTCACGCTAGTCATGTTTAGCCTATTAGGGTAGCGCGCCACCAGTGCTGAATTAATTCGGACAGTCGCACTGGCCGCGGGAAGGATTATAAAACAAGAAATCCACCGAACTCCATGGTTAATTTCCAAAATTACTCCAAATAAAACTCCTAACAAGTTAATTGAATATGTTTTGCAAGTGCTTTCGTCAAAAATGCTAGTCAAATGGAAAGAATGAGTTCATGAGGTGTAAGACCACCAAGATTTGCAGGATCAAAAGTCAATGCTTTGCGTAATTACAGGTTGTTGAAATTCTTTCAAACATTCGGGCTAAGAGCTCAACTAGAACTACTCCAATATTTGATCAGTATATGGGACGTGGACCGACAGTTGTTTGTCATTGGGGACCAAGAGTTAGAGATATATGTGATGGACATCTATTTGGACATCTATTTCATCACTGGACTGTCCATGAGAGGGGAGAGGATCCAACTCTCTCGCACTCGCACAGGGGGTGAGAGTACCAAGATGCTCATCCAAAGATACTATCCTAGGGCTAGAAAAACAGAGAGTGGGAAGGTACACATTTCTTCCATCAGAGTGCTTCCCCTGCGAACAATTATACATTGCATTATGAGAGTGGCAAGATCCTAACCGTTGCATGAGGAAACGAAATATCATTTCCAATACACGGTGAACTGCTTGGCCCCAACGATGTTTAACTAGTGCGAGGGGTTACTGGATAACATGAAGAGACATCTAACCAAGTGCAGACAGGGCGACTGAAAAAGTTCGTTTACGGGTTGATTCTGGCGACCTTATTTTTAGAGAGAGTACCCATGTTCCAATACTAGTGGTTAGAGATCCATAATCCAGCCCCGAGAGATCCAAGGCTGATGAGATGGTGCGACATTATGCCCCAACGAGGTGGGGGCCAACATATGCATTTCCCCAAATCCTTTTTCAGTTGGCTGCGGCGTCAAATTATCATAGTTGAGGACTACGCATATGCTGACATCGAATTTAGAGGAGATCCATATCTTCCTATTCCACCCAGCACATAGTGTACCGATGTAGGTAAAAATTGTTTTTTTTTTTAACATTTTTACTTTTTGAATGTTTTTTGTTATGTATTCTGAAACTTAAAATTATGATGTGTTTACAGATATGGGTCCTTGAAGACCTCCTGGCATGTCACTGATTGCGCGGGGGGTAGCTCGCCCAGCAAAGGATGCTCCTTCTGAGGAGGGAGGAGATACACTAGTTGAGCTGGAGCGGAACCTGGTTGGCCTTACAAGAGGCATTCCAAATTATGCTACGTTTGATGAGATCCCTATATGCCTTCAGAGACATATAGTCGAAGTTTCGGGCAGACTGCATCGATTACTCCAGTGAGTGATTAGAGCAGTCACCTGCTACCATGATCACCATGTGGGCGGATCCAACCCTTTTTTTACATTTTTTTACTGATGTAGGCTCGGAGAGCCATTTTTGTAACATAATACATATATTTTGAGATTTTGGATATAACACAATTGACAGACCGATATATGCATGTTTCTACTGCTACTTGTGAATCATGATGATGTCTTGATTTTACATATTGTGCAAATGTCTACCTAATACATGGTTTTCTAATGTATCTGTTAAAGTATTTTAACATCTTGGAATATGTTGATATGTGATAAAATCAAAATGTCTTTCCAATGATCTAACACGCAAGTACATATGCAAAGCTTAAGGATTGCGCACAGAATAATACCCATTTAATTGTAACACAACGAGTTGTGAGTCTAACTTAACAACCAAATCTCTAATCCCAAGATTAATGGTATCTAATAATAGTTCAATCATGGCACTATATGTTACACAGTAATTTGTCACCGTCCCTGCAATCCCCATCTCGCCCATTGGAGGGTAGTTTCTGTGACCAATAAGTAGTGTCATGCCTTGCAAATACCATCATTGCATCCCTTTCCACGAGGAAAACATTTCTTCTGTTGATCATTTCTTGAGCAGACCCCTAAAAACACCTGTTTTTGCCTTGGCACTGGTAGCCTGTTATGTACTCGCGCCAATGAGGAAAATTAACACTGAGCCTGCGCCAATTGGCGCTCTGTCCCAATTGAGCACCCGCGCCAATCTGCTTATGGATTATTTTTTTTAAAAAGAGGCGAAGTTTCGATTACAACAACTTCGTGGATGAGTAGTGAGGAGTGGTTTCGACTGAATAACCACGGCCTTCCTCCTTTGGCCTCTTGTTTCCAACTTATGGGAAACCTCCCAAGGGATAAGGCCTCCCTTCCACTATTGTAGGGATCCCAACCTCCTCCTCTCCTCTATAAATATAGCCATATTCCATTGATGAAGGGGCTGGATGGTTGAGTCTCCAAGAGCCTTCATAGCCTAAAGAATGCTGCAAGAGCTTTGATAGTCCTCATAGTGCCAAATCCATAGCAAGGATATTGACGATCGAAGATAGAGGCTTGTCCCCATCCTTGACAAGATTTACCAAGACGTATTCTGTTGATGACCCGCCGAAGGAAGGTTCAGCGTCAGAGCCAGGTTGTATTTTCGTTTGTTGAATTAATGATAAGCGACTATTGGTTATGGTTACACTCGTATTGTTCATTATGATCATGAGTTGTATCTTCTATGACTGATACATAATTGCATATATTAGGTTTTACGCTTGTGTTTGTCATGTTTCTTGTGTGTGTAGGTGTTCGATCGCGACGAGTGAGAGGATTGTGATCTGCTGGAGCAAGGAAACAGGAGCATCATCTCTTCTACAAACAACAGCGTTGGACTTGAGGTAGGCCTTCTTTGCGATTTGGCTTATTGCAATTAGGAACTTGCGCCATAGCATGTTACGATTGTTGCTAGACCCGATCTGGGCTAGTAGGGATCGCCTCTGTCCACAGAGGGGTTTTACCTCCACAACAAATTGGCGACTCCACTGGGGAGACGTTGATTTTGGGTATTGTCTTGTCTTTTCTATCGATTCTTGACTTTTCTTGCTCGATCAACTCTTTTGGTTTGCTTTTTTCTAGTGTAAAACCTCTATTCAGCCCCCAGAGGATCAGATCTGACCTCTCTTTTTCCGAATTTTTCATTTTTTCATGGTTGGCTTGATTGGCGCGGTTTCCACCCTGACAGTCACGCCAATTGGCGCAGGTTGCTAGTTCATCACTCGCGCCATCCCCTGTCTGGCGCGGATTACAGCTAGACAGTCGCGCCATCTCCTGTAGGTGCTAGGGTTTTCCCTTGTTCAGAAGTTTCTTTTGGTCAGTACTTTGCTTTTGGGCTTGTTTTAGATTCTGCTTGAAGTGGTGAGTCTGGTCTTGGTTGGGAGAAATTCTTTGTTTTTTCATTTTTAGGCGTTGGCGCTTGTTGTCAGTTAGCAACCCGCGCCAATTTTCCATTGGCACTAGTTGTTAGTGAGCAAGTCGCGCCAGTTGCTAGTTTTCAATGATAAAGTCGTGCCAATTTCAGGGTGTGTGAAAATTGAGACTTTTTCCCTAAATCCTTCACCCGTGTGTCTTTCCCTTCTGGCCTTTTCATTGTATGAGCATAGATTAAATTGTGTCTTCTCTCCATGATTACTTGATGTAAAAGGGAATGAATGCCTTGTTTTGATCTCATGCTTTGGAAGTCCTCTTTGTGTTTTGTCACCTTTTGAGAATTTCGTTACAAAGTGTTTGAAACAACGATTGCATTCTTAGTGTTTGTTTGCATCCCTTTTGCCTTCATCCTTCTTTAGGAAGATTTGCGTTCATTTAGTTTTCGTCTCAAAGTTTTCTTTTCGTTTAAATTCATTAGATCACATTGCATTGAAAAGTATTTTTTGAGATCCATCATTGAGCTTAGATTACATTGTTTAATGATTGAAAACTAAAAATCGCTTTGAGTGCATCCTCTTTCATTAAAATCATGCATTAAGTAGATTCTCATTTCATCAAAAAATGCATTGAGTGCATTCTTATCATTTGAAAAGGAAAAAGGAAATTGTGTATAGATTACAATTGCATAGTTTTCAAAAAAGAGGATTTTGCATAGATTACATTGCATTATTCGCATCGTTGAATGTTTGAAATTACTTTTGGATAGTGAAAGTCATCTAGTTTGGAAAAAAATCATTTGCAGTGTTGTTGTTTGTTGCATCATTGTTTGAAGCTCTTCCCTTAACTAGATAACATTCATCAAATTGAAAAGATTTCTTTTCTCATATAGCTGCATATAGGAGATTGTCAGATGACATACGGTAGGGCCTTGGAACTGAAACATAATTGAAGATAAACATTAAAATTTATTCGATCAACCTAAGGAAGCATTGAAACATTAACGAAATATTTAGAGGTCTAGGCTAGAGACGTGTTCCGGCGTCTTTAAACCTAGTAGCTATCGTTCGCCTCTTGGCTTTAGACATCACTAGTACGGACTTGTGCTCCCCGTACCGTCACGTATATAAAGGGAGACCCCACTAGGTTTCTATCCTTTATCCATAGGAAGCCGAGTCTGTTGCCCTATACTCGTGATACACTGGACACAACATTCGGGGAGATTGCCTGCACGTATGTTAAGTCCTTGGTTGATTTCTCTTTCATTTTGAAACTAAGGTGTATATTGCAGTTCATAGTTATTTAGTACACCCTTTGCCTAACATTCCTGAGTAGTCATTTTGATCTTTTCTGAATCTTTAAATTTGAAAGGATCATCAAGCGCTTGTCCTTTCACGCTTGTTTCCAATCTGAAAGCGATAGAGTCACCTTTTGCCTGTTTCTCGACTCTTAAAATATGAAATGGTAGAGTTTTGTTTCAATGTCATAAAAATTAACTGCCCACGAAATATTCTTGGTTAAAGTTAGTTTCCTTAGGGTGTTGTTTTAGATCGTTTCTGATGGCAACTTTTCCGGAGTTCACCAACCAAGGAATCCCCTCCGAAGGGAATCCTGGTCCTTTTCCTCCTTTTGGAAATGTTGGCACTCCTTATATGGCAACGTTGTCTCTTCCTGGGTTAACTGTTGGGTTGCCTGTTTGGTTGTTCTCGACCTCTGTGATCCCGAATGTCCCAGCTACTGTTCAACTGTTTCCTTCGCCTGAACAACGTCATGTTGATTCCAAGGTGGACCTCTCTCCTTCTTCGCTTGTTTCTGCGTCCTCCTCTTCTACTTCGCCTGGTGAAAGTCTGGATTCGAGTAACCAGGTGGCTAAGAAGAAGAAGAAGACGACAAAGAAGAAGAAGTCCGATAAGAGAGAGGCTAAGGCTGCAGCTACTGCCTCCTAAGCACCTCCTCTTGATAAACCTCCCAACTCTCCATGGAAAGTCAAGTTCCCTTGCATGTTGTGCACGGGAGACCATCTTCTTCGAGACTGCCTTGACATTCCCAAGGTGCTTGAAGTATGGTCCAACGGTCGCCCGCCGTTGCCTTTGGCTTTCGGGAGTCAGGTTGGGGCACGTCTTCAGCTAGTGCTAGTAAAGCTCCTAAGAAGCGGGGTAAGATTACCAATCCCTGTAAGTTGTGTGGGCGGCACCATGCCATTCACCTTTGTCCGTATATGGATGAAGCCAAGCGAGTTGTGGACAACTCAACTATTTCTACACCATGCCTTCCAGCTGGTTACAAACAACTTTCTTCGAGTCCTCCACCAGTTGATGCCACGATTGGTCAAGAGTCATCCTTGGTTGATCCCGCTCCCTCGGAAATTCAAATTCAGGAATCCGTCCCCGACCAACCATTGGTCGTGGGATCGGTTGAACTGGCTCCGTCTACGGTGCACTAGGTATTTTTGTGGATCTCATACTCCTCAGGTTCTTCTTGTTTCTTCAGATTCTTCGGACTTGGATAAATATTCTCCTGTCCCTATACCTCAAGAGGCTGCTCCTTCGCCTCCCGCGATGGAGGTCTCAGAGGATACTCCTCCCGCCTTCGAGATGGAGGTCGTGGAGGATGCTCCTTTTTCTTCCGTAACACCAGGGGAAGACCATATCGGTTCGTGGTAGCCCCTCCAAGTAGTTTGGTTGCTTCCTTTGATTGGAAGCGATTTGCGGGATACTGCCTTCCGTATTATGTGCCTTTTGAGATAACAGTACAGGCCTTTGGTCTGGTTGTACCCAGCAAAATTATAGACAAAGGTGCGTCTGTTAGCATTTTATCCTCAACTACTTGGCACGCTTTCGGTTCACCGCTGCTTGCCCCTGTTACACAGAATCTGTTGACGTTCAACAGAAGAACTAGTCAACCATTAGGGATCCTTCCAAGGTTACCTATTACTTTGGGAGGTAAAACCGTCCATATGGACGTGATGGTTGTTCCAGGTCCCTTGGATTTCAATCTGCTTTTGGGGCATGATTACACCTATGCCATGGGAGCGCTTGTATCCTCCCTTTTTTTTTGTGGTTTGTTTTCCACATGAAGGACAGATCATGACCATTGATCAGCTTTCGTTCTTTGGTCCTGATATGGCAGCTAGCCCGCCATCATCCCTTCCTGGTTTTTATCCACCTATTGTATCTGCCCCACCGCAGGTCAACTATGTGGCTACCTACCCCGTGCCTGTACCCAGTGATAGTGCCATTGTGCATCAGGTGCTGGGGGCATTGGGTCCTGACTTCTAGGATGTTTTCCTTCCATCGGGAATGGAACTCTTGGAAGCAATGACTTCTTGTTCATTATGATGAGGTCGGTCAGAGCACAATTTGTTTTCTTGTGTCAAGCTCCTTAAAAAATGAAACAAGCTAGTTGGAGCAGAGTTCCTTGTCTTGTGTCAAGCTCCTTAAAAAATAAAACAAGGTTGTCGGAGCAGAGTTCCTTGTCTTGTGCCAAGCTCCTTAAACCATGAAACAAGGTGTCCTGAAGATATTTCTTTTAATGTGTCAACCTCATTAAAAGAATGAAACACATTCCTGTTCAATTCGATTCTTTGATAAGATCTCGTAAAATCCCAGTCGAGTCTGTCACTGGATCTCGTAACTTGAACCTTCACTCCATTTTCCTTTCATATGGAATGAAGCTTAGGGGGCATGTACCTCGAATTGAGTCACCATGCTGGGGGCATGCTTAATTTTTCAAGCATAGTTTGTTTCCTTTTCAAGCTTGTGTAAAAATGAAACCAACTTCAAGCAGATTTTTCTGATTTCAAGCTTGTGTAAAAATGAAACCTTTCCCATTTTACCTCTTGTGATTTCCATTTTATCAGCCTGTCTTTGCCAGATGAGCCTTGGTTTTCTTACTCCATCGTCACTATCTGCTTGGCCGATCATATGCCTTCACTTGGTTGTTTCACCCAATCCTGAGGAACCACTGCGATGAGTGGTCTTGTTAGCCAGCCTCTTAACCTTTATTTGTTCAGAGTAGTTCCACCATTACCGAAACCAGTTGCTACCCTTGATACCACTCGTTCCTTCAGGAGGAGTCAACTTTCAGCTCTTTTCTGACTCTCTAAACATGAAAATATTTCCGAGTCCCTTGTTGTTTCGATCTCGTTAAAGTGGCTACGAAACGACATATATCCAGTATACGTTTACCCCTTTTTCGGGCTGGGATAGATTACTTACGAAAAAGGAATACCCTAGCCTATCGCGACTAGGAGGTTTTCTCAGACATAGTTTTCTACCTTTTCGGATCTGAGGAACTATTTATGAAAAGGGACCATTGGAGTGTACTTTTTTGCTGTCTTTTCAAACTCTCTAAACATGAAAAGACGTCGAGTTCTTCCTTTGTCAGACTCGTTAAACCTTGATGACATCGGATCCAGTCGTAATGACGATATTCGAGTTCCTCCTTCCTAGGGCTCGTTAAATGTACTAGGATGGATTCATCCGAAGGACAAACTTATATGACAAGCATATGGTATCCTCTTCAAGCTTTTGTAAAAATAAAGAGGTACTCGCCAGAAATGGTGGGGAAAAATGGAACCAAAATCGTTGTCGTGTCGGCAGTATGTTGCTCTTGAACATGGCACTTGTTTGCATTCGTGTCGGGTTGGGGACATCTCATCTCGTTTTTCACTTGCCTCCATGGGTTTGGGTGATCCCTTTTGACCTCTCATCTGCTCTTTGCCTCGTCATCATGACCCCTGATCTGTTGATGTCAAATACTGCCAAATCCACTGTCGTGTCACCGATATGTTCAAGAGAAGTTGACCTCTGCAAAAGTCTCAACCTTCCTCTGATTCTCATCTGATCCTGATTCACGAAGACATTATGTTCCTCTATCTCGTGTCGATGATGTGGGAAATACTATGGCCCACCTTCGATCAAGGTCACTTCCTGTAGACGTCATCTCATTATCAGGGAAGCTGATCTGGAGACTCCCTTATGGTACCTTGGAGCCTGCATGCCTTAATGGCAGGTTCTTCGTGTTCGACGTGAGGTTTTCATCATTGGCCTCTGATCGAGTGATTCTACGGGTGTTCGACGCCAGCTCACTGATTCACATGCTGTAGATTATACCTATAGTACCTTGAGGACCATTGTCATTATTGGTGGTACCTCTCGTGTCTGTTAATAGATTTCATCATTGGCTGGTAATCAGGCGATGTTCTTGCATGTTCGACTTCAACTCACTTATTCGCATGCTTGAACTTGTACTTTTTTCGGGTCGAGATGGAGCGAAAGACCCTGGATTTTGTTTGTTGGAATCCAGGCTGCGATTTTGTGGATTATTATGATTGGTTACATGACTCGTTGATTGGATGGCTGCGACCATGCCTAAGTCTATTTATCGATCCTTACTGGATGGCTGTGTCCATACCTTGGATCTTGATTATTGTATACTCTGTTACGGATGGCTGTGCCCATACCACATATATCATGTATTTGAGATATCAGTTGTACTTGTCTACGCAAGTTTTCCGACGACAGTGTTTTCAGTTGGACACGTTCTCGTAAATAATTTCACCCCTCTCTCTCTCTTAGGCTTCATGCTTTAGGGGGCATCTGTTACACAGTAATTTGTCACTGTCCCTGAAATCCCCATCTCGCCCATTGGAGGGTCGTTTCTATGACCAATAAGTAGTGTCATGCCTTGCAAATACCATCATTGCACCCCTTTCCATGAGGACAACATTTCTTCTGTTGATCATTTCCTGAGCAGACCCCTAAAAACACCTGTTTTTGCCTTAGCGCTGGTAGCCCATTATGTACTCACGCCAATGTGGAAAATTAACACTCAGCCCGTGCCAATTGGCGCTCTGTCCCAGTTGAGAACCCGCGCTAATCTTCTTATAGAAAGTTTTTTAAAAAAAGAGGCGAAGTTTCGATTACAACAACTTCGTGGATGAGTCATGAGGAGTGGTTTCGACTGAATAACCATGACCTTCCTCCTTTGGCCTCTTGTTTCCACCTTATGGGCAAACTCCCAAGGGATAAGGCCTCCCTTCCACTATTGTAGGGATCCCAACCTCCTCCTCTCCTCTATAAATATATCCATCTTCCATTGATGAAGGGGCTGGATGGTTGAGTCTCCAAGAGCCTTCATAGCTTAAAGAATGCTGCAAGAGCTTTGATAGTCCTCATAGTGCCAAATCCATAGCAAGGAGATTGACGATCGAAGAGAGAGGCTTGTCCCCATCCTTGACAAGCTTTACCGAGACGTATTCTGCTGACGACCCACCGAAGGAAGGTTCAACGTCAGAGCCAGGTTGTATTTTCCTTTGTTGAATTAATGATAAGCGACTATTGGTTATGGTTCCACTTGTATTGTTCATTATGATCATGAGTTGTGTCTTCTCTGACTGATACATAATTGCATATATCAGGTTTTACACTTGTGTTTGTCGTGTTTCTTCTGTGTGCAAGTGTTTGATCGTGGCGAGCGAGAGGATTGTGATCTACTGGAGCAAGGAAATGGGAGCATCATCTCTTTTACAAACGACAGCGTTGGACTTGAGGTAGGCCTTCTTCGCGATTTGGTTTATTGCAATTAGGAACTTGAACCATAGCGTGTTACAATTGTTGCTAGACCCGATCTGGGCTAGTAGGGATCGCCTCTGTCCGCAGAGGGGATTTACCTCCACAACACTATACTAAGCAATATTGTTAGTTGTTCAACCCAAAAAAATACCTTGTAAATTAATCAACTCTCCATTAGGAGCAAAGATTTCCCATGTTGCGGAAAACAGGTTCTGTGTGCTACAGAAAGCGCCATCAACAAAACGAACTTAATGATTTAAAGACATCTATAAACCAAGTACACAAGGTGAGCAGAGGAAAAATTTATGCAAGGCGAAAAATCACGCCAAAAATCAACTCAAAGCACAATAATGAATAAAACACTAATGTACAAAGTATAACACTTATGACTAAGCATAATATTTTTTCAGATAGAGACCATTTCAGGGCTCAACTAATGGATTTCTTTCATAATCTGCTAGCTCATAAGCTCCTTGTTCCAATATTCGTTAAATGATATAGGGTCCATTCCATATTGGCTCGAGCTTTCCTACTCCCAAATTATCATTGGCTTGGTTGTAAAGTAGGATAAAGTCACCTTCATAGAAAACACCGGGGGTGACAGATTTGTCATATTGAACCTTAACCCATTGTTTCTATGCTTCAAGAGCTAAATCAGCAAGCCTTTGGGTCTCATCGAGACACTCGAGGTACAACAGATGTTCCTCTTCCGGCGAAGTACTAGGAAGTAGTTCAATGGATAGCTTCAGAGAGGGAATCTCACACTCGATCGGGAGTGTGACCTCTAGACTGCACACCAATTGGAATGGTATGAATCTAGTGGTGGTCTTAGTAGAGGTTTGGTACGTCCACAGATTTTAGAAAAGCATGAGGTGCCAATCTTGTTTGTGCTTCCCAATGGTGTGTTGAAGCATAGTCACTAAGACTTTGATGACAACCTCAACCTGGCCATTGGCCTGTGGATAATAAGGGATGGAGTTATCATGATGTAAAACCAACTGGGAAGCAATATTTGTCATCATATGATTATGAAAATGAGAGCTGTGATCAGTGATAATCACTTTTGGGATTCCAAACCGAGCTATGACATGATTGAACAGGAATTGTGTCGCAGTTAGACCTTCAATATCGTATGTAGGCATCGATTTGACCCATTTAGTGAAATAATCAATAGCAACAATGATATAACCATGCCCCATGGTCGAGCGAGGGTTACATGTCATGAAATCTATGCCCCATTTTGCAAAAGGTCCAACGGCCACAACTGGGTGCAAGGGTGAGGCTGGGGTGCGCTCTTTCTGAGAGTAGATCTGGCAATCATGGCATTTTCATACTGCGATAATGCAGTATTTAAAAACAGATAGCCAAAAATACCCTGCGCGAAGGATATTTTAAGTGGCATTGTAACCAGACATGTGACCACCACAAGCCTCGAAGTGGCAGCCATTGAGAGCTTTCTCAGATTCCTCGAGAGTCAAACATCAATGGAGGACAGAGTCAATACCAATGCGATAAAGGGTGTCTCCAATGATAAGGTAAGGTTGGGAATGGTAGTGAATCCTTCGTCGCTCAAAGTGTGATAGCTATGGCCAAAATTTTTGGGTCTGGAGATAAACAATGATGTCTCCATACCATGGATCAAGAGTAATAATGAGAAAGAGAGTCTTATCGGGGATGGAATCATCAAAAGGAGTGGGATCATCCGCAGTGAGGAGATCACAGATCAACTCAAAAAAGACTAGGGATTTGTTAGACTTAGCAGTATTGAATTCTAAGTCGAAATCTTGAAGGATGACGATCCATTTCGAGTAATTTCTCCCAAGAAACTGACGTTTTAGAATGTAAGTCATGGGGTTGAAATCATCAATCACCAAATTTTTCGCAGAAGAATTTAGTGACAGAAACATTGAACAACATGGACAACAGCTAGTGCGAGTTTCTCTACATGAGCGTAATGGGACTCAGTATCAAAGAGATTGCGTCTCAAGTAGTATACCACATTCTCTTGACCATCGTCATTGTCTTGAACTAGCACCATACCAATAGTGTTGTCAGTGGCAGCCAAATACATGCAGTAACCACGGTGATAATTGGAAGGATGTAGTAGCAGAGCACCAACGAGGGCTTGTTTCAATGCATCGAAAGGGCTCTGAGCAATTTCATCCCATAAGAATGGGATTTCCTTTTTCAATAAGCGTGTAAAGCCTTTGGCAAGCTCAGCGTAATTTAGTACGAAGCGGCAGAGGAAATTGGCTTTCCCCTACAAACTTTGCAGTTGATGAACATAAGTGGGAGGATGAAAATTTATGATTGCCTCAACTTTAAGAGGATAAATGCAGATGCCTTCTTTGGACACCATGAAACCCAAGAGTCGACCGCATTTGACGCAGAAGACACACTTATGAGGATTCAACCTGATATTATAGTGTCGATAACGAAGGAAGATAGATCTAAGGAGTTTTGGGTGATCTCGATGTTTCGCAGAATGATCAGGAATATCATCGAGAAATGGATGAACTGTGTGCTTGATGTCATTAAAAGCACATGACATATCTCGGTGGAAGGTGGCCCCAACATTCTTCAAGCCAAAAGGGAGATTTTTATAGGCAAATGTACCCCATGAACAAATAAATGTGGCTTTTTGTTGATCATATGGAGCAATGTTAATTTGGTTATAGCCAAAGAAACCGTCCATAAAGGAAAAAATATCACTCCCATCACATTCATCAATGATCTGGTGGATAAAAGGAGTGGGGTACTTGTCCTTAGGATATGCCCGATTGATATCACGGTAATAAATGCAAACCCGAATGGTCCCTTTCTTCTTATTGGAAGGAACAATATTCAAGACCCAATATGTCAATGGTATAGGGTATATAAAGCCAACTTTTAGAAGTTTTTCATCTTCACCCTTTATGGCAGCAACCTTCCTCGGGTGCACAGGACAAAGTCGTTAACGAACGAGCTTCAAATCTGGATAGGTGGGAATTTCGTGCACAACGATACTTAGATTAATGCTAAGAGTTTATTCACATAACTATGCGAAGACATCGCAAACTTCCTAAAAAAAATTCAGTATATATCTTGATCTCATTGGGAGAATAAGATGCACTGATATGAACATTCTCGACAATCTCTGGTTTGACAAAGATGTCGATCAGAATGGTTGGAGTGATATTTCCCATGTTCCCTTTAGATAACACTTCATGAATCAATGTCAGACTCTGAAGTGGGTCAATCGGTATTGGCGAAGCATGGGATTCCAAAAAAGTAGAGATTTCACCCGGGATTGGGAGAAATGAGGAACGATGATGTCCATCATCCCACGGAGTTTCTTCAAGAGAAATTAACTCCACAATACTCTCTTCGGTGAGGAAAGTCTCATTCAAGGGATCATCAAAGTCCCAAGAACCAAACCAGGGAGACTGAACATAAGTGTCCAAAGAGGAAATAAAATGAGTGTTGGTTTCAGATGCAACCTCAAAAGCCGTGAGAATACTTTGATACATTTGTTTAACTAGGCTTAGATGCATAAAGTCACCAAAAATATCAAACTTGTTGGGATTGGTTACAATCCATGCATTGTGCCCAGATGAAATCATATTAACAAAGGCAACATTCAGAGGTGGAAGTGGAAAAACTCCCATAAGGGACGTTTCTTTGAACATACCAGACCTGATGTTCTCATAATGAGTAACGAACTTCCCAACATACAAAATGTTTCTTGCTGAAGAATCAGAGGGGAAGAAAGCCAACTGGTCGACAATTACTATCTTCGGTTGATGAGGGAAACCGAGGACATGAAAAAGGGTGGATAACATGCAAACCATAACATTTGTACAACTACGTCCAAGAAGGATATTATAGTTCAATTTGGTGTCTACCACTTCAAATTCCATGGTTGTCGTTTTCCCCTCCAACATGATGGGGAATGCCTTGAGAATACTGTATGGCCGAGAACCCCTACCATAAAAAGATTCTAAGGTATTCAGGGATTGGGTCAATGGGGAAGATCCGATGGCTTTCCAACATGCTACATACATGATGCAGGTCGAATCGCCTTCATCAACGATAGTCCGATGAATATTCTTTCCCATAATGGTAACTTGAATTAGAAAATATACTGGATATGGGAGGTGAGGAAATAAATTCTCGAGATCGAAAGTAATCAAATTAGAATATGGAGTATCAATCCCTCCAATAGCAGAGAGTAGTGCCTTCCATTGTGATGGGCATGACCGAAGGACCTCCAAAGCTGACATCACTGAAGGCACTTGAGCCAAATCTTCTACAATATTGTAGTGTTGTGCTGCTCTCGCATTCATATTATAAGATGATTTCCAAAGAACACCTTTTGGGGGTGGTCAGATGATGGATTCACTAGTCAATCTCTCAATCTGGAGAGGACCAGAGTTAGGAGGCTTGGAAGAGGAAGGGTGATCTGTAACTTCCGATTCCACAGCAAACTTGGACGTATTGGGATAATCTTTCATTCTCATGGTAATGGAAATAGATTGCGTTCTAGCCATGGAAACCTGAGAGCTTCTAGATGATTGAGCTTGATCTACCATTTCTATCTATTAAGAAGGGAAAGGTTCTTTCAAAACGGTTGGAGTCACGGGTGCGCCCTTCAGAAGATGGGCAACTTCGGCATGCCAAGGGAAATCCTTGGTGTAATGATTGTCATCACATATCAGATAAGGATATTTGGGCTTACATGTTGAATAATCGTCAGGATATGACCTCTTTTGATCCTGTTTAGGGTTTCCAAATTTAGACATTCCTTTACCCTTTTTCTTACCTTTCGAGGATTTATCTGTTGCGGTAGACTGAAAAAAATTTACCTCTGAGGTTTTACCAAGATTATTCTGGTTACTGGAAGGAGTAGGGGGCGCAACGACAGTAATGGATTTAGAATTTGAAGAGGTTTTAGGTGCACTATTAACAATATGAGCCACTATCCCAATAACACCATCCATTGGAGGCGTAACACGAGACTGAGATCATGCAAGATCAGTGGAAGGTTGCGGCGCGTCGGGTAATAACTCATATAGAGACTTGGATTGGGAAGAAACCAAATCAAGGTATTGAGCCATGGCAATGACCTCCTCTTCCATGACACACCCACCCATGGAAATATCTTTAGCAATCCTATGAATGAATGATTTTTTAAACCATTCAATCAATAGTTGATCAACGATCTCAAATTTGATGAGGTGACAACGACGCCGCCATTCATGAATGTGATCCGAAATATGTTCAACAGTTTACTGCTTCAGTGAAGTGAGGAGATGGGTGTCGGTTTCATAACGAATAAGCAGCTGGAAGTGGGTGAGGATAGCCATAGCCAAGGAATTGAAATCGAAGAAAATTCCTTGAGGGAGCTCAATATACCACTTGGCCACGGTACCAGTCAAAGTACATTGGAAAAAACAAAGATGAATAGAATCGTTGACCCAAGAATTAGAGGAACATCACAAGTGGTATATCATAACATGGGATTGTGGGTCTTCCCCAGATTTTCCTTCGAACTTTGGACAATATTCTAGAATATTAGTTGGAATTGGCGGCCAATGCAGTTGATGCTGGATGGGGCCATTTGTGAGCTTTAACACATCCATCAATTCCAACGTAGCAAGGAATGGCAAGGACGGATGATGAGGCGAAAAAGGTCAGTGGTTCCAATTTGATTGATACATATTCTTCCCCCAATAGGGCAGATTCTGTCCTAGATACCTATATTTCCCCCATGGTTGGTAAGGAACTTGCTGCAAATATTTTTGGTAGGGACCTTATTGGGTTTGTTTATAAGACCCCTGCGGGAACTGAGGTCGTGAACCTCGCTGGACATAGGATCCATGATAAGGTCCCTACTGAACATGATGTGCAGTTTGTGGGCCCTGCTGAACATAGGGACCATTTTGAGGTTGCTGCTGAATACATGGTCTAGCCTATGGTCCTTGTTGAATATAGGGTCTAGCCTGAGGTCATGATTGAGCCTACTGGTACTGAGGAATTTGCTGATATGAAGCACCAGGCTAAGGCCCAGACTGGGGTTGCTGGTACTGACCTTGAGGAAATGGATGGTATTGAGTGTGAGATTGATTGGGGGAGGGACCAGATTGACCCAGAAGGAGATTCAGACCAGCTTGGGTGTAAGAACCAAACTGAGGATTAGTTGCAACAGTGCTCATCGAAGGTTGGGGATGTTGGACGTACTGCTAAGATACGTTCGGTTGAGGAACATACTGATATTGTACATTTGATCGTTGAACATAAGGGATGTTAGGTTTCTGAACATACGAATACGATACGTTCGGTTGCTAAAGGGGCTAGTGAACATGAGGTTGTCCTACCCTTGGAATAGACCCAAAACTTAGCTGCCCCCCACCCAACAGGGGAGGTACATAAAGAGGGTTAGACTGCCCCCTAGGCACGAACGAAACCCTGGATTTCCCACTCAGTGGTGGAACTGCAGTAATCGTGGATGGTGAATAGGGGATAGAGGATCTGATCGACACGGTCATTTGACCAATGGTGACCCTAGGTCAAACAATAGGTTGAGACATAACGACCACATTCAAAAAGAATGGGCTGGAAGATAGAGGAATAGTCATAGACCAAACGAGATTTGGAAATAAAGTTGTACCACTAGAAGCTCCAGAAATAAGGTTTCCCAAAGAGGTATAGCTGTGCGGGAGCGTGGACGCAACATGACTAGAAGGTATTTCAGTCCCACTACTTGAATCGCGAGGTGTGAAACCGAACAAATTTCCATAATAGGGAAACACCGATGAAGCAAATTTCAGGATATAAGAGCTAGTGGTTTCCTGAAGAGTGCCTTGAGGGCCGCTCACGAATGGAACGTAATCAACATTTCATGCCATTTCGTCAGGAAATAAACGATAGACAGTAGAGCGAGACATTACTGGAGAAGTGCGAAAGGGGATTCTGGATTGATTAAAAGCACTATAAGATTGCTGAGGCGAGACCACAATTGGATCAAAAAGCTGATTTGCAGGAAAGGCCGAGAACTGTGCAGATTTTTCGGGGCTTTCCGGATCAGAGTATTCTGATGTCTTCCAAGGAGAATCGTCAAGTGGTGGTCGAGATGATATGGGTTGAACAATGATGAAAATCCTGATTTCCTCACCTTACGCTTCAAGGGGTCTAACCGGAAACTGAGGGACCTTAGGAGGAGGTTCTTGAGATCCCTCAGAGGAGGGAATGGGCGAATTCGACAATTCAACCATGATGACCTTTCAAAGAAGATCAAATAAGGAAGAGGTGAACACATTCAAAATTTACCAAGAAATAATGGGGTTGGGGCACTGCACGATTAAGATGTTTTCGTGGGAAGTTAGGCATAAAGGGGTGTGTTAGGCATAATTTACTTTTAGAATTAACAAAAATAAATAAAAATGGGTGTGTTAGGCATAAAGGTTTACCAAGTATCCGTGAACTGCAATATACACCTTGGTGATAAATGATAGAAAAATGACCAAGGACTTAATGTACGGTAGTCAATCTCCCCGAATGTTGTGTTCCATGTATCACATTTACAAGGTGGCTGACTCGGTTACCTATGGCAGGCTTGCAACTTAATGGTGTCTCCCCAAATCTATGCGATGGTATGTGCGAGTCTAGTCCGTAGTAGTGTTGTATAATGCGTAACCGTTCGATGAGAGTGACCAAAATATACTTATCATACATCAATATACTTCCATACGTGGGACGGGATGTCACCCCCGGGTTGTAACGCAGACCGTTAACGAGAACTCCTATGTTTTACGACGCCGGAACATGTCTCTAGCCTAGACCACTAAATATTCTCAGTAGTTCCAATGCTCCTTAAGGTAAATTGGGTTCATTTTAGGTTGATCTTGATTAAAGTTTTAATTTCAAGGCTCAAAACGAGTGTCACCTGAATCCTTGAAGTGCAGACTAAATGCAAAAAAGAAAGCTTTCCATTTCAATGAATCCTACACTATTTAGGGAAGAGAGACAAGAAAAAATGCAATCAATGCAGCAACAATAATCCCCCCCAAACTAGTTCAAAGCTATGAAATGAAAATATTTCAACCGAATTCACTTTTCCCAAACAAATGCAACTTATTGAAAAATGAAAATGCTTTTCTTTTCACTAAGATGCACAAAAAATATTTATTGTTTTGTTTTTTAACTTTGAAATGTAATCAAAAGAAAAACAAATGAACAAAAGAAGAAATGCAAATCCTTTCACTTTTATTTCAATCGAACAAAACAAAAATCGCTTTAAAGAATGCACGAATGAAATGCCTTTCACTCTTCTTAAAACGGTAAAGATAATCTAAATCAAAACTAAAATGAAAATCACTTCCAATTTATTTTGAATTTAGACAAAAAACAAACTCTTCTAGACTTGTGCATCAAACAATTTGTGATCCTACGTTTGAAACTAAACTGAAGGGAAAATCAGAGACACAGTGATGACTAGAGCATACAAGAAATCACTTCGAATCAAGTCAAGAGCAATGCGACAAATGGTGTTTGAAATGGTGAAGAATTCCCAAACTTATAAACAAATCAAAGAGACAAAAAAGACTTGCTCAGAGAAGGCAAGTAAGTCAAACACATAGCAAGGAGATCACTGTGATCCTATAGAATTCCTTCAAGGGCTAGTACACACTGGAAAATCAAAAGGGAAACTCAAATTTCCTAGGTTTGAGATCAACGCTTCCGTGCTAAGCAGAAGGGTGTTGAAAGGCCAATCAACGTGACTGTACTATATAGAAGAGCGCTACCAGTGCCACTGTGCAAACAGAAGGCGCGTTGGTCGCTAAAAAAAAGGAAAAATACAACATAGTCTCACACAAACACCAAACCTGACACAGTGAAGTGAATATCAATCCTTACCCAAGCTGACGGAGGCCTAAGTATATTTAGATTTCAAAAATTAGTGAAACTGATCCAAGATCAGTTCGGGGAAGAAAGATTAGGAGGCTAAGCTCCCCAGTGGAGTCGCCAGTTCTGTTGTCAAGATAAATCCCCTCTACAGACAGAGGCAATCTCTCTAGCCCTAGAGTGGGTCTAGCAACACGAAAGTATTTCTAATGCAAAGCTATATTAACTAATGCTTACAATGCGATGAGAAAAAAAAGACATAAATACCTTTTAATTTCCAACGCTACGCTTGATTCCGTTGATGATGACTTTAATCCACGATCCTTGTAGGCCCGCTCCCTCCTGCTGATGGCGCGCGAATACCTGCAGATGATCAAGTGATGACAAAAAACGTAATACGATACATAATAAATGTAAACATTAGCTATCTAGCAGATCACATAGTACTAGAATATTTGCATAAACATTTAGACAAATATAGAAAGCAAACATCAAAATGTTATTATTGATAAATACAAAAGGAGAGATTACAACCTAGGCCTTGATGTTGGAGGCATCCTTTGGTGACAATCTAAGTCTTTCACCAAGCTCAAAAGCATTCCTTCTTCCGAACACTTAGGCTTTATCACAATGTTAGAATGAAAAGGGATGAGAGTTCAGACGAGTCTGACAGTGATCAACCAAGCTCTCTTAGGGGAATGAGGGATGTGAATTTATAGGAATGGAGAAGAGGTTGGGATCCCATGAAAGGAGGAGGAGGGCCCACTTTCTAAGGGATTAACCCCCATGGATGAGATCAAACCTCTAAACTCAAAGAGCTTCACCTTATCACCATCGTTTAACAACCAACTCGCTGCCCTTGAGCTTCCTGAGGCCGAAGCTTCTCCTCCATTTGAGGAAGCACTGCCAGAAAGGGGATCAACTTGGTTTTTTGAGAAATTAGGGCGCTGAAAGTGCTAATCCAGAACTGTGAAAAGGACATCAGCGCTATCATGGCACCAAGAAGGGCGCTGATCGAGGAAACTAGGAATTTGACCAAGTTTCTTCACTAATTTTCCAAGGCAGTCTTCTTTGGATCTTCAGGGGATATGTTAACATATTTCTTGATGGTGGAAAAATTGCATAGAATCTGTCATGGGGCATTTCAGGATCAGGGATGGGAAAATGAGCATGGTGAAAAATCACCGTGTAACAATGGATCTAACACTACATTATTGGTGTTCATTTTATCTATGTATCTTGGTACTTTTGCTTAATATTGAAGCCTTCCAGGCCAACAATTTTTCACACGTGGATTGTGAATGTTTCTAAGAATATTCTTTGAATGTTTATGGTTCACGTTTTCTTTCATCAATACTGGAGTAATTGACCTATTTTAGTGACTTCGGTGCTCCTGTTTGGAAATGTGTTGTTATGTTTATAATGATCATCGCATCCTTGTGAACTATTTCACTTGATGTTAGACGAGCCTTTCTCTTTCGCGTGTGTCTCCATTAGGGTAGTACTATTACTTCTCTCTTAGAGGCTCACTTTATTTTATCCTATGCAATAAGAGAACCTTGATACAACTGTAATTGAACATTGACTAGCCGCACTTGCTTGCTCATTCAAAAGGACATTTGCACTTCTCTCTTATGCTGACAACTAAAGACAAGGCATATCTTTAAGTATTATGGATGGGACTTCTACACTGAATGATGTGAGGTCTAGTTGGGACCTTATATCGGGGAGATTCCTTGTATGTTGCCAATATCCAACATCGTCAATATTCTAGCGCTAAAAGGAGGGAAACCAATTTTTATGGTAGATGACTCCTCACACCCCAAATCATATTTTTTATAGACAAGGTAGCAATATTTTGAGCACCACTCAAACTCCTATTCCTGAAGTAGGAGGATCTTCTCAACCTGAATCATAATTGAATTGCAAAGTTGCATACGAACAAATCCATGCACTTCGACCTATAACCTGTCGGTTCGCAAAGAATATCAGATTAAGTCTTGGAGCACAATATCTACCACATTTTCCGAGGATGAAAGAAACAACTTGTATCGGTATATTAGTCTATATAGTGGAAGATTTAGGCTTTTCCACCCTTGAAGAGTTGGTTGAATCCGCATACGATAAAATACATCAGGATCACCTTCCACCTCTTAACGAGGGGTAGGTGGATGACGTTGTTCTTTCTGACAACATCTTTGACGAATTAGACGGTGAAGGAGAGTATTCCTCGGATTCTGATAAGGAGGAGGAACATAAAAATGAGAACATGGATGACCAAGATTTGGATTGGATGGCCCAAGGCCCCCTTGCTCTTTCAAACAATATTCATAATATTCTTAGACATCCAAAAAATTTGCTATCAAAGTATGATCGAGATAAGAAGATGAAGGCAAAATATCACCTCGATGATTTTTATTTGTAGCTACGTATGTTGGAGGTGAAGTATGATGATGTTTCTTGAAATTTTTTCCTTTATACATTATAAGGCATAGAAGCGACATTGTACCATAGTCTACTCATCAATTCGATCCACACTTGGAGGGAGTTTAAGAATTTATTTCTTGAAAAATTTGTTGATGACAAGACTCCTACCATGTTACTTAAGGAGCTCATAAACATCAAGATGGGGGAAAAAGAGAAAGTGAAAGATTTTAATCAAAAGTTCAATTGAATATTGAACAAGTTTCCCCTAAGCACACAACCATATGATTCAATCACTATTTATTATTACACAACTGCCTTATCCTTTAGCATTTCCCAATTCGTAAAAAGAGTCGCAAAGGCAACATTGGATTTAAAAATTGTGAAAGGGATCGTTGTTGAAAAGTACTTGCACATGATTGGAGTTATTACATATGACGATGAATTAAAAGACTCCAAGTAAACTATTAGGAAGTCACAACCTTGTTTTATCAATGCTAAAGAAAAGGAATCATCAGACATCGAAATATTGACCAGGATGGTAAAGACACTTACCAATGAAATATCATAACTAAGGTAAGTTCAAGCGAGACTTCTACCAGTAGAAAGCCTCCCAAGTCCTTCCCTTTTTGAAGGAATAATAATAACTACAACAATCAGCTTGCCAAGTTGGCACAGAGCTCGAATGTTGTGATGAATATAGAAAGTATCGACATGGATAATTATTGTTCTTTTCATCAGGAATATCAATCAGAAAAGACATGCCCTCAGTAGAAACACAACATGAATGCCCTAGCTGCACATATTATGGATTCTCTATTAGCAGATGAGTAGGCGAAACAGATAAAAGAAACAGAAGAACTAGAGGCTGAACAAAACAAAGGTATTGGACACGTAGTGATTGCATTTCACTATATCTAAACAATAATGTTGAAGAGCCACCAAAAAGTGAGGCCCCTCCTCAGAAGAAAGATGATCGATATAATTTAAGGAGTAAAGGGACCATATTTGAGCAGGAGTTGACCAAACATAAATTAAAGGAGAAGTTGGTAAGAATGATTTCACCACCAGTCAATCCTGCTCAGAAGGAAAAAATTAAGTTTGGGGATGTAACTAGTTCCAAGGACACTTCCTCCAATGGTAAGAGTAAGTCCACCATTCCGGAAGTCTTCAATAAAGATACTTCTCCAAACACTTTAACATTGCTTGCTATAGGTGAAACGATTGAATATAATATTTTGAAATATATGAAGAAGACGCAAGCCAACATTTCAATTTATGAGCTCACAAAGATCACAGGCCAGCGTGAACTTATTGTCCAGACCTCTTCACAACCTTCGATAGGTGATAAAGCTTCTTCCTCTCAAAAGGTGTGAGGTAACTCTTGTGTTCCCCCTGAATATGTAATGAATGCTATAACATTAGAAGTTAACACTCTCTTCCCTCTATTTTTATTAATGTTTGAAATTTTTACTTATAATTTCCATAATTATTTAGTTGAATCTGATGCATTTGTTAATGTAATTCCATTATATGTTGCAAATAAAATAAATTCTAAATGGGACAAAATCGATGCACAAATTATTCAAATGGAAAATTCTATTTTCCAAGCTATTGTTGAACTCAAGAATGTTCTTATTAAATTATCAAAATATGATCGAGTTCATCAATTTATAAATATTGTAATTGTGGACATACCAAAACTCTATGGTGTACTTCTTAGCAGAGACTAGTCTAGAAAATTTCAAGGGTATTTTGCAAAAGACTGGTCACATTTGTGGCTTCCCTACAAGGGCAGGAATAATTAGATTTTAGTGGAAAGTGAGACATATATTAAACATATTGTGACACCATTTGAGGGCCACAACGAGCCTCTTGCTTTTTCTAGTCTAATTTTTGGGAATCATTTTCTTGAAACTGATCTTGAGTGTTATCAGGCAGAACCATCACTCGTTCCACCAGATACACAGTTGGAACCCCTTCCTTGTTCTCTAAATGGTGTCAATAAAACATTTAATATAGATGTCCATAATAATAGTAATAGTACCAATAGTATTATGGGAAGTAGCTTAGTAGCTCATGATATTTGGATTTTATATTTTGATGGTTTAAAGACGCAAGACGGTTCTAGAGGTGGTTGTGTGCTTACAGACCCATGCAACAAGAAGCATATCCTTTCATGATGTTTGGAGTTCAAGTGTACTAATAATACTGTCGAATATGAAACACTCATCCTTGGATTGAAAAAGGCCATCGATACGAAGGTAGAAATTCTCAAGGTAATCAGTGACTCAGAGGTGGTCACTCATTAGGTACGAGATACTTTCCATTGTGTCTCACCGCATCTTTAAATATACCAGCAAGAGGTATGGTGTTTAATTATTCATTTTAAAGCTTTCAATTCTATTTATGTTCCTAGACTTAGAAATGTCACAGTAGATGCATTAGCAAATGTAGTTGCCATTGAAAAGTGTTTTTTTATTGAGATTATATATAAACCATTTGTGCCAAACAATTTCAATAACTTATGTGTTTTCAATGACAACCAACATATATTGCACTTTATGGCTAATGGGGATGTATTCAAAGATCCTTCCATATATGAGGATGATCATGGTCAGGCTTTGTAGGACACATCCAACACAATGAAAGGAAACATTATGCCTAAGGGTGTGGTGTCCTTGGATAATTTATATGACCTGCATAATTGATTTAGAGGACCAACCAACATGAAGACTCATAGCTCAAATTTATCATATGAGCAAGTCAATATTGGGACCTAAGAAGATCTGGAGTACGTAAACTTGGGTACATGTTGTTATCCACAGGAACACCAGAGATTTATCCACTTATTCAAACAATACCGTGATGTATTTTCATGGACATATGATGATTTAAAGACATGTGACACTAATATTATCCAACACGTCATTCCTATAAAAGAAGGGGTAAAGTATTTCCAGCAAAAGTTACGAAAACTTCATCCAACACGGGAACCCCTTATCCAAAAGGAATTGAGAAAACTGTTGGATGCTCGGATCATCTTCAAAGTCATACATTCTGCTTGTGCCTCCAAATTGGTCCCAGTTAGAAATAATTCTAGTGAAATACGTCTATATGTCGATTTTTGATATCTTAGTCGGGATTTTGATAAAGACAACTACCCAGTGTCATCCATGGAACAAATCCTTCATACACTATTTGGGTCTGAAACGTTTTTGCTACTAGATGGTTTCTCTGGTTATAATCAAGTGCTAGTAGTGGAACCAGACAGAATAAATACTACCTTCCGAACCAATTAGGGAACATTCGCCTTCAAGAGGATGCAATTTGGGCTTATAAATGTTGGTGCGGCTTTTCAAAGAGTGATGGACATCGTCTTCTATGACCTTATAGGTCAGAGCATCATAGTTTATTTGGATGATGATATTGTGTTCTCTAAGAAAATATCAGATCACGTACATCATTTGAAACAAATTTTTGAGTGGTGTCAAAAATATGGGATTTCTCTTAATCTCAAGAAGAGCATAATTGTTGTTTCCAAAGGGATTCTACTAGGGCACATCATTGCGAAGAGAAAAATTAAGAATTACCCCGAAAGAGTCAAACTCATCACACAAATTTCGTTCTTGGTAAATAAGAAGGCCATGCAATGTTTCTTAGGGAGAATTAATTTCTTGAGAAAAATCATCTCTGATTATGCTCAAATAGTTAAGCCCATACAAGAGATGATCAAGAAATATGCAATATACAAATGGGATAAGTGGGAGAAGGACACGTTCGCTCAGATCAAACAAGCTATTGCCGATGCACCTACATTATTCAGTCTAGATTATGGAAAATATTTTCTGCTCTATATGTTTCCTTTGGATTCGTCAATTGTGACTGTGTTGACTTAGAAATATATTGAAGGAAATGAACGACCTATCTCCTTTATGAGCTCTATTTTACAAGGGCTAGAACTAAATTATCCTACCATTGAAAAACAAGCATTTGTTGTATACAAGGTAGTTAAATATTTCAATCCATATCTATTAAATGTTCACACAATCATATTCGTACCTCATCTAAGGACATTGTTCGTGTAGCAAGAGCCAGGTGAGAAGAGGCTTAATTGGATGACCTGTTTACAAGAATATGATATGGAGTTCAAGGTAGTTCATACCATAAATGGTCATGGCCTATGTAAGCTAACGTACAAAGTAAGAGACACTCTTGACCAAGATATTTCAGGATGGAAGGATGAGATTGAAATGTACAACATTGAGCATGTTCCTCAATCCATGTCTATAGGTATGTATATTTACGAAATTTTTTGGAGCATAGCGCCTTTCTACTCACACTTATTGAAAAAACAAAAGATGGCAATTCATTTAAAGTCTATGTCTTATCAATTGGTTCATGGAGTGATTTTTCGGAAGCACCAAAATGGTGTCCTGCTGAGGTTCCTTGAGTTGTAGGATACAAAGAAGGTCCTTAAATATTTACACAATCGACCAAAAAATGGCCTCTATGCAGGTGACACTACAACACATAAATTTATGAGGGTTTCTTATTATCGGCCCACTATTTTCAAGGATGCTCATAGATATCTCCACAAGTGCCAAGCTTGTCAAATATTTATCGATAGAGGTCAGCCGCCCCACTGCTATTAGTAGCATTTGAGGAACCATTCCAACAATGGGGATTAGATGTTATCGAAGAGTATTTTCCCCATTCATCAAAGCAAAACTGATATATTTTTACAATAAAATATTACTTCACTCGATGGTCAAAAGCAGTTCCTCTCTAACAAGTAAACAACCAGGAAGTCATTCACTTCTTACAACATAATTTTATAACCAAGTTTGGAATTCCTATGTCACTTATATTTGATAATGCGGCTTACTTTTAGTCATTGAAACTTTACAAATTGGCTTTAGAAAATGGAAGTGTATTTAAACATACATCCAATTATTATCCACAGGGAAATGGTTTGGATAAAATAACAAATAGGAACCTTATCCACATAATTAAGAAAACCATCTTCTTTGAAAAAAGGAATTGGCATAAAGATTTTACCAATGCACTCTGGTCTGATTGTGTAACTCCAAAGCCTTCCTCGAGAACCTCGTCGTACTTTATAGTTTACGGTAAATAAGTTATCTTTCCTCTGAAATTGTATCTTCTAGCCTTGCAACTCTCTCTAGAGTCACAAGTTAGACCTTGCCTTTTGGTTCAAATCAGGATGAACACTTTACTCAAACTCAAGGAATAAAGGCTCAAGGCCAAAGACAGATTTGTCGTGCATCAAAACCATGTAAAGCACTAGTTTGATAAGAAGCCTACAGGGTGGGTGACCTAGTATTGAAGTGGGATAAACCCCACGAAGAAAAGTGTAAACACACAAAGTTACAACCTTTGTGGATTGGACCATTAGTGGAAAAAAAACTCGGTCATAATACTTTCAAGCTGAAATTATTAAATGGGAGGATTGACCCCCTTCTCGTAAATGGTCAAGATTTAAAACATTACTTTCAATAACAACTACAAGTTGCACTTCCTGTACAATTAGTTTCTTTCCTTTCTTTTTGTTCGTGCCAGTCATTGGTATGTTATGATTTTCGTATATTGTGATGTATTATCTATTGGCCATTGTACATAAATAATACCTCGTGTAAAATTGCATGACTCAAAAGTATTTGTGGTGTAATGAAAGAGAAGTGTGACAACCACAATAGTTGGATTTATGTTGTTCTCCTTCTTTGTTGGGAAAATGCCATAGGTTGAGCTAAGTCCAGATGGAAAATACGATTCGTCCAATAGGAGAACATTGAGGGAACCTATTAGACCTACACCTATTCTAGTATCTAAACTACTTAAATTGGTGTAAATATATCTGTGTGTTAACGCTTGTCAAATCTAGTAGAGAAGGGATAAGGGGAAAATCTAAAGCGATTAAACCAATATTAGAGGTCTTAAAATACTTCTCTGAAGGGGAAAAATCCTCTTCTATCAATAGGTCAGGATCCCTCTTCCGTCCATTGAAAATAATAAGTGTCGATGCACAATTATTTTAAAATAAATAAATAAATGGCTAAAGAAGAGAAAGGCTTCTTGTGCAGGGAGGTGAAGCAAGCAACTTCATTAGGGTACTGTCCAGACTCGCGAGAAGCGAAACAATGTTTTCTCTCCTGAAGTGACTCCGCCAAGGTATTGTCCTGACCTGCTAGTAGTGGAGAAACACCATATTTCAAAACTCATACTTTTAATATCACAAACTCGCCCCACACATTACCCTTTCCCAGATTGAAACAATTGTAACATGTTGTCTATTTTGTATGTGTTCAACCAAGTAGATAAAAGTGGAGATGATATGTATAAAAAAAAGGTTTAAAGGGAAAAATCAAGGCAATTAATACTTCCTAAAGGTCTAACCCTTAATTGAAATCTATTCTTAGACATAGAAGTTGAAGTTCACCTAGTTTTTCGCCAAGTGTTGTCGCTGCTACAACAACCTGCAAAATTTCACTACATTTGAATTTTGGAGCCTACTATCACCATCAATCTATTGTGGAATTGATCATCAAATGTCATATCATCTTTTCCTATGTGCTTCAAGTGTCCTTGAATGGTCTCGAGTGTCGTTGCATTGATTAGAACATCTTTAGGTGCATTTCATAGTCGTAACATTTTTGTTGTTGTAACATAACACTTTTGGGTTGCAATCGTACACACTTCATTTTTTGTACTTAGGGAATGTGTACAAAGTGGTTTTGATGTTTATTTATCATTTTCAAGTTTTTCTAAGTTTTCTTGATGAGTTGGTACATGTCACATATGGTTTTATGTATAAAACTCTTCTTATACACTCCTCGCCCTATATCTCAGACTTAGAAAAATATTTGGTTCAAAGATAACACATTGAGGCGAAGAGCGCATAAGCGCACCCTGAAGCCTTGATGGGGAATCCTTTGTTGTTCAGAAGTGCGCCTTGCACCCTCGAAGAGCGCAAAGTGCACTCCTTAATCATTTTTCTCCTTCCTTGCTTCGAACTTCACCCTTCAAGATATTAAGTCTTCCTTGAGCGCACTCTTTCGACTCGAAGAAGTGTGCCCTCCTTAAGCGCACAAGCGCACCCTGAAGGCCGTAAGCCTAACCCTTCAACCTTCTGGAGTGCGCCAAACACCCTCATGAACCCCTTAAGAACATGAGTGCAATTTGAAGACACAAATAATCAATCTTCATCCTTCATGTGTGTGCCCTGCACCCTCATGGGCCTCTTGAGTGCATGAGCACACCCTGAAGGCCTGAATCCTTCATCCTTCAGCCTTCAAGAGTGCACCTTGTACCCTCCATATCCCCCTTGAGTGCACAAGGGAATATCGAAGCCTTCCCCTTCGTCCTTTGAACTTGCACCATGCACCCTACCTTGATTTTTTTCCTCTCTTGATCGCATGAGCACATTCCAAAGCCTCAAAGCTTCCTTCTCTTTCCAAAGCCTCAAAGATTCCTTCTCTTTGCCCTTCAGCCTTTCAAAGTGCACCCAAAAGCTCCTTCTAACCATTTTGAGGCCCACCAAAAGGGCGTGAATATAAAATATGCAAAAAACATGGTAGATTAGGATATTTTTTAGGCTGATGGTTGCATGTCATGACTGATTGCAAACACAGGTATTCCAGGAATAAGATGGAAAGCACACATGAAGAATTTAGAGAAAAGAGAACAAACAAAAGGAAGCATGGGAATAATGAAGAATACACTTGAATCTTGGAGATAAAATAACTTCAAAGACTCCATTATATCAAAGATCCTTTGGTGGGCGAGGACATCGACAAATGAAGCTACATGAAGAACGAAGATACATGTGGCGGCCATGTCATCACTAAGGAACTCCATGTCATTAGTCACTATTAGTCTAAGTCATCAAAGATAGTGACATGTAACGTTCTCATCAGATGATGATGTGGAAGTCATAATGTATTGTGTAATCATTGTAATGAAAAATAAGTGGAAGTCCAAGAGTCATGTATGAACTAGAGATTCATGGAAGTCCGAAAGACATGTAATACCAAAGGTCATATGCAGTTCCAAAAGTCATTTGGAATTCCAAAGGTTGAAGAAGTCCAAAGGTCACTAGAATTTGGAAAGTCAATATTCATGAGGATGTGAAAGGTCATTCCTTAAGTTATAAATAGATTCTCATATCTCATGTAAAGGAATTTTAACCTTGGCTTCTCCCACAAGGCATTAGAGAGATAAAGTTAGTACTTTTGGGGAGCAAGTAGTGGCTCTAATGCTACACTATTAGAGCTAGTGGTGTTCATTGTATTTATGTATCTTCGGACTTTTAATTAATATTGAAGCCTTCCAGGCCAACACATTTTCACACATGGATTGTGAATGTTTCTAAGAATATTCTTTGAATGTTTATGGTTCATGTTTTATTTTTTAAGTCTTGGAGTAATTGAACTATTTTGGTGACTTTGGTGCTCCTTCTTGGAAATGTGTTGTTATGTTTATAATGATAGTTGCATCCTTGTGAACTATTTCTCTTGATGTTTGATGAGCCTTGTTGATCAGTGGTTGTCATTGATGTCAACCCAAGTAGCACCAGGGGCTACCCCAATATTGCATGGGAATTTTGACCTACCAAATTACTATATTTTGGGTCAAGAATGCTTTTTATGCTTTCTACTTGTCGAGATGTTTCCATTGATATATGGCACACCACGTAATTCTTCACGATTTGAGAGATATTCATGTTTGAAGTTTGTAACCACAATTAGTGGGCTAAAACCCCATGGGGTTGTGGCATGGGTCATTTAAAAGTCAATAATTAATAATTTTTAAGCTCCTAAAATCCCTCCCACGTTCACTTTTTGAATCCCCTCTCAACCTAAGCATTTATATAAATTGTGATCCTCATATCCTCCTTATGTATGGTTTTCGCTACCTAAAACAAGTCATCGTGGAATTTGAGCTCTAATTTTTTTCTACGAAGGTTCAGATGTTGAAATTTTTATGAGGCGAAGCCGAAATGCTGAGGAAGCTCCTGTAAAAATTTCAGATCATGATGCACAATATTTTCGGAGATATGATCTGTGGAAGTCAATGTTTTTGCAGGCTCCTGAACTTCATCTCGAAGAAGTGACCTTGGGAAAATCGTCATAACTCTCTCTCTGAGTATCGGATTGGAATTCTGTAAGAAATGGAAGCTAGTGAAGGGACTGTAGTTTTTTCTGTATAAAGTTTAGAGCCGAATCAAGAAACAACGACACGTGACATGCCGTATAAGTTCGCTCTACTGAAACAATCCATAATTGGGTCATTGTGAGAGATTGGGCATAACTCTCTCTTGAAGAATCAAAATTGGATCAGACCTATGGCATTGGAAAGAATACTTAGAGTACTACTACAGAACCAAAAAAAACATATTGAGGAGCTGAAATAACAGAGATACACAAGATTCAATATCAAGATCCTAGAAGGCAAGAAAAAGCTAGATCATGTGTTGTTAAGGGCTGCAAAGAACCATAATTTCTAGGGCAGCAAAGAAAACAAAGGTGCATCAGAGGGTAGCATGACAAGAGAAGCAATCAAGGTGCAGAATAACAACAAGAAGTTCAGCACATTAAGTCTTCAAGTGGGCAACATTGCATACAATCATTGTAAAGGTATTATTGTACTAAATCATTGTAAACGCATCATTGTAAAAATTGTACAAGTGTCTATCTGCCAAGAGTTGTAGAGGCGGTGTCAGGAGGTCTAGGATCATCATTAGGTGGTTGTGTCATAGTTGGGGTTATGGTCTAGTGTGTCTTCTTCTTCTACATCATTCTATATCATTGTAAAGTAGACCATTTTCCCTGGTACGGGAGTCCATTCTTGTTTTATTCTTCTATAGGGTGGTAGGGTGGTGCTAGGTTGGTGCATGAAGTTACCAACAGGTTCAAGCCTGTGAAAAATTTAGGGTGGTAGGGTAGCACTAGGGTGAGTTGTAGCTCATTGGGTGTTTGGGCATCCGTTCAGTTGACTAATGAACAATCCCGAGCGTTGGAGCGTCCATCCAGTGGGAGCTAGAGAAGAATGATTTTCTAGATTCTAGGAAGTTGGAGCTTTATTTTCAATTGGAGTTGAATATTAAAGAATTAGTAGAAAATTATTTAGGTGGTTTTTGACCCAGAGAGGGTTTCCACCTTTAAAACTGTGTGCTTTTGTGTTCCTTTTGTTTACTGCTATCATTGTACAAACACTGATAATAATTGAAGATTAACTAATGCTCTAATTGAAAGGAATAATGATTCACCCCCCTCTTAGTATTTCCAACAATTGGAATCAAAGCTTGGTTCCTTCAATAGCAGTTTAATAGTTGGAAGGAGGTCATGGAGCATACCAAGAATGGTGTACCTCTATTAAATGAAAATCATTATGCACTCTGGAAAGGAAGAATGGAGGTCTATCTCTTGGCACAAGGTTACGAAGTATGGGACACTGTTCAAAATGGATTTACATCAACCACGGATGAACAAGGTAAGAAATATTTGGTAAATGATGCAAAAGCAAAGAATATTATTGTCAGTGGACTTATTGAATCAACTTATCATAAGGTGTTGGGTTGTAAAACTACCAAAAATGTATGGGACAAGCTTGAGAATATATATGCAGGTGACTCAAATGTAAAAGAAGCAAAGCTTCAAATCTATAGAGCAAAATTTGAGCAACTCAGAATGAAAGAAAATGGCAACATTGTTGCATACATCCAATATGTTGATGAAATAACCAATACTCTGGAAGGATTGGGAGAGCTAGTTGATGAGAAGACTATTATATGAAAGATTCTTAGAACGTTACCAGGGAGATTCAACCCAAAGGTATCGGTCTTAGAATACAGTGCAAATCTGGACAAACTCATCAAAGAGGAATTACATGGAGTTCTCATAGCATATGAAATGAGACTTGATGAAGAAGAGGGTCCTTCGCATCTAGAAACTGCATTTCTTGCATCTAAGAAAACCAATAAGGACAAACAACCTTCAATTGAAAAGACATGCACCTGCAAGTGTGAAGAAAAGGGAGATGATGAAGAAGGTCTTTTAGATGAAGAATATGCTTAATTTACGAGAAAACTAAAAATTGGTAAGGGAAAATTCAAAGGTAAACTTCCATTGATATGTTTCGGCTATGGTGAGGTTGGGAATTTCGTAGAAAAATTTCCGAACAGAAGTGATGGCAACTCAAAAGGAAAGAAAGGCTTTAATAAATTCAATAAGCAGGAAAAAAAGAAAGGATCCAAAAGGAATTTTCTCTCTAAAGAAGATAGCTCATCATCTGATAAAGACAGTGACAACGAAGAAGAAGCCAATGAGAGAGTATTTTTTATGGCCAAGCACAATAAACAAGAGGTATCATACAACAAAGAAGAAGGGTTGACCATAGAATGGTTTTCTAAGGAGGCAATCAAGCTTATAAAAGAGCTCAAGGCTAAGAAGATCCGTTCCAATAATCTTGAAGAACAATTTCAAGGTCTCAAAATTGAAGTTGAAGAACACAAATGTATTGAAGATTCAATTCAAAAGAAGTTGGAAGAAAGCAACCAAGAAAGGGAAGCATTAGAAGTCGAAGCAGTCTCGCTGCGTAAGGAAGTGAAGAAGGGAAAAATTGTCCAAAACTATGTCAACAACTCAAGGGCATTGGAAGAACTCATCAACAATCAACGATCTTACAATGACATAACTGGCCTTGGTTACAAAGAAGAAGAAGCAGGACCTTCTACAAAAAAATTCAATGAACCTATGAGATCTGACATGCATGTAAACTTCATTAGACAAGATTCGCAAGAACATCCTTGGAAGACGGTTCCTCGACGAATATTTCCATCTAGGTACCAATGTATTTTTCATGGCTATTGTTATTCATGTGGAAAATTTAGTCATAAAGCTGTAGAATGTCGCACTTACCCTAGGAACCAATACAATTCCAGGATATCCTTCAAATATGAACCTCCCAGGGCTCAACGAAACATCAATAGATTTGAACATTTAAGAAATAATATGGAATGTTACAAATGTCAGAACTTTGGACACATAGCCAGAGACCGTAGACTTGAAAATCCTCTAGAAGGATCTTCAAAGCCACAAAACGAACGAACATGGAAGAAGAAGAAGACTGATAATTGTGCTCTCGCTCTCAAGGCTCAAAACAACAAAGATGTGTGGTATGTTGATAGCGGTTGCTCAACACATATTACTAGATATAGAAGGAAATTTATATATCTGAAAGAGAATAAGGATGGAACCGTATCCTTTGGAAATGATGGATCTTCAAATGTTATCGGATCAGGTACCGTCACTCTCGGAAGTAAAGATGTTATAGCCAAGAATGTTCTATTGGTTGAAAACATGAATCACAATCTACTCAGTGTTGGACAAATGTGTGATCAAGGACACACAATGCTATTCAACTCCACAAAATGTGAAATCAGGAAAGGCATGTATGGTAAAATTGTGGCTACAACAAGTCGAGCTCCAAACGACATATATGTTATGGATGAAGCAACTAAAGCATGTCTAATAGCTAAAGAAGATGAAATCTGGTTATGGCACAAACGAATGGGTCACATAAACTTTGAAAATCTTGTCAGGATAAGAAAAAAGGAAGCAGTACGAGAAATTACGAAAATATCAAAACCTTCCAACACACTATGTGAGGCCTGTTGGCATGGTAAGTAGACAAAAGTCCAATTTAAAACAAAAGAACACTTTGCATTACATGCACTGGAATTGATACATACTGATCTATGTGGTCCCGTGAGAACAAAAGGCTTAGATGGAGAATTATATTTCATGTTAATGATAGATGACTATACTAGGATGACAGCCGTCAGTTTCCTAAAGAAAAAATTTGATGCATTTGAGTGCTTTAAGATCTACAAGGAGTTGGTCGAATTGAAATTGATTTGAAAATAAAGTGTCTAAGATCAGATAATGGTGAAGAATTCTCTTCCAAATTATTTCAGCAATATTGTGACGAAAATGGAATAAAAAGACAGTTTTCAACAGCACGAACACCTCAGCAAAATGGAGTTGTTGAAAGAAAGAACAAAACCGTACATGAAATGGGTAGAACAATGTTGAAGGACTCAAAATTGGATGAAAAATTCTGGGTTCAAGCAATTGATATACCATTCTTCATTATCAACAGAAGTCTTCTAAAAAATAATCGCAACAAGACCCCATATGAATTATGGAAAGGAAAACCAACTAATGTAAAATATTTCAGAATCTTCGGAAGAAAATGTTATATCAAAAGTGAAGATCAAAATTTGGGTAAGTTTGAATCATGTGTTGATGAAGGTATCTTTGTTGGTTACTCACGCAAAAGAAATTCCTATAATTTCTATAATCTAAGATGAAAACATATAGTGGAGAGCATAAATGTTACATTTGAAGAAGATGGTGTTCTAATGAATAACGATGAGGATCTAGAATCTTTGAAACTTGAGACAGAGGCTGAAAAAGACAAAGAAAATTCTAGAACAAGAAGCAACTATCAACCAGGAAGAAGTAAATAATGATCTTCAAGATATACCAGAACAACAACAAGAAGCTCCTCCAAAGAGAACAAAATAATGGATTCAAAAGAACCATCCATCAAATCAAATCATTGGTGACATAAATGAAGGTCGACAACTTCGTTCATCACAACAAGCTCACATTGCTTTTCTAGCAAGCTTTGAGCCTAGTAGTTTTGAGGAAGCCAAGCAGAATGGACATTGGGTAGTAGCTATGAATGAAGAATTGGATCAAATCAAGAAGAATAACACCTGGAAATTAGTTCCATCACCAAAAGATAAAAATGTCATTGGGACTAAATGGGTGTTTAGGAACAAATTGAATGAATATGGATAGGTTACCAGAAACAAAGCAAGGTTGGTTTGCAAAGGCTATGCACAAGTGGAGGGAATTGATTTCGACGAAACATTTGCACCAGTTTCTAGAATGGAAGCCATCCGAATGTTTCTCGCCTATGCATGTTCAAGAAAAATCAAAGTCTACAAATGGATGTTAAGTCAACATTTTTGAATGGTGAATTAGAAGAAGAAGTTTACATCGAACAACCTAAAGGTTTTCTACTATCAGAAAAAGAAGGCTATGTTTGTAGGTTAAAGAAGGCCCTATATGGTCTCAAGCAGGCTCCTAGAGCATGGCATGCTTGTCTTGATGGATATCTACATCAACAAGGGTTCAAGAAAGGTACTGTTGATAACAATTTTTTATGTACAAATAGATAAAGATAATTTAACAATCGTTGAGGTATATGTGGTTGATATAATATTTGGTAGCAATGATGATAAACTAAGTAAGAAATTTTCTACAAATACACAAAGTGAGTTCGAGATGTCTTTACTTAGTGAGCTGGCATACTTCTTGGGGCTTCAAATATCTCAACAAGAGAAAGGAATATTTATATGTCAAGCCAAGTACATCAAGGAAATGCTCAAGAAATTCAAAATGGAATATTGCAAACCCGTCCTTACTCTGATGGTAAAAGGTTGCAAATTGAGCATAGACGACTCATCTAAGGATGTGGATCAGAGGTTGTACATATCTATGATTGGTATTCTTCTATATGTAACAGCCTCTCGGCCAGATGTTCTGCAAGTAGTTGGACAAGTAGTAAGTGTTTGGTCTCAATCTAGTCTCCTAAATTGAGCTCATTTAATTGTCAACCAGGGTTGGTAAACTACTGAAGTGAAGTGTACTGTATGTACCTAGGTGCTTGTTTCTTAATGCGTTGTGTGTAGTGTTTTGTGATGTTTTTGGTATTTTATGATGATTTATGATGTTTTTGGTCTTTTTGGCAATTTTATGTTCACAAGGAAAATGACTAGAAAGCTAATGATTAAAAACAGAGTGAAGCCTAGTTGGTTGATGAAAAATGACAAATGCAATTGCAGATATATTGAAACAGAATCAAATCTAAACTATGACTAAGCAAAAACAGAGCTTGATAATGAATTTTAAGCAAATGATTCAAAACATAAACTCAATTTGTCAAATTCTTTCATCAAAGGTGTTTGAGAGAGAGCTTGAGACATGGTCAGCTAAGTATGCAAATTCTCCTAACAGTTAAACAACTAACTTATAATGATGCAACATGTTATCCATGATTAGAGATTTTTTGAAGCATATTTGGAGTAAAACATTGGTACCATCATAAGATCTCTACTTTAAGACTAGTTCCTAACTCTATTCTGCAACTTAGTTTGATAGCACTACACTTCACTCAAAGGTTATAGATTTTTGAAATAGTCTTTTGAGGAAATGTTTGTTTGTGAGATGATAAGGAAGTTGCAGAAGCACTTCAGGCCTTAAAATGATATTGTCTTCTGTTCATGTGGTTATGAATCAATTATAGATTTTAGAACAAGAAGAGGTTTGTAAATAATGAAGGCTGTTTTGTTAAGTTTAACAACTGAAGTAATCTAATATGCAGTGAATGACAACTGAATGTGGAGTGCAAATGCAATGAGTTAAGCTAAAATTGAACTTAAGATGTCACTAATCTAAAACAGTGCTGAACTAACAAGTCATTATCAAACTTAAAACAAAATAACTGAGCATGAGTTAAGTGCAATTAAACTTCGGAGTATCCTAACTAGGCTACCATGCATTATTCTATGGAATTATACAGTCTGTTTGTCCATCATGATTGGTATTTTGGAAGAGTTTCTTAGAACAATCCTAACTGTACAATTCAGTGCAAATGCAAACATAAAGACTGAAAGTAATGAAAAACTAAGATATCATAGCTATCTCCTACCCATCATTATGATATTTTGGAAGAGCATTTTAAGAGCAAGAACAACTATGGTACTTAGTGAAAACACACAACTGAAACGTTCAAGATCACAATCATGCTTAAGACATTATAAGGATTTTTTGGAAGAGTTTCTTCTTTTGGAAGAGTGCTTAGCATAAGTATAACTATGATGGTGAACAAAAGAGATTACAATTAAATCCTACAATACTATAGCCATTTCCCATTCCTGATCATAATCTTTTGGAAGAGCTTCTTCTTTTGGAAGAGTTTTTAGAACGAGTATAACTATAGTAGCTAATGAAAACAACTACGAATTCAACTTCAAAAACGTAAAGGCAACTAGAATACTTATCTAAATTATGCAAATAAATCCGTACAGGGGGCAGGGGCCCTCTACCACCAGACGGAATCTAACTCCAAATCAAATCAACGCTTTCAAAACAATACTGTCTGCTTCATTAAAGGAGAAATAACTTGAACAGAGCAATCTGCGTCTTCAGAAATGTAGCACAGAATCTAAGCAAAATCTGGAACAAAATCTAGCCTAGCTCTCGGTCTCCCAAGTGTTTATATAACAAATGTACATAACAAGACTTGCAACAATTCCAGGATCATTGTCTTTCCTTATCGAAATCACATTAGGACTCTTGAAGTGGCTGCGTAAAAAGGAAAAGGACATCTGGACTAAGACAGTCCTACTAGAAGTCTGCCTTCTTAAATGTGTTCCCACGTACCAAAACCATATCCATAATTCGTTTCTTCCTTCATGGTGAGCAACGAACAATGTAGACATGACGTGGAATATACCCATATGCGGTTTTTCTTGAGAGGCCACCTGGAACATACCCAAACGTGAAGACAGCTGCAGAATTGCCGGTTAGCTACGGAATGTCTGCATTCTACAGCTAGTTCCGGTCAAAATGCATTATAATGACAAAACTCACAAAACTTAGCAAGTCAGTCATGTTAATCATTCTAAAAGTAATTTTAACTAAATTCATTGATCAATTGGGTCTAGGATAACAATGGACAAAGGAAAATGAGGTAAAGTAAGATGAAAGAAAGCACAATCTTGAGGCTCAACAGTAAGTTTCAAAGCAGCACCAAAAGAATCACATATTATTGCTCTCAAAATAATTCTTTGATATCTAAAGGGCACAAAAGAATATGGCTTGTGGTATTCCAAGGGTAACAATCTCATTATTCAAGCCTTTACAAATGCAGATTGGGCAGGAAGCATTGATGATCGTAAGAGTACTAGTGGAGCAACATTCTATCTAGGTGTTTGTCTCGTATCACGTTTGAAAAAAAAAACAAACCTCAATCTCGTTATCTACAACGGAAGCAGAATACATTGCAACGACAAAATGTTGTACTCACGTCCTTTGGATGAAACAAAATTTACAAGATCTTCAAGTATAATTTAGTGAGCCTATTCCCATATTCTGTGACAACACCAGTGCAATAAAAATCTCCAAGAATCTTGTCATGCATTAAAAAACAAAACACATTCTGATCAAGTATCATTTTGTTAGAGAAAAAGTCGTTGAAAAGAATATCAAACTTGAGTATGTTGGTACAAAAGAACAAATCGTCGATATCTTCACTAAACCTTTACCTCATGAAGCATTTGAATATCTTCACCAGAATCTTGGGATTCTCCCAAGTTCTCATTATATTTTCCTTATTCAAAATATAAAGGGGGAGTGGAAGTGTGTACAGGTCTGTAGGATGGTTGTGTGTCAGAGGGAGTTACCCTTTTCCATTGATGTCAAAGGGGGAGAGAATTTTGAAGGAAGGGGTGTCATGATCGCAGGGGGAGTACTTGTCTTGCCATAAATGCCAAAGGGGGAGATTTTTGATCAATGGTTGTCATTGATGTCAACCCAAGAAGCACCAGGGGATACCCCAATATTGCATGAGAATTTTTACCTACCAAATTACTATATTCAGGGTCAAGAATTATTTTTATGGTTTCTACTTATCGAGATGTTTCCATTGAAATATGCCACGCCACGTAATTCTTCACGGTTTGAGAGATATTCATGTTTGAAGTTTGTAACCCCTGTTAGTGGGCTAAAACCCCATGGGGTTGTGGCATGGGTCATTGAAAAGTCAATAATTAATAATTTTTAAGCTCCTAAAATCCCTCCCACGTTCACTTGTAAAAGCCCCTCTCAACCTAAGCATTTATATAAATTGTGATCCTCATATCCTCCTTATGTAGGGTTTTCACTACCTAAAACAGGTCATCGTGGCATTTGCGCTCTAAATTTTTTTCTATGATGAGTTCAGAAGTTGAAATTTTTCTGAGGAGAAGTTGAAATCCTGGGGAAGCTCCTGTAAAAATTTTAGATCAGGGTGTGCAATATTTTCGGAGATATGCTCTGTGGAAGTCAGTGTTTTTGCAGGCTCCTAAACTTCATATAAAATAAGTGACCTTGGGAAAATCATCATAACTCTCTCTCTGAGTATAGGATTGGAATTCTGTAAAAAATTTCAACTAGGGCACGAATGTAGTTTTCGTTGTATCAATTTTAGAGCGTAATGAAGAAACAATGACACGTGGCACGCCATACAAGCTCACTCTACTGAAACAGTCCATAATTAGGTCATTGTGAGAGATTGGGAATAAATCTGCCTTGAAGAATGAAAATTGGATCAGACACGTGGCATTGGAAAGAAGACTCAGAGTACTACTACAAGACCAAAAATTACATATTGGGGAGCTGAAATAATAGAGATACACTAGATTCAATATCGAGATCCTAGAAGGCAAGAAAAAGCTAGATCATGTGTTATTAAGGGCTGTAAAGGACCAGACTTTCTAGGGCAGCAAAGCAAAGCAAGGTGCAGTGGAGGGTAGCATGACAAGAGCAATAATCAAGGTGAAGAAAAACAACAAGAAGTTCAACACATGAAGTCTTCAAGTGGGCAACACTGCATACAGTCATTGTAAATGTATTATTGTACTAAGTCATTGTAAATGCATCATTGTAAAAATTTTACAAGTGTCTATCTGCCAAGAGTTGTAGAGGCGGTGTCGGGAGGTCTAGGATCATCATTAGGTGGTTTTTTCATAGTTGGGGTAATGGTATGGTGTGTCTTATTCTTCTAAATCATTCTATATCATTGTAAAGTGGACCATTTTCCTTGGTACGGGAGTCCATTCTTGTTTTATTCTTCTATAGGGTGGTAGGGTGGTGCTAGGCTGGTGCATAAAGTCACCAACAGGTTCAAGCCTATGAAAATTTTAGGGTGGTAGGGTGTTGGGGCATCTGTTCCGTTGACTACTAAAGAATCCTGGGCATTGGAGTGTCCATCCAGTGGGAGCTGGAGAAGAATGTTTTTCTAGATTATAGTAAGTTGGAGCTTTATTTTCAATTGGAGTTTAATATTAAAGAATTATTAGAAAAGCATTCAGGTGGTTTTTTTCCCGCATAGGGTTTCCACCTTAAAAACTGTGTGCTTTTGTGTTACTTTTGTTTATTGCTATCATTTTACAAACACTGATAATAATTGAAGATTAACTAATGCTCTAATTGAAAGGAATAATGATTCACCACCCCCCCCCCCCCCCCCTCTCAGTATTTCCAACAAGCCTTTCTCTTTTGTATGTGTCTTCGTTAGGGTATTACTATTACTTCTCTCGTAGAGGCTCAATTTATTTTCTCCTTCCTAGTAAGATAACCTTGATACATCTACAATCAAATATTCAGAAGGCACACTTGCTCATTCAAAAGGACATTTGCACTTCTGTCTTACGTTGACATCTAAATCCAAGCCATATCTTTAAGTAAATGATAGTTGGGTCACATTCTGGATGGGACTCCTACACCAAACGGTGTGAGGTCTATTTGGGACCTTATATTGGGGAGATACCTTGTTTGTTGGCAGTATCTCACACCTTCAACAAAAGGGAAATGCCAACATTAAGAGTTGGGACAAAATGGTAGCTATGTTTAAGTGAAATTATATGCACAAGGATCATTAGTTTAAATTATTTAGGCAACTTTAAAACTTAAGGAAAAAATATATGATAGTGAAGGAGTACACTGAAGAATTATAGAAGCTAAATAACAAAGCAGGCCACATAGAGGGAGATGTTGATAAAATGGCTAGATACATAAATGGTTTGAAGTATGATATCCAAGACTAAATTGGCCTCTTGGCTTGAAGAGAGTGGAGGATACCTATCAGGAAGCATTAAGAGTGGAAGAAAAATTGGCTATAAAATTAAGCCAAAGGAATAGAGGAAGGAGTCCAACTAAAGGAAAAGTATCTTCCAGCAGAGGAGGAGTCTAGACTCCAAGAGAAGCGGGGAGCTCTAGTAGTGAATCTCCTAAAGGAGGAGAACCAAGGGGCATAATATTTTTTCTAAGAGGTTGAGGCAGAGAAAAAGAAATCAAATGTTATATATGCTGGAAAAAATGACGTATATCATGGAATTGTCCCGAGAAAAAGTTAGCATATAAAATGGGAGCACATATTGTAGAAGCTAAAGATGAGACAACAAAGATACATGTTAAAGAAGATACTCCTAAGATGGGTGAATCACCAATGTTGAAGAGAATTTTGGTTAAAGCTCAAAATGAACCCCATGAACCAGCTCAAAGAAGAAGCCTATTCAGAATAATGTGCAAATCCAAATGTAAATGTTGTAAAATGGTCATCGATAGTAGTACCACTAACAATTTGATCTCTATAGAGATGGTGGAGAAGTTAGGATTGAAAAGGATGATGCATCCTACTACATATTGAGTGTCCTAGTTTCAAAAAGGACATTATATTTTGGTAAGTGAACAAAGCAACATTGAATTCCATATTAGTAGCTTCTAAGATGAATTATTGTGTGACATCTTGCCCATGGATGTCTGCCACATTTTGTTAGGGAGACCATGGAAATTTGATATAGGATTTGTTCATGATGAAATGAGAAATAACTTGACATTATTTGTTGCCTCTATAAGAGAAGGGAGTCAAATATGGAGTAAGCCCAAGCGTACTAATGATGAGCGGGAAAGATATGTTGGAAGAGGTAAAGAAGAAAGAAGAGGTACAATTGTATTTAATTGGTAAGCCTAGAGTTGTCCTTACACATGTAAATTTGAGTGAATTACTTGTTGAAATTCAAATATTATTGGATGAGTTTGTTGATGTTATTGGGATGAGTTGCCTAATGCCTTACTGCCTGTAAGGAGCATTAGGCACCACATAGACCCGATCCTAGGTGCAAGTTTACCAAATAAATCAACCTAAAGGATGACACCCAAGGAGAAAGAAAAAAACAGAGAACAAGTCCAAGAGTTGTTGGACAAGGGATTGGTCGAGGAAAGCTTAAGTCCTTGTGTTGTGTTAGTATTATTGAGTCCAAAGAAGAATGGATCTTGGAGAATGTGTAGGGACTCCATAGTAATTTTAAAAAATGGTAAGGTACAAATTCTCTTTACCTCATATGGATGATGTAATGGATTGTTTGTGTTGAAAAATGCGGCAAGAAATTGTGAGTTTGATTAAATTGAGAAAATTCGAATTGGATGATATTAACTTTAGTGGCATGTTTTGTGTCACCAAATTTACTTAGTAAATTCGAGTTGGAGAAGTTAGAGTTCATTTTACCAAGTGTGATTACTAATTTGTAGCAATCAAGGGCAATTATCAAAGCAAATTTTTATTTTTATTTTTATTTTATTTTATTATTTATTTATTTATTTTATTATTATTTTTTATATTTATTTATTTTATTTTTTTATATTTATATTTTATTTTATTTTATTTATTTATATTATTATTATTATTATTATTATTATTTTTTATTTATTTATTTATTTTTATTTTATTTATTTTATTTTTATTTATTTTTATTTTTTATTTTTTAATTTATTTTTATTTTTAATTTTAATTTTTAATTTTTTTAATTTTTATTTGTTTATTTATTTATTTTATTTTATTTATTTTTTATTTTTATTTTATTTTTTATTTTTTATTTTTATTTATTTTTTTATTTGTTTATTTTATTTTTATTTATTTGTTTATTTGTTTATTTATTTATCTATTTATTTTCAGTTAAACTAGTTCCAACTGTTGGAAGAGCTAATGGAGGGTCAAGTTGTGTAGTGAGACTTTTATAAAACTCAGGGATCATTTATTTAACTGATCAATCAACCCAAAATAACTAGTGCATGTAGAGAATTCGAGTTACCCAGTTGAGATGGAGATTCCAAGGCAGTGTAACATTAGTTTTAGACTAGTTCTAAGTGAACAAGTGTTGCATGGAGTCAAAGGAAGGACCTAGAGGAATTGTGCAATCCAATTGAGGAAATTTCCTAAATAATAGGGGCTAATTAATCAAGGAACAACACATGGAAATAAGAGCTCAGGCCAAGGAAGAAATTGACTAAGTCTAGGTTAGAGGCTTTCAATGAGAAGTGAGATAGGTTGAGCACTTGCGGGGTGAGCTCAATTGAGCAAAGCAATTGCAATCCATCTTTATTATTCTGACTAATGCAAGAGGAGTAAGGGGTTTTAGAATATTACTTTCTAAATTGTGAAATAATGTCCGCAGAATAGTAGAGTAGGTTTGTGTCTTATGATCTTGGTTAGAAATTCATGAGCAATTGAAAATCTACAACATAACTTCTACATGGTATCAAAGTTGGATTCACAATAGAGTAAAAATTCGAAGTTGTTTCTCATAGGTTCAAATTTTGAGATAAGTGTTGCAGGTCTTCTCTAGTACTGAGAAGATGGATTTCAATGGACTAAGGCTAGAGTATGCCCTATAAGGAGCCTCTAATTTTGTTGCATGGAAGGATCACATGGAGACGGTATTGGATGATAATGGATTTTTATAATACATCAAGTCAAATGTTGCAAAACCACAACCATATTATGCCCAAAACCTTTCTCAGTGGAATAAATATGTGGCCAAAGCGAGGAGAATCATATTGGAGGGAGTACGGGATCATATTGTCTCAAACATCCATGGAAAGAAAACTTTAATTGCGATGTGGAAATAAATGAAAAAATTATTCGAGAATGATAGTGACCACAGGAAGCTGGCGCTCAAGGATAAAATTTGAAGCATTGAGATGCAGAAGAATGACAAAATTCCGCAGTATCTGAGCATGTTCACACCGTTTCATGATGAAATTGGTGGGGCTGGTGCTAGTGTTCCTGAAGAAGACTTGATGAGCCTAGCCCTTATGGGCCCTCCAAATAGTTGGCACAACTATCAAGATTCAATGAATGGGAGGGACAAAATACCGAATTGGGAGCACTTATGGTATAATTTGGTATAGGAGGAAATAAGGAAGAATACCATAGATGGGATTTCATCCAAGGGCAAAGATGAAGAAAACTTTGCATTGGATGGAAAGGAAAAAAGGGGAAAGGGAAGAAATCCCAATCCAAACCAGAATCTAATTAAGTGGACAAGAAGAAATATTTGTCAAATATCAAATGATTCCATTGCCATGAATTTAGGCATTGTTCCACAAAGTGTCCACATAAGAAGGCAAGCAGGAAGACCTCAGGAGGAGGAGCAGGTGAACCCTTGGCTTCAGAGTTCAAGCTTAACTTTACCCTCATTGCATGCATGACCAACACAGTTATGGGAAGCGTGTGGTACTTGGACTTAGGTGCCTTTTTCCACATGAAGGGGAATAGAGAGTTTTTGAGTGACCTGAAGGAGAAAGACTCGCAAATGAAAATTGAAATTGGGGATGATGGAAGGTAAATGCGACTGGGGTCAGTATAGTGACCTTTCAAAGGGAGTCGAGATCCCCCCTTAGGCTCAAGGATGTCATATTCGTGTCGGGCCTAAAGAAAAATCTTGTCTCTATTGTAGTATTGAAAGACCATGGATATAATGTGGTCTTCATAAAAGGAGAGGCATTCCTGAGGCACATAACCGTGGGACGGGTGAAGCAGATCGGGTTTGATGTGAAGAACCTATATAGCCAAGATGTGGAGGATTGTGCTGCATTGAGCACAAAGGAAGAGAAGGTGAAGAGTCACGATGTCGATGAACTTTGGCATAGAAGACTTGGCCATTTGCATCATGGAGGTTTGAAGATCATGCAAAATATAACCACAAGCCTTCTGAAAGGAGCACTTGAGCAACATGATGTATGCAAAGGATGTACTTTGGGGAAGTGCACAAAATTCACTTTCCATGATCGGGACATCAAGGCACATGTAATCCTAGAAAGGATCCACTATGATGTCTGTGGACCTTTTTTCGATAGTCTCCAGTACAAGGCACATATATTTTGTCATCTTTATCGATGACTACTCACGAAAGTGTTGGATCTTCTTCATGCAGAATAAGGAGGAGAATTTCTCCAAGTTCATTGAGTTAAAGGCAATAGTAGAGAAATAAACAAGCAAGAAGGTGAAGGCTCTCAGGAATTATAATGGAGATGAGTACTGATCAGCCCCAGTATTGCAACAAGAATGTTGCAACTCTCAAGACTACCAACTTAAATTATCAACATGGGGTTCGTACAAACTTAAGGTGTGTCCATATTATATGTGCAACATATAATATGTCCTTATTTAATTGATATGATGTAATGGAGTTAATATCATGAAATCAAAGCCTAAACTTATTGCATAAATGGAAATGTTAGTATATTTGCAAGAAATATAAATGCTATTTGCTCAAATGTAATCACTAATCCTAATTGCAAGAAGGTAAATGCTATGCTATTTGTACAAATGAAAATTACTTGTCTATTTGCAGAATGTAAACCTTATGCTACTTGCAACAATGTGAATCATTAGTCTAATTGAAAAATGTGAAAATCTTCTTTGAAAGAAACTAATCCTATGCAAAAACAACAATTTATAATTGAAATCCTAAGAGCATGAATTCAAAGAAATATGCCTGATCTACTTTGTAAGAAGGCAAGTCCTAAGTGGTGTTTATTATTCCCCAATCATGGATTTAGAGCCTAGGGGTGATTATTCAAGCCTAGGGACAAAAAAAAAATCTTTTGGACATATCTGGTCAAGTTTACACGTGCTACAGGAGGTGTTATAGGAGGCCTTGTTTTGTTGCAGGAGGAGATAACTCACTGAAAGCCCAAGTAAATATAATGAAAATGGCAAAGTATTTTTATTTATTTATTAATTATGATGTATTAGGACTCCATTACAAGTGGAATCACTAAAAAACACCCCTATTAAAACGTGCTAAAAAATAATAGAAAATTACTACTCTAAAAACTAGAAAGTCAAGAACTAGTGAGCTAGTTAACCTATCAACTGGATAACCTAATCAAGTGAAAATTCAATGGGGTAAATTTTGTTATTAACTATAATTTTTTTATGACCTAATAAAAGTGGAATCAACTCAAATGAAGCTAATTACAATGTTCTAAATAATAGCAGAAATTTACTATTATTTTGCTACACGGGACCTTTAGGAATTCTAGATTTGTGAACTAGTGAACCAATCCAAGTAGCTCAGTGATGAATATGAATTTTCAAAGATTTTATAAGCATGCATAATTCTTGTGAATCTGTAAATAACCTACAAAATAACTCACTTCAATCATTTAACCCAATCCCACAACAAAAGAAGCATCGATACTAAATGTTGAAATAGAAAAAACAAGAATAAGAGATGCATGTGAATACGAAGTGAAAAGAAGAAGAAAAAAATGTAAAAAAGGGCTCCTAGGCTCCTGGGATGGCCAATCCCAAGAATATTCACGAGTCCTATGAAGGAGACCAAGCTTTAGAAGGTAAAAATGGCACCAAACTTTATTATTTAAATCAATCCAAGTACATCCCTGCTAGAAATGAAAGTGGAGTTGCTAAATAACATTTTTTCTCCACAAGAAGACTAAGAAATACATGCCCCTAGAGGAAAATTAGAATTGTTACTTATAAAAATTGATGGGGAAGCATTATCCTTGTGTTACACAGTAATTTGTCACCGTTCCTACCATTTCCCGTCCCGCACAATGGAGGACCCATTTTGTGACCTGTGAACACTGTCATGCCTTGAAAACATCATCAATGCATTCCTCTAAGCATGAGCTTCATTTTCCCTAAAGACATCTCCTTGCAAAAATCATGAAAAACATCCCTTTTTGCATTGGCGCGGGCAGACAGTTCAGCACTCGCGCCAATGGGGAAAATCCTGCAAAGAGGTCGCGCCAACTGGCGCTCTGTCCCAGAGCAGTAATCGCGCCACCCAATTTGAGGAATGTTTTTTTAAATAAAGATGGCGGAAGTTGAGTTCCAACAAACTCAGAAACCATTGCCTATCTTGAGTTGGGAGGTTTGGCTGCGGAAGTTCTATGGAAGGGAAGTGGTTTTTCCACCTCCCATGGAACCTTCCTTGTTGATAGGGCCAATCCCACGATAATAGGGATCCCAACTCCCTCCTTCCCCATCTATAAAAGCCTGCTCAATTCCATGGCAAGCTAGTCTTGAAGTGCCTAAGCTTTGAATCTCCAAATTCCCAAGAGCCTTTGTGCCGTAAGAGCCCTCTTTCTTCCCTTAAGGCCGACTCAAGTAAGGAGACTATTGTCGAGAGACTCAGGAGAGGTTTGCCCTTTCCCTGGCGAGCTTTGCGAGACGTGAACGACTGGAGACCCATCCGAAGGAGACCACGACGTCAGAAATTTGGTTGTAATCTCTTTCGATCGTTATTTAATGAATGATTACGATTATGGTTCCACTCTGTTTTCAATGATGTTAATATGAGTAGTATCCTTTCTGACTGATATTGAGTTATGTATGCCGGATTTTATGCTTGTATCTGTTTGTTTCTTGCATGTGCAGGTGTCCACCCACGGAGATCGTTGGAGGATTGTGATCTGCCGAGGCTGAGGAACTGGAACGCTTTCTTCTTCAGATCATAGCATTGGAATCCAGGTAGGCTTCTATCCCTAGTATTTTCATTCGTAACTAGGAACTTGCATCGTAACATTTCTGATTGTTGCTAGACCCCTGCTGGGCTAGTAGGGATCGCCTCTGTCCGCAGAGGGGATTTACCTCCTCAACAATTTGGCGACTCCGCTGGGGATCGTCTGGATTTCACTGTCTCATTTGTATTGTCTCGTTTGATTGTTTTATGTTTTTCCTTGCTTGATGAGACTTCTGGGTTGGGTTCTTTTGTTGTTGTTTACTTCTTGGTTTGCTTAGTATGCATTGATCTGCTTCTGGAGTAGTTCTTTTTCTTTTTTGGCTGAGAAACTCGACTGGCGCGCTTTTTAGATCAACAGTCGCGCCAATTGGCGCATGTTGCTTTTGTTTAGCCCACGCCAATTGCTTTCTGGCGCCAGTTTCATCCTTACAGTCGCGCCACTCCTGTAAGGTTTTTGAGTTTCTTCATTTTTGAACTCTCTGAGTTTGGTCAGTGTTTTTCTTCTTGATTTTCCGACTGCCTGAGTGTGTTGGAGTCCTGTTTGACTGGGAATTCACCTCTGTCCTTTGGTTGTTTGCTTTTATCTATCGATTTCACGTTTTGAGCCCTAGGGCATCTAGTGGCCTGGTGTATCGAGCCCTCCTTGGGAATTTTGGTGTCTGGTGTGTCCGGTCAACTTTCTAATTGATTCTCCACATCCTCTTAGTAGTTGTTCAATGTTTTGTTGTGATTTTTGGGTGATTGTTCATTCCTTCATTCGAATTTCGTTTGGTCTTGCATTGGGCCTAGATCACACAGCCCATTGGAGCCTTTTGAGTCTTTTCTTGGTTTTGAGAGACTTTGGTCGATTTGGGATTTGATTTCTTGCATTGTTCAGTGAAATTTGTTTGTTTTGCTCTGTCGAATATCGTTTCTCAAGTTGTTCCGTTTGTTTTCAAGTTTGTTTAGTGCATATTAGCTATCAAACATTGAAAATTGCAAAAAAAAAATCTCTTGTGCTTTTGGTTGAATTAGTGCAAATTATGATCTTTTCGATTTTGCTAGTGATTAGTGATCTGAATGAAAAGTTTTCAATTTCATTAGTTGCATTAGAGATCTCATTTTTGTCTTCCGTTCATTTCGTTTGTGTAAAATCTCTCAACTCTTCTCTAATTAGTTTTCATCGAACGAAATGTTGGACTGTGGCATGTAGCTTTGCATTTAGGACTCTTTTAAGACACTACATATGATAGGGCTTGAAAATTGAAACTTAATTGAAGATCAACTTTAAAATCTATTCAATTAACCTAATGTAGCATTGGAACTTAACGAAACATATTTAGAAGGTCTAGGCTAGAGACGTGTTCCGGCGTTGTTAAACCTAGCAGCTGTCGCTCGCCTTTTGGCTTTAGACAGAGCTAGTACGGACTTGTGCTCCCCGTACCGTCGCGTATATAAAGGGAGACCCCTCTTGGTTTTCAATCCTTTATCCACAGGAAGCCGAGTCTGCCACCCTATACCCGTGATACACCAAACACAGCATTCGGGGAGACTACCTGCACGTACGGAAAGTCCTTAGTCGATTTCTATTTCATTATTGAAACCAAGGTGTATATTGCAGTTCACGGATATTTGGTACACCCTTTGTGCCTAGTTTTTCCTGAGCAGTCATTTGGTCTTTTCTGACTCCCTAAATTTGAAAAGACTGTCAAGCGCTTGTCTTTTCACGCTTGTGTCAAATCTGAAAGAGATAGAGTCATCTTTTATCGTTTCTCGACTCTTAAAACATGAAACGGTAAAGTTTCTTACTTTTCAATGTGGTAAAAATTAATCACCCACGACTATACGCCCTGTTAGAGATTGCTTGTTGACCGTTTGATCGTGTGTCTTGACTCTTTTTCGGCCCATGTGCGGTTTTGAGTTGATGGCAACTTTTTCAGAGTTTACCAACCAAGGAATCCCCTCAGAAGGGAATCATAATCATTTTCCTCCTTTTGGAAATGTTGGTTCTCCTTACATGGCAACGTTGTCCCTTCCTGGGCTAACTGTTGGGTTGCCTGTTTGGTTGTTCTCAACCTCTGTAGTCCCGAATGTCTCCACTATTGTTCAATCAGTTACTCCGCCAGAACAACATCATGTTGATTCCAAGGTGGACCTCTCCCCTTCTTCGCCTGTCTCTGCGTCCTCATCTTCTACTTCGCCTGGGAAAGCATGGATTCGAGTAACCAGGTGGTTAAGAAGAAGAAGAAGAAGACCAAGAAGAAGAAGTCTGATAAGCGAGAGGCTAAATGTACATCTACTGTCTTTGAGATATCTCCTCTTGATAAACCTTCCAACCCTCCACGGAAAGTCAAGTTCCCTTGCCTGTTGTGCACGGGAGACCATCTTCTTCGAGACTGCCCTCGCATTCCCAAGGTGCTCGAAGTACGGTCCAACGACCGCCCACTGTTGCCTTTGGCTTCTGGGAGTCAGGTTGGGGGCACGTCTTCAGCTGGTGCTGATAAGGCTCCTAAGAAGCAGGGTAAGATCACCAATCCTTGTAAGTTGTGTGAAGGGCACCATGCCATTCACCTTTGTCCTTATATGGATGAAGCCAAACTAGTTTTGGACAACCCAACCGGTTCTACACCATGCCTTCCACCTGGTTATAATCGGCTTTCTTCGAGTTCTCTGCCAGCTGATACTATGATTGGTCCAAAGTCATCCCTGGTCGATCCCACTCCCCCAGAAATTCAAATTCACGAATCCGTCCCTGACCAACCATTGGTCGTCGGATCGGTTGAACTGGCCCCGTCCGCGGTGCACCAGCTCTTTTCTGTCGAGAGTGGACCTCACACCCCCCATGTCCTTCTGATTTCTTCAGATTCTTCAGACTTGGAGAAAGATTCTCCTGTCCCTGTACTTCAAGAAGCTGCTCCTCCGCCTCCCAAGCTGGAGGCTATAGAGGATATTCCTCCCGCCTTCGAGATGGAGGTCATGGAGGAGGCTTCTGCTTCCGTAACATCAGGGGAAGACCTTCGCATTTCGATGGTAGCCCCTCCGAGTAGTTTGGTTGCTTCCTTTGACTGGAATCAATTTGCAGGATTTCGCCTTCCGTCTTATGTGCCTTTCGAGATCACAGTACAGGCTCTTGGTCTGGTTGTACCCAGCACCATTATAGACGAAGGTGCCTCTGTTAGTATTATGTCTTCAACTACCTGGCAAGCTTTCGGTTCGCCGCCGCTTGCGCCTGTTACGCAGAATCTGCTCACTTTTAACAGAAGGACGAGTCAACCGTTGGGGATCCTTCCAAGGTTACCGATTACTTTGGGAGGCAAAACCGTCCATATGGACGTGATGGTCGTTCCAGGCCCCTTGGATTTCAATCTGCTTTTGGGGCGCGATTACACCTATGCCATGGGAGCGCTCGTCTCCTCCCTCTTTCGTGTGGCCTGTTTTCCGCATGAAGGAAGGATTGTGACCATTGATCAGCTGTCATTCTTTGGTCCTAATGTGGCAACTGGTCCGCCATCACCCCCTCCTGGTTTTTATCCACCTGTTGTCTCTGCCCCACCGCAGGTCAACTATGTGTCTACCTACCCCGTGCCTGTGCTCAGTGATGATGCCGTCGTGCATCAGGTGCTGGGGGCATTGGGTCCTGACTTCCAGGATGTTTTCCTTCCATCGGGAGTGGAACTCTTGGAAGCGCCGCCTTCTTGTTCATTTTGATGTAAGTCGGTTAGAGCACGGTTTCCTCCCTGTGTCAAGCTCTTTAAAAAATGAAACCAGGTTCTCGGAGCATAGTTCCTCCACTTGTGTCAAGCTCCTAAAACAATGAAACAAGTTGTTTGAGGATAGTTCTTTTAAGTGTGTCAACCTCGTTAAAATAATGAAACACGAGCATGTTCAATTCGACTTTTTGTTTTGAACCTTCACTCCATTTTCAATGGACTGAAGCTTGGGGGGCATGCACCTCGAATTGAGACACCATGCTGGGGGGTAGGCCCGTCTTCCTCATTTCAAGCATAGTTTGCATATGTGTGTGTGTTCATGTGTGCTTTTAAGCTTGCATAAAAATGAAATGTGTGATTAGATAGATTGTGTGAATACATTTCGCATTGGGTCATTTTTTATGTAACTGATACACTAGATTACATTTGTATTAGACATTTGCATGACATATAGAAAACATCATCACATGTAAAAGATCCATCCAAAATATTCATATGTATATATATATATATATATATATATATATATCTGTGTGTGTGTGTGTGTGTGTGTCGAAATGTCTGCACAGTGTGCATCACGAAAGTCAAAATATACATAATCGTCTTAAGTACATCCGGAGATGATATGTCTCTCAAAAAATAGGTGTGGTATAAATCCTAAGAGCTAATCCACATGGTGCTCATGATAGCACGTGACTGCACGCACTAAGCGTCTCAGGATTTGGTGGATCCGACTCGGAACTCCCACCGTGTGGCACTGGTATGCCATCGGTACATCTGCCAGCCGAGCATAGTCTGGGATACCGTGGGCAATGCCCTCGAGATTCTGGATCAGCTCCTCTCCTCCGGTGCCCTCTCCCTGAGGATCAGGGGCGAGTTGTGTCCTCCGTGAGATTGGAGACATCCCAACTGGTCTCTCAGGTCCCACATCTGCATGCATATGTAAAATGTGTTAAGACGAATGTGTATTAACAAAAAAAACATATAAATATAAAATCAAAAACATGAGGTCTTACCCAACTCCTCGTCCCAGTCGTCTCCTTCTGGTAGTGGGAGATCTAGGTCCCCGGTAAAGTCAGTTCCTACATAGGGCCAGTCTTCCACGACAATCAGCTGGTGCCGTAACCACCTAAAGAACTCCGGCCTCCAGGACATCTGTTGGCCGCCTCCAGATCTGGGCATCAATGCTGCCCAGCGAGCCATTCTTGGCTCTCGTGGTATCGGGTCTGCTACTGCGGCCCCTTGGCCCTGGAAGATTGGTAAGCGTTCCAGAATGAACGATACCAAGATGGAACCATAACCAAAATGTTTCAGTTTACCCTGTTTGCATTTCGTGAGCTGCCTTTTCATATTAATTGTTACTGCTGTTGCCCAGTTGTACAGCAGGGGACTCATGCATTCTGAAGCTAGCAGGAGTTGGGCCTTTGTGGCCTCGTGCGGAGCCTGCGACCCAGCAGCCCGTGTGATGGTATGGAGAACCACTCTCAATGCCAGATCAGGGATAGTGTGGATATCCACTTTCTTGCTACCTGATCCCGTTTGAGCTCCTTGGCACACTCGTACCATCACTTCTTCCATCTTTTCCCTAGATGGTCTGCTTCCAGTCAACACCGGGATCGGACCTCTGCGGGACAATCCAGTGATAAAATAAACATCGGAAACCTCCAGCTCTAATACCTGGTCTCGTAACCTGAACACCTGGTCACGTTCATCCCAGATACTGATTAAATACTGGAGGAGCTCGGGCTGAGCTCGTAAACACGGTGTGAGGAAGAACTTTTTCAGTCCACAGTTTCTAAGTGCATTCATGCAAGCTTGACTTTGCATGGCTTGTTCATCCTCTTCTCCATGTTCTCATTCTTTCCATTCAATTTCCATTTTGATTGATTACCTGCATTCATATGGTCATTAACCCTTAGTTAGATCTCTGATGAGTCTCAAATCCCATACAATTTGGTCTAAATGTCGAAATTTTAGGCGTATTTCAAGGTTTGGCCGTTGGCGCGGCTGTTTCGTGAACAGTCGCGCCACGTGGCGCGGGCCCTTTGTATAAAAGAGCTCATTGGCACGGGTCCGTGCCCGATATCCGCGCCAATGAGCCTGGCCCTAAATTTTCAAAAATGGCTCTAGAAAACTGATTTACAGGGTAAAATTATTAAAATTTGGATGAAAATGGAGAGCAAGGGAGCGCCTCTTACCTGTGACAGACGAGAAGCTCAATGGTCAACTGGATTTGTCGCAATCACCATCAGAAGTTTCTGCTCCAAATGGACCACTGTTGCTTTCTACCAAGGTAAATAGTAAATGTAATTTTATTTTTACCAATTTGACATATTTATAACTTTTTGACATGAAATGAGTTGAAAAAAGTCATTTTTATCGAATATTTTTATATGTTATGTCGAAAATGGATTTTACGCTTACTTGGTATGTGCAGCAGCAGGTTTTTGCGACTTTAACGATGGAAACGAGTTGTATTTTATACTTTTTCGGACTCGGTAAATACACGAAAAAGTCACTTTGGAGTCATCTTTCAGCTCTTTTCTGACTCTCTAAACATGAAAAGATCGTCGAGGCCCTTGTCGTTTCGATCTCGTTAAAATGGACACGAATCGACATTCACCCAGTATAAGTTTAACCCTTTTTCGGGCTGGGATGGATTGATTACGAAAAAGGAATACCCTAGCCTATCGCGACTAGGAGGTTTTCTCGGATATTGTTTTCTACCTTTTCGGATCTGAGGAACTATTCACGAAAAGGGACCTGTGGAGTTTACTTTTCTGCTGTCTTTTCAAACTCTCTAAACATGAAAAGACGCCGAGTTCTTCCTTTGTCAGACTCGTTAAACCCTGATGACATCGGACTTAGTCGAAATGACATTCTCCGAGTTCCTCCTTCCTAGGACTCGTTAAATGCACTAGGATGGATTCGCCCGAAGGGTGGACTTATATTACAAGCATATGTTATCCCCTTCAAGCTTGTTATCAAAAATAATTGGGATACTCGCTAGAAATGGTGGGGGAAAAAATGGAACCGTTGTCGTTGTCGTCGGCAGTATGTCGCTCTTGAACATGCCACTTGTCTGCATTCGTGTCGGGTTGGGGACATCTCATCTCGTTTCTTCACTTTGCCTCCGTGGGTTTGGATAATCCCTTTTGACCTCTCTTCTGCTCATTGCCTTGTCACCATAACCTCTGATCTGTTGATGTCAAATACTGCCAAGTCCACTGTCGTGCCGTTTATATGTTCAAGAGAAGTTGACCTCTGCAAATATCAACCTTCCTCTGATTCTCGTACGATCTTGATTCACAACAAAACATCATGTTCCTCTGTCTCGTGTCGATGATGTGGGAAACATTATGGCCCACCTTTGATCAAGGTCACTTCCTGTCGACTTCAGCTCATTATCCAGGAAGTTGGTCTAGGGACTCTTTCATGGTACCTTGGAGCCTGCATGCCTCAATGGCAGGTTCGTCGCATTCGACGTGAGGTTTTCATCATTGGCCTCCGATCGAGTGATTCTGCGGGTGTTCGACACCAACTCATTTATTCACACGCTGTGGATTGTACCTGTAGTACCTTGAGGACCATCGTCATCATTGGTGGTTTCTCTCGCGTCTGTTAACAACTTTCATCATTTGCTGGTAATCAGACGATGTTCTTGCATGTTCGACTTCATCTCATATATTCGCATGCCTGAACTTGTACTCTATTTGGGTCGAGATGGAGTGCAAGACCCTGGATTGTGTCTGTTATAATCCAGGCTGCGATTGTGGATTATTATCATTATGTACATGACTCACTGATTGGATGGCTGCGACCATACCTGAGTCTATTTATTTGGTCCTTGCTGGATGGCTGGGACCATACCCTGGATCCGGATTATAGCATACTATGTTTCGGATGGCTGTGCCCATACCACATATACATCATGTACTTGAGATATCAGTTGTATTTTCTGTGCAGGTTTTCCAACGGCGGGAATTCAGTTGAACATGTTCTCGTAAAGCATTTCACCCCTCTCTCTCTCGGGCCTCATACTTTAGGGGGCATCTGTTACACAGTAATTTGTCACCGTTCCTACCATTTCCCGTCCCGCACAATGGAGGACCCATTTTGTGACCTGTGAACACTGTCATGCCTTGAAAACATCATCAATGCATTCCTCTAAGCATGAGCTTCATTTGCCCTAAAGACATCTCCTTGAAAAAATCATGAAAAACATCCCTTTTTGCATTGGCGCGGGCAGACAGTTCATCACTCGCGCCAATGGGGAAAATCCTGCAAAGAGGTCGCGCCAACTGGCGCTCTGTCCCAGAGCAGTAATCACGCCACCCAATTTGAGGAATGTTTTTTAAATAAAGATGGCGGAAGTTGAGTTTCAACAAACTCAGAAACCATTGCCTATCTTGAGTTGGGAGGTTTGGCTGCGGAATTTCTATGGAAGGGAAGTGGTTTTGCCACCTCCCATGGAACCTTCCTTGTTGATAGGGCCAATCCCACAATAATAGGGATCCCAACTCCCTCCTTTCCCATCTATAAAATCCTGCTCAATTCCATAGCAAGCTAGTCTTGAAGTGCCTAAGCTTTGAATCTCCATATTCCCAAGAGCCTTTGTGCTGTAAGAGCCCTCTTTCTTCCCTTTGGTGCCCTCCCCCCCAAGTGAAAGGAGACCATCGCCGAGAGACTCCGGAGAGGTTTTCCCTTTCCTTGGCGAGCTTTGCGAGACGTGGACGACGGGAGACCCATCCGAAGGAGACCGCGACGTCAGAACTTGGTTGTAATCTCTCTTCGTTTGTTATTTAATAGATGATTATGATTATGGTTCCACTCTGTTTTCCATCATGTTAATATGAGTAACATCCTTTCTGACTGATGTTTAGTTACGTATGCCGGATTTTATGCTTGCATCTGTTTGTTTCTTGCATGTGTAGGTGTCCACCCACGGAGATCGTTGGAGGATCGTGATCTGCCGAGGCTGAGGAACGGGAACGCTCTCTTCTTCAGATCATAGCATTGGAATCCATGTAGGTCTCTATCTCTAGTCTTTTCATTCGTAACTAGGAACTTGCGTCGTAACATTTCTGATTGTTGCTAGACCCCTGCTGGGCTAGTAGGGATCACCTCTGTCCGCAGAGGGGATTTACCTCCTCAACACCTTGAAAGGAGGAATCTTTCCCCTCCAAAATCCCTCAAATAGAGGATTTGGTTCCCAACACTGGGAATTTACATTAAATGACAGGGAACACATTCCTAGATTTTGTCAATCACTGGAGCTCCAAAATTTGTCAATAATTTCATGATATTTTGTTAATTTATTATCTAATATTGATCCTCTTGTATTAGGGAGCAAGTCCCTAGATTATCTCCTCCTCCAAATCTTCATTATCTGCCCAATATTCTCACAATATTCTACAAAAATAAATAATATTTGGCACAAATATGCAATTATCTCTAAACCTTCCTAATGAACATATTAAAGCTAAAAATATGGCATCTAATGCAAAAGGAGAGGTTTAATGTGCTAAAGGATGGTAAAATGGGCCTTAAAAGTTATGTCTAATTTGGAGGTCCATCAAGCATGTGTCAAATGAGTTTAAATTTTTTTGTGTAAAAGAAGGCATTCGACGACAGTTGACAACACCCCACAACCCACAACAGAATGGGGTAGCTGAGAGGAATAACCATAGCATTGTGGGAGCAGTAAGGGTGATGATGCATGAATAAGGTATACCTCTTCACTTGTAGGCCAAAGCATGCAACACAACAATATATTTGCAGAACTGAGGTCCTCATAGAATTTTGGGCATGATTACACTGAAGGAGGATTTCTCAAGGAGGAAGTTGAATATGTCACACTTCAGAATATTTGGAGCCTCTGTCTACTTCCATGTCTCTAAAGATGCCAGGAAGAAACTAGAGCCAACAAAAAAGTTGGGGATATTTATGGGGTACACAAAAACTCCCAACAATTACCTTGTGTACTTGTTACCCCTCATAATGAAAATGGTATGAAGGGATGTAAAATTTGATGAAAAGAAGGCCAAGTGGTGCTCTCTTGAGAGGGAAGCTTTAGATCCGATCAGAGGAGGATATTTTAGATAAAAAAGAGGAACCTAAAGAAGTTGTGGAGCAACCACAAATTGAGGAGTAGAGAGTGGAGACCACTACTCAAGCAGAACCATCAAGAGAAGGTAGGAAAGGGAGTACGGAAGCTGAGATATTTGTACACATTGCAAGGTAGAATGTGGGTGATCCTTCAAATCAACACAAAAAAATAAGGTCAACATATCGAGACACTGGCTACATGGCTTTGATGACAGAGCTTGTAGAGACTGAGCCATCCTTATTCAAAGAAGTAGTAAAGAAAATTGCAGTATGAATCCACTGTTTCTAGTGGAGCAGTACAAATCCATTGTCAGAAACAATGTTTGGGAAATTGTCCCAAGACCAGCATATAAGTCAGGTGTTGGTTTGAGATGGATCTTCAATATAAAGAAGGCAATAAATGAAAGCATAGAAAAGTAAAAGTCCATATTTGTGTCTAAGGGGTACTCTCAGGTTGAAGGGATTGACTATGAGAATACATTTTATCCTGTAGCAAGGTACTCATCCATCAAATCAATTCTTGATCTCGTTGCAAATATGGGGTGGAAGATCCACCAGATGGATGTGAAAACATTATTCCTCAATGGAGTTATTAAGGAGGAGGTGTATATTGAGCAACAAGAAGGCTTTGAGACTTTTAATTGAGAGTCTCATGTGTGGAGACTCAAGCGAGTGTTATATGGTCTCAAGCAAGGACCCTGTGCTTGGTACACTAGGATTGATAAATATCTCACCAGTTTGGGCTTCACCAAAAGTGAAGCAGATACAAACCTATATCATGTTTTGGTTGAAGGTAGACCGTTGATTAGTGTCTTATATGTTGATGACTTGATTTTAACTGGTGAGGAGAAAATGATCAAATATTATAAGGAGGACCTTGCAAGAGAGCTTGAAATGAAGGACATGGGTCTCATGCAACACTTCCTTGGATTTTAAGTGTGGCAAGGAGATGAGAAATTTTTTATCTCTCAGGGAAAGTATCCCAACGAGATAATTCAGAAGTTACGCATGGACATATGCAAACCCATGGAGACTCCTCTAGTGACCAACTGGAGGAGGGAGGATGCCACTTTAGGTGAGGGAGTGGATGTTACTGTTTACCGACATTTGGTGGGTTCTATCATGTATCTTGTGAACACATGACTAGATATGTGTTATGCAATCAACCAGTTGAGCCAAGCCATGGTTTGACTGACCAAATTATTTTGGAGGGCAGGTAAGCATGTTCTACAGTACCTAGTAGGCACTACCTAGTTTGGACTATGGTATAGACGGGCAGAGGGAGTGAAGTTGCATGGCTTCACAAATGCATATTGTGCAGGGAGTCCATCAGACAGGAAGAGTACATCACATGGAATTTTTTATGTTGGGAAAGAAGCAAAGATCTATGGCACTCAGCTCAATAGACGCATAATGCATGGTTGTCGGTCAAGCAACTTGTGAGGTTATCTGGATGAGAAAGATACTTGTTGGATAATTTGGTCAGATTATGGACCTTACTGTGATCTACTATGATAATTAGAGTTGCATCAAGCTCTCCAAAATTATTGTTTTTCACGATCGATCCAAGCATATAGATATTTGGTATCACCATCTACAGGACTGTGTGCAAAGGCAGATCATGTTGTTTCAGTACATTCAAACAGAGGAACAAGATGTTGATATTTTGACAAAGGCCTTGTCAAGATAAAAGTTTGAGTTCCATAGGTGCATGATATGGGTGGTTCATAATCCATTTCTTAATGAGAGGGAGTGTTTAAAAATGCAGCAAAAAATTCTCAACTTGATTTTGCCTTGATTAAATTGAGAAAATTTGAATTTCCAAATCAGAAAACAACCTAGATGATGTTAACTTGCGTGATATGGATTGTGTTACCTAGTTTACTCAGTAAATTCGAGTTGGAGGAGTTAGAGTTCTTTTTATCATGTGTGATTTCTAATTTGTAGCAACCAAGGTAAGTTTTCTAAGGTTGTTTTCGGTTAAACTAGTTCCAACTGTTGGAAGAACTAGTGGAGGGTCAAGTTGTGCAGTGAGACATCAGTCAAACTCAGTGATCATCCAGTTAACTGATCAATCGACCCAACATAAATACTGCATGCAAGGAATTCAAGTTACCTAGTTAATATGGATATTCCAAGGTAGTGTAACATCAGTTTTTTACTAGTTATGATTGTACATGCGTTGCATGTAGTTAGAGGAAGGACCTAGAGGAATTGCACAATCCAATTGAGGAAATTTCATAAATAATAGGGGCTAATTACTAAAGGAACAACACAAGGAAACATGAGCTCAAGCCAAGTCATAAATTGACTAAGTCTAGGCTAGAGGCCTTCAATGAGTAGTGAGATATGTTGAGCACTTGCAGGGTGAGCTTAGTTGAGAAAAGAAATTGTAATCCATATCTATTCTTCTAATTAATGCAATAGGCATTGGGGTTTGTAGCAGATCGATTTCCTAGGATAAAAAATACTTGTTACATGTGAGTGATTTCTTATTTCATGGTTGAATTTTTTGTTATAAATTGTGAAATAATGTCTGCAAAATAATAGAGTAGGTTTGTGTCTTGTGATCTTGGTTAAAAATTCATGAGTAGTTGCAAATCTACACCATAATTTTTATAGTTTGAGTGGTGTAATTTTCTTATCTACAATAAATTTGAAAAGTGAATATCATCAAATGAGGATAAGAGAGGAATATTAATGGAAGACTTCATTCAAGACCAATAATGGTTTATATGATTGGTTAGTTATGACTTTTGTCTTGACCAATGCACCCAGTACATTCATGTGACTCATTAACGAAGTCCTTAAATATTTTATTGAAAAAATTGTAATTGTATATTTGGATGACATTCTTGTGTTTAGTTAAAATAGGGAAGAACATTTGAGTTTTCTGAATTTGGCGATGAAGAGGTTTCAACAGGAGAAGCTCCTGATAAATTTTAAAAAAATGTTTCTTCATGAAAACTGAGTTAACCTACTTGGGTTTTATAATCTATTCATAAGGACTAGGTATGGACCTAGAGAAGGTGGAAGCTATCAAAGAATGGCCTACCTCAATATTTTTTCATGAGGTATTAAGTTTTCATGGGTTGGCTAATATTTATAGAAAGTTTACCAGAAATTTCAGCCATATATGTGCACCTACCGTAGAGACTATTAAAAAGGAACAACAACCATGTAAATGGACTACTACAAATGATAAAGCATTTGAGCTGATGAAAAAGAAGATTATATATTAACCAATTTTAGATCCATCTAATTTTCAAAAACCTTTGCAAGTCCAGTGTGATGCAAGTGGAATAACCATTAGTGTTGTTCTAAGTCAAGAAAATAGACTTGTCGATTATTTTAGCAAGAATATTAATGAAATTCCACATATGAGAAATAATTTTACGTAGTGATACAAGCCCCAAAAAAATGGAGGCATTATCTCATTCCTAGGGAATTTATTTTATATACTAACAATCATGCCTTGCAATTTATAACCTAGAAATAGAAATTAAGTTAGTAGCATGACAAATGGGTTGAGCTCATGCACACTTTTACTCTTTAACATATAAGTGGGAATGATAATAAGGTTGCTAAATGCTTTGAGTAAGAAGTATTTGATTTTGCAGGAATTCCAAGTGGGAACTTTGGGATTTTAAAATCTCAATGAAATGTACAAGGAGGACCCAGAGTTTAAAGAATCCTACGAAGCATGTGACAACCCAATGTTGAGAGACATAAATCCTTGGATCAAATATATAATTTAGGAGGGGATATTGTTCAAAGGAAACAAATTGTGCATTCCTAAGTGTTAAATGAGAGACAATATGCTAAAAGAAAAACATTGGGGGGGGCTTGCTGGTCATTTTGGGCATGATAGAACTTATACGAAACTAAGATAATTTTATTATTGGCCAAGAATGAGATATGATGTCAAGATATTTGTGGAAAAATGTAGAATTTATCAATAAGACAAATTAAAACAACATAACATTGGTTCATATCAACCACTGCCCATACCAAACAGACCATGGGAAGCCATTTGTATGGATTTTGTTTTGGGTTTACCCAAAAATCAAAGAAAGAATGACTAAATTTTCATAATGGTGGACAAGTTCTACTTTATACCATGTTCAAAAACAAGTGATGCTACCCACATTGCAAATTTATTTTTTAGAGAAATTGTGAGACTACATGGGCTACCCAGGAGCATAGTCTCGGACTGAGACACAAAATTTATCAGAAAATTTTGGAGGAATTTATGGAAGAATCTTGGAACAAACCTTTTATATAGCTCAACCTGTCACCCTCAAACATATGGAAAGACTAAAACAACTAAAAAGAGTCTAGGAATTCCATTAAGGATTTTGGTAAATGAACACAAAAATTAGTGGGACCAAGTTCTCCCTTAGGTTGAAATCGCCTACAATGAATATCCTAACAAGAGTACATGCATAATTTTGTTTCAAATTTTAAATGGCATGCACCCAATCGGAATTATTGAACTCAAGAACTTGTGAAAAGAGGAATTGATAAGTTATGATATAGAGTAGTTTTCTACAACAATGCAAGAATTACATGAAAAAATCAAATGAAAACTTTAAAACAGTAGTGATAAGAACAAACAAAGAGCATACCTAAAGAAAATATAAGTGAATTTCAAAGTTGGTGATACAGTGCTAGCTCATTTGAGAAAGGAAACATTTCCCAAAAATGGGTATAGTAAATTGAAGTTGAAGAATATAGGACCTTGTAAAATTTTGAGGAATTTTTTAGCCAATGCTTACGAAATTGAATTGCCGCCTGATATTGGGATTTCACCTATATTTAATGTTGTAGAACTATATCCATACATAGAATCCAAAATAGAGGATGGAGAAACTCAAGAGAATGTTCACTGGAAGGACCAAATTCACACAACCCAAAAGTTATAGTTGGAAAAGGTCATTGATAAAAGAGTTTCTAAGAGGAATACGAAGAAAAACTATTATGAACACTTGGTCAAATGGAAGGGTCTTCCAATTAGATATGCAGTTTGGATGAATGGCATAGAGATCCAAAAACATGGAAAAGTATTTTCATACCTATTAATAGACAAAAATGATAGAAATCAACAAGGGATATCTCCTGTTCAGGGCCCCAATTGGGCCCTTATCTGTTTGGAATGGTGATTCTGACTGGTTCAAATGGGTCCAGTTACCCTCACCCTCCTTGTTGACTTGTGATTTCCCTAATTAACATCAACAAGAAAAGGCATTCAAACTTACTCTCTTACTGTGCACATGCAAGAAATTAGTCCTTAAGCTAATACAAGGGCTCAACCAAGCCACCAATGAGGTTATTCCTTTGTAAGGAGACTTTTACAATGCAATAAATTAATCTAAATGTAGTCTAGAAAAATAAAGAAAACTACTCTAACTTGATACTTAGGAGATACATCCTAAATACCAAGTGCAAGACATGCATTGTTTAGAGATGTAAAACAATGAAAGACGAGCCATGAAAACTTGGAAATCAAAACTTCAATGACAATTAAACCGTTTATAATGATAAATTTCTGAGTAGATGGTTAATCATAATTTCATTTTAATGGAAGATAAAACTAATGTTAAACCACTAATCTATGCAATTATTAAACCAAGAAGTTGATCCAATACACAAAAATTTGCATATTCAACAATAATGTAAAACATGGAATTAGTGGTAAGAATTCGCCAAAAAGATTAAGATTTTATTAAGAAATAAAAGTACCTGAAAATACAATCTTAAACTTGGATGTTTTGTTCTGTATTTACAGTGAATTGCTCTCATAGTCTGTTGATGGGCAAAATCTTACCGCCAACAATTAGGGGATCTCCCTGGTGCAAAATCCCAACTAGACTCTACACTGTTTGGTATGGGAGTCCCATGTGGTGTGTGGGCCTAGCTGCCACCATGTTGTTTTGAGATTCACTTTGGACAAGATGAACAACAAGCATTAGAGAACAAATACAACTTTCAACAAACCCAAGTTAAGCAACTTTATGGAAATTTGACACATGAGATGTTATGAACATAACAACTACTAAATAACATGACGTGAATCTTAAAATACGTAATGTTAGCAAGACTTCAATTAAAATGCATGTATAAAGATGAATGTTCATTATTGACTATGAATTAATTGTAAATTGACAACAACATTCAAGCATTAAAAGCATACAACTCCATAAATGATATGTGCTCAAATCAACAGAGTAGTTTGTTCATGTAAACACAATGGAAGCAAAACATGTATCATTAAATCACAGTAAGAAGAGACTTATAATGCTCAATAACACATGAAAGGAGTTGCATACTTGAGCTCAAAGAGATTTAAACGTTAAGCTAAAATATTCACTACACGATCACATGAAATGTCCATGAAATCCATTAGTGGAGATGCAAAGCCATCACTTGAATCCTCCAAAGGTCTATTAGCTGTCAGATAATATGCATAATTCAAGTCCAAAACTAAATGTCAATTACATATAGCCACGAGGGTTTATTTATAGAAGGTAGATTGATCATTTCTATACCATGACCTTTCACCTACCCTCATGGCTCCTCATGTTCCACATGACCTGTCATATTCCATGTGACTCTACACTCTAAATCCCAATTTACTTTTAATAAAATGCAAATTACATTAAAGAAACAAAATATTCTCAATCAACTAATCTAGTGATGAATAGACCTAGGGCATCTATTTTTAGGTCTCATATAAAATATGCTTTACATGGTTTATATTCACCTGCAAGTGTCAATATCTTGTGATGTAACTCATTCCCATACCTAGTAAGGCATTCTAATGCATTTGGTACTAAGGTTGGCTTCTTAGCTTGTATCTAACTCAACATGGCGAGCTTTGTTTGTAGCTTCACAAGATCAACTCCACATTGTACAATTACCTCTCTCGTAATTTCCAGACTATCTCCCATAGTGGATTGCTTAATTGGGCCCAAAATCACTTGGATCTCTTACTTTATCTCTTCTCTTGATCTGGTTTCACCTAGTGCACCCATGGAAGGTATTTTGTGCACTTTAACAAGAGAGTCAAATCTATTATATAATGTCTTATAAGAGTCTATGACCTTGTCCAAATGCCTGCTCAACTTGTTGTGTGACTACATCTTGATACATAAACCAACCTTATCATTCTCTTATGTTATCCAAATTTTCCTTGGAAGCTCTTCAGGTGCATTAGGATACTTAATGGTCCATTTTTATATAAGGTCGATTGTCGAGGAGGCTAGTTTGATCATTATTCCTCTGTCTTGTACTTTGCTTTGCATATTGGGGAATGGAGCCATAACCTAATTTTGGGTCAACATATCATTATAAATAAGGTCTAGATATTCTTCCAATACCTTTAATTATTCCAAAAAGAATTTCTACACGTCTTCACCTTAGGAGTGTGAAGTCAACAAAGCCTAGTTTTCATTATACAGCTAAAGAGCCCTTTGCTTAGAGGCAACTAAATTTTCCTTCAAATATTTGTATTCTATGGTTAATCGATCTATATTAAATTTTATAGCAACTACAAAAGCAGTCCCAATGAAAAATATAATCTCATGGTTCACCATGGTGTTTATGACTATCTCCCTTTTGGTAACAATTGATATGGTCTTTAGTGGGTTCTTTGCCAAGCACTTGTGATTTTCCTGCATGATCTAGAATTGGAATTGGTGAAAGGTAAGTTTAGAGATATCTAATACCTCTTCCTCTTCCTCCTCTATGATGCCTAATTCCCGCAATAGCGACGAGAAATTTAAAGTGGGAAACTCCAATTGCATTTCTAAACTCTTTGATCAATTATCTTCTGCTAACTTGTCTTCTTGTTCTTTGGCAAGTATATCTTGTTTGAGCTGCTTGGCTAAGGCCTCCTGTTATTGTTTGGTTTCCTCTTCTTCCTTTATTATTATTCTCTTCTCCTTAGTTCTTATGTTTTCTTTCCGAGTTCTTCCTCTTCCCTTCATTTCTTCATTGCTTCGCCCTTTTTCTTCTTAGATGCCTTTGCATTCTTTATTTTTTTAGGCTTCTTTTCTTTTATTCTCTTCTTCCTGCTTTCTTAGGTTTCCCTCTTCTTCTTGTTTCTTCCTCAACTCTTCCTCCACTTGTTTCTGCCAAGATTCTTGTTGTTGTTTCTGTTGAAATTCTTCTTCTTTCTTCTTTTGTTGGGGCTCTTCCTCTTGTTGTTTCCTTTGGGCTTCTTGTTTATCTTATTTTTATTTTTTTGATTTTCTTTAATTGTTTCCTACTCTTTTCACCCCATTATACTATCACTTTGATGAATAGGGATTTCACTTACCCCTTACCTCTTATATTAGGGAATGCATAGTTTTCAATCTTGGTTTTATCCCAAAACCTAGAGCTGCTAATGCTCGCTTCGATAAAGTAAAATCGATCAATTGGGTCAATCAAAGAGAGGAATTGGAAACAACTGAATATATGCATCAAAAGGAGGCTTTGATTACAACCAAATGTTGGTAGGCATCCATTTTTTCCCTTGTTCAAGTACATAATACATTTATGACCTATCTTAGATATATAGATTTCTATAGATAGATAGAGCGAAAGAAACATATTGTCTTCAAGTAGTGGTGTTTGGTGAATTCCAACATCATATTGAGAGAATTCCTTCCTTTCAACCTTTGCTGAATGTGTCCCAAGCTATCAAAGGGTGAAAGTGTTGTTGTTGGGTTTAGGGGTCCTGACCCAGGTTCAGAGTATTTGCGCAACCAAAAAAACCCTCCAACTACTGGCCCTTTCGGCAGTGATCTTCTTGTGTAGACCAAAGTATCACCCGGAGCAGTATGGGGGGGTTCTGAAACCAAGTTTTTGCACCCTGAGGGAGATTTTTATGTGCTAGGTCTAATTAGACTTATTGCAGGTAATATAATCATATTTGCACATGCACAACCAATGGTAAACAAATCTAACCCTTCCACAAAATGGTTCGATATATTTAGTGCACAGTAGCTAATTGTATATTATTCAAATCTACTTATCTAACATCGAATAATTTTCATGCATAGATGCAATTAACCAATTACTAAATTAAATACGCAACAACAGAACAAATTCAGATCGACAACAAATAACATATAATATAAGACAATAAATCACATAAGAACCTGGGTTCACCAAAAATTCCTTCTTTATTACTAGATTTGCAATTCAATACAATCTATCTTTCCGCGCACACAACAGCAGAGTCCGCACGCAGCTCAGGACTTAGGTCTCCGTGCACACATCCAAAAGGAGCCTTTCTACCGAGACAAAAACCCATACTAATGAAGATATAAAGAACTGACTGAAGATTTCATTCATCCATTCTTTCATGTCTATCCTCACTCGACTCTTACATATTTATATTATAAAAAACACACACATACCATGGCCTCAAACCATGGTTTGAGACTCATGTTTTTCCCTTTAACCCTTTACAATAAGTAAGGGACTTTGACTCGCCCCAAATCCCCTTTGACCATCTACACACAACGCGTACAACAAAACTTAACAAACTTATCCCAAAAAATTACCCCAAGGGGCCGTGCTCCAACAAGCACCCAACACAATATCGTGACTCGTCCCAAGTCACTGCGGGGCGATCGTCGTCATCTTCGCCTTCAATGCTTCCACAGAGCTCTAGTGGCGTGATGAATTCAATGCTCTGCGCGACGATGCTCTGTGCTTCATCCACCAACTTGGCTATTGTTGGCCCCTCAGCTGCCAGGCTGATACTACGTTGAGTCTATTGGAGGCTTTTGAGGGTGCTGTCAAGGTTCTATAAGAGTTGCAAGGCTTCCTCATTCAAAGGTTGCATCCACGTGTCAAGTAGCTTCTCGCGGCAACGTAGGTCCTCAATATCTATCTGATTTTCCTTGCCTTCATGTAGTCTGGCAAGCCTCTGTGCTATCACCAAGGTTGGTGCCGCCATTATGACATGGGTAAATGGCTACTCTTTAATTTCAAGTTCATCCCTTAATTTTTGGACCATTGGGTCATTTTGAACAGATGTCCAAACACCCATGGCCTCATCCAAAAGTGTACCACATTCTACAACTGTTGTTGCTACACTGTAACTGGTTGCCTTGAATTCTGCCGCATGTTGCGCTCAGACCTCCGGCGGTGTCTCTAGTTCAACCTTCATTTGCAGCTCAGCTATCTGCTGCTCCAATTCTACACGGACGGTCTGGATCTATGTGCGTGATGCTTTGAGTGCGATGACCAGGATTTCTAGTTTTGATGTTGGTGCAGTTGAGTCAGGGATAGTGAATTCTGGTAGGTCACCGCACAAACGATCAATCATGGCTTCTAGTGCGGTGCGATGATCCTCGGCTGCTCAACGCACCCTCTCTGCACTTTGTTGCTCCTTATGCAACATTGCTTCTTGTTGCTGAGACTTGGCGGTTACTTAGAATGCGTGGGCCTCACGGTACTACAAATCATTCACAATCATGGTGTGTATAGCGTGGAGTTTTCCTCCATGTAGCATCTCTAGGTCGAAGCTAACCTCTGCATATGCTTGCACATTAGTGCGCAAGGCAGGCAGCTCGAATGTAATGGCAAGTCTCGGAACCTGAATCATCCGGCTGTCCAAGGGGGATGGCAACATCAAGCTGATGGGCTGCGTGCTTTTTTGTCTGAGGCTAGATGATGGCAAGCTCATTTTTTGTAGGCTCACTTGCTTGTTGCAGGCTCGCTTGCTTCACGCTCTCTTGAATCGCGCTCACTTTCATTTTTAGCTCCTGAAGTCTCGATTTAACACCCTCAAGGACTGATTTGTATTGCGCTTCCATATCAATCCAGAGGTCCTAAGTGGAAAAATTGACCGTGTTCTCAATTTTGTTGAGGTAATCTTCTGTGAGGGTGAGGTCCTCTATTCCTACCTTCTTGGAAATCTTCCTCTTTTTGTGTGGGGCCGTGGAGGCCTGAGAACCTTACTTAGTTCCTTTGGCTATCTATGTTGTAGGTGCCTCAGTTCCATCACCGTCTTTCTCCTCTGCCTATTTCTCTAGATCAATAGTTTCCCCCATCCTAGTAGGCTTGGCTATATCTCTGTGTCCTTGCCTTTTTGCTGAGTTTCCTTGGTCGTGCACAACTTGGTAGGAGTCTTCAGCACAGATGAAGAGGCACCCCCAGTGGTGCGTGACTCTAACCATGCAGGTGTCCATTCTGCTGTTATGCGCACTAGGTTGTCCTCCGTGACAACATATGGCAGTTCGTACCATTTGCCTTCCACAATGCCCTTCACGTGGATGTGCATGTTATGAAACATGGATTTAAAATCTGCAATATGCTTGTATTTTTCATAAAGGGTTGGAGACAACCACGAATTCAAATGGATTGCTTGAAATAACTTAGAGTCAAACAACACCCAAAAAATCTTATTCTTTGTGATTCTGGATGGAATCTTAGAATTCCATATGGTGGCGTAGCGCACGGCTTCGCATGGGTCTGGCTCAATACCAGGGAACTGGGTATCCTGTGGTGTCTTCCACCCAATCAGTGCGATGAGGAGCAACAACCAAGCATAATATAAATTCTTGCCTTCCTCCTGTACTTCTCGAACGTTGGCCAAAAATTTCGCACAGAGTTATTTCGACCAGTTGAATTGCATGCATTTCTTGCACTATGTTTCTAATGCTATTACATGGGTCAGAACTTCCTTTGGCCAACACTTCCGCATCATCTTACACACGAAGATCAACGTTCCAATCTGAACTATTGGGTCATTGATTTCATGGACCAGGAACCCGTGGATATTGCACGAGACCTTGAATTTCTCCTTAACATCCTCCGCAACTTTGTGCTCTTGGATTTTTACTCCAAAAGCTGTCGCAGGGTCCTCCCCCTAGTTGGTCAGGTTGGTGATATGGTGGATTAGAAAAACATCAATTGGAATTGGACCTCCTAGCCATAGCCAGTCTTCGTGCACTAACTGGCACACACATATGTCGTTGATTGGGCTGCGCCCGAAGTGAGGAATGTGCATGAGGTTGAGAAACCACAATTTCCACAAGGCGAGTGCCCAGGACTTCGGCTCAACCCTTACCACCCCACCTTCATATGGGATCTTTTCCAGGTACATGGAGGGCGCAAGCTCGGGGATTTTTTCTTGGTCTTCCAGGTCTCAGTCTTCCATCTTCAATAGAGGGATCTTTGCGAAAATATTTCCTTCAATGGGCATGTATTTCGGAATCAGCATCATGTTGATATATGACTGCACCTTATCTAAATACTTTGGGACCTTTACCGAGGATTTGCACGGTGCTACATACGTGGGAAGCCACGAGATGGGGTTGACCACCTCCACGACATCCTCTTCCATAATTGTTTAGGGTAATTCAACCATAGGTCCCTTTTGGTGCTTCACAACAGTGGATTGAGGCTTCAGGGTTTTTCGGCGTGGTGACTTTCAGGACCCCGAGGACTGCCCCTTCTTAGACTTATGTGGAGGGACTGACGCAGGGGTCTCAGTGACTTGTGCAGGGGCAAACGTCACAAAAAGTGTGGGCTCAGTGGCAATCATATTTGGTGGAATGAGATGACCCAAATCTCGGTGACATAGCTCCTCCTCAAATATCAAATCCAAGCCAGACATAAGCTTCAGACAATACACAGAGAGCAAAGAGAACAAACCACATGCAAAGAAAAGGGAGCTAATGCGACCCTTATGATCATATTTATAATGTAGGCACATATTAAATGGTATTATTCTCATTAATGCAACCCCGTAAATGCTAAAATGGCTCCAAATCTGGCACAATCCCCTCATTAAATGTAGTTTAGCCACTCCTCTAAATAGTAATAACATTGTCTTGTCCAGATTTACAGTTCCAACGACTATATTATGGTACCACTACGATTGAGTCAACCTTCTAGAGCAGTTTCTGCGTGATCGTCGCAACATAACCATTTGTTGGGTTTAGGGGTCCTGACCCAGGTTCAGAGTATTTGCATAACCAACAAAACCCTCCAACTACTAGCCCTTTGTTGAATCTCAAAATTGTCTTCCATATTCATACATATTTCCATTATGTCATAACCATTCAGCTCTCATTTCATAACTATCTGACCTAAAACCCTACATCAAGTAATCATTTTCATAAATATATTGGTTAGGATCCTTTTTTCCAAAGTTATTTATTTTATGTATTTAAAGTGAATTTATGATTAAAAACTAGAAAATTAACATAGTTTCATATATCTATATATGTGTTATGAGTTTTGTGACATGTGTAGGCCTATTTTGGAGATTCTAGAAGGGTCTTACTTGGCCTCCCAAGATTAAATTCAAATTTCAACTCAAGAGGTGTCTAAGTGCCAATCTAGTCATACTGCCATCAGTGATCAAAACTACTCTTTTGCATTTGCATATTAGGAGTCTCATACCGAATAAATTTCACCATTTCGCTAGGTCATGGATTCATTGATGGTAGTTATTTTTCATCAGTTTTCCCTCATGAGGTACTTTTTGATTCTCCTTTCTATGGTCTTTGGTCATGAGTCACTTTCACTTTCAAAAATCATGTCATTAGGTCATAGGATGGGTCTCATTAGTTTTTAGGGTCTCACCATGGTCAAATTAATGAGTCAAATGTCAATAAATATCAGCAAGGTCATGAGGAAGTCGATAAAATCAAAGTCACAGCACCTGGAAGATCAAAGAGATATTTTATTCAACTTGATGTAATTTTCACCTCAAAACCATGTTTTGAGGTGAAAACATGATATTTTGCCTTTATTATCATTCATTATGTAATTTTATGTCATCATATGTAATAACTCACAATTCAGAAGCTGCCATCTCCACAAAGTCATCATCCTGCCTTCAGATAAGTTTTCCACAGCATGTTCAGCGCCAAATCATCTTCCAAGCATATCCATCAGAAAGAGCCTGGAAAGAACTTTCCAACAATATATTACACTCCTAAAATTGACTTCTGGATTGAAATTTATGCTTAAGTGAAGTAAAAGTCCCATATATCATCAAATAACCCATATTTCCCATTTTCCCTTCAACCTTATGCTTAAAGTTTTATATTCTCCTTATAAAATCCCTTTTTCCTCCCTCTGATTACAAAATCGCATCATAAATTCATTTAAAACACGTATGCAATTAACCACTTCCCCTCCATGGCATAGAACTTTATAATAAAGTTCTTTATATTATAATCCTCGTCGTAATAAACCACTTCCCCTTTTCATAACCCCTTAAAATTTAGAACAAAGTTTAAGTTTCGTATTATAAATCTCGTCGATCGCTCCCCCGATCCAATCGCTCCTATTAATCGCATCACAACATTTTTATCGCATGCTCTGATTGGTCCTTCACGAAAACTTCCGATGCGATTATATTAAGAACCCCCAATTGTAAACCTCTGATTGGCCCCACCCGATGCGATCCCGACCGTTGATCTGATTGCTGATCGGACGGCTCATATGCGATCGGGCCATCGCGATCAGCGCTTTCATAAGGCCCTCCCCAATTGAGCGCTCCCGATTGATCTCCTCAGATTATCCCTTAGCTGTTGATTTCCCCCCTCCGATCTGATAGCCCACAACCAATCGGACCATCGGCATATCGACATTCCATATATAACATCTTTCTCCGCCCTCTCCCCGATCTCCGATCCCGATTGGCCCTCGGGCCCACCATAAATTCTCCGCTCATTTATAAAAGCTCATTGTCCTTTGTAAATTTTAAAACGTATTTTATATTGTTTTATGTAAAGTATTTTCCCGTCGCCTCTTTTCAAATCACATCGGCAAAGTTTCATTGTATATTATATTTGGCTCCGCTCCCGATCCCGATTGTGATTGCGATTCATTGACCCGGACCCACCATATTACCCTCCGCTTTTTCACATTCAAATGGTCATTTTCCTTTGTAAATATTAAATTTCATTTTATTTTGAGTTACAAATGATTTCCCCGCTCTATGGTTAATTGCCCATCGGGCCTATGCCAATCACATCGGAGGTTCTCCCTCATACATATGCTCCCTGTCCCGCTCCAATTCCGATTCCGACGGCGCCGTTGAAAAGTGTATTTTCAAAGGTTTTATTATATATTATATCACCCCTTTTCCCATTCATCCCGATTGCGATTCTGATGCGGGTCCCACCTCCTTTCTCTTCTCCTTTCCCATTCAAAATTATTTTTTCCCTTCACCGAAAGCATTATTTCATTCTAGTTTTATTTCAAAGTATTTTTATAAAAGTCGGTTTTCTTCAAATGAATAATAGAAAGAAAAGGAAACAGTCAACTGGTCGTGAGCTTAAATTAAAGCAAATATGTCTACAACAGCAAAGAAAATAGGATTTGATTGCCTATTTTAGTATTCAACAGCGAAACTGTGAAATCTGCCCAGTAATCAAATGTAATATTGTTCCTTCTTTAGGGCAGATTGTTAGATTTATTTTCTATGATTAGTTTTCAGTTCTTCAGCTGTTAGAACAGCTCCCTTTTTCTGTGGATCTATGTTCCCACATTTCAGTGTATTTAATGTAATTGTAAAGGGTCTGAAGTCTGTAATTCAGCAGTAGGGGAATAGTGTGGAAGAGAATCCCTGCGCTCCATTGCACAATTTGACAGGGATTAATAAGAGATGCAGCTCTGATTTGTGGGATCCATGTGGTATGAGATTTAGAATTTGTTTTTCTCCTTTGTTTCTTATGTGAATTTTTATGTTTCACCTCTCATCCATAAACATTTCCTGTTGAATGCTTTCAAGATAGAAAGGTAGAATCCATTTTATATGCTCTGCCTTGGGAAATAATTCATACTCTGTGTTTTTCCTCTGTTTGAAAGGGATCAATTTATTGTGCCTTTTCAGCTCCTCGCTAGTCTTTCCATCTCATCTTTGTTAAACTTTAATTGCTAAATATCCTGCTATCTTGCCCCATCAAATACCCTGTGTCCTGATTTAATCTCCAGTTTCAAATTGTCCCATTTTATCCCACACATCCCTGAAATTCATTCGTTTTATTAAACCTTTTCCTATCATTTTATCTAGCCTAATATCAGTCCACTATTGTATTTTATTGAATATCTATCTTTATGGAGAGAGCCCTCTCCTGTCCTTTTAGGGCTAGCTACAAGACTGAGCGTGGTTTAGTTGTTACCCTGTTTTGCCCTTTTCAGCCTGGGGTCCAATTCGGGTGCTAACAAGGTGGACCATATTCCAAGGAGAAAAATAATGGAGATCTTGATGTGTCAAGATTTGTATATAGAATTTAGAGATAAGTTGAGACAAGTATGGATCTAGTAGATATTTAAGGGATCTACATTTATTGAGTATATATCCCTAATTTTTGTATAAATAGGAGAAACTTTCTCCTATCATATCATGTGTAAATAGGAGTTATGCTCAAGATTTGAATAAAGAATTAGATTGTGGCACATTACTCATGAGTGTTCCTTCACTTTGACTTGGTCTTGCTTACAAATGGAGCATCTCGATTTACCATCTCTCATAGTTTTGGATCTGCCATCTACAATGTGTGAGATTTATTTTCTTTCATAGGTTAAGATTTATTTGATTTCTTAGTATTAGTTTTAGAATGACTGTGTAATCTTTGCTTTCCTAGAACATCTCAAGAAAGTAGATTCTTCTATTTTCCAATTGGATTATGTTTGAGGCATTAGAGCTTCACAATTGTTCAGTTTCTTTACATGTTTTTACACTGTTTTTTTAGATTAGATCCTCAATTATGTGTATAATTGAATGCTCCTAAAGATCATGTCAAGAGGGTGACTTTGTCATACTTCCAAATTGCATGCTTGAGTATTTAACCTATGCAATAATTGAGTTTTCCTTTACATGCCTTTATATTGCTTTCCTAGATTGGATCCTCAATTATGTGTATAATTGAATGCTCCTAAAGATCAGGCCAAGAAGGTGACATGTCATACTTTCAAATTGGGTGCTCGAGTATTTAACCTATGTAATAATTGAGTTTTCCTTTACATGATTTTAAACTGCTTTCCTAGATTAAGATCATCAGTTAAATGTATAATTGGATGCTTGTAAATCATACCGAGAAGGTGACTCTGTAATACTCCCAAATTGGATTCTTGAGTGTTTAACCTATACAGTGATTGAGTTTTTCTTTACATGCTTTGAAATGATTTCTTAGATTAAAATTTCAATTCCTGCAAGTGTGATTGCGCGCGCTATATTTTATTTTGAATTTGTTTTCTTTCTTTTCGTTACTTGATTTCATAGGTTAGTTGAATTTAATTTTTCATTATTTGATTTCATAGATTAGATAAATTGGTTTTCGTTATTTTGTTGTTAGATTGATCTAAATTGAAAGACAATATCTAGCACATACAGTGCACGCATGCTTCACAAGTTTACGAAACCCCTGGGTTGACAATTAAATGACAGGCAATTATTTTTCCCAAACATTTTGGCGCTGTTATCGGGGAAGTATGCATAGGAACTAGCTTTCAGTCTAGAGTGTATTTTATTTTTAGTTTTTTACTAATCATTTATGGACAAACGATCTAGAATACAAACCAAAGACTACATTGAGGAATGGTATCAAAAAGCGATTGCGCCACACCATTCATCTATTCTTCAAGAGATCCTTGCAGCAAAGCGAAAGATTAAGACAATTTTTCATATCCTTACAAGCAATCAGATACATTTTGTAAATTTGGATATGAATATTTCAAAGATTCTAATCCGTAAATGGCTTCATTGGAAGCATTCATATACTTAACAAACAAACAAAAAAAGGCTTCATTGGAAGCATTCATATACTTAAAAAAAGAAAAAGAAAAAAGAGTTTAGATAGATAGGAAAAATAAAAATAAAACCAAGCTTGGCTAGAATTTTAGAATTTTTAATTTCGTTTTAAAAAAAATTATAAATAAGTTTTTGTAATTTTTAGAATAAATTTACAATTTTGTGGTGCATTTAGAGTCACACAAGAGTATTTTCAATAAAAATATATATATTGATTAATAAAAATCTAGAGTATGCTCTCCTCCTACACTTTGTGTGATCTGGAGGATCAAAAGAAGAATTACATAAAACAAAACAAGAGCATTAAAATGGAAATGCGTAATTACTAAAAACCATCAATTTTGAAACGCGCTTTCTGATCAACTGAGGGTGAATCTAAAAAAATTGAAACATGGGTTTTTCTCAGAACGGGGTGAATTAAGTAATAGTAAATGGTTTCCTCAATTTCGCAATCTCTTGGGATAAATTATTGGTTCTTTGGAGCCTTAATTTTCATATTGCGTGAGAAAAATTGGATTTTCAATGTACAGATAGTTGCAGCCATGATGGAAGGAGATTTTTTTTTTTTTTTTTAAATCTGCGGGAGGTAGATCCGCCACAACCCAGCTATGAAGTATCACGCAAGCCTTCAAGGAAGAATCTCCATTCCCTGTGTCCATGCACAAAATATATATATATATATATATATATATATATATATATATATATATATAATTACTGCAAAAGTTCTGAATTCTCTTCATGCTTGTAACTTGCACCAAAAACAATAAATAAATCATGAACAATTTCAAAACTTTTATAGTATAAAAATTGGTTATGAGATCCACTATTTGGGCAATAAGGATAAATTCAAAAGATATGAGAAATTATTTGACAAATATTTTGGAATCTCATTTTCCTAAAAATCTTGGATTTAGAGGGCAAAAAGGATGAGTTCAAAAGATATGAAAAATGAGTTGGCAAATATTTTAGAGTCTCATTTTCCTAAAAATCTTGAATTTAATTTGACCACTTGTCAAATTTTTTATTTATTTATTTATTTTTATTTTTTTAAATAATTAAATGAACAAAATTCCATTAAATTTACAAATATTGCTTGTGATCTATTGGCACGTCATTCAAATTTCATAATAGAGGTCATGAGTTCAAATCTCGTGGAGATTGGAATTTGTTAATTCACATAAAATTTTGACACAGTATCAACAAAACAAATAGTAATAATTGTTTATTTTATTTTTAAATTCATGATTGAAGTAAATAGAAAATTTTGTTTCGATGGTTTATTTAAAAACACGAGATCTACACAATGATAAATCTATCATCAAAGTTTGAAACAGTAAAAAAGGAAGAAATTGTTGAAAAGACACAATAGGTAACTTGAGGCACTAGTTTCGACACAGGTATAAATTTGTTTGGTTTTTCTTCGTGAACTTGTTTTATTAGTACCAATTCTCAGTTTTTTGTGTAAATGTCATAACCACAGAGATTGATCACCTCTCTCTTTAGATATTCTTACATTCCATTATAGAAGAAGTACTAGTTTTTTTTGCAGGTTCCAGGAGGAAAGATAAATGACTAGAAGCGAACAATGTCTCTCTCAGAGACCACATTTATTTTACAAGAATATGATCAGCAACAAAACATCAATGCATCAGCACATGCTAACGCAGATCAGATCCAACACTTATTTAAGATGTCATCATCTCCATTACATCTATGTACTTTAAAAAATAAAAAACATTCACCTCATTTCCCTTTAAATTCGCTATTTCATTTCTACTTAGTCATATCCTCGTCTCATTTTCCTTCATTGGTCATTTTTTTCATAGTCATTATATTTTCCTGCCTGCTTTCACTAATTTGTAACACAGCAATAAAACCATTCAGCTCCTCTACAAAGTTGATTCATTCCATTTTCATTTTCATTTTGTCAAATAAACCTTGATCCACTGCAAAAAATTTCATCCATAGTCCTTCAAAAATTATTCTTTCATGCTCGCGTTATATGATGGAGGATTCCTTAAGGCCTCCCTTCTAGCAAGTCTTGGCCTATCGACATCAGCGCATTATCTAGGTCCAAGACTAGAGTTCTTATTAGTACCTTGAGGCTTGTATGCATTAATGACAAGTTCTCTCGTTGACAATCATGGGAATAAATCAATGTCCCTTGATCATCAAATCTTGCAAGTGCCTCGACATCAGCTCATCTATTCGCACTTCGCAAGATGTACTTAGGTACCTTGGAAGTCATTGACATTAATGGTGAGTTTTCCTTGCATTGGTTAACGACATTCATCAATATTCAGTAATACAATGACTTATCTTCATGCTCGACATCAACACATTTATTCACATTACTATAATTGTACCATTGGATTTTGAAACGATTGAAGACTACATCATTTCAGCAATTTGCAGCAAGAATCAATTTGTATTAGCAGCAATAAAGATCCCAATCTTGTCATCAGCACAAAGAGAACAAAGAAGCAGATCAAATTCCTTTGTTTACATACTTCATGATCCAACAACATCAATAACCACACTCTTTAGTATACACAACTCATCCACATTTAAGGTAAGTGAAGGTATGTGGCTTTCTAATTTTTAGTCATGTAATTCCTTAGAATGTTAAAATTGTAACTTTGGAAAAATTCCTCACTCCATTTTTCACATTTTCATATCTTCAGTTGGGGGGAAGGGACATCATTTCATATTCATATGTCATACACTATCACACATTTTCATTTCATTCCAACTCACATGTACTTCCAAACCAACTATTGTTGCAATATGATTCCAAAGGATTATATGCTTTGCAAATTATTAGTTCATTGATGAGTTATTATAGTATTTGATTCTAAATGTTTTCATGAACTTTGATACAACAAAGTAAATAAAGCATTGTTACACAAGAACCATTGCTCAAAAATCGGTTGTCACACAAGAACCAACCAAAAAATAATAATAATAATAAATAAATATGTTGCAATCAAATGTATTATACTTTTCCAAAAGAAAATATCATGAAGCAAAGTTTGAAAAGAATTGATACAAGACAAAACTCATAAAAGATCAACTCATGGACAAATGAATAAATGCAATAGTTGCATGAGGACATGCAACAACTTCAGTTGGGGAGTATGTTGAGTCTCAAAATTTTCTTCCATATTCATACATATTTCCATTATGTCATAACCATTCAACTCTCATTTCATAACTATCTGACCTAAAACCCTACATCAAGTAACTATTTTCATAAATACATGGGTTAGGATCCTTGTTTTCCAAAGTTATTTATTTTATGTATTTAAAGTGAATTTATGATTAAAAACTAGAAAATTAACATAGTTTCATATATCTATATATGTGTTATGAGTTTTGTGACGTGTGTAGGCCTATTTTGGAGATTCTAGAATGGTCTTACTTGGCCTCCCAAGATCAAATTCGAATTTCAACTCAGGAGGTGGACCATATTCCAAGGAGAAAGATCATGGAGATCTTGATGTGTCATAGGATTTGTATCTATAATTTAGGGATAAGTTGAGACAAGTATGGATCTAGTAGATATTTAAGGGATATACATTTATTGAGTAGATATCCCTAATTTTTGTATAAATAGGGGAAGCTTTCTCCTATCATATCATGTGTAAAATTGGAGTTATGCTCAAGCTTTGAATACAGAATTAGACTGCGGCACCTTACTCATGATTTTTCCTTCACTTTGACTTGGTTTTTCTTACATATGGAGCATCTTGATTCACCGTCTCTCATACTTTTGGATCGGCCATCTACAATGTGTGAGATTTATTTTCTTTCATAGATTAAGATTTATTTGCTTTCTTGGTATTAGTTTTAGAATGAATGTGTAATCTTTGCTTTCCTAGAACATCTCAAGAAATTAAATTCTTCTATTTTCCAATTGGATTATGTTTGAGGCATTAGAGCTCACAATTGTTTAGTTTCTTTACATGTTTTTAAACTGTTTTCTTAGATTAGATCCTCAATTATGTGTATAATTGAATGCTCCTAAAGATCATGTCAAGAGGGTGACTTGCCATTCTTCCTTATTGCATGCTCGAGTATTTAACCTATGTAATAATTGAGTTTTCCTTTACATGCCTTTATACTGATTTCCTATATTGGATCCTCAGTTATGTGTATAATTGAATGCTCCTAAAGATCAGGCCAAGAAGGTGACTTGTCATACTTCCAAATTGGGTACTCGAGTGTTTAACCTATGCAATAATTGAGTTTTCCTTTACATGATTTTAAACTGCTTTCCTAGATTAAGATCATCAGTTAAATGTATAATTGGATGCTTGTAAATCATACCAAGAAGGTGACTCTGTCATACTTCCAAATTGGATGCTTGAGTGTTTAACCTATTCAGTAATTGAGTTTTTCTTTACATGTGTTGAAATGCTTTCTTAGATTAAAATTTCAATTCCTGCAAGTGTAATTGTGCGCACTATATTTTATTTTGAATTTGTTTTCTTTCTTTTCGTTACTTGATTTCATATGTTATTTTATTTTTATTTGTCATTATTTGATTTCATAGATTAGATAAATTGGTTTTTGTTATTTTGTAGTTAGATTGATCTAAACTAAAGGAAAATTTCTAGCACATACAGTGCATGCATGCTTCACAAGTTTATGAAACCCTCGGGTTGACAATTAAATGACAGACAATTATTTTTCCCCAACACCCTTTGAGCAATGATCTACTTGCGCAGACCAAAGTCTCACCCGAAGCAGTATAAAGGTGCGATGGAACCAGGTTTCCCCACCCCAAGGGAGATTTTGATGTGGTATGTCTAATAAGATTTGTGCATGCACAACCAATGGTAAACATATCTAAACCTTTCACATAATGCTTCGATATATTTCGCGCAGAGTAGCTAATTGTACTTTATTCAAATATACTTATCTAACATTGACTAATTATCACGCATAGATGCAATTAACCAATTAACAAAGTAAATATGCAACAATATAACAGATTCAGATCATCATCAAATAACATATAATCTAAGACAGTAAATCACATAAGAATCTAGGTTCGCCAAAAACGCCTTCTTTATTAATATATTTTCAATTCAATACAATCTATCTTTCTGCGCACACAACAGCAGAGTCGACACACAACTCAGGACTTAGGTCTCCACGCAAGCAGCCAGTAGGAGCCTTTCTACCCAGACAAAAACCCAAACTAACAAAGATATAGAAAATTGACTCAAGATTTCATTCATCCATTATTTCATGTCTATCCTCTCCTGACTCTTACATATTTATATTATCAAAAACATGCACATATCATGGCTTCAAACCATGGTTTCAGACTCATGGTTCTTCCCTTTAACCCTTTACAATAACTTGACCCGCCCCAAAGCCCCTTTGACCATCTGTGTGCAGTGCGTACAAAAAAACTTAACCAAACTTATCCCAAAAAAGTACCCGAGGGGGCCGTGCTCCAACAGTTGCATAAACGAGTTTTTGTTCCCATTGAATATGGGGTTTCTTCCTCACCTATGGATGTATTAAAAGGCATCAAACCACATATAACGGAATTTTCACGACGTCTACAACAGAAGTCACTCCATTATGGATTGGAGTTTGATAACTACCTTTTTTTTATACCATACCAACAGATCGAGATCAGGGGAAAGTACACAAGGTCAAGCTTTTTCATTAGGGGACCTATACCAATTTACTCTATTCTAGTCCCTCCTTTTATGAATGGTTGTCCTTGCTTCCAAGCTCATAATTTCTTGGGAATCGTGTTTAGATTGTTCCGCTTCTTCATACCGCATGACTATTCTAATGCCTTGGAAGCATTATAACCATTTTAAATATTTTCCTCCTCTTTATTGGTGAATGAAGCATAAGCCCAACCAAACTAAATTTCTTTGTAGTGTGCCATAGAAATACCCCTTGGGTCATATTTGTGGAAACTCAACTCAATAAAATGGAAGAATTTTAGATCTTTAGCTTTTGTTTATGCCTCCTTAAAGATTTTAATAGTGCATGCTCCAATTTCCAAGGGGAAGATAGGACATGGTACCTTCTTACCTTTCACCTGAGTCTTGGATAACCTAGTGGGCAGCTAGTAAGCAACCTATTATAATACCACTTTATCTGTAACAAGTGCGGGGAGAGCATGAGGAGGTTTGTAGGCACCAAAAACTCTGATATAAGTAGCCTCTTCAATTGGAAACCAATTTGAGATATCATGAAGAGAATTCCTAGCTCTTTCTAACATGCACAGAGGTTCCTTGTCGAGAGGTTCATTATACAAAGGAGAGATAAAAATACTCTATGACATTATCATAGATCCCTCTATGATATGTGCTCCATAATCTCTTGTAATAGATATGTATAGGTGATTCTTCCTCAGGGGCTCCACTTTAAGCCCAACCCTTCAAAGTCACACTTTGCACAAACTACATCTAAAAGAAAAGAAGCCATATAAAACTATGATTTTTCTCCTTCTACTAAGATATTTGTTGCACCAACATTTGATTTAAGAGATGATGAAATTATGCTTGCCTAGTTGAAGATTTTTCCTTTTGTGGTAATTGCGTTCATCAATGGAACCCAAGTTTCTGGGAAGGTTGTCACATCTGGTTTGCAATAGAGCCTATTCATCATAGCGATCATAATTTGATAAACTTTCTTGAGAGAATTTTTCTTATATACCCCATCTGCTTTGTGCCTGAACATTTTTGGCTCCTGCCACTATGATTTCAACACATATTTTTGTAAGATCCTTCAAATCTAGAAATTCATCTGCTATTGAAAGTTTCTTGGTGTTTGGGAAGCTTATTATAGATTGCAATGTCAGTTGTGGTAAAGGAAGTTGCAAGTTATCCCTTATGATTTTTCACCGCGCCCTGATCTACATCTGTGTGATGAAGAATCCATTTTATGGTCTTGACACACAGGAAGACTAGTGGATGCATTTCAACCTTGTGTAACCAATAATTCTTTACATTGATGTATACTTGGAAATCCTCCTCATCTTGTGGAATCTCTTTCTTAGAGAACTTCTATTAAATGTCTCTCCATGTTAGTTCCATTGCCTTATCAATATGACAAACAATATCACCATAAATAGTCAATTTTAGAGGGTTATTCATGACTCTCTCTATACTGCTTTCGATCCTGCTAGAGATTTTTCTAGATCCTCTTATAATAGTGGGAACCGTCTCTTCGAAAGAACATGAGATGTTTAGGAAATATAATTCGATGATACCTTAATTTTCGTAGGTATTCATCAATGAAAAAAATGTTAACCTAAGCCAATGATAATCACTAATTGCACTAGAGAAAAGAAAGATATATGTCAAGCTTCAAGATGTTAGGGTTAAATTGATTAGTTTTGATAGGGAGAAAGTCATTTTGTAGGTCGCAGTTTCAATTGATAGATTAGGTCACATTTCAAAATTGTAGTGCCACTTGGGGTTGCATCTTCGATTTGCGACCTAAAGGGATGGACAAGTTGATCTGGTCGCATGTTTAGTTCATAGTGAAAATCACAACTCTAGATCCTATCACAAGTCACATTTGCATAGAGCAGGGTTGATAAAGTTAGAAATGCAATTTATGACCTCAGGATAGTCATATTTTATAACTCTAGCACATATTGTGTTTTGAGACGTCTATTGTTATAGGATACAAATGTGACCTACAACCTTAGACTAATGTAAATTCAAATCTCTATCACAAGTTGTGATTTAAGACTGCAATTTATTGTGTAATATGAGTGTGATGGCTACAAGTTTGTTTATTATGAGATTTCATGGGAAGCGCAAGGGTTTGAATGTATTAGCAATGGAACTACACCGCATAACAGATATGAATCATTTCAAATGAATTCATATATATTTAATACAAGATCCCTACAATCATACCGATTGATATATCATAGAATATAAACCCAAATCAAGTGTAATACACTTCAAACTAATGAACACGATTTTAAAAACACAAAGTCATATAATCTTCACCATGAATAAATATAATTAAGTTGGGGTTTTAGTTAATGGCTTGATTTGGGTGGCTCGACATGGTAGTCATAAAAAAATTAATGACATTGAGCGCAAACCTAGGGTAAAATCCTTGGTGATGAAATGGAAGGTGAGGGTTAATGCTTGTTAAATATCTGGTCAAGGATTGAGCATAATTTAGGGTATATGTGTAGGGATTCAACCAGTTAACAATTGAAAGTGAAAATTAGGTGTAGAGAGTGCTAGGAGAAAAAAATGAGCTATATACGCAAGGATGGCTAGGAAGGCGAGTTGTTTCAAAACGTAGCAATTGAAAAAGAAACAATGATTACAAAGAGTAGGCATTACTTACCAGGAGGTCGTAGTCGCAGTTGATATCTAGAGGAGAGGTTTTTCCATTTAGCACTAAAGGCATAATGAAATGGAATGAGGGTCAATTCTTTATATAAACTAGTTACACATGTGGGAGGTCGCAAGTTCAAAACGTTCTCTAACTTTATCGTAGATGACGGATCTAGTTAGGTCATAGGTCTCAATTATAGAGAGAAGTGAGAAGTAACTACAACTTCAAGATGCAATTTGTGCCTAAGGGCGAACATTTCTTAAGGAAGGTCACAAGTCAAAATTTCAGTGGCCAGCCAGGCTGCCACTGAAAATTACAATTACGACCAACAACTAGGTGAGAAAAACACAAGCTTTGAAAATTTAAGGATATGCTTACTTAACAAGCAATGGAAACCCTAGCTAGGTTGAAGGAAGAGTTAAACTCTAGGAAACCATAGGCAAAGCATGATAAGAATTTGAGTAAGGGGGTATCCAAATTTTGAAAAGGTTGAAAATTAGGGGTTGTTGTAGTGGCTACAACACAATCCTTGTAATATCATCAACCATGATAACAACGAAAAGAGTTGAAATAGTGCAAGATCTACTTCTACAAAAAAGATTGGATCTTGAAAGGAAAACCCCCAAAGCTCGGATTTGAGCCTTCCATTCAACCTACAGTAAAAATACTCTCTATATTAGTGTAAATAATCACCCTACTTGCAGCTAAAATGAACCCTTTATCCACTCTCCAATTTTTTATTATTAATTTACAAATTGTTGAAATGGCAACAAGAAATGGCACCCCAAGGGGGATTTAGATTTAATTTTCCCTTAATTAAATTTCAATTAAAAATTGTAATTCCATCACATGACAACTTGTATTAGTTAACTGAGTTGGGTAGACTTATTTAGCTTTGTAAATTCAAGTTGAGGGTAAAAGAGGAGGCATGTAGAGTTACCCCATGATTTTAGGGGGTCCAGTTACAGTTATTTGTCAGTTATAAGTAGTTAACTCAATTAATTGAGTTAAAATCAGTATAACTAGTTCTAACTGAGAGATGAGCTATTGATAGGTCCAGTGAATTAAATCTGATTTAATTTACAACTAATGATCAATCATTTAACTGATAATTCGCTATAAATGGTTGTTGCATGCCAGTTCTAAGGAAGGCCCAATTGAGATTGGGGTTAAAGGGAAGATAGCTATCAGTTGTATAATTAGAAAATTGTACAGGTCATGCATGAGGTCATCAAGTTTCCTTGGAAGGATTGTGCAATAAATTCTTGTGAATTTCCTAATTAATACGGCCACAATTCCTTCATGAATGCATAAGCAAGGCTTGTCAAATAGAGGTTGAGAATTGGTTAAGTATTGGGCCGATTTTTCCTAGATAAGAGTGATAAAGTAAGCAGAGTGCAGAGGTTTCTCAGGAGGTGAAATAAAATTGTATTGTTTCATGATCTTGAATTTATAAAATATACAGATAACAAGGTTTTGAGTAGTTGCTTTCCATAGATACATATTGTGTTGTGTGATTGATAAATTATTTGTCTTTCATGTTTGTCATTATGCGATCACATTTGGTTTCCAAAAAATTGTAAAAGTGATTCAGTATTTTGATTTAGTGCATTATAAGATCATATTGAATCCATTAGATAAATTTCTACATGGTATCAGAGTAGGAATCGCTATAGAAGAGAAGAATCAGAGTTTATGTTGGACATGTATATCGAATTTACAGATTTTTTCTCCAGGACCACCAACAAATCAAGATGTCTTTCAATGGCTTAAGACTCGAACATGCACTTGAGGGAAATTTAAATTACATAGCATTAAAGGACAGGATGGAGGAAGTTCTCGAGGACAACTTACTGAAAGCATTCATAGACAGTGATATTCCTCAGCCTGCAACAACAGATGTTGAACTTCTTGATGCATGGAGGAAGAATGTAGCAAAGGCGAGAAGGATCTTGTTAGAAGGAGTTTGAGATCATATTTTGTTGAATCTCCATGGAACAATGAATCCATATGCAATGTGGAAGGCCTTGACATATTTGTTTCAGAATATCAAAGACCACAGGAAGTTGGCGTTGAAAGACAAGCTTAGAAAGATCAAGATGGAAAAGGGAGACACGATTCAAAAATACTTGACGAAGTTCACCCAGTGTCTAGATGAGATTGGAAGTGTTGTTTTGATAGTTTTTTATAATGATTTTGTGAGGCTAGCACTTTTATGCCTTCCCAAGAGCTAACATAGCTACCAGGACTTTGTGAATGGGAAAGAGAAGCTACCAGAGTGGGAGCGATTGTGGTCCGACTTGCGACAAGAAGAGTTTCAACAGAGCACCAGAGATGTATCCTCATCGAAGTCTGATGATGAGGAGAACCAAGCCTTGGATGGAAAGGCGAAGAAAGGGAAAGGGAAGGCTTCCCATTCCAAATCAAAGTCCAACAAGGAGGGAAAGAAGTGAGACTTGTCAAAGGTGAAATTTTTTCACTGTCATGAGAATGGACACTATGCCACAAACTGTTCACAAAAGAAGACCAACAATAAGGCATTAAGAGCAACAACATGTGAAGCACTTTCTTGATAGTTTGAGTTGGATTTCACTCTCATCGCATGCATGGTGTCATCAATGATGGGTTTTGTGTAGTACTTGGATACTGGAGCTTCGTTCCATATGGCTGGAAACAAATAATTCTTCAGTATCTTGTAGGAGAAGGACCTCCATATGCACATCGAGATGGGTGATGACAGGAGGTATAGTGCTACCGATGTTGGTATAGTTACCTTTCAGAGAGAGTCAGGTAAACCCCTCACATTAAAATATTCCATGTATGTTCTTGGTTTAAAAATAATTTGGTTTTTGTTGTTATGTTGGAATATCATGGCTATGATGTGATCTGTAGTGAAGGAAAGGATTTCCTTCGTCACAAAGCCACCAGATAGGTGAAAAATATTGGGGTTCGAGTAAATAACCTCTACAAACTGGATGTAGAAAACTGTGTTGCATTAAACACGCAAGCAGAGAAGGTTGAGAGCAAAGAAATCAATGAGTTATGGCACAAGAGATTGGGCCATATACACCATGGCGCTTTGAATATCATGCAACAAATTTCTACAGGACTTCCAAAGGGTGCACTTGCACAGAGAGATACATGCAAAGGGTGTACATTGGGGAAGTATACAATTGCGCAGAGAGATACATGCAAAGGGTGTACGTTGGGGAAGTATACAAAGGCCACCTTTCACGATAAGGAAAGTCGAGCAATGGAGATCCTTAAGAGAGTTCTCTCATACGTATGTGGACCATTCTTGATAGATTCTATGACAAAGCACAGGTGTTATGTGATTTTTGTTGATGCATTTTCAAGAAAGTGTTGGATTCTCTTCATGCAGAAGAAAGATCAGACGTTCTCCAAGTTTTGTGAGTTCAAGCACTTGTCGAGAAAGATGCATAGAAGAAGGTGAAGGCTCTAAGGAGTGACATTGGTGGAGAATATATTCAGTATTTTGTTTTAGTACATTACAAGATCATATTGAATCCATTAGATAAATTTCTACACAAATGAATCTGCCAAAAGGAGATTTATTGAAGAGCAATTTAGATCTTTGATTTCTAGCTGAGAAAAATCCCTATTTCCTCTTTACCGTTAAAATTATATTGCTTCAAGAATCTCATGTCTCATCCTCTCCAAAAAACTCTGCAAGAAATTGTCCAAAAACATAATTCAAAATCAATCAAACTTGAACACAAAATTGAAAATATAAAACTATCACAACATATTCCCAAATTAAAATTAAAATTAATATATTAAATAAAATAAGATCTATGCTTCTATTTCTCCTTGTAGATATTTCTCTGGAAAAAGAGGGTAACCTTGAACGAATTTGCAACAACAAAAAGCTTCAGGAAAATCAAAACATTCCAAAACAAACTCCAAAAACTAATTTTTGTTGCAAATTTTGAGTTGTAACTTATGCTAATGTTTTGGTGTAGCTAGTGACCCAATCTAGTCAAATAACCATTTCCATATCCTTTTCCTTGAATGTAGTTTTCCAGTGAGCTCTCATTTGCCTCATTTGACTGAGTAAAAATCAAGATATCGTGAGTGAAATTTTAGGTTCCAAAACTAACTAAGTGTTGCTATATATATATATGAATTTTAAATAAAACAAAAAAAAATATAATATGTTAATTCAAAAGGGGGGTGGGAGTTCATTTAATGGTTTCATGGAGGGCATAAGTTCATGAGGTAAGGAAGGTGGAGGAGCCCAAGTGACTAGGGAGTGAGCCTTTCTTACTACATTATAGTGTTATATTATACCCTTTATGTTCCTCCCACTTATAATATTACGTTGTGAATGTCATTCCATGTCTCCCATTTCCATGTCATTTTAAGAGTTTATTGAGAATATATATTTACTAGCAATTGCACCGAAGGTGCAAAGAAACGCCGGTAAGAAGAGTAGAGAAATGTGGAAGGCAATAATCAAGCCAAATATATGGACAATGAAATACAATCAAATTTGAGCTTTTATATATCTTCTTAAAAATGTAAGAGGAAGTTAAATGTAAGAAGAAAGTTACACTAACATAAATGTCCCATAACAATGACAATCCTGGTAGGCACAAGATACATAGCAAAATTTCTTTGGGTTTTTTTAAAATGGCATGAAATAAATCCTTGGAAGAAGGGGAAGAAGAAATTAATTTGAAAAATTAATGAGGGGGGAGGGTTTGCCGTTAAAGATGAAAGATTAAGCATTTGAATGAGAGGCTTCCAGGAATGGCTTACTTGTATCTATCTTTATGATTAAGTATCCACATGTTGAGGGCTTGAAGGGTAGCTAGCCCATTGCAGAAGACATGGAGGAGGCTGGATTTATAAGCATGTTTAACAAAGCTTGATTTTGTAAATTACAGGTATGATAATTGGGAAATGTGTTTTTCGAGAGATATACCAATTTGGCCAATATAAAAATATCCACAAGAACATGGAATTTTATAGACCCTAGGTTGCACCAATGAATCCAAATATTCATTGGGAAATTTGAATAATTGTTTTAAAGTATTATAGAGTTTAAAACGAACTTATAATTTTTTATGTTTTTCTTTGCTAAAATTTAGAAATATGGTCTTTATTCCCTTAAATTAGTATGTTCAAATATAATTTATAATTTAAAAAATATATATATATATATTTTAGGTTGTCTATAATATTTTATTTAATATGTTTAAATAAATCCTAAACAATATGATATAAAATATTTAAATAAATTTTAAATAAAAATAAAAATTTAAAATATATATATATATCATATTTTATATGATATAAACTTTTCGAATATAATTTAAATATTAAATTATTATTTCTTTATATACGGTTTGAATAAAAGTTTGAAAATGTTTGTATTTATTAAATGTGTAAAAAAAAATATTTTTTTATTTATATTTATAAATATTAAAAGATGGTTATTTTTTTACTTGAAAAAAAAATAAAACAGAATAAAAGTTTGAAAATGTTTGTATTTTTTAAATGTGTAAATAAATAACATTTTTTTTAAATATATTTATAAATATTAAAAGATAGCTACTATTTTTGTTTGAAAAAAATAAAACCTAGAGAGCAGTGACAACATATCCTAGCTAATATGTAAACATGTTTTTGTTTTCTCCAATCATATAAGATAAAAAATCAATTTTAATTAATATTTAATAATTAATAATTTGTCTTTTTTGGAATTCAATTTTAAAATTAATTTTATATCCTAATTCATATTTAATAGTTTCAATTTCTATAGATATTCAATCTTTCATTTTCTTTAATATAATTTATAATTAATAAATATAATAATGATGAAACATATTTAATAAATTTTCACCATTGAGGGTAGAAAGTTCTCTTATATAAAATAAAATAAAATAAAATAAAATAAAATAAAATTTTTTAAAGAAAGCTATAAATATTACCTATGAAATTAAATTGTGATATGCATTTTCAAAAAAATATAGACAGACAATACCAGCTAAGGAAATAAAATGGAATGCCATTACAATTGTTTTTAATATATTAAAATTCCACCATAACAAATAATATAAAATTAAGTTTAAAAAACCATTAATTTTTAAATATTAAAAGAAGATTTACTTTAACATTGAAATGATAAAATCTCATGGCCATATGTCAAAGTGGAAGAAAACTTTAGTTTATTATTTTATGGGAACCAATGGTTCTTAGATATACATATAATTGTGGAGGACCAAATTTATATAAATTACAATAAATAATAATCAATTAAAAAATAACTAAAATTAAAATCCAACTTTTTAGATTTTTTGACTTTTCAAATTAAAATGTAATCAAACTAATCTTTTGAATTAAATTAAGTACTACAACTAATGAATTTTAACTAATATTCCCATGCATTCCCCTTGTAGTCACCTTCTCACGATGCTACCCACTAAGGTTTTAACTTCAAATTTCTACATTTCAAAGCTTCAATATTTAATACTTCAATGTTTAAATATGTAACATCAAACTCATATTTAAATAAATATAAATTTACTTAACTTATACCTTTTTTTTCAATGATATAAAACTAGTAAATATGACATCTCACAAATAACACAGGTCCATTTAAACCCCGTTTGAAAATTTTCTATTTTCCAAAGTTTCAATACACAATGTTTAAATATGTATCTCAAACTCATTAGATTAATATGGATATAAATTTAGCTCATTTTTTTTTTTTAAATATAAAACAAGACATATGAAATCTCACAAATAACTTAGTTCCATTTAAACCTAGTTTGATATGCATATCTATATATTTCCAGAGTTCAAAGTAACACATCTCAAATTTCGATATTAATATTTGAAATATGCTATGTATCTATCCATATCAAATCCGATTTGACAAGGGTATAAGTCCTAATGAAAAAAATTTTCATATAGATACAAGAGACAAAGGATCATAGTAGCACAAACTCCTTTAAACTTAAATATTTCATATTTGAAATATGTAGTGTAACACTTTCGATGTCTAAGCCGGATTCACATGGGTATGGACACTGCACAAAATATTTTTCATATAAATACAAGACATATAAAGCCTCGCAGTAGTACAAACCCATTTAGATTTGCCGAAATCAGGGGATGTTTCTTCAAGCATGGTATCCTTTATTTAAAACTGGCTGGATTTGTCTTCTTTCAGTGAAATTTCAGTGGTAAAATTGGCAGAAAATTAGATGTTAAGAATGATTTCACAGACAAATTTCCAAGCACATAGTTTTTCTATGCTTCAGGGGTTTTTAATAATTTTTCCTAGGCGTCGAGGGTTTTGAGGGTTTTTAACAAGTTTTTCTATGCTTAAGGTGGTTTTGAGGGTTTTTAATAATTTTTACTATGCTTCAGGGATTTTGAATAAATCTAAAATCTCCAAAAATCAACTTGAATTTTTGTACTTTACTTGTCCAAATGTTTTGAGGGTTTTTAATAATTTTCACTATGCTTCAAGGATTTTGAATAAATCTGAAATCTCCAAAAATCAATTTGAATTTTTTACTTTAAGTGTCCAAAATAAGTGGAGCTGAGGTCCCCAATAGAAGGCACTTTAGAGATACGATCAGCCGTCAATGACCCAATTATTAGTGGTGGCGCAGCTTGTTCAGCTCTACAAGAAAAGCTGAACCCCTTTTCCCTCAATGAGTTGAAGGTCAGGAAAGTCCACCGAGGCCGGGTGGTTTATGGGATGTTGTGCGCAGATGCCCAAAAAATATGCAGTATCGTGACCTTGCTTGAAGACAATAATGGCCTTGCCGTCAAGCTGGAAATCTACAACACCCCTCCCTCAGAGGCGAACATCAAGAAGCTCTACCCCAAGGGTGCCACGGTGGTCGTCAAGGAGCCCTCTTTTAAAGTCGTTGTCAATGATGGTTGCAAAATGAATAGAAAATAGTCAATACATAGACTTGGGCATACAAACAAGAACATCACCACTATTGCTCACAATAAGGCTGAGAGGAGCACTTCCAACCATTGTCTGACCTTCGACTTTTCGAGCATGTCCCCAAAGGTCGTATGACCACTGTGCCAAGGTCTGAATCCATGGGACGACGATGGAATGTACGACATGACAATGGAATGTACGCCAATGGCTTCGGGTGGTCATCGATGAATTACATACTAGACTAAAAATCTGAAAATTTCTCTAAACACGTGTCAAAATATAATTCGTTTGAAGGGCGATAATAAAGCTTTGTGATTGGGTGGGATGAATAGTGTTTGCCCACCCAACTTCATAAAGAAAACGCCTTCGGCGTAATTATATTTACAATACGTTTTTTGTTTAAATATATAATACATACATATATGTAGTTTGAATCTGATGGTTTTTTAAGTAATGTTGTTGAAATTAAGTTAATAATATAATTAATATATATATATATATATATATATATATATATATATATATATATATATATATATATATATATATATTTCCTTGTTATAGTCCGATGTTGTTGTGGAGAAACAGAGAAGGTAGTAAACACAAAATGCTAAGCCTCCTTTAAGTCGACTGTTCACGTTATATTGTATTACAGACTCCAGATATATTCTGACAAATTGTGAAAGAAGTAAAACAAACTTAAAAGATATATGAATAAATAAGAGAGGAGGAATGAGGATCAGTGGATGCTTATTGGCCATCGGGTTGATGCATCTGTGTTATCTTTAGGACCGACATTTCTCACATTGTTGGAGCTAGAGCTTAGAGCTAAGCGTTTCTCAAGAATGTATTTTAGAATTTGAATAGATTCTTCCACATGAGAGCATCGATTGGAGAGCTCATTGAATTGATTCTGGAGAGACGATGCCCTGTGCTGAAGAAGATTCATATCTACTTTCTTCTTTTCGTCCAAGATCCTCTGTTGGGCACGGATCTGTTCCATTTTAGCCTGCAGGTCTGCACAGTGAAAGCAGTCTTCACTGCGCGCCATGGTGTAAGAGAATGAGCTGAGGACGATCAGGGGTGCTGGACGGGAGATAAGAGAACAGGGGAGGAGCACAAGGGAGGGAAGAAGCGAAAGGCAAGCGAGTGAGGGAAGTGGAAAAGAGATGAGCGACAAAAGGCTAAGGAGCAGCGTGACAAGGATGATGACAAAATTTGATAAGGGGTGCAAGACAGAGGAGAAGGCGCGCTGTGGGAGTAGGTGAGGTAATGCGAAGAGGAGAGAGGTATGAATAACTCAGGAGAGGAGGAGGATGGAGAAAATTTTGGGAGAACGAGGAGATAATATCACGAGAGGGAAGGAGATGGAGATTAGGAAGAGCCTAATGAGTTCAGATAATTTCTTGCAGAGGATCTAGCGAGGAAGATTTTTTTGCAGTGATAAGATCATGACAGAGGTGTGAAGGATAGTCCATCATGACTATAGATTTGACCAGCTGGTCTTCCACAGGCTTTGTTAGCCAAGTTGTTAGCAAGCTTGTTGTTAGCTCTAAGAATGTGATGGAAAGAGATATCTTTCATATCCTTTGTCAAAGTGCGACATCTGCTAATAATCCTGTGTAGAGCTATGTTTTTAATTGGGAAGTATTTAATCATCATGATAATGATAATAGTTGAATCCCCAAACACCATTGCATTTGTCATGTTTTTTATTTTTACCAGTTGAAGACCTTGGAGGAGGGCATAGGCTTCGGCTTTGTTATTGGATAGGGAGCTGAGAGCCCATTCAAAAGAGAGCAAGACGCTGCCATTTTCATTTCTTATGAAGCCTCCAGCACCAGCAATGTTGGGGTTCGATTTAGAAGCTCCATAAAAGAAGAGAGATGGTATTTTGCAGCTATCAAGCCATTCAAAAAACTCTTTTTCTTTAAGTCTTATCTTCCAGTTTTCTGTTTGATGAGTTTGAGTAACTGGAGATTTGAAATGACTAGGAATGTCCAATATTTTGCCCAAAAAAGTTCTTTCATTCACTTGAAGATCACTGAAGTTGATATTAGTTGTACATTTTGAGAGAATAGTTTCTATGGAGAGGCTCCAAGTCTTGTTACAGACTTTCAGAAGAGAAGGTTTTTTATTGTTAAAGATTGTCTTATTTCTAGCAAGCCATATGTTCCATAGAAGCACATAAGGAAGGGTGTCCCAGACCCTTTTGGTTATGTTCTTACTCTTTTTCCCCCATGGGTATTCCCTTTTCCAACTTTTTATGAATTTAAGAAAAAGGAGTGAGATCTTTCTAGCATTGGATTGCAAAAGGGCACTTCACAAAGATGTGTAATGTCGTCTCTTTTGTGGATTGACAGTAGAGGCATCTGGAAGGGCCATTAACACCTCCCTTTTTTTAATTTTCAGAGGTTAAGATCTTACCATTGAAGAGATTCCACATAAATATTTTTATCCTTGGAATGGCATCAGACTTCCAGATTAGCTTTCATATTGGCCATTGAGGAAAAGGGAACTGCTCTTTTAGGAGTTGATAGTAAGCTGCTTTGATGGAGTAAGCACACCCGGAGGGATCCCAACGAAGGTTGTCTTCACTGCCTTTCAACAAGGGTGCTGCACCATGAAGCATTAATTTGAGATTTATAAGATCTTCCTCCATAAGAGAGGGGACAGGAGGTAAATCCCAATCAATCCATATGTTGGTATGCTCATCCCACCTTGAAATTTGGTCTAAAATATTTAAATCGAGATTTCGAAGGTGAGATAGAATTCGATGGGTGCCCAACCTTTATGAAAGAGGAGCTTGCCCCATAATCCTTTCATTCCATATATTAATGTTGCTTCCCCTTTGCGGACCTTTGGAAATATTTCTGCTTATAAAAGGGATGGATTTCTTGCATAGAGCCCAGATTCTAGAGCAGGGTCTGCTTGGAATGTCATGATCAAGGAGATTTTGTCTGGGGAAGCTGAGATATTTGGATTCAAGAACTCGTTTCCACCATGATTGCTGTCCACTGATCAGGTGCCACACGATCTTTCCCCCAAAAGCATTGTTCAAGAGTTTTGGAATATGAATTCCGAGCCCTCCATTTTCTTGTTTTTGTGTGACTTGTCTCCACTTGACAAGGTTGTATTTCTTCTTCTCGTTTTCCCCCCCTTGCTAGAGAAATTGTCTTAAAACTGCTTCAATTTTAAGATGTATGCTGATAGGAGCATTGAGCAAGGTGAAATGAGACAAGGGTAGAGATAAGAGGGAAGATTTAAGCAGAATTATCCATTAAACCAAGTTTAACCAAGACGATCCCCATTGTTGCACTTGTTTTTTCATTTTGTCGATTGTAATGTTCCAAACTTCAGAGTTCAAAGGCCCAACACTGACTGGCATCCCAAGATAATTGAAGTAGGCCCAATTCAGTTTATAAGAGACTCCAAAAATTTGAGCAATTATGTGTATCGTTTGGTTTGTAGTATTCCACCCATAAATACAACTTTTGTGATAATTTATCAACCCTCCAGAGTAAAGCATAAATTTGTTAAGAAGAGATTTAATCTTTGAGAAATTTTGCAGGTGGCATCGCCCATCAGGAGAGTGTCATCTGCAAATTGAGAATGGTTCATATTCTTGACTCCATTGCCGAATTTGATTCCAGTGATGAGACCAACTCTTCGCTTGTGATCCAAGGCCATGCTAAAGGATTCAACCATAAGGATGAAAATAAAGGGAGAGAGGGGACAGCCCTATCTGAGACCTCGGGAGGATTGGAAGAAATTTGTTGGCCTACCATTTATGAGGGGAGAGATCTAGGGGTTTGAGATATAGGGGTTGATGAGGTAAATGAAGTCATTGTCAAAACCCATTTGTTGGAGGATGGAAGTGAGGAAGGAATGTATCACCCTATCAAAGGCATTGGTAAGGTCGAGCTTAAGGATAAAGCATTTCTCATTGCACATCATACTCGAATGAATGGCTTCTTGGACAAGGAGAATAGAGTCTGAGATTTTCCTTTAAGAGATGAATCCCCCTTGATTTTACGAGATGAGATTGGGAAGGAAGGGTTTAAGGCGTGTGGTAAGGATTTTAGTGATTATTTTGTAAGAGGAGTTGCATAGGGAGATAGGTCTGAACATTGAAAAGGAGGAGGGGCGGTTTTCTTTTGGAATAAGGGCGAGGTAGGTGGAGTTGGTAAAGCCCCTAATATTATTCTCCCTTTGAGACCACTGAATCATTTTGATTAAATCCTTTTTGATTAACTCCTAGTAGGTCCTATAAAACCTGATGGAGAAGCCATCAGGACCCAAAGACTTATCTGGTTGCAAAGACCATATGGCATTTTGAATTTCGGCCTCCTCTATATCTCTTTTTAAGGTGTTGTTTGTCTCCTCCGTGATTAGCTTTTTCAAGTGACTTAAGAGGTCTGAATAGTCTTCAGGTGCAGTTGTTTCAGTGAGCACATTTTTATAGTGATTTGAGGGAGCAAATTTTATATATTCTTGGTCTGTCTGAATTATTCCTTCATTATCGATGATGGAAAATATGTTATTTCTTTTCTTTCGCACCGTAGCTTGTTTGTGAAAGAAAGAGGTGTTTTTTTCACCTGCCTGAAGCCACAGGTTTCTAGATTTTATCCTCCACTTCTCCTCTTCTTTCCTATTGATTTTATACAAATTCCAGTAGAGATATTTCCCTTGATCTGAATTTTCTTGATTCACTCCATGTGTATCAATATCATTGTGAACAAATTCCAACTTTTATTTTATTTATGTTCTAAACTTGTTGGGTTCCTTGTAATGCAGCTTGGCCCATTCTTTCAAAGCCATTCTGATCTTCTTCAACTTAATTTCCCAAATGTAGGAGGGAGACCCCTCGACATGCTGCTGCCAAGTATAATGTGCTATCTGTCTTGCATCAGAGATGTCACTCCAGAGAGGGTTATATTTAAAAGGAAGGGAACCGAGGGAGGGTTGTTCTTCGAGGGAGAGGGTGATAGAGTAGTGATCTGAGGAAATGGAAGAGAGGATATTAGAGGAGTTAACAGAGAAGAGAGAGAGGAGAGGGACAGCCACAAGGAATCTTTCAAGCCGTTCCATGATGTTTCCCACTCCAATCCTTCGATTACTCCAGGTGGATTCGCGATTTTTAGGGATGAAATCAACGAAATCATGATCTTGGATGATGATTTTAAGCTAGTCTCTTGAAGGATCCGAGTTGAAGCTTCCACCCATTTTTTCATTAGCATGCAATATTAAGTTGAGATCCCCTCCTATGATGATATTTATGTTGTCTTCATTGTTGAAATCAATTTTCATTGCATTCCAGCAAGTTTCTTTATCCCTGTAACTATTAGTCCCGTAAATGTTATATATAATAATCTCAACGGTCTCTTTAATACTCTGAAGGTTTACTTTGATCCACTTTTGTGTTTTTACAGTTCTTTTTTTCTCCCAAACACTTTGTTTCCAAATGGTGGCTATTCTTCTCGAGGCACCTCTATATTCCATGTGGGTGCCCGTATAGTTCTTCATTATGCTTATAATTGTTTCCATGTCTTGATCTCCTTATTTAGTTTCTTGAAGGAGGATGATATCAGGTTTTCTTGATTCATAAGGTCTCTTAAAGCTGAGTTTTTTGAGGGATGACCTAAACCCCTACAGTTCCAAGAGAGGGCTTTCATCATTTTAGGAATGCATGGTGTGGACCTGTCTTCCCTCCTTGCTCATTATGACTTGCTTCTTTATTGTTTTACCCTAGAATGAAGGATTCGACAGGATGTTGAGTTCTAAGGGCTATATCTTTTTGGGCAGCTTCATCTATGTGATGTTCAGAGGACTTCCTTCCAAGGCCAGTTTTTTTAAGGATTTCCAAAATGACTTCGTGCTCTTTTGCAGTATTTCTAGTGATCTGGGCTTAGGAGGGGTCTGAAGAAGAGGTGGGGTTCAATATTTAGAGGGAGAGGGCTAAGAGGATGATGGGTGGATAGGGATGGAGGGCTAGGGAGGTTCATCTATAGAAAGGGCGAGGGAGGAAAAAGGATTGGAAGAGGCAAGGGAGGGAATGGAGGGGGAGTTGAAGGATGAGTTAGAGGGTTGTTGGGAAGGGTCAAAGGGTTGCTAGGAGGAAGGAGGAGGGTTGGAGGAGGGATCTTTGGGGGGAGGGGCAGAGTGCGCTGAAGTATTTCTAGTGCTTCTGGGGTTCGAAGCAGTCTTTTTTTTTTTAACGGTTTCCCATTGATTTTCTAGATCCAGGTTTTGAATATCGATAACTTTGGAGCATCTATTAGCAAAATGACCGTATTCGTGACATACCTTGCATTTAAATGGGATTCTCTCGTAGTATAAATGCTATATGTGGGTCCAATTGTCAACTTTAAGCTTGATCACTTCAGGAAGACCTTTACCTAGATCCACTTCAATGCAGATCCTGGCACAAGCTTGCATTATCCTTTGGCTCATTTCGAGCGATGAAATTTCCTATTGTGTTTTCGATAGCACGAATGGAATCATCCCCCCAACAGTGAAAAGGGAGATGAGGTAGCCGCACCCAAATTGGGATAACATTTGGCACGTCAAGTTCAGGGTCAAAGTCTGGAGTTAATTTGTTGAGATAGAGCCCTCTTGTATCCATGAAGTAAGGTTCGTTCCTGAATATCAAATCCTTGTCCTCTTTTGTTTCGAAATGGAAAGTGAAATAGCTTCTGCCACATAATCTGATTGAGATTTTTCCACTGATCGTGTCCACCCAGTTGTTCTTGACCCATTTTTGAACAGTCTTCGGAGAGGGCCATAAACTAGTAAACTGTCCAATGAGGCTCTTCTCAACAAGAGAAAGAGCAGCCATGCGTGGGGTCTTCAGAGGAAGAAAGACTTCCTGCATACCTTCAATTTTCTTGACAAATTTCGAGATTTTCGGTCTAGGGCGAGGAGGATATAAAGAAATTATCAGAGCCGAGAAAACTTGGGCCTGATCAGGTTGAGGGGCTGCCTCTGGGATGGACACCGGAGGGGCCATGCGTGCTGGAGAATGCAGGAGCAGGGCAGCGTTGTCTTCAGGTCGCGGTTGTGGCACCAGAGCTCTTGAAATTCTTCATCGATTCACTCATCCAAATACATTTATAATTTAATTTAATGAAATTTAACTTAATTAGCTAATGATTAACTTAATTAGTTAAGGTTAAATAAATTAATAAGATTTATTTACATATTGATTATTAATATTATTTACAAATTATAAAAATATAATAAAATTATATTTACATATGTTATGCCCAAGCATTGAAATTTGACCAAGCTTTGACCGAGGATATCTTTCAAACAGGTAAATCAGAATAACACAATATTTGAACCGGTGGAAACTTGGCAGCAAGATGAAAGCGATGAAATCATCAAAACAAAATTCCAAGCAAAGTGAAAATCTTGCAAATTAAAGAAATCAAAGCAATTCAAGGTACGATATCAACAAAATTCATATGGAGGGCCCCATACTTTTTGAAAAATTGTGTGGGGGTGTTGTGGCCACAACAATTGGCGACACACGAGGATGACACAATTATATCTAGCTTAGATAATAGGCTTAAATTTACAAAAGGTTGAAATGAAACTTTCCAAATATTCTTTCATATTACTCCAAGGGTCCCATATAAGGGAGAAGTCCCATATAAGGGAGAATCAAAGAAAGAAAAGCTCTTTTAAAAATGAAAGTACTTGAATGTCTAGTCTTAAGACAATGAATCCAAACATAGGGAATAATAATAATAATGATTATTATTATTATTAATTTTCTCTCTGCTATTAGATAGTAAAGATAGTTAAGAGGCTTCTGAAGATTAGTATGCATTTATTAAATATAAAATTACCTCTTTTTCCTAACATTTCTTCATTTCCAACATGGTTGTTTAGTACCCCGACGAAGTTGTCTTGGTATCAAGTATGCATTGACCTGTTGCTAGTGAGTCTATTCAATATGCATATGGGTTTGCATACACTTCCCACACATATGTGCTTTCAACTCTTTTATGTGTCACCCTTTTAATTAACATATTTGGAGAATCACTTTTAGCAAATGGGTGAAGAGAGAAGGGTGGTATAAGAGGGATTTTAATTAAAGAAATAGATGAGATACTAGTTAAGTTTGACCCCACTATCTTCTATTCATCTACAAATGTAGAGGTTTCAAATGTGAAGGGGTATAGGAGGGATTCAAAGCAAAGGCTATATACAATTCATTCCTTTATAAAGTTGAAGTTATACTACTTAAATAGAATCTTAATGTTATCCACATATAATGGTTAATGTACGAGAAAGTCAAAACTTGATAAGGGTGACCTTTAGATAAATGAAATCTTATTAAAAAGATAGAGTAAAAATTTCCCCATATAAGCCAACTCATGTTGGGTAGGAAAAAATCCCCATAGATTTTGGAAATATCACAAAATCCAACCCAAAAGCAAAAATTGAAATCAAAACACTTCAAAGATCTCAAATGAAGATAGAAAATGCAAACCTAAAAGAAAAGGTAAATGAAAAATCTATGATTGAAAGAAAACCCCAACAAGACAACTTATGAAAATGTCTCAACAAAAGAGCGAATATGAGGTAAGCATGTGTGATTTACTTAAGTTGAGATCTTGACAAGTTATGTCTCGCAAAGTTATAACAGATTTGGCTTTTATTGAAAAGAGAAACATAAGACTAAGAAGAAATTATGGATATAGGATGAAGTAGTATCAAATGTACTTTTCTTTCAAATATCTTATTTCAAAATAAATCTTGAGAAACAAATAACAAGATATGAACTGAAAACACGGTAAGGTATAAATACTCCCTCATGTAACTTATTTGCAATTTAATCATCATCGTAACTACTTCACCTAACTTGAAAGTATTCAAAGAGAACTTTGGATGTTTGAATTGTTAGGAGTTTAAAACCATTCACAAGGCCAATAAAAACCTGCAAAATAAATCTTATATTAGATAATATATATAAAAAAAAAAACCTAAAAAATAGAATCAAAATGAAAAATAATAGAGTACGAAAATGAGGATATGATATTTACCTTGAAGAATATTGTTATGATTTACCTTAGAGATTTCAATTTCCTCCAAATTTCATTTTTTCAAGAAGAAACTTCTTCTCATGACCAAGATCAAATAGCAAGAAGAATTTGTAAATTTATCAAGCTTAACATATGAGTATGATCTTCAATTTTACTAGACTTAAACTAAGGTGAGCATTGAACCTATGAAAAATACTTACCTGGAAAGAAATAGTTACATGTTCTGGTTATCAATAATTGATAATAATCATCATAAATTTCAAATTTGTGTCAATATGAAAACATGAAAATTTTCCAAAATGTGTATTTCTTTATATTGAAATTGTGGATATTCGTCATATGATGCAAGTGAGAATGAATGGTTGTTGATTATATTTCAGCCCAAAAAAATTATTTTAAATCTCTTTGAATCATGTCAAAGTCCTAAACTATGCATCATTTTTTTCAATATTGAGAGGACTCAAGCTTTAGCGTGAAGTGAAGATAGTATAAAGGGCCTTTTATACATTGGGATGGGGAAAAATATATAATCAAAATACAAATAAATTCCTAAATCAAAATAAATCAATCGACAACAAAATTACCTTTGGATCAACACTGAATGATCAGGACAATGTGACTAAGGACTACGATTGACTATATATTTCATTATCACCTTGAGCACATGCTTTGTTTATTGTGAATAAGCTCATTCATATGCCACTGTGTCTAGGTTGCTCAACTTGCATTCCATGCCATCCCAAAAAAAATAAAAGGCAGTCATTTAGAAACTCTTTTGGTTATATGTTTCGAGGTGACATGGAGTGTAAGAGAGAAGTGATGATTTTTTTGACTGAAGGACACCAAAAGTGGAAGGGGGTGAACCCACAGGCCTCGGTGAATTCTTCTAACATCTCGAAATGGAATTCCTAAATGAAATAAGGTAGAACTTCTTTGCAATTTCTCAAGGGTAACGTATTTAGGATTACATGGCGAAGTAAAGTGATGGTTAAGTTGGGCAAGGAAAATTGTAACACATACAAGGAGGATAGTGTAGAGGAAAGGGACCTTCCTATCCACATCATCCCAAAAAGACAAAATATTAGAAGAAACAAAAAAGGGCTTTGAAGGATTCCGTTAGGGAAAAGCAACCGGGGGGGGGGGACTATGGCATGTGGGCCAAGTCAAGTATGGGAGAGCGATAACGAGGATAATCCATGTGGAGACAGGACCATGCATTTTTATTTGTAAGTGCTTACATCACCATGGAAGGGAAATCCAAAATGAACTCAGGGGGAGATGCGATAGAAACCTCTCGCGAAAAATGAATAGAATACGTGTAAAGTGGGGGACACGAAGTCACACTATGGACGAATACAAGGAGCAATGTGTGTGTAAAATAGAAAAATAAAAGCTGATGAGGGACCCGTGTGGGAGAATGAGTTACCCTAGCAATAAAATCCTGGGAGAAACCAAAGGAGTATCCACCATGACCTCTAAGGGAATACCTCTAGGGTGATGTGTGAAGCGAGGAAACCAATAGCCAATGAAATAATTGGAAACATTTGAGTGGAAAGGGGAACCCATATGCATAGTTTTCTGGAGTTTATAAAAGGTGCATAGCAATATAAGTATGGGTTAATTACCTTCGGGGTGGGAAAAGTGGAAATTAAAAGTGACAAAACCCGTTGTGAAAAGGTTTTTCTCGGCTTGACCTTTGCAAATGAGAAGTTTTAGAATGCATAGGTGGTATCGTTCTGAGATGGATATGGTAATGATCAGGGTAAGTCTTAAAGCTTCTCGAGTATTTCAAGTGATTCTCTTTGCAATTTTACTTGGCCTCACAACTTGAAGCTTAATTAGAAACCTCGTTGTTTGACGGAACATGTAGTGAGCAAAGGTTTTATCTCTATTATCAATTTTCTGCCATTAATGCTCAACAATTCAACTGCATTAAAACAACAAACACAACATCATTATAATTAAGCTCGTAGATATGTGAAGCAAAGTAAATGTAAAGCAAAGCACTTGCACATAGTACAAATTGTCAAAAATTAAAATTCTGATGAATGGATGAATACTTCCTTGAACATGTTCATGTGCAGATTTGATTGGCACAGTTTGAACCATCCTTTACTAAGAAATAAAGGCTCATTGCTTGCTTGTTTTATACCTGCATTATTAATTTAAGAAATTGAGAAGAAAATCAATATGAACTAACCTACTCCTAATTCTACGCAATTCTAACAAAGCAAGCTTAAACTAAGTAAAATTGTATTTCTAGTGGATCCATTCCATTAGCTTAAGCCCCACACATATATGTATATAAAAAATTAGTAAAATAAAATAAAATTATTATTAAAATATTAAAATAAATATTCAATTTATTTTATAAAAATATTTCTATAAGATTTAGGAAAAGATACTTATTTACAAGGAACCTCTCTTGAAATGACTTCTCCAACCATGTCCCTATGGGATCATAAAAATGAGGATGAACACTTAGTTAAATATGAGAGAGGACTTTGAAATGACTTCTCCAGCCATATCCCTATGGGATCATAAAAATTAGGATGGACACTTGTTAATTAATATGATAGGCCTCGAAGTAGGAGAATATAAGAGACCATTTTAAAATAATGTTTCTTTACATGCTATGATATGTAGCAACAAGTTAGTAATATGTACAAGATAGAGTAGCATCAAAAATATTCTTTGGATTTGAAATTTCCAAACATTTTTCAAATAGATCTTGAAAGTGCTATCACTTTGTAATTTTCCCTACTGTGAAAGGAAAACCCATAAGTAACATTGAACCAATCTTCGAGATCAGAAGTTGGCTCTTACAAGCCAAAGAGGGCTCTCTCTACAACTCAGTTGTCCAAGGCCACTTTAACGATTGGTTGTGTGCTCAAATCGGTAGCCAGATCTTTGGTATGATAGGGTTTAAATTATGGTCGGGAAGAGTAAAACATCAATTTGGCGATGGAGTCAATGTTAAGGATATCAATGAAACAAGATTCTGAGACTGGGTTTATGAATAGGTGCTCTCAAAGGTGAGATATACATCATCTCAATAAACAAAATATTAGTTGTAGTATGGTAGAAGAATTAGGAAAACATATCATTAACACAGAGCATACATAGATGAATTATACGTCAAATCAAAATGATATGGTGAAATATGGAAATCCAAGGCATCAATCATGGATTTATCTTGAAATTCATTAAAAACACAGAAAAAAACAGACTATTAGAAACTATAACACAAATATTTGAGACAAAGTCTAAGTCCTACTTGGAAAATTTATTGCTAATAAAAAATTCTGGCACAAAAATTCAAGGAGTTTCCACTCAAGTCTAAACCCTTATTACATCTTTTGCTGGCTTATTTATATGAAATGCTAGATTAATCACTACCAACATTTAAGGTAACAAATCCTAATAATAGAGGATTGAGCGAAGTGGCGGAAAATACCCTAATCTAGGGTTTCTTAGCACAGAGGTTGCAAACAAAATCTGGGTCAGACTGAGCAAAGGTCCTAGACTCTGTCCAGGGAACAATGGATACCACATCTTGTGGGTGCAGATTGGTGACTTATCGATGGCCATTGGCGAGGCGGTGGTGGATTTGGGCTCCAATAACCTGCTCCCCTATTTTTGTGCTCCCTTTCTGTTGTCTCCAAACATGCTTAATGATCCTACGGATTGCAATGGAAGGGGTGAAAAGAGGATTTATTGAGACGGTGCGACCAAAAATGGTATGGCTGATAGCCATTGGCTTACTTCACCTCACATCATCGAGCTTATGGAGACTGTTTTTCTTCAAAATTTGAAGTGTTGGGTGCATTGTATGGTTATGGAGGCCTCCATAGGATGCGGTGCAGGCTCTTTTGGAAAAAAAAAACCTAGGTTGCTAGCTTTGGGGTTTTCTTAGGCATCACTTACTACACATGCCCGGTCAACAACCTCTTCGGTGTGACGGAAGGTGGCCCATTGGCCCAGACATTCGACCCACCGCAATGCTCGATGTCCTCTACACTGAATTTTTTTTTATCAACCTACGCTTCTTGGATTGTTGGAGCGCAGGGTATCATTCATCCATTCATTTCCTCTTTTTCAAACATTTTTTTAACGATTTCAATGCTCGCTTTCATTGGGGGGGGGGGGCAGATTGGGGGCCGGCCTTTCTCTTCCTGCCTCTGTCGCTGTCATGGCAAGAGGAAATGTTGCTATTGCTGCCATTTCTGGCTGTCAGCATAACTCCCAAAGGACTTTATTCAAATCCCGTTGGGAGTCCACACCCACGGGGGACTGGCACAGTTCAACATTGTAGTGGGTTGGGCGAGCTGCCTCACCACCAAATTTTCATCAAATCCATAGATGGGAGGTCTTTCATCCTTTGGGTGCGGGGAAATGAGACGGTCTATGCACTGAAGGAAAAAATCCATATTGTCCCAGGTATTCCAACTCATAAACAAAGCCTGATATTCTCAGGCAGAGCACCATAGGAAACATCTAAATTAAAATAATATCAAATTCATAGAAACTCTATTATTTTTCTGAACCTAAGACTCAGAGGGGGCACTCTAGGAACAACATCAGCCAATAGAGCAACAACAATAGGAAAAAGAATGCCCTCCTTCAAGGATATCCTGAGAGGGAAGGCCCCCACATAGGATAAAAAATAAAATCCAGACCTAACACTACCAGGACCATACATTGTAGAAAAAACAGAGAACAGCCCAGACCTGGCAGTTGAAATACCAGAGGTCTCTGGGATGTTTGATGCACTGCTATCAAAAGCAGTTATTTTCCATTTAAATGAATACTGGCCAAAACCTGAAGAGTTACATGCATGGATATACCAAAACTGGACCCGGAACTGCGATATATTCCCCTGTGCAAAATGATTCTTCGTGGTTCAATTTGACACAATAGAGGACTACAGTTTTGCCACTACATAAGGACCATGGTTGTGGGGAAGGGCAGGCCTATTTATAACCCCATGGTTCCCTGTTTTTGATGCAAACACAATGGTGGTTACAAAAATGCATGTTTGGGTGAGGTTAAATAATCTGCTGCTCTCGTTTTGGCACCATCAAGTTCTAGAAAACCCTGGGAACTCTCTAGGAAAATTCATAAATCTGTACCGAGAAAGAATGGACATGGGGATATTCACCTTCGCACGTATCTGTGTGGAGATGGACCTAAGCAAGGGTCTACCTGATTGCATCAACCTTATTCATAAAGACCTCAAATGGGCTCAAACATTAGACTTCGAAAACATAACGTTTCGATGTAGAGTATGTCACCAAACTGGGAACTTACAAGGCTCCTGGGAAAAAACCAACCAAGAAGCCACAAAAGAAGAATGGTTGGCAGCTCCAGGATATGCAACAGGCAGACGACAAGGAAAAAGACATGGAAGTAAACCAAAGGCAAACAGAAACAGAAAATCAGCAAGGTGCACATGAGAAGGATGAAGGAAAAATGGATGACAAAGTGGAAACCAAGGGGAACACATCTTCGCCTTCAAATGCAGACCTCCATTAGGATGTGCAGATTGGTGAACAAGGTGTCACGGGCACCAAACGTGCACATGTTTTTGATAGTTATGATTCTGAGAAAGACATCCAACTCTCTCCCAACATGGAGTTGGCCACCGTACACTCTACTCCTTCACTGGATGGCTGGAAAAATTTTCAAAAGAAAAAAGGAAAAAAAGATAAGTCCATTGTTTCTGGAAAAGTGTAAATGTGGCTTCATAAGCTTCCCTTGCCCTGTTTTTACGCAAGTTGTTACTCTCATATGGAATTCTACGACATATACGATGTAACTTTTTGTTATCTTTTATAAAAATTTCGATTTTTTCTTGGGAAAAAAATAAAAAATAATAAAATCCTAATAATAAAATTCGAAATAAACTATATTATCTGTCATAGGAAATATGGAAAATAAGCCGTTGAATCTACATTTGATCCATTGAACTACTAAAGAAATTCTAAGGACATAAATTAAATTAATAAACAGAAAATAAAACTAGATTTAAGAAAAGTTGGAATGTATCAAATTTTTGAAATTGTTGGTCTTTAATCTAGTCTTTCTTTTATGCTGCTAGGTGTTCAATTTTCCTCTTATAAGCTACCTTCAAATATGGAAAGGATATATTCACCTCATTTCAAGTCTATATATGCTCAATCTGATCTATGCTTGCTAGTTTCGATCAATGTCAGGTGCCTTATCTAGAGATACCCAAATTTCCAATTGAAATGTTGATTTGCTGGCTTAAAATCTAGGTTTGAATTGATCCTTACTAGTTTTTTTCCTTATATTCTTCAAATGCTAAGACTGTCATGTGCTCTGCCTCATTTTCTCTAACTAACCATCAAATGATTTCAAATGAAAGGAAAAGAAATATTAGTTGTTGTTCAAAGTTGAAGACTTTCAGTGTTTGACTTTGAAGACTCGGCCTTAAGCCCAATATATTTTTATGAAAATAACCATGGATTCTAATAGACCTTCAGTGGTTGACTTTGAAGACTGGCCTTGAGCCCAATATATTTTTATGAAAATAACCATGAACTCTAAGAGTATGAAAAGATAAATTCATATCTTAATATCAATGACCTGCCATATCTATTCAAGAGTAAATTCCAAATTTTTGGCTAAATTATAATTTTTTTTACAAAAAAATTAAAAATTTTCATATGTGATAATATTGGTTCCAATGGGGATGTTTCCCTCTTTGTGGGGCAACAAATAACAAGTAGACCACCTGCCTGATCCAAAAAAAAAATTCAAAACTTTGAAACCAACTCATTTCCAAATCTTTAACCTGTGATTTAACTAGTCTATTCTTTAACCAAACCCACATTGCACAAACTGAAAACCAAACTAAAAATACTTCACACTGAAATCTGAAAATTGTCATATTGAAACCAACTAACATCAAACCATGTTGAAAAATTAAACTGGTACAACTGTAATTAATTCCATACTTCTACAAACTAAAGATGCTCAAAAAATATGAGCTTATTTTATATACAACTTCCTACCCTACTCCAACTAGTCAGTTGCAAGGTCAAGTAATCTCATATCTCCAATGTAACCATGAAAATAGTGAACTCTTGAATTGAAAACCACATCCATTTTTGTGGACAAATAAGGATAATAACAAAAATATATTTGGTATCTCATACATACAATCCTTGGAACTTGTTCTTATGAAGGTGAAAGCATCTGATATCTTAAAGAAAACTAACTCCATGTAAATTTCCACAGGATCCTCGAAAGAAAAAGGAAACTCATTTTGGTAAAATATAGGCTCACTTATTTCATGAAACTGATGATGAACATTTTCTTGTAAAAAAAACATGGCTGACTGATTTTGTAGCCTATGATGATCTTCTTCACTACCCTTCTATGATTTTGTTTGATAGTTGTCATACACTAACTCATTATTTTCGTAAGGTCGTTGCAACTAAATAATTCCAAGTAAAGAGAACTCTACTGGTTGTTTTTGTAGATCATCCTCATCAAAATAATCATACTTGTCATAGATGGGTAAATCAAAATCATTTGTATAACCAAAAATAACCTCTTGATCTCTCAATCCTTTTTCCTTAACAAAAAATTGCTCTTCATAGGAACTTGTAAGAGTAAATCCTTCATCAAGTTGACAACTCAAATCATAACAAAAATTATGTGAAGTATCTTGAAAACTATCACGTGCATTTTCAACTTCACTTCTTAGGAGAATATCTTCATTATGTTTTTGAAAGGATTTTCTAAATAATGCCTCTGATAAGACAAATCTTGGGGCTTTCTCTGAGTCAACAAGGCTTCTTGTTCTATATGAAATTCTTTAATAATCCTTTCTAAATAATTAATCTTGTCTTCTTGTTTAAAGATGTTGTATGGGTCGAAATAAGAAGATATAAATGAAGAAAAATCTTCATGCAATTCATCATTAGAAAACATATTAATTCATTCCTCAAAACCTTGAAGAGAACCAACAAATGCCACATACTTTGTTATCTCGATTGATGAGGCAACTGGATTAGTAGCTAAGCTCTCCATACTGGAATCAATGGAGTCACCAGTGAAATTTTTGAGCAATGAATCCTTCTCAGAGTGAATTCGCCATGATACTTTGAATTCCAAATTTTGCAAAATGGAGTTTCCAGGTGAATGATACACAACTTCTTTGTGTCTGAATGTTGTGTTTGAAAATTTAAAAAAAAAAAGGCAAAAAGATTTTCTTTACGATGATAATTACTTGTGATTTTCTTATGATCATATTAGCTTTCTTGTGTTCTTGTTTATCTTAGTTCATCAAGCAATTACCAAAACCATAACACGAAGATCAAGGACACCAGATGTAGGCGGACAACCAAGGAAAAACCCCTATCTAAGGGAAAACCCAATCAACAACTCTTCCTTCAATAGTTTCACGAGATAAGCCAATACTCTTTGAATTAGACACGGACTTATGGCAAATATCCTCAATATCCTCAATTACAACAACCTTAGTCTTCTTTTCCACCACAATATTAACCTCCTCAACCAACTTAACCTCCTCAATTTCAAAATCCAAATCAACAACTTTCATTACCATTTCCTTAAAATTCAAATCAACTGCCTACTCAACCACTTCCTAGTCCAAATAATAAAAATCAACAAGTTGTTTATAATGTTAAAGGACAAAATTTAAAGCTTGAATGATAATTCCATTAGGTCAAAATGATGTCCAACTTAGATTTGGTATGGTTTTTCAAAATAAGCCACCAACAATTGTCATCCAAAAATCTAAAGGGATGAGGTTCATGAAAAGTATGCAAATCTCGATCGAGAAAATATTCCTCTAAAGGAAGATGTTACTATACAATCAAAATATGAACAAATAAAACAAACTCCTATAGTTCCTCTAGTTGAACAACCTTCTATTTCCTTACAAAATCCACCTTTTCCTGAACGACTTAAAATTGATAAAGGAATAATAAGGCAAATGATTTTACGAGACTATGATATGCTGGATGAACTTAAGAAAATTTTCATTAAAATTCCTTTACTCCAATCCATAAAGTTAATACTAATATTTGAAAAAAAATATCAAGGAGTTATGTATTAGAAAACCAGGTAAAAAGAAAGAAAGAAAAGGTATTAAAAAGATCCAATTGGTAGGAAAAAATGTTGATATTATGATGGGGAAAACTATTGTTCAAAATTATCTATATCCAGGTAGCTCCATTTTAAAAATCCACATCAATGGTGTTGATATTCCAAACAATTTGATTGATCTAGGAGTGGCTATTAACATCATGAGTAAACAAACAATGGAGCAAATAAAGCTTCCTAATCTTTAATATACTCCAACATTGTTACAATTAGCAGATAGATCTGTTATCAAACCAGATGGTATATTAGAATATATGTTTGTCTCTCTATATTCCTGGGAATATCTTGTAGATTTCATTATTTTAACTCCCAAGAATAATCTAGGAGGCCATCCATTGATCCTTGGTAGACCTTGGCTAGCTACAATTGATGCATTCATAAGTTGTAGATCTGGTGATATGTATATATATGATGGAAGTTCCACTAAAAAATTCACATTGTATCCTCTTGCACAGACAATAACTGAAGTAGAAAGTGAAATTTGGATAGATGATGATGAATAAGACTTTGATAATATGCAACCAATTTATACTCTTTCACAATTAGATGAAGAAGATCAATTGATAAATTTAATGAATAATAATGGTTCTTCTTATTACCATGAGCAATATCAAAGTTTTCAAGAACAATGCAATGTTGAATATCTATCATCTCATCAAATGGCTTTACATTCTATTGAAAAGTTTGACAATTCTCAACTACACATTTTTCTAGGCAAAACATTGAATATTAACAATAAATTGGAAGAGATCTCAAAAGAGAAAATTTATAAAGATGCTGCAAAAACATTTCTTTGCTTATGCGTTGGAATATATTGATATGAAAGAGATTGTTCCTAAAACTTATATGCATAATATTTATATCAAGGAAAATGTCAAACTAGTCAGACAACCTCATATGATAATGAATTTGAATTTGAAAGAAATTGTTAAAGAGGAATTACAAAAACTTTTGAATGTGAATTTCAATTATCCAATATTAGATATTCATTGGGTGTCACCTTTAGTGATTGTTCCAAATAAAAATGGAAAATGGAGAGTATGTATTGATTACAGAGAATTAAACAAAGCCACCTTGAAATATCATTTTCCACTACCCTTTATAGATCAAGTATTAGATACCTTGGCAGGAAACGAGTCTTTTTCATTTTTAGATGGTTTTAGTGGATATAATAAAATCCAACTAGCATGAGAAGATCAAGACAAAAATAATTTTATATGTCCTTGGGGAACATATGCCTATAGGGTACTTCTCTTTGGATTATGTAATGCACCTACGACATTTCAGAGAACAGATTTAGGTATCTTTTCTTATCTAATTCATGATTGCGTGGAAGTATACATGGATGACTTTACTGTGTATGGAGATATTTTTGAGGAAGCTATGGAAAATTTAGAAAAATCTCTTATTATATGTAAGGAAGCAAAACTTTCAGTAAGCCATGAGAAATGTTTTATGACGTTCAATGAAGGGATTGTTTTAGGCCACCATATTTCAAGTATTGGAATTAAAGTGGATACATCTAAAGTAGAATTTAGTTCAAAAATTTTAATTCATGTTTGTCAAAGATATGTTAGAAGTTTTCTTGGATTGACTGGATATTATAGGCGATTCATAGAAAATTTCACAAAAATAGCTTCTCCACTTTTCAAACTTCTTACGAAATATTGAGAATTTGCATGGAACTGATTGTCAAAAAGAATTTGAAAATTGAAACAAATAATTGTTGAAGCACCAATTTTAAGAGGACCTAATTGGTCTCTCCCTTTTCATATTTCTATTGATGCTTCAGATACAACTTTAGGAGACGTATTGGGACAAAAAGATTTAACTCCTTACGCTATCTATTATACGAGTAAAAAATTGACTCCAACAAAGTTAATTATATTGTGACTGAAAATGATTTTTAGCTATTGTACATGCCATTAATAAATTTCGTCATTACATCACTGGTTATGAAACTTTTATTCATACAAATCATTCTACCATTAGATATTTAATGAACAAACCAATTACTAATGGAAGAATTACAAGATAGTTGTTATTATTACATAAATTCAAGAATACTATTCTTGATAGACCATGAAAAGAAAACACAATTGTTGATTTTCTTTCCAGAATGAAAAATAATAATGATGATATTCCTCTAAAAGATAATTTTCCTAATGAGTATATTTTTGCAGTATTTATAAAATTACCTTGGTTTGCAGATATTTTCAATTATTTAGATATAAGAAAATTACCACCACAATTGTCAGCGAAATAAGAAATAGTTATCAAAACCAATGCACCTTATTCTTGGATAGTGGAGAATTATATAAAATTGGACCTCATCTGATCATTCGAAGATGTGTTCAAGAATATGAAGTACCAGAAATTATAAAAGCTTGTCATGAAGAGCCATGTGGAGGAAATTTTGCTGACAAAATAACTGCTTACAATCCTTCCTTTGGGATATTATTGGACATCTATTTTCAAAGATGCCAAAAAATATGTCAAAATATGTGATAGTTGTCAAAGAATTGGAAAACATGTACCATCAGATGAAATGCCTCTACAACCACAAGTACTTGTGGAGCCTTTTGAAAAATGGGCTTTAAATTTTGTTGAACCAATAAATCCTCCATCTAAACATAAAAGGTACATAATGTTTTTCACAGATTATGTCACAAAATGGGTAGAATCTAGACCTATTTTATTTGCAACTGAAAATGTTGTAGTTACATTTCTTCTTGAGGATATATGTATTCGTTTTGGTGTTCCAAGAGAAATTGTAACAGATCAAGGTATCCAATTCACATTCAAGTTGGTGCGAAAGACCATGGAGCAATATAAAATCAAGCACTAGAAGTCTACTCCATATCATCCACAAGCCAATGGACAAGTGGAATCCACCAACAAAATTCTTGAAGCAATTCTTACCAAGATTGCGCATTCAGATAGAAAGGATTGGGCAGAAAAACTTCCAAAAGCACTATGGGCATATCGAACCACTTGGAGAAACATAACTGGACTTACTCCTTATGAGCTTGTTTATGGGAAGCAAGTTTTGTTTCAAATTTAGTTCCAAGTGGAGACCTACATAACAATTGCTATATTGGGCCTTGAATTATACGAATCTTAAAGGAAAATACTAGCACAATTGAATGAGCTAGACGAAATCCGACAAGATGCTATCCAAAGAACTAGCTAGTGCAACAACAAATATCAAAATGGCAGGACAAGTTTATCAAAGCTAAAATGTTCAAACAAGGTGACAAGACTCTTCTTTTTTATTCCAAATTTAAAGATTTTCATGGAAACTTTCAAACTCATTGGCTTGGTCCTTATGAGATTGATACTATTTTTTATAATGGAGTAGTCAAAATCAAAAATATTGATAATGAACAAATTGTTGTCTTTGTTAAAGGTTATAGATTAAGATTATATCATAAACCACTCACAATGGAAGAATTTGTTAAATACTTGCAAGATAATTCTGAATTTAAGTTGGTCAAGAAAGAAGATTCTTCTCCTCACTCTCCAAATTCATTATAATTTATTCTTAAAAAAAAATAAAAATGAAAATAAAATTATATATATATATATATATATATATATATATATAAGCATATTTATACATAAAATATTAACTGAAAACCAAGATATATTGGCGATTTAGATTTTCAAAATCCCCTCTTTCTTTTCCCTATTTCTTTCTATCCTCCCTTTTTCTAATAAACTTCAGGTGGCAAACTAATCAGAATCTGGATCAAAGGCAAAAATTAGCTCAGAAATTAAAGTGCTCAGAATTTCCCTAAACCAGATTCAAAGCGACTGGCCCGTTGCAAGGGATCCAATGCAATTCGTTTCATTGAAAACCAAGTTCGAATGAAGGAGTTATGGTTTACTGATCGTCGTTCAAAACATGCAGAATTTTTAAAAATTATTGCAGAACAGGTACAGCTGATGACATGGCAGTCCAGTCAGCATGCAAAAAATCTTCTTCAGTTTTTAGCCCAATGGAACTGTGACAAGTGTCACTATTGGATTCGCCAGTTTGATTTGTGAAGATAAAAATTGTGCAATGTCCTTCAAAATTGAATGTAAGTTCATGATTTTTATGTGGTAGAAAGTATTTTTTTAATATGTTAAAGTTAAGTTTATATATATATATATATATATATATATATGATTTTAAATATCATATATTATATTAATTTATTTATATATATTAATATTGAATTTAACTTTAATTATTATTTAAATTCCACATTAATATAACCCAAATTTCAAAGTCAAAGTTTATGGCATCATTAAACTATGATTTAATATTAAAGTGGAGGAGCCTATTGACATATTAAATATGATATGGCATATCATTTAACATATGGTGGAGCATTGCGAGCATTACGTATTAACCAAAGTCCAATTTTTAATTGGCATATAATATATTTTTGGGTTATACATATTTGCTATGTGTTGGAGATTCAAAATTCGATGGTATAATATCAATGCGCAAAAACATTTATAGGGGTGAGGTGAGGGTTTGAACACTTGACCTCGGCCACTCCACTATATGTTTTAACCAATGCACCACTCTAAGGAAAAAATAGAAAGTGAATATTTTACATTTAAAGAGTATATGAATTCCAATGGAGGAGAGGAGGGGGCTAGCCCCATGGGCTAGCCTGTCTCTCACGTGACCGTACCATGAGACCTTAACCCAGCACCTCATTAATTTTGGATTAGTGCCGTTAAGCGTGATTATATTTTAATTAATATTCAATTAGCAGTTGGCAGATTTTTAGCAAATTCCCCAAATTTAGTGGAACTTCCAGATTTGGTGGAGCTAACTGGCAGTTTGCCAGATTTAGTGGAGATTTTCTAAGCCAAAATTGAATGAGGCCTATCTTGGTCAATTTTCGACCAAATTTTGCTCAAGGATAGTCATTCCTAGTATATTTGCATGCTAGGAATCCATTGGAACATGTTTCAGAGGCAATTGAGCTTATTTACAGGTGTTTTTGGCATGTTGAATAATTTTGAAGTCGAGGACCACCAAGAGGGAAGGCCGTGCCCAGATCAGCAGGAGGCCAATTTCAGTGAGTGAATAGTCAATTTTTGATGTATTTGAAGCTATAAAAAAAATGGTATATTTTATAGAGGTGTTGGAGCACATCTGAAGGTGATTTTGTCACTTTGGAGATTAAACAAGCCCATGGCCACTGGTGTTGGAGGTCAAGCCTAGAGGAGTTGTAAACCAAATTCAGAGTTTGGATAGTCATTGTTGGGGTTTTCATGTCTTCTGAAGCCAATGGAACAATTATAAAATCCATTGGATCATCACATATGCTTTTAATCAAACTTTTGACTCATAATCCCAACAGGGTCTGGCTAGTTAAAGCAGGTCCATGGAAATGTAGCCCAGGAGGGGTGAACTCCATCATCATCTATTATGTTATGTGATTGTTGTGAGTTATTTTACAGCATTTAATTTGTTGTTTATGAGTTTTAAAAATCTAATTAACTCATAATTACCTCATCAAAGACACATGAAACTTGACAATTTTAACCCTTCACAAATGGTTAAATGAGACGATCCTTAAACACATTTTTAATACTGATGAGGGAGTTTGCATAGCATTAACAAGTTTGCCCATATTCAGATCACAAACCATATTTCTCAAAGCAACATAAAAAAATAAAGAAGTCTTCTCCTGATCAAATAAGGAAAATCTGAGAAAATGATAAGCAACAAACAAAAATTATATCATTCTGCAGACGATTTTCAATTTTGCAACCAAATTTGAATTCTACATCCACAACAAAAGAATATCAACGAATTTATAAAAATAAAATTATGTAGAATGTTGAAACTATTTTTCATATAAGAACCTAGATTTTAATTTATGGATGATTTTATTAAAGAAAAAAAAGGTTGAAGACCTTATAAATTGTTATTACACCCATGACCGTTATCCCCTACTCCATCATTACTCTGCAGTCACATCAGTTCAATCGAAATCAAATACATTCTACCACTCCTCTGAAATCAGATATGGGAAATTGTGGAAAGGTATAGTCTAATCATAACAACACTTCTCCCTTCAAGCGCCTTATTTCACCATCATTTAACTCTATTTCGTATTCATTTTTGCTCACTTCCAATTCACACTTCGCTCATTCTTTTTCTCGTACTTCCATTATCCCCGTTGAAATGAAACAATCAAAATACCAAGACTTCTTCTCACCATGGGAACAATTTTTCCCTCTGAACCAAATGAAGTAAAATTTCTTGAGGAATATACAAGGGTTAAAGATCAATTACAGCAAGTAGGATGGCTTCAATTTTTTGAGAAATTCGACGGGAACAAGACAAAGGTTACCAAAGCCTTTTCTCGAGCTTTTGATGGGGTCAAATAAGAGATAAGATACATCAAGCTTATTCTCACAGAGTATATTGTAGCAGAAGGTATGAGATAGGAGAGCTGGTTCAAGAATAGGAAAACAAAGAGAATGACTAGGTACATTTCCTCAGAGAGCCATGTATGGATTATCCATTTTCGAAAAGGGAATTCTATTCATTGCATTAAAAGGGAAATGGATAAATCTATTGCTAGTTATTAAAAAAATTGTAACTTGTGAAGGTATATTTGGAACTATGTTTTTCTACCATGCCCGACTCATGATGCATTTTGTTGACGGGAATGAAATTAATTTGCCTTAATTTATGCTTCAAAGTCTTAAGAAAATGGAATTTAGCATACATAGAGAGTCTAGGTCCGTTGATAACTCTTTTTATCATCACGAAATCATTAAAATCCTTTCTGAAGCACATTTGGAAGCTGAGGAGACAATTGGCAAGATTTCCTAGTCATAAATCATTTTGTAGATGTCCAAAAGGAAGAAACAAGCAATATGCTTAAACAAAGTCGGCAAAAGTCAAACCCTAACCATGAAAATAGAAAATTGAAAAAGAAATTCAATAATAGAATGTGACAAAAATAACAGAATAGCCATTTTAATATGATACCCCACTTTCCTAGTATTTTGAGAAATGTAAACAAAAAATGAAAAACAAAATCTTAGAAGAAAGAGATCTAACTCAAGGCCGAAGTTACCTAAAGAAAAGGAGAGAGGTTAGTAAAACAAAAAGACAAGACACTGGAGGCTCAAAATTAAAATTGAGGAGAAGCAAAATAATTTCAAAACTTTCAATTACACAGTCTCCAGAAATGATTGATGTTGAAGAATGGTATAGAACACCACCTCACACAGTCAGTCCAATAACAAAAACTCCAGAAATTGACCCAGTCTAGAAGAAAATTTATGATTATGTAGAATCCCTAGAACAAAGGGCACAACAGAAGGCAAAACTTTCTTGATTTGAAATGGGTGAAACTTTAGTGATAAAAAAAACTCTAGAGTAGGAACACATAGTTGAAGAAGCTCTAAAACAAGAGATATATGAGTTGGAGGTTCTTAACAAACACCTAACACATGAAAGGGAGGAAGAAGTAGTTCAAAATGAAATTATTAGAACCCAAAATGATAATATACTTCTACATCTTTGTCATTGGTAAAAGAAAAATAAGAAACTTAAGCTTCAAAACAAGTTTCTTAACAAAATAAGAGGATTACAAAGCAGAATTCTAATGAAGAGACCAAGGATGACTTTCAATATTAAGAAGAAAAAGGAAAGCACTAGTTTGGATGTGCTCTCACGGGCTTCAGAAATAATACATTAAAGGAGAAAAGAAGAACCAATTTTGAATTTTTGGTGCATGAGGACATGCAAGACCTCTGGTGTGGGGGAATGTTAAAGTCTGAAATTGTTTCCTTTTTTACTATCCTTTTACCATCTCCTTTCACATTTTGGTCACCATTTTTACAACAATCTCAACATGCTTAAGGTCAAATTAAACTTATAAAAGGTGTTACACAGTAATTCGTCACCATGCTCATTTTCTCGTCCCTGATCCTGAAATACCCCGTGACAAATCATGTGCAATGTTTCCACCATCAAGAAATATGTTAACATATCCCCTTGAAAATCCAAATAAGACTTCCTTGAAAGCATTTCATTCATGCATAGTTTGGGGGGCATTAAATGTTGCTTAACGTACTGCATTTGTGCTTGTCTCTCTTCATCACAGTTTTAGGATTCATCTAAATCGAACAATGTTTCTTGCATTTAGTCCGCACCATAAGGATTTAGGCACCATAAGGATTCGGGTGACATTCGTTTTGAGCCTTGAAACTGAAACGTTAATCAAGATCAACTTAAAATGAACCTAATTTCCCTTAATGAGCATTGGAATTAACGAGAATATTAAGTGGTCTAGGCTAGAGATGTGTTCTGACGTCATTAAACATAGGATTTGTCGCTAACGGTTTGCGTTACAAACCGGGGGTGATATCTTGTCCCATGTATGGAAGTATATTGATGTATGATAAGTATATTTGGGACTCTCTCATCGAACGGTTACGCATTATACAACACTACTGCGGACTGGACTCCCACGTACTGTCGCGTATATTTTGGGAGACACCATTATGTTGCAAGCCTACCATAGGTAACCGAGCCGATCGCCTTGTAAACATGATACATCGAACATAGAGTTCGTGGAGATTTCCTACCTATACTTCTTGGTTCACCAGGAGGTATTTCACAGTTCACGGATACTTGGTAAACCTTTTGCCTATATTACCCCTTTTTTATCTATTTTGTGTTTAATTTCTAAAATTTTCCGTCCACAAAATAACATCTTACCCATGCACAACTCCTTAGAAGATCTTAGGTTGAGACTAATGGAAACAGTTCCTGATTTTACCAACCAAAGAATCCCCTCAAATGGGAATCCTGGTCCTTTTCCTTCTATTGGAAATGTTGGTACTCCCTATATGGCAACATTGTCCCTCCCGGGATTAACCATTGGTTTACCAGTTTGGTTATTTTCAACCCCCATGGTTCCAAATGTGCAATATGCTTCTCAACCAAGTTCGCCACCACCTGAACAGTGTCGACCTCGTGTTGATCCTAAAGTTGACCCCTTGCATTCTTCGCATGTTTCTTCACCCCATTCTTCCTCTTCGACTGGTGAAAGTCTAGGTTCTAGTAATTAGGAAGCTAAGAAGAACGAGAAGAGGATGAAGAAGAAGAAGCCAAGTAAGCTAGGGGGAAACAAAGAAACCATCGCTACTGATGCAAATAATGTTGAAAAATATTCCATTCAGTCCCGCAAAGTCAAATTCCCTTGCAAGTTATGTAAGGGTGATCACCTTCTTAGGGATTGTCCTGGTATTCCCAGGGTGTTAGAAATGTGTTCTACCGACTCTAATCGAACCTTGTCATCAGCCTATGGAGATCATGTTGGTGACAAATCCTCAACTAGTGATAATAAGGCCCATGGGAAAAAAAGGTAAGTCAAATTTCCCTGTAGGTTATGTGGAGGGAATCATCCCATTCACCTTTGTCCTTACATGGATGAAGCCTCAAAAGTGTTGGATAACCTTATAGCTTCTCAGCCTCATCTTCCTGCTGGCTATCGAAATATTTCCTCTGATCCTCCACTAGTTGATCAAGTGATCGATTAGAAGTCATCTCTCGCCGATCCCACTCTCTCCAAAAGTGAATCCCACGAGATCATTCCCAAACAAGCATTGGTTGAAAAAATAATTGACTTGATTTCACCTTCATTTGATCAACTCTGTCCTGTAGAGAGTGAACCTCATACCACTCAGGTTATTTTTGTTTCTTCAGATTCCCATGAATTGGAGGGAAATCCTCTTGGTTCCCATGGTACAAGTCAGGGTGATCCTCCCGTTCCTGTAACACAAGGGGGCAGTTCACCTGTTCCCACGACACTGCCTCCAAGTAGTTTAGTCACTTCTTTTGATTGGAATTGACTGGCTGGATATCGTCTTGCTTCTTACATGCCTTTGAGATCACCGTACATGCTTATAATGTGGTTGTACCTAGCACAATAATAGATGAACGTGCATATGTTAGTATTATGTCTTCAACTACTTGGCAAGCTTTCGGTTCTCCACAGCTTGTGCCTGTTACCTAGAATCTCTTAGTGTTTAACAGAGGAACTAGTCAACCATTAGGAATCCTTCCTAAGTTGCCTATTACCTTTGGAGGAAAGACTGTCTATATAAATTTGATGGTTCTCTGAGGCCCTTAGGAATTTAACTTACTCCTTGGGCATGACTATACTTATGTCATGGGAGCTATTGTCTCTTATCTCTTTCGTGTGATGTGTTTTCCACATGAAGGAAGAATTGTTACCATTGATCAGTTGTCATTCATTGGTCCTAAGTTGACTCCTAATCAACCATCGTCGCTTAATGGTCGTTACATACCAGTCATATCTTCCCCGCCACAGGTTACTTATGTGGCCACTTGTTCCATGCCTGCATCTACTGATGATCTAGTCAATTATATAGTACATCATGTACTAGGAGAATTGGACCCTGATTTCAAGATTGTTGTTCTCCCGTCTAATGAGAACCTCTTGGAAGCCATGACCTTCTATGGGTCGTGATAAGGTCTTCGGAGTAGAGTTCCTTTTCTTTTGTCAAGCTCCTTAAAAAATGAAACGAGCTCTTTAGAGCAGAGTTCATTTTCTTGTCTCAAGCTCCTTAAAAAATGAAACAAGCTCTTTGGAGCATAGTTCCTTTTCTTGTGTCAAGCTATTTAAAAAATTAATCAAGCTCTCGAGATCAGAGTTCCTTTTCTTGTGTCAAGCTCCTTAAAAAATGAATCAAGGTTTTCATGAGCATAGTTATTTTACTGTGTCAATCTCATTAAAAAATGAAAAAAATCCCCTTTCAATTTGTGTCTTTGATTAGATATCGTCAATTCCCAGTCGAGTCTTTCACTTGATCTTGTATATGAACCTTCATTCCATCCACCTATTAGTAACCAGTAGTATACTTATGTGAATGAACTAAAGCTCGGGGGGCATGTACCTCAAATTGAGTCATCATGTTGGGGGCATGCAAACTTATTATGAAGCATAGTTTATCTTCGTTTCAAGCTTGTGTAAAAATGAAACCAATTTCAAGCATAGCTTTTTCGACATGTTTCAATCTTGTGTAAAAATGAAACCAATTTCAAGCATAGTTTCCTATGTCTCAAGATTGTGAAAAAAAAAAACCATTTTTCATTACACTTCTCGTGATTTCCCTTTTATATGCCTCTTCTGCCAGATAAGCCTTGGTTTTCTCATTCCATCATCACCATCTGCTTGGCTGATCGAACGCTCTCACTTTATTGTTTTACCCTTTCCTAGGAAACTGCTATGATGAGTGGTCTTGTTAGCCATCCTCTTCACCTTTACATGTTTTGAGAAGTTCCACAATCACCGGAACCAGTTGCTACCCTTTATACTACTCGCTCCTCTAGGAGGAGTCATATTTTAGCTCTTTTCTAACTCTCGTAAAATGAAAATATTGTCATGTACTTGTCATTTTGAACTCGTTAAAGTGAATGAATTGACGTGATATTAGTACATGTTTACCCCTTTTTCAGGCTAATATTTACTATTTACAAAAAGGGAATACCTTGATCAAACATGGTCAAGAGGTTCTCTCGGATATGTTTTCTACCTTTTCGGATTTGAGATACGACTTATGAAAAGGGACATGATGGAGTTTCCTTTTTCTTTCTTTTCAAACTCCTTAAACATGAAAAGTTATAGAGTTTTCCTTTCGTTGGACTCGTTAAATATTAAACGACGAAAGACTTGTCACCATGACGAGACCGAGTTCCTCCTTCCTAGGGCTCGTTAAAATTACTAGGATGGATTGATTCGAAGAATGAACTCACATGCTCAGAATATGTTATCCTCTTCATTTTGGCTATAAAAAATAAAGAGGTACTCGTTAGCAATAACAAGGGAAAATTGAAAGTGAACATCCTATGTGTATTTTGGGCAGCTTATCGCTCTTTAACAGACACTCATCTGCAGTTCATGTTTGATTGGGGACATCCTGCATCTGTCACTTTGCCTCCATGGGTTTTGGAAATCCATTTTCCTCTCATTTGATTACCAAATTTTGTCAACATGACCTTTGATCCTATTTTGAGTCAAATGTTGCCACACTCTGGTGTCATGTCGCCAATATGTTCAAGAGAAGTCCATTTTGTCAAACATCCTGTGTTTATCTTACCTCCTCTGTCACAATCCTGAATCACTCCTATCATCTTAAGATATTTGTTGTTTCATGTCAATGATGTGGGAATCATCATGGCCCTCCTTCGACGAATCAATTCCTGTCGATTTCAGCTCATTATCTGGGAAGGTGATTTAGAAACTTTTGTTCAGTACCTTGGAGCTTGCATGCCTCAATGGCAAGTTCTTCGAGTTTGAAAATAGGTTCACATCATTAGGCTTCGATCAAATGACTTTTTGAGTGTTCGACTTCAAAACATTTATTCACGCTTGTAGATCGTGTTGTTGTACCTTGAGGTCCATCATCATTGTTGGTGCTCTCTCTTGTGCCTATTAACAATTTCCATCATTGACCGATAATCAGGTGGTTTCTACCATGTTCTACACCAGCACATTTATTCGCATGGCTAGATTCATACATTGGGTTGATTGAGATCGCGGTGAAGACCCTAGGTCACATATGATTTTTGGTCTGGGCTGCAAGGAGTTATTGAGTATTCATGATTGTACACATGATCCTATCTATACGGATGGCTACATCCATACCACTGATCCTTTTCTATGATCTCTTTTAGACAAATGGCTGCGACCATACCATGGTTCATGTGTCATTTTATGCCTAGTGCATCATTATGTGGTTAGGCATATTTATACCAGGGATGTCACATATTGTAAAATGTTTGATTTGGAAGGTTTTTTGAAGGTGGTCTACATTCTTTGCCTTGGTTCGTAAAGCATTTCAACCATCATTCCATGTTCTGCCTTCATGCTTTAGGGGGCATATGTTACACAGTAATTTGTCACCATGATCATTTTCCCATCCCTGATCCTTAAATGCCCTGTGATAGAACCTGTGCAATGTTTCCACCATCAAGAACTATGTTAATGTATCCCCTTGAAGATCCAAAGAAGACTTCCTTGGAATATTACTGAAGAAACTTGGTCAAATTCATAGTTTCCTAGGTCAGCAGTCTTCCTGGTGTCATGACCGCACTGATGTCCTTTTCATAGTTCTGGCCCAGCGCTGTCAGCGCCCTAATTTCTTGGAGAACCATGTTGATCTCCTTTCTGGCAGTGCTTCCTCAAATGAAGGAGAATATTCGACCTCTATAAGCTCAAGGGTGATGAGTTGGTTGTTGAACAGTGATGATAAGGTCGATATCTCTCATTTTAGAGCCTTGATCTCATCCATGGGGGATCATCCCTTAGAAAGTGGGCCTTCCTCCTCCTTTCATGGGCTCCCAACCTCTTCTCCCTTCCTATAAATTCACATTCCTCATTCCCCAAGTTTAGAGCTTGGTTGATCATTGTGAGACTCATCTGAACTATCATCCCTTTGCATGCTAGCATCGTGATAAAGCCTAAGTGCTCGGGAGAAGGAATTATTTTTGAGCTTCGGTGAAGGACTCAGATTTTCACCTAAGGACGCCTCCAACGTCAAGGCCTGGGTTATAAGCTCTTCTTTTGTAATTTATCAATAATAACATCTGATGTTTTCTTTCTATATTTGTCTACATTTTTATGAAAATATTCTGGTACTCCTTGATCTGCTAGATAGCTAGTGTTTACGTTTATTATGTATTGTATAATGTTTTCTATTGTCTCTTGATCATCCACAGGTATTTGTGTGCCATTAGTAGTAGGAAGCGGGCATATAAGGATTGTGGATCGAGGCCACCATCAATGCATTCAAGTCTAGTGTTTGGAAAAATGTATTTATGTCTCTTTCCTCATTGCATTGTAAACATTAGTTAAGAAATCTTTGCGTTAAAAATAATCTCGTGTTGCTAGACCCACTCTAGGGCTAGATCTGAATTTTTTATCTATGTTAAGTGGTTCAAACAACTTTTGGAAACTCCTGGAAGGTGAAGCTTCCATAATCCCGATCATTCTCCTGGATTTCTAGAACCAACACAGGTGAAAAGGGGAGAAACCTGCAGGTGACCAACGATGACCACATTGGAGCAACATGTAGGTGGTTGCACCCTAGTAGGAATACATGGAGTGTTGGTCCTAAAACAGCCTTAGATGATGTAGTTTAGGGCTGAAACTTTAGGGGATGAAAGGAAAATTCTTAGGTATTTGTGCAAGATGATGACAAGGGGGAAATAAGATGTTGATTAATCTCATTAGGAGGCTCACTAATTCGATGTGAAAAAAGTTCCTAAAACAGAATTCCCCCTAAAGCGAAAATTCATATGTGATGACTGATGACTGAAGTGATTTACCTTGTGACAAGTAGGGATAAAGGACAACCAATGAGCTTCATCTGTTACAACACGTTTATCATGACATCTTGTCGCTGAGGGTGGCATACCCATACTCAACTCATATGCTAACATAACATGTACAATGGTCAAAAGAAGCATCCACAAATGCAACTGGTGGACTCATGACTGGATGCCCATATATATGATCACGATCATCATACATTGTGATATTTGTATAACTCCTGAAATCGCAGCCCAGATGGATGAAACTAGATCTGTGGTCTTCTATCTAGTTCACATGACCAACTAATGTACGAGTCTAACAACGTGAATCAATGCGTTAGAGTCAAACATGGTATACACCATTTGATTACTGACCAATGATGTGAGTCATTAACAGGTGTGAGAGAAACTGCCGATAATGTTAATGGCTCTCAAGGTACTATGGTATAATAGGTATGGTGTGATTAAATAAGCTGATGTTGAACACCACACAAAATATATCAGTCGAAGGGCATTGATGTAAACCTATCGTCAAGAGTGAGGAAATTTTCCATTGATGTATGCAAGCACCAAGGTACCAAAGGAGTCTTCCTAAGTCAACTTCTTCGATGGTGTGCTAATGTCGGCAAGAAGCGACTCGTCACAGGAGGGCATTAATGTATCCCTCATCAATGACATGAAATAGGTATCACGATCGAGACAGAATGATGCTGATATGGAAATGGATCAGGAAAGGCAGACATGAAATGAAGGCTTAAGAGTATTGCAGTGGAGATCAATCGAATGAATTATCTTGAACATATATGACATTGAATGAAGTTGGCAGCATTTTCCCAAAACCATAATGAAGGCTCTGAAAATGGTATGATAACTAAGAGACAAGCAGATTACCCAACCCAATGGCCATGAAGATGAAGTGGAAAAGTGTCGTCTTCAAGAGAGACTCACTGCCATTAGCAAAATGGAATCCCTTGTTTTCCCAATTTCCCTAACCATACTGGTCAATACCTCTTTATTTTTTAACAAGCTTGAGGAGGATAACATATGCTTGATATGTAAGTTCATCCTTCAGATGAATCCCTCTAAGTATATTTAATGAATCCTGATAAGGAGCGGTTCGACCTTGTCATGTTCGACAAGTCCATAATTTTTTGATGTTTTAACGAGTCTAGTGAAGGTAAAACTTGACATATTTTTCATGTTTAGAGAGTTTGAAAAAGAGGCGGAAAAGAAAACTCCACATGTCCCTTTTTGTAGATAGTCTCTTAAGTCTGAAAAGGTAGAAAACAATACTCAAGAGAACCTCTTAGCAACATTCGACTAAGGAATTCCTTTTTCGTAAATAGTCTATTTTTGTCTAGAAAAGGGTTAAACTTATACTGAGTAGACTCCCTTTCATTTATTTTTACAAGTTCGAAAATACAAGTACTCGACAATATTTTAATATTTTGGGACTTTGAAAAGAGTTGAAAGAGAACTCCTCCTTGAGGAACTAGTAGTATAAAGGGTGGAAACTGGTTCTGGTCATGATGAAACTTCTCAAAACACATAGAGTTCGATGTTGGCTAATAAGACCACTCATCACAGATGTTCCCTAGGTGAGGATAAGAACCAAGTGATAGCATATGATCAGCCAAGAAGATGGTGACGATGGAATGATAAAACCAAGGTTCATCTGGAAAAAACAGGCTGATAAAATGGAAATCACAAGAGGTAGGATAACATGGTTTCCTTGAGATGGGTTTCATTTTTCACAAGCTTGAAACATGCGAAAAAAAAATATGCTTGAGAGTGGTTTTATTTTTACACAAGCTTGAAACATAGACAAACTATTGTGGGAATAAGTTTTCATTCCCCCAGCATAATGACTCAATTCGAGGCACACACCCCCCAAACTTCATTTCATTCACCCAAGTAGACTATTAGGTACTAACAAGTGGATGAAATGAAGGTTCATTTATGAGATCAAGTGAAAGACTCGAGTAGGAATTTATGAGATCTAATCAAAGACTTGAATTAGAAGGGGATTTGTTTCATTTTTTAACGAGCTTGACACAGTAAAAGAACTACGCTCATGAGACCTTATTTACTTTTTTAAGGAGCTTGACACAAGAGAAGGAACTCTGCTTTGGATACCCTGTTTCATTTTTTAAGGAGTTTGACACAAGAAAAGGAACTCTGCTCCTAGAACCTTGTTTCATTTTTTAAGGAGCTTGACACAACAAAAATAATTTTTATTTGAAAATTTTGTTTCATTTTTTAAGGAGCTTGAAAAAAGAAAAGGAACTTTGCCTCATAAATATTGTTTCTTGTTTTAAGGAGCTTGACACAAGAAAATGAACTTTGTGCCAGAAATCTTGTTTCATTTTTTAAGGAGCTTGACATAAGAAAAGGAACTTTGCTCTGGGAACCTTGATCATGGCCCATAAGAGGCCATGGGCACCACACCACCTACGAGACCGCTGACAGACAGCATGGAATAGGTTGCCACACAATTAACCTATGGCAGGGGAGATACCACTTGCATATAAGGACAATTTAGGGACGCTACTTGATTGGGAGTCAAATTACAACCAATGAATGAATGTTGGTCAATATTCACGATATTGACTTCATGTGGGAAACACATAATGCGAAATAGGGAAGAGACAAGAGCTCCCATGACATACGCATAGTCACGCCCAAGGAGTAAATTAAAATCCAAAGGGCCCAGGACAACCATCACATCGATATAAACAGTCTTCCCTCCCAACATAATAGGAAAATTAGGAAGGATCCCTAACGGTTGACTGATTCCTCTGTTAAAAACCAACAAATTCTGGGTAACGGGCACAATTTGCGGAGCACCTAAAGCTTACCAAGCAATTGAGGACATAATACTAACATATGCGCCTTCGTATAAGACTGTACCATGTACGTCTATATTAAAATTCTGCATCATGATTTGAAAGGGCATATGAGGAGGAAGATGATATCCTGTCAGTCAACTCCAATCAAAGGAAGTGACCATACTACTTAGAGGGGGTACAGTAGGAATGAGAGAACTACCCCCTTGTGTGGTAGAATCAAAAGAAACAAGAAGAACCTGAGCGGTATGATGTTCACTCTCTATGGGAAAAGTACGATCAACTGAAGGTGGAATTGAGTCAATTGTTTTCAAAATCAATGGTTGGTCGGGAACAAGATCATGAGATTCACGTTCAGAGAGAGTGAGATTGATTGGATTCAAACTCTGTTAAATCACTGCATCAACTAGTGGAGGATCGGGAGAAAGCTTTCGATAACCAATTGGAAGATGGGGTTGTGAAGATGTAAGGTTTTCCAACACTTTTGAGGCCTCATCCATATAAGGACAAAGGTGAATATGATGATTCCCTTCACATAACTTATAGGGGATTTGACTTTACACTTTTTCCCAAGGACATCATTATCACTATTCGATGGTTTTTCGCCAGCATGACCTCCAGAAGCTGACGACAAAGGTCGACATGAACCTTTGGACCACACTTCTAATACCTTGGGAATACCAGGAAAATATCTAAGAAGGTGGTCACCCTTACATAAATTTCAAGGGAATTTTACTTTACGAGGCTGATTGGAAGGTTTCTCCATACTAGTTGCATGGGAAACAATGGTTTCTTGGTTGCCCCCTTGCTTATTTTGCTTCTTCTTATTCGTCCTCTTCTTATTTTTAGCTTCCTGTTTACTAGAATCAAGACTTTCACTAGGCGAGGAGGAAGAAAATGATAAAGAAAAAACATGTGAAGAAGGAAAAGGGTCAACTTTCAGATCAACATGAGGTTGATACTATTCAGGTGGAGGAGAAATTGGCTGAGGAGTTGTTTGAACATTCAAAACAATAGGGGTCAAAAACAACCAAACTGGCAAACCAATGGTAAATCTGGGAAGGGACAATGTTTCCATATAAGGAGCACCAATATTTCCAAAAGAAGGAAAAGGACCAGGATTCTTGTCAAATGGGTTTCCTTGATTGGTGGACTCGGGAACTGTTGCCATTAGTATCAACCTAAGATCCACTAAGGAGTTATTCCATGGGCAGGATGTTTTTTCACGGTCAATTAATTGATTTTATAAATTAAAGACACAAATAAAACAAAGGGGTAACTAGGAATAAAGGTTTACCAAGCAACCATGAACTGCAATATACGCCTTGGTGAACCAAGGAATTAATATACGTGCAGGAAATCTCCCCAAATGTTGTGTTCAGTGTATCATGGTATACAAGGAGACCGACTTGGTTACGCATGGATCAATAGCAACATATAGGGGACTCCCAAAATATACTTGACAGTATGTGGGAGTGCAGTCCATAGTAATGTTGTCTAATGCGTAACCGTTAGATGAGATCGTTCCCATATACTTTTCATGCGTGGAGGGCTATCCAATATACCAGAAGGTACGTGGACAACGATCCTATACACTTACATATGTGGAACAAGATTTCACCCCCAGGATGCAACGCTGGAAAATAATGACAACTCCTACGTTTAACGACGTTGAAACATGTCTCTAGCCTAGACCTCTAAATGTTTGCGTTAATATTACAAATGATCCTTAGGTTGATTCAAAAAGTTTTACTATTTATCTTTGATTAGGTTACAGTTTTTCAGCTCACCAGGAATGTCACCTGAATATCCTAAAATGCAAATCTATCATGAGAAAGTAGTAATATGTTCTCTTTCAATGAAAATCTAGCTAAGGAAGGGAAGAAAAAATCAAGATGTAGTACACAATATGCAAGGTGAAATTTCCCTTTCGATGCAACTGCTCCTATACTAATGCACATACAAAACCATAAATTCCAATGAACAATTTTTCTTTTCACCACACTTAATTTTCGAGAATGAAGAAAACTAAGATGAAAATGTTCAATTACTGATTCAATTACACTTTTCAGAACGAGGACTCAAACAACAATTGATCCAAGCGATTACAAACCAAACAAAAGTGTTTTACAAGCGACTAAATGATAAGAATAAATAAAAATCGAAGCCAATTCTTACCAAATGAAAAAAAAAAAAAAAAAACACAAATGAAAACCAAATGGAGGTTTTAGAGAGACCACAAGACACTCGAGACTCATGGAAGTTCAGCTAGCAGCAGGCTGATGAAAGAGAGGCTAAAAAATCAAGGCTTAATTTATGCAAAAATAGGGGCCAACGGTGGTTCAAAGGATGCACCACTGCTTTGTAACGCTAGTACAGAGTGGGCCCGAGTGAGGTGCAACTCTCTGTCAAAGGCATTGGGGGAGTGTTGGGCCTGGGAAAGAGGATTGTAACACAAGAATTGCAAAAAAGGTTGAATGAAACCACTTCCTAGGTTTGTTCTTGGTTGGATGATACAAAAAGGTCTATCAAGGAGGTAATAAAATGCAATGGGCAAGGAAAACCACCAAGGGAATACTCTGCTCCCCAACGGAGTCACCAATTTTTTATATGGGATTTACGATTGCGAATAAAAGTATCTCCCCTAGGTCAGTGGCTAACCTAGAACAAAAAAGAGACAAGGAACCTAATTATTTTCCTTAAAGTAAATAGATGACAGAGTGAGGCCTACCTGGAACCTCCTTCTTTAGCTTGGAAGCTCCAATTCCAGCTCTAATTGCCAAAATTATAACTTGCACAGTCATATAACAAAAGCCAATAAACTACTAGATCTATGCAATATCATCTAAATACTCTATTCAATAGATCAACATGGTATTGAAATATATGTAATAACAATATCACATATAGGAAAATAGAGAATTCTTTGCATTAATATAAATAGAAGGAGATTACAACCATAAGTAGCAATTGATCTTGTAGAAGATCTCCTCCAAGTTCTTGACTTATCCTATCCTTGTCACAATATGCACCTCCAATCACCCTAATGCACAAGATAATAACCACTCATTATAACAACATAAGGGTAGAGTCTCTCCAAAATCCAACCATTCCTTCATTCTAACCTTTGCATATACAAGATGGTAAATATATAGGAGAGTGGGGTAAGTCATATTCCCATTCTAAGCTTTTACATACAAGGATAAGTGGTGAAAACTCCAAAGTAGGGTAGGAAAGGATACAAATGTTTTATCTAAGGTAAATCACTGAAACAACTTCTAAAACTCCTAGAAGGTGAAGCTTCCAGAATCCTGATCATTCTCTCGGATTTCTAGAACCAACGCAGGTGCAAAGGGGAGCAACCTGCTGGTGACCAACACTGGCCATAGTGGAGCAACCTGTAGGTAGTCACACCCCAATAGGCATACAAGGAGCGCTGGTCCTAAAACTGGCTTAGATGATGCATTTTAGGGCTGAAACTCTAGGGGATGAAAGGAAAATACTTAGCGCTTTGTGCAAGATGATGAAAAGGGGGGAATAGGATGATGATTGATCCCATTAGGAGGCTCACTGATCGGATGTGACAAAATGGCCTATAACAATAATTTTCTTATGACCTGAAGAGGACATGAGATAAAAAGATAAACATACAAGATGTGGTGAGAATCCACAAAGAAAGGAAGCATACACTATTACAAGTAGAAGAATTGAAAGGGGAAGTAAAACTATTACAAAAGGAAAATGATTCTATGTATGAACTTGTTCACAACATACTAAGTTTTAGACCTCTTTCTTTGTCTTATCCCTTATTCCTGTAGGAAAAGTGCTTCCTTTTTTTTATTAATAATCCTCAAGGGGAAATGACCATATGAGGTAAGTGAGGCCCGAGGCTTTCTGGAAACTCTCCAGAAAGCCAATTTTCTAGAACAACATTTACTATGTGAACTATTTATGCATCATTATGTTTGTTTCAATGAAATAACCCTTAATCATACACCATATGTTTGAGATGTTTAGTTGAGAGCTTTTGTGTCTTTTGTACAAAATCAAGTTAGTTGGAAGTTTGCTCGTGACACTATAAAAAGTAATGAAAAAAGGGTAAAATTGCTTATTTGAAATGAACCTGGGCTTGTTGAAAGCGTTGCTATGGTGTACAATAGGATGTGGCAATATCTGAATATCAAGAAAATGTTGATGGAGTTCAGGGATAGAGTTTTGGAGTGTTGTCTTAGAATTATCATAGGGATGAAACATGATGAATTAGATGGGAGTAGGTTCATATGGGATGCTTGTAGGAACGAGTTGAGAGATGAGGACCCTTATTTTTTTTTGAATTTCATACATGCACTCACTAGGATTTCTCAATATGTGGATGCATCAAGAGAACTGGGCCTGATTGGCTTGGACTTAGGTTCAGGTTCCCTCTTATTTGGCTCCTTGCATGCTCCCTGTTTATCAATATCAACATTCATATCATCTCGCTGATAAATTACGGGAAATTGATTGGTACTTTCCCAAGGCTACAAAGAAGATTCATAGGATACTGTAGGAGCCTATAATTTTTCAGAATTCCACTCTGAACACATCATAAACTAGTTTCAAGGGTCTGCATGAGGACATGTAGATACTTAAGTTGGGGGGGAGATGTTGGGACGTGGAATTGGCATCTTTTTACACTCATTTTCCCACCTTTTCCTTACCCTTTTTTACAATCAAGACCATACTTTGTTACTATAACACTCGTTATTAACCTAAGTATGTATCCTTTATATGCCATCCTTATGATCTAATTATACTTGTAATTTGACATGAGAACTATTGCTTTAGGCTATTTTCATCATAAAACTGACAATTGGATTGTTACAAGGTTTGTGGTTTGTTGAGATGTTGTTGCAGGATTGTACTTTCCAGTTTTTCCTCTCCAAGGATAGGACAAGGACTTTTTGAACATTGTTGTTACACGTAAAGACTTATTTTGGACACATTAATCTCCTTTAATAAGTTATGAAGACCAATTTAGAAATAATTTGGTCAAAGTTAGTTCAATTGTCAAAGGAGAAGTTTATGGACAGTACAACTGAAACAATTAGGATTTTATTTAGATGTTTATTGTAATTTAGAATAGTTGTTACAAATTTGTCCTAACCTTGGGAAACTGTTATCAAATTGTTACTATGTATTCTTGATTTAGATCACATGAGAATGGAGATATTATCATTATAATCTTATCATTGTAATTTGAAATTTTAAAGAGGTGTGCTCTCTACTTGCGTGAGACAATTAAACATATAGATACATAGGGGGTAGATCACCAACATTGTAATCATGTATGTTTCATTAATGCAAATCTCAATTATTCGTGATGACATACCTTTATGCTAACTAGCTTGTGTGTTGTGTAGTGTACCAACCCATATTAGGAAGGAAGGCCCCTCCTTCTTAGCAAGAATCATTGGTTATGAAGGTATCATAACTATTTGATTTATTTCCTCTAAGTTATGATTTATGTATGGTTATTGTTACTGTTGTTGTTAATATTGTTCACACTTTAATGATTGAAAAATTCTAACCTTTGTATTGTAACAACATATATCTTGGATTGGTCCCTTTGTTAGTGTGACAATTATTTAATTCCTGTTACAGTTTGATGGTGTGTTTATTTCTTTGAATGTGTGGTTTACCATTGGTTTGAGTGATTGGTTTCCATGAGTGTTGTTTTATTTTGAATAAGAGTGAATTTGTGATAAAGAAGTTTTATTCTTTATTGTGTGTTTATTTTACAAAGGTGTGAGCAAGGTTTGAGACTGTAACAACCAGAGTGATTGGATTTATGAGAGTGTTATTACAATGATTGAGTTTGAGATTCATTAATACTAGTAATCAATTGTCCTTGCATATACTTTGTGTGATAGCCTTGCAATAACAAAACCTATTTAAATTAACAATTAATGTGAGAGTTGGAATCATTTCTCCGAATTAAAAAGGAAATTGTTCCACCCAACAAATGTTTGTATTAAAATACCCTTCCATAATAAATATTGACTCCAAGGAGAGTCTCTGAGGTCTAGGAGAGATGCCCGACAATTAATATTTTATGTATATTGAACATACACATATACAATAACAACATTACACACCATGTTTGATGGGAGATGTAGTAAGAGAACCATCAACCAATGATGTGCCAAATGCGATTCATTCAACTTGAAAATAAAGGTAGACCAAATCAAACAGAGCTCCCTAGAAGCCCCATGCGATCAAATCATTGTAATCTCAAAATTCTTCCATAATTTTGACAACTTTTGGAGGGATTTTTTTGCCCTAACATTTTCTCTTGGAGCAGGAGGATGATCGATATTTCCTTTTATATTAGATATTTAACTTCACACATTTGTTTATCAAAGCCCAACCCCCCTACAATTCTAGGAGAGAAATTTTATTATTTACTGTGTTATTTTATGCCTCTGGAACAAAGGCCAGGGTTTCTTTTCTTGACATTTCTAGTGACCGTTTTAGATGGATTGATTATCAACTGGGTCCCCATTTCCTTATCTTTTTCAAATTTTTAATTCCAAAGTTGTCAATTTGTCTTCCTCTCTACTTTTCTTTACAAATGGTCTATTTCCTTTTCCTTATTCGCATATGATTTTTCATCTGCAAAGATTGTTGGTAACCCTCTGCCTTAGGCTTTCAGGGTCCCGGGGGAGTGAAATTCTTATTAAATTCTAAATCTAAATCGTCCCCTTGAGTCCCCACAGGGGCCTCCTCTAAAGGAGGCATCCCTTCTGATGCTATAAGAGAAGAGGGCTTAGCGGGGCTTGGGGCCTTCTCTGTTATCACTGTAGTAGTTGGTATTTCCCCTTCTTCTAACAACTAATTCAAGATATTAAATTTATTGTTTGGATCTTGGGATATTTTGTTATTGCTAATAGAGTTTCCCTCTCCAGGCACTCGCCCTTGCTCTTTTGGAGACATGAGTCCTTTCCCTTTTTCTTTGTGGTCACATAATGAGGAGCTTGGTTATTCATCATTGCGAGGTCTCTTCTCCTTTCCTGTTGTTGCCACTATTCTCCATTATAAAACCGCTTTAGCTGCTCTTATTCCTTCTGTTGATTTTTGTAATTATGGTCGATCTTCATAAATTTTTTTTTGTCCTTGATGTATTTGTAAGCATGTTCTTCATGCTTGAGTCAAAATAAAACAAAAATAAAATTATATTAGACATGATATTCATGTCGGTTGTAAAAAGGAAAAAATTGAATTTATAAAAAGAATTTTTTGGCTCCAAAAATTAAAAGTCACCCTCATCCTAGTCAAGTTGACCCTCGTCAAACGACACACCCATTCAACTTAAGAATAAACTATTTATATGTGACATTTCATCCTCCTCCAAGGTGAAAGAGACTCACATCTTTGAGGTAATTCATATCTCTCTATTGAAGATAGTTCACATGTTCTAAGATTATAAGAAAAGGATGAGTCGGAGATTTGACAAATGCATTTAGAAGGATCAAACTTCTATTGAGGGACTGAAATATTTATGTGCTCTATGGCAAGAAAAAGTCCTTGTGATGGACGAAAAGGGCCACGATGAAGTGTTGAATCGTAATTTTTGTGTTGGACGAAAGGAGTACAATGAAATGTTGGACCAAGTCTTTTTGAAGGAACTCAATTTTTATGTGGAAGAATGAAGTGTTGTGATAGATGGAAGGCCTAATTCTAAGTGGAAATTTTTAGAGGTAAGATGACTTGAATAGGAGGATGGACTAGGCTTGACCTAGTTATTGACTAATATTCATCTTTGTTGAATTGAAAAATTCTATATTGAAAAGGTTGTTGGGTTTTCCTAGGGTAGATTCTTGTGTTCTTTCTGTGGTTGTCTCTTTATGATCCTCACTGTATTGAATGTTATAATGTTGATGTCTTATGTATAATTTGCTTATTGATGAGATCATGGATAAGGAATTAAATCATCAAAATAAATTCAGTATATATATATATATATATATATATATATATATATATAGAGAGAGAGAGAGAGAGAGAGAGAGAGAGAGAGAGAGAGAGAGAGAGAGAGCCGAGCCACAAGAAAGACCAAATTCAACTGAGCACCTTAGGAGATCCAAGAATCTATTATGGAGAATGCTCTAGGTCATCTTTTGGAAAGAAAAACATGTTTTTTTTTCTAAATAGGTTGAATTTATAAGGCGTCCCTAAAAGGTTTTTGACCTTAATTAAGCCTCAAAATATGTGATTCAAATTTTAAAATGTTCTCAAATCCTATAGGCTGAAATGCTTAGTCTAGTTAGGATGAAAACCTTAAGAGGTCAAATATAATCTCAGGATGAGATCTCTATTTAAAGGAGGAATAATATTAGAGTTTGCTATAGGAGCCTCAGGAAATCACAAGTGTTGTCTCATCCAATGAAAGGTTGGTCTATAATTTGATTTGGATTAGTCAATGTATTCTTTGTTTGTCAAGAAAACGCATTGGAGGTTTATCCAATAATTCTCGAAATAACTCTTACCCTATCAAGGGTCAATCTAGACCATGACTCCTCAGAAGTATGTCTGATGTAGGCCAAATGTCTCATATCTAACCTATTGCGGGAATTCAAGACTATTTAATGACTTTTGTGCTTCAAAAATCTTGAGCAGGATGACTTATCATAGTCTGCAATTTTTTTAGATAACTTGGATTGAAGTCCTCAAATTTTGTGACCAAAGAAGCCTCAAAGTTTATCTCAAGAGGAGAATTAAGGATTAGGCCAAAGAATGTCTCTGCTCCTATTCCAGTGTAAGTATCTATTCTAGTAATGAATGATGGTCTAATATGAAGGTAGAGAGGTTTATTAAAGACATAATCATTTCACTGAGAGAAGTCTTGAAATATTCCTATACTTTCTTACCTTTTTATCCTTTGTGGAAGGAATTGAAGTAAAAAATATAAATTAATATAATAACATGTGTGATAATGTTGAAGTATGAATTTGTATATTCTGCAATGATGAGCTAAAGCACTGGAAATTCGACTTCATAAAGAGATCAACAAAATACTACAAAAATACAAAGTTGACATCTCAGTGACCTCTTTAAGGATCTATGTCAAGATCATTTATAGTTCTTGTATGAAAGGTCGAATCTCTATATTTTTAATATTGAAAAACTCATCAATACAATATTGTTTCAGTTCATTAATGAATAATCATTAAAGAAATATTATTAGTGTGTAAATTGTCTTGATATGGGAAGAATGAATGACAACATTACATTTCGAGTTTTGGCTCAAATCAAGACATGGCCACATAAGAGAAGTATGTGACCCTTTTTCTCAGGTTCTGAAACATTGAAGTATTGAGTATATGCCCCCTTTAAAGTATTTCTTTATGCGAGATATGTCATAAACCTTGCATTGCAAACAATTGTTGAAAATTCGTATCAATTTTATGACTTATGAATGCTCAATCATGAAAGATAGGAAGTAGGGCATCACTAAAAGCTTACTTGCAATGGGAAAGATACCTACTTGCCTCATAACAATAATGATGATGTTTTTGAGTTCAGGAAGGTCGTTAAAACAAGATAATCTTGGTTTCCGAGTCTAAAATGTCAAATTGTTGAATCAAAGTAGCATGTAAATTAGCTTGAAAATTTTGGAGATGATCCTTTTAAGACATCTTGAGTTACATTGTCAAAAGGAAAGGTTGAGTCCCTCTTCAAAATTAGAATTTCAAGAGCCTTCTTGATGTAGCCATTTGCAGATCCATTACTATGACAAAAATGTCTAAAGACATTGAAGTTTTGACTAAATTTGTTATTAACGTTAGTAAAGATATCTTGCATCTACTATTATGTTTGGGTATTGAAGAATGATGGAGTCGTTCCTTGCACATTGAAAATGTTGCTACTACAATGATTATGAGAAAGTAGAGTTAATTTGACCAAGGATAATCAGTTGAAAAAATCCTTGATCAATTAATTGTAATGATGAATTTTAAGGTTTTGGTATTTAAAATATGAAATTGAATCTCTAGGGTTTGTAATCCCTATTATGCAAATGGATTCAACAAGAAATCCCTAGGGTTTATGGACAAAATCCTAGGATTGTTTGTTTATGTTGAAAGAAGAAACCCTAACCCTAGTAAGAAAGGAATGCCATCATAATAACGATGTCGATGAAGCTAACAAAGTTGTATATGGATGCAAGAAGTATAAATATCAAGAAAGAGTTGTCTCTTCTTTCAAAAAATACGTATTTTATATCTCTCTTGTTTGATTATCGATATATTACTAGTAAATAGTCTATTGTCTTTATATTCTTTTCTTGGTTGTAATTGTTCTTCCATGGCCTCCTAGTAAGGATTGCAGGTATATAGTAATGGCTGCCTAGTCTATGGCTGTAGATGGAAGAATAAAGTCGTGACAAGAGGAATTTCCCAAAAAAAGGGATTTGTGTTAAGAGATATTGTCTTAGTTTGGATATGAGTTCAGAGGGAGCAGGCATATCAACAAGATTGAAATATGTCTTGATCTATGCAAAAAACAAGTTAGTGGTGACTTCCAAGTAGATGGTAGCTTAAGAGAAGTAGAAAGGATTACCTCAGTAATAGGGAGAAGGCTATTTTGTCAAGTAAACTTCTGTTAAAAGTTTATTATCTCTACGATTTATGTAATTACATTAAACGAATATAGTGATCGTCTTATTAGATGAAATAAGAAGTGTACATAAGAGCTACCTCAAGCTTGTGAGGTATATGAAAAAATCTTATGCTTGCAAAGCGGAAGGAAGGATTTGTACAAACTCCTCTTGGGTTGATGGATCAAGGTTGATCCTATATGATTTATTGAAGAGCTCATGTGTCAAAGGATGTTGCATTGAATGGAAGATTTTATTGAAAGGGAGAAGTGAAGGCTTCTCTAAGAACCCTTGTTTTGGCTTTATAGGGAGTTGATCTTAAAATTCAAGATGAAATATCTTGACTAGATAGTTGATAGCATTAGCGATAAAGGGAGAAAATTAGGATTGCTATAGGATCTGTACCGAAATAAGGTAAATGATGTATTAAATATGATGGATCAAGTGAAGGAAGTAGATCAATTTATGGTTGAGCCAAGGAATCTAGCTCAACATGTGTTGAAGTACCAACATGGTACATTTGATCATGATATAGTCATTTATGGTTTGGAAGATGTCTCAAATAGAGAAGTAAATTTGCAAGATTTTGTTGATTTCTAGAGGCATCAAATGTGCTCTAGACTCAAGAAATTGTAGGGAGGATAGGACATATGCATTATCCAAGGCCCATAAATCATTTTGGAAAATTCCACCTGTAGAGATAGTTTAATTAAAATAATTAATTATTTTTAATGGATGCCTAAGTCTAAACTTAGGAAATTAAAATAATTAAAGGGTATTAACTGAAATGGGTGTGAATCTTCTAGAAAAAGATGAAGATCGAGTCAAGATGATCTGAGCCATTGAATAGGAATTAATCTAGGTCGTTGATTGTTCAGCGAGAAGATTATAAGAAGGAGCTCGATGGGCACTTGGAGAACACATCGAGTGAGAGCTCTAGAGATCGAATTCTCAAGGGAGCAAAACAAAAATTGCTGGAGGAGTGACCGAGTTGATTTTTTTGCAGTGAGGGGTAGGGATAGTGGTCAGTGGAAGTTTTACTGATCCAATGAATACAAAGCAGAGAAGGCAGAGGGAGATCCAAAGAGGCAGCGTAGATTCACGCTGAGGCAGAGCAAAGCCTAAGAGGAGATCCACAGTTTTGCTAAGGAGCACTCCAGATCTAGTGCCGGGAGTTGGGTTGTGAGACCAGAGGATCATAGATCTAAGCTTCTAGCCAGCAAATCGATCAACCAAGGGAGTGACGCAGAGGCAACATAGAGGCAGCTTGGGGCTAGCCATTCAGAGGCTGAATCAGTGTCAGATCGCTAGTGATAGTGTGAGGTTAATTCTCACTTCATTTTTTCCAGTTATATTATATGTATCATGTAGCCAGTAAGGCATCCAAATATTTGTATTTAGAAACTACTGCTTAATAATACAAACCCTCAGTTGTTGCAGCGATTTTCCCACATTGGGTTTTTCCAGGGACATTTGTCCAAAAATAATGGTGTTGATTGTGTGATTACTTCTTTCCTATGCTATATTTTATTTCTGCAACATTTTTATATTTGTGTAGGTTGAAGTGTGATGTATTCAATGTTTTCCATAGATAACTGCAAATAAATTGTTAAGTAAATATTAACAATTAGGTGAATATTTTCTAGTTGTTGCAGTAGGATTCTACATTTAGGAATTTTCACATGGTATCAAAGCGCAGGTGAAGCATAGAAGATCTCAGAAGTAGAGTTGAATAGGGAGCTCAAAGAGCTTCATAGGAAACCGATCAAATCCCCAAAAGGCTTGTGCAATCCAGTGCCAGGAAGGCAATATTTTCATGGAAAAATCCTTCTAGAGTGAGTTGACAGAGAAGAAGATTTTCTAGAACGAAATTTTTCAATGGCAGAGGGAGCAATGCAGTAGCTTCAGCACAGATCATATCTTCAGTTGGAAAGTAGATTTTCTACAGCAGTTGCTAGTGCAAAAAAAACGTCAGAAGGGAATAAGAGCACACTGAGGGAATTCTGACCTTAGAGAATTTCTTGCTCAGAAATTATAATTTCCCACGAGAAGAAACAGTAGTCGAGAGAAGTTTTGCTCACTCCAGCAGGGAGTGCGTAGAGACATTCAACAGTTGCACAGAGGGTTAGAGGCAGACTTTGACATTTTTTTGGGGCGTGATGGTAGCAAACAAGCTGAGAGATCAAGATTGGAGGGTGCCTCCAACTATGTGATCTGGAAGGCAAGGATCTCCTTCCTTCTGGATGAGCACGATCTTAAGGCCTTTATCGATAATGTGGTGGTTTTCGCTGCATATCCAGATCCATTGAAATCCTAAAAGAATGATATGGCCAAGAGGCTAATCCTCGATGGAGTTCAAGAGCACATTGTTTCTCACATATCCCGCAAAGGGACACCCAAAGAAATGTGGGATGCATTAGGCACGTTGTATCAGGGATCTTCTGAGTAGCGGAAGATGTACTTGGAGGAGAAGATGAGATCCAAGAGGATGCAGAAGGGGGAGCGCATAGATACCTTCCTTACAAAGCTTCAAGAAGTCTGAGATTAGCTAGTAGCTGTAGGGTTTGTGCCTCAAGCCACAGAGATGGGGAGATTGGCACTGAATAACATCTCAGAAGAATGACATGTCTTCGTTCAGAGTATTCTAGGTAGAGAAATATTGCAGGAATGGGAGGGGATGTGGCATCTCTCCAACAAGAAGAGATGAGGCGTGACTTAGTAAAGTGAAAACTGGATGGTAGCAGCAACAGTGGGGTGAATCCCAAGTAGGAAGAGGAGAATGAAACCCTTGCATCAAACGGGAACCAGGAGCAAAGGAGGTGGAAGAAGGACATCTCAAAGATCAAATGTTTCAGGTGTGGTGAGCTTGGTCACTATGCTACGAAGCGTCCTCTCAGAAAGAAGGAAAAGGAAGAGAAACATGATTAGCAGGTTGCACCAGCAGAGATCGAGGAGGAGGAGTTTTCCATGATTATCTACATACCTCCAGGGGAGAGGTGGGGTGATCTAGTAATGTAGTTCCAAACAAATACAAATGGGCAGGATCCTTGAGGAGTCGAACTCTTGGATCAATACCTTGCTTAGGGATCCCATATCAGAAGTAGCAGGATGGACTAGTGTTAGTTGGTGTAGAGGAGTGCCATAGTGACAGTTGCAATATATATGAGCGCCAGAGACTGAGCAGCGCAGAGCAAAATTGGCAGCAATGCAGTTGGCACAATGTAAAGTCAGCAACAACACATGCTTCAAAGGGTGAGTGCAGAGACTATTAGTAGTTGGAACTCTAGTGACAGATGCATCATGTTGAACACAATTGCTTCAATATTTTGGATGTTTTTTCTATTGCAACAACAACAAAGTTGCAATGCATATTCAGTTGGCAGCAACATGCAGAGTCAACAACAACACAGATGCAACATTTACGCAATAGTTGGTGGGAATTGATGTTAGACATTAGCAGTGCATAGGGAGATTATACAAAGTCAGGGTGATGCTTCAACAAGTCACACTACAAGAGCACATTCCTTTCTAAGAGGGAGTGTTTATTTCTAGTAACATCAGATGTGCTCCAACCTCAAGAATTTGCAGGGAGGCTAGGACATATGCATTATCCAAGACCCATAAATGATTTTTGGAAATTCCACATGGAGACGATTTAATTAAAATAATTAGTTATTTTTAATGGATGCCTAAGTCTAAACTTAGGAATTAAAATAATTAAAGGGTGTTAATTAAACTGGGTGTGAATCTTCTAGAAAAACATGAAGATCAAGTCAAGATGATCTGATTCATTGATTAGGACTTAATCTGGTCTGTTTATTGTTCAACGAGAAGATTATAAGAAGGAGCTCGATCAGCTCTTGGAGAACACATCAAGTGAGAGATTTAGAGATCAAATTCACAAGAGAGCAGTGCAACAGTTGCCAGAGGAGTGATTGAGTTGATTTCTTGCAATGAGGGGTGGGATAGTGGCTTATGAAATATTTCATGATCTGGTGAATACAAAGAAGAGAAGGAAGAGTGATATCTAGAGAGGCAACATAGAGCCACGCTCAGGAGCACAGAGCCACGCCGAGGATGCACAAAGCCTGAGAGGAGATTCATAGTTTTGCTAAGGAGCAGTCCAGATCTAGTGCTGGGAGCCGGGGTGTGAGAACAGAGGGTCAGAGATCTGAGCATCCAGCCAACAGATCGATCAACCAAAGGAGTGACGTAGTCCCTACGATTTGTGACGCAGAGGCAATGTAGTAACTGCATAGAGGTAGCGTGGGGCTATAATTTTAGAGGATGGATCAATGTCAGATCACCAGTGATAGTGTGAGGTTAATTATCACTTCGTTTATACCAGTTATATTCTTTGTATCAGATAGCCAGTAAGGCATCCAAATATTTGTATTCAGAAACTACAACTTAATTATACAAACCCTCAGCTGTTGCGCCGCTTTTCCCACATTAGTTTTTTCTAGGGACATTTGTCAAAAAATAACGGTGTCAATTGTGTGATTACTTATTTCTCGCGCTGTATTTTGTTTCCGCAGAATTTTTATATTTGTTTAGGCTGTCGTGTGATGTATTTAGTGTTTTCCGTAGATAACTGCAAATAAATTGTTAAGTACATATTCTCAATTAGGTGAATATTTTCAATTGTTGCAATAAGATTCCAGATTTAGGAATTTTCACATAATTCAAATTGGGAAAGGAGTGCAAAAGATAGAGGGAGTTTGTACATTACTTCAGATTGGGTTCCATTAGAATATTTTGAATGAGCAGGAAGCAGACACCTATTTCACTCAATGGTTAAGTATTTTGCAACTTGGTTGGAGACTTGAGAAGAAATATGGCTCTAGCTTGCAAGATTGTTTGATCAAGTCCAGATGACAACTTGATGACAGGTTGAGGCACCTTGATATCTAGTACCAATACATGGTATAAGAAGAGATTAGTGAAGCTCGTGTATATTTCCATTTATTAACATACAACAAATAGGCTAAAAAAACCTCTATCTCGGGGGAATTTTTTATTCTTTAGGGACAAGTTTGGACTTGTGGAGAACCCCTGTATTAGTGAGAGGGAGTATGAATCAAATTGTTAGTGACAACATGGGCATGTTCTAAACTGTTGATGAGTGGAAAATAGGGGTATGGCTCAGACTATTAGTAATAATAGGAGCATGACCCAGACTATTAATGAGTGGACAACAAAGGTATGGCTTGGAATGTTGGTGACATCAGAATCATTGCCTGAATTGTTGGTGAGATAGAACGAGAGACAACCATTCTTAAGAGGAATAGTCCTTGAGGCCTGGACACTCAATGGAGTGGGTGCATTTTCAACATCGTGGCCTAGAGTGAGGCATTTGGAGTTGGTACATGGGTGTCCCTAGGGTTTGACCATGGGTGATGGCAACCCTGGACAAGTCGGAGTACCATGAGGTGATGCAACCACCAAATCATGGGGACTAGTTGAGTGAGTACCATTGGTTAGAGAGTGCTAGCCTGGGTTGTGGTACATATTGGATAATGATGATGCTGATTTAGGTCAAGAGTGTTGACCTAGATGACGATGCTATTTATGAGTTGTACATTTTCTTAAAGAAATTTGTCAACATGAGAATGTCTAGATTATCATTATGAATACCTCCCTAGTTAAGAGGGAGTGTTGATTCTTGTAACTACGGTCAGTATTCATAATATTTTTTTCCTTGATGTATTTGTAAGCATGTTATTCATGCTTGAGTCAAAATAAAACAAAAAGAAAATTATAATAGACATGTTATTCATGTCGGTTGTAAAAAGGAAAAATTTGAATTTATAAAAGAATTTTTTTGGCTCCAAAGCGAAAAATTCAGCCTCCTCCTAGTCAAGTCGGCCCCCCTCAAAGGACCCAACCATTCTGATTAAGAATAGACTACTTATACGTGACATTTTTTCCTCCTCCAAGGTGAAAGAGACTCACATCTTTGAGGCAATTCACATCTCTCTATCGAAGACAATATGCATGTTCTAAGGCTAGAAGAAAAGGATGAATCTAAGGATTGAAGGACAAATTTAGAGGGATCAAACTTCTGTTGAGGGACCAAAATATTTCTGTGCTTTGTGGAAAAATCAAATCCTTGTGATGGATGAAAAGGGATAGGACAAAGCGCTTAATCAAAATTTCTGTGTTGGAAAAAAGGAGCAGGATTAAATGTTGGACCAAGTCTTTGTGAAGGGACTCAATTTTTCTATCGAAGAATCAAGTTCTATGATAGGAAGAAGGCATAATTCTAAACATATCTATTCAGAGGGAAAATGACTTGACACGGAGGATGGACCAAGTTTGACCTAGTTATTGACTAATATGTATCTTTGTTGATTCAAAAAATTTCTCTATTGAAAATATTGTTGGGTTTTTTCCCATTTGGGTTTTCCCAGGGTGATTCTTGTGTTGTTTGTGTGGTTGTCTCTTTATGATCCTTACTGTCTTAAATGTTATAATGTTGATATCTTATCTGTAATTTTCTCAAATATCAAATGTTTCAGGTGTGGTGAGCTTGGTCACTATGCTACGAAGTGCCCTCTTAGGAATAAGGAAAAGGTAGAGAAACATGATTAGCAGGTTGCATCCATAGAGATCGAGGAGGAGGATTTTTCCATGATTTCCCACATACCTCCAGGGGAGAGGTGGGGTGATCTAGTACTGTAGTTCCAGAGAGCTGCAAATGGGCAAGATCCTTGACGAGTCAAAATCTTGGATCAATACCTTTCTACGGGAGCCCATATCAGAAGTAGCATGATGGACCAGTGTCAGTTGGTGTAGAGGAGTTCCAAAGTGACAGTTGCAGCATCTGTGAGCGCTAGAGACTGAGCAACGTAGAGAAGAATTGGTAGTAGTGCAGTTGGCACAATGTAGAGTCAGCAACAACACAAAGGCTTCAAAGGGTCAGCGCAAAGACCATTAGTAGTTGGAACTCCAGTGACAGATGCATCATGTTGAACACAGTTGGTTCAATGTTTTGGATGTTTTTCTATTGCAACAACAACAAAGTTGCAGTGCAGATGCAGTTGGCAGCAACATGTAGAGTCAACAACAACACAGATGCAAATTTTATGCAATAGTTGGTGGGAAGTGATGTCAAATATTAACAGCGTAGAGGGAGATGATATAAAGTTAGGGTGATGCTTCAACAAATCGCATTACTAGAGCACATTCCTTGCTAAGAGGAAGTGTTGATTTCTGGTAGCATTTGATGTGCTCTAGCCTCAAGAATTTGTAGGGAGGCTAGGACATATGCATTCTCCAAGACCCAGAAATCGTTTTGAGAAATTCCATCCGGAGACAATATAATTAAAATAATTAATTATTTTTATTGGATGAATAAGTCTAAACTTAGGAAATTAAAATAATTAAAGGGTATTAATTAAACTAGGTGTGAATATTCTAAAAAAATATGGAGATCGTGTCAAGATTATCTGAGCCATTAATTAGGACTTAATCTGGGCCATTTATTGTTCAATGAGAAGATTGTAAGAGGGAGCTTGATGGGCACTTGGAGAACACATCGAGTGAGAGAACTAGAGATTGAATTCTGAAGAGAGCAGTGCAATAGTTTTTGGAGGAGTGATCAATTTGATTTCTTGCAGTGACGGGTAGGGATAGTGGCTAGTGAAATCTTTCCTGATCCGGTGAATACAAAGAAGAGAAGGAAGAGTGAGATCCAGAGAGGCAACGTAGAGCCATGCTTGGTAGTGCAGAGCCACGTTGAGGTTGTGCAAAGCCTGAGAAGAGATCCACAGTTTTTCTAAGGAGCAGTCCAAATCTAGTACCGAGAGCCGGGGTGTGAGACCAAAGGGTCAGAGATCTGAGCATCCAGCCAACAAATCGATCAGCCAAAGGTGTGAGGCAGTCCTTATGAGTTGTGACGCAGAGGGAGCGTAGTGACCGTGTAGAGGTAGCTTGGGGCTAGCCATTCAGATGATGGATCAGTGTTAGATTGCCATTGATAGTGTGAGGTTAATTCTCACTTCGTTTCTACCAGTTATATTCTCTGTATCGGATAGCGAGTAAGGAATCGAAAGATTTGTATTTAGAAACTACTACTTAATAATACAAACCCTTAGTTGTTTTACTATTTTTCCCGCATCAGGTTTTTTCTAGGGACATTTGTCCAAAAATAACGGTGTCGATTGTGTGATTACTTCTTTCCCGCGCGGTATTTTGTTTCTACAACATTTTTATATTTGTGTAGGTTGTAGTGTGATGTATTCAATTTTTGTTGTAGATAACTGCAAATGCATTGTTAAGTAAATATTCTCAATTAGGTGAATATTTTCCAGTTGCTACAATAGGATTCCAAATTTAGGAATTTTCACATAATTCAAATTGGGAAAGGAGTGAAAAATATATAGAGAGTTTATTCAATACTTAAGATTGGGTTCCATTAGAATATTTTGAATGAGCAGGAAACAAACATCTGTTGTACTCAGTGGTTAAGTATTTTTCAACTTGGTTGGCGATTTAGGAAGCAACATAGCTCTAGCTTTCAAGATTGTTTGATCAAGTGTAGATGACAACTTGATGAAAGGTTGATGCACCTTGTGTTGGGTGTGGAACCTGATTATATTGTTTATTTTGTATCACAGCATTGGACCCTTGTACCTTAATGGGCGGAAATGCTGCCTGTAATTAAACGCTGCCTGGGGTGTCCGCGTTCGTGACTTTACAGCCCCCCCCCCCTGGTGGGGGTTTTCGCGGGCAGCGCCCTCGAAGCTAAAAACAGATGTAAAATTGCCTTGTAAAAGTATAGTAATTTCTAGTCAATCTGGGGCGTTCATTAGGTGAATGATCTGACGATAGAAGTTATGTTTAGATTAGGGTTTTTTGCCCTAGAAGGCAACCCCTTGCTTTTATGAGGGCATTTTATTGCGGCTGTGTAGTGTATGTGTATTCTCGGAGCGAGAAACAGAGAGGGAGACTGTGAGAGAGAACAGAGGATATTACAGCGAATCTGCTGTAGGTTTTGTCTCTTCATTTTTTGCTGGATAATAGAAAGGAAGGACTGGCTGTTCGGGGTGGACGTAGCCCAAACTGGGTGAACCACATATATCTATGTCTCTCTAGTTTTATGTGTTTTGTGTGCTTTGATTTCTCGCGTATTTTATGTGTTTCATTACCTCGTAATATTTAATTTTCTAACAATTGGTATCGGAGCCTCGTTGAAACCTAGAAAAATCTCCGCTTCAAACACGGGGGAAAACCACCTTGGCCGGGACCTTAAGACAGCTCCTTTTCCGTTTGGTATGGTGGCTCCGACTGGATTTAAAGGACCAATTTCCTTGTAACTAAATGGATTGGATTGGATGGGTGGAAATGGGACTAAATTAACTGAAGTAAAACTATCTAATTTAAGCTAAATACCGATAAAGAAATTCTAACACTAACCTGGGTAATCATATGTGAATACAACTTAAAATTGTTCCAATTCAACAATAACCATTTCGAAGGAAACAACAACAGAGGGTTTGATTAAGGCGTTGGCGAAACTATATGAAAAACCCTCGGCCTCAAACACGGTATTTCTTATGAAACGTTTATTTAATATGAAGATGTCGGAAGGTGGATCTGTTGCAGACCATTTAAATGATTTTAATACAGTTACCAGTCAGTTACGTTCTGTAGGGGTAAACTTTGATGATAAAGTTAGGGCTCTTTTATTTTTGTGCTCATTGCCAGAAAGCTGGAATGGTTTAGTTATGGCCATTAGTAACTTTGTCTTTGGATCTAGTACTTTAAAGTTTGATGATGTTGTCGGTGCCATCCTTAGCGAGGAAATGCGACGGAAAAGCTCCGGTGAGACATCGCGTAATGCTTTGAGTGCAGAGACTAGGGGAAGAAGAATGGAAAGAGGAAAGAGCTTGGGATATCACAGTAAGTCAAGGAAAGGCAGATCCAAGTCTAGATCAGGGATAGTGTGCTGGAAATGCGGAAAGAAAGGACACCTAAAGAAAGACTGTAGATCTCGGAAGGGAAAAGAAGGAGACACACAGCAAGAAAACAATCATGAAGCAAATGTGAAAGGTGATGTGTTACAAGATGCTTTGATTCGTTCTTTCGAAAACGTTACTGATTATTGGGTTGTAGATTTAGGGGCCTCATTCCATGCCACATCTGATAAGAAATATTTTCATGACTATGTTCAAGGAGATTTTGGACAAGTCCGTTTGGGTGATGATAAACCCTGTAAAATTGTTGGAATGGGTAAGGTTTTTCTAAAACAATAGAATGGAAACCAATGGTTATTAAAGGAGGTAAGGCATGTTCCATATCTGAAGAAAAATCTGATTTCAACAGGGCAGTTAGGCAGTGAAGGTTGCATGAAAATTTTCACAGATAAAACTTGGAAGGTCACCAAAGGAGCGCTGGTAATAGCAAAAGGAGAAAAAGTTGGTACATTGTATTTATGCAATGGTATTTCTAACTCTGTTAATGCTTTAACTTCTAAAGGAGCAGATGCAACATTATGGCATCATAGGCTCAGACACATGAGTGAGAAGGGGATGAAGATTCTTCACTCAAGAAATTTGTTGTCGGGTTTGAAGAATGTTGATCTGGATTTCTGTGAGAATTGCATTTATGGAAAACAGAAGAGAGTCAGATTTATCAGAGTTGGGAAAGAAAAGAAGAGAGAAAAATTAGAGCTTGTGCATACAGATGTATGGGGACCTGCTCAGGTATCATCTCTTAGTGGCTCTTGTTATTATGTTACTTTTATTGATGATGCAACTAGAAAAACTTTGATTTATTGTATTCAGAATAAATCTGATGTATTTGATACTTTCAAGAAATGGAAAGCTTTGGTTGAAATTGAGACAGGAAAGAAGTTGAAGTGTCTGAGTTCAGACAATGAAGGTGAATATTGCAGCAAATATTTTGATAGGTACTGTTCAAAGCATGGAATTCGCAGAGAGAAGATAGTTCAAAGAACACTACAAGAAAATGGTGTGTCAAAAAGGATGAACAGAACAATCATGGAGCATGCAAGGTGCATGAGATTGCATGCAGGATTGCCTTTACAATTTTGGGCGGATGCTGTAGATACTACTGTTTATCTAATAAATAGAGGGCCTTCAAGTTCCTTGGATGGTGGCATTCTAGAGGAAGCATGGACAGGTAAAAAGGTAAACTAATTTTTTTTAAAGCCTTTTGGTTGTGAGGCATTTTTCCATATTAATAAAGAAAATAGAACAAATCTTGAGGCAAAATCAAAGAAATGTACCTTTATTGGATATGGTGTTAATGATTTTGGTTATCGCTTATATGATTATGAAAATCACAAGATCATTAGGAGCAGAGATGTCATATTCAATGAAAAGGTATTGTATAAGAATCAGTTGCAGGAAAAGAAATAGGAAAAAGAAAACAAAGAATACACAGTTCTTGATGAGATCACATAAAAGGTAAAGGTACCTGAAAATAATAATAATCAAGAGCCACAATAACAACAACATGCACCTCAAACACCTGAAAGTGGTGTTAGAAGATCTACCAGGATAAGTAGACCCCCTGAACGATACTCTCCTTCATTATATTATTTATTGTTGACTGATTCTGGTGAGCCTGAATGTTATGAAGAAGCAATGCAGGTTGAAAGCAGGAAGAAGTGGGAGCTAACCATGGAAGAAGAGTTGGACTCCTTAATGCATAACCAGACTTGGGACTTAGTTAGGTTGCCTACATGTAAAACTACATTACAGAATAAATGGGTTTACAGGCTGAAGGAAGAAGATGGAGGAAAACAGAGGTACAAAGCTAGAATTGTGATGAAGGGGTTTGCACAAAAGAAAGGTATTGATTTTGATGAAATATTTTCTCCTGTTGTTAAGATGACTTCAATCAAAACTATTTTAAGTCTTGTAGCAGCGGAAGATTTACATCTTGAACAGTTAGATGTAAAGACAACATTTCTCCATGGAGATTTGGAGGAAGAGATCTATATGCAGCAACTAGAAGGATATGAGGTCAAAGGGAAAGAAAAATTAGTGTGCAGGTTAAAGAAGAGCTTGTATTGCTTAAAACAGGCTCCAAGGCAGTGGTATCTAAATTTTGACAAGTTTATGTTTGAACAAGGTTATACTAGATGTCACAGCGATCTTTGTTTTATGCGAAAAGGAAAAATGATAGCGTATATTATATTGTTATTGTATGTAGATGACATGCTTGTGCAGGGTCTAACATGCAGGAAATAAATGTGCTCAAAAGAAAACTGGCAAATTCATTTGTAATGAAGGATTTGGGAGCTGCAAAACAAATCCTTGGTATGAGAATAACTAGAGATAGGAAAAATCGCAAATTAACTCTATCTCATAATGAGTACATACAAAAGGTGTTGAAAAGATTTAATATGCAGAATGAAAAACCAGTTAGTACACCTTTTGCTAGCCATTTCAAACTTAGTAAGGAGATGTGCCCGAAGACCCAAAAATAAATGGACTATGTCTAAAGTTCCATATGCATCAGCAGTTGGAAGCTTAATGTATGCAATGGTCTGCACAGGGCCTGATATTGCACATGTAGTGGGAGTTGTAAGAAGGTACATGAACAATCCAGGAAAAGAATATTGGATGGCAGTGAAATAGATTCTCAGATATTTGAGAGGTACCACAAATCAAGCATTATGCTTTGGTGGTTCAAACATTGATCTACATGGATATGTTGATGCAGATATGGCAAGTGACAGAGATAACAGGAGGAGCACTACAGGATATGTATTTACTGTAGGAGGAACAACTGTTATTTAGGTTTCAAAAATCCAAAGTGTTGTTGTACTTTCAACAATAGAAGCAGAATATGTTGCTGCTATAGAGGCTAGAAAGGAAATGATTTGGTTACAAAGGTTTATGGATGAATTGGGTAAGAAGCATGATATGGGCACGTTATACAGTGATAGCCAAAGCGCCATTCATCTTGAAAAGAACTCGGAATTTCATTCAAGGAATAAACACATACAGCTCAAGTACCATTTCATACGGTTAGTATTGGAAGATGGACAGTTAAAGCTGGAAAAGATACATACTAGCCAAAATCCTACAGATATTCTAACAAAAGTTGTAACCAAGGAGAAACTGATAACATGCTTAGTTTCAATTGGCCTTCAAGGATGACGATGAAGATGAGAAATAGCCAGGTCCAAAGAGGAGTCATTGTCCAGCAAATGAAGCAGCGATGGAGTTGCTACAATCAGTCTCCAAGTGGGATATTGTTGGGTGTGGAGTCTAATTATCTTGTTTATTTTGTATCACAGCATTGAACCCCTGTACCTTAATGGGGCGGCAACGCTGCCCGTAATTAAATGATGCCTGGGGCTTCTAGGGGTGGTGGCTACGACTTTATGGAGCCCCCCCTGGCGGGGGGTTTCGGGGGCAGCATCCCTAAAGCTAAAAACAAATGTAAAATTGCCTTGTAAAAGTATAGTAATTTCTATTCAATATGGGCCGTTCATTAGGCGGATGATTTGACAGTAGAAGTTATGTTTATTTTAGGGTTTTTTTCCCTAGAAGGCAACCCCTCGCTTTGTATGAGGGTATTGTATTGCGACTGTGTATTGCATGTGTATTCTCGGAGCGAGAAACAGATAGGGAGACTATGAGAGAGAACAAAGAATATTACAACGGATCTACTGTAGGTTGTGTCTCTTCATTTTGCTGGATAATAGAAAGGAAGGACTGGAGGTTCGGGGTGGACGTAGCCCAAACTGGGTGAACCACGTCTATCTGTGTCTCTCTAGTTTTATGTGTTTTGTGTGCTTGTGTTTTCCGCATATTTTATGTGTTTCATTGCTCTGTAATATTTAATTTTTTAACACCTTGATATCTAGTACCAATACATGGTATAAGAAGAGAGTAGTGAAGCTCATGTATATTTTCGCTGATGAACATACAACAAAATTTCTAACATAATCTGTATCTCGGGGGAATTTTGTATTCTTCAGGGACAAGCTTGGACTTGTGGAGAACCTCTCTATTAGTGAGAGGGTGTATGAATCAAATTGTCAGTGACAACAGGGGCATGGTCCAAACTGTTGATGAGTGGAAAACAAGGGTTTGGCTCAGTCTATTAGTAATAACAGGAGCATGACCTAGACTATTGATGAGTGGACAACAAAGGTATGACTTCGAATGCTAGTGACAACATGATCATTGCCTGAATTGTTGGTGAGATAGAACGAGGGAAAAATATTCTTAAGAGGAATAGTCCTTGAGGCTTGGACACTCAATGGAGTGGGTGCCTTTTCAACATCATGGCCTAGAGTGAGGCATTTGGAGTTTGTATATGGGTGTCCCTAGGGTTTGACCATGGGTGATGGAAACCCTGGACTAGTTGGAGTACCATGAGGTGATGCGACAACCAGATCATGAGGACTAGTTGAGTGAGTACCATTGGTTAGAGAGTGCTAGCCTGGGTTGTGGTACCTATTGGATAATGATGATGCTGATGTAGGTCAAGAGTGTTGACATATATGACGATGCTATTTATGAGTTATACATTTTCTTAAAGAAATTTTTCAACATGAGAATGTCTAGATTTTCATTATGAATACCTCCCTAGTTTAGAGGGAGTGTTGATTTTTGTAACTATGGACAGTATTCATAATTATTATTTTTTTCCTTGATGTATTTGCAAGCATGTTCTTCTTGCTTGAGTCAAAATAAAACAAAAAGAAAATTATAATAGACATGTTATTCATGTCGGTTGTAAAAAGGAAAATTTTGAATTTATAAAAGAATTTTTTTGGCTCCAAAGAGAAAAATTCGGCCTCCTCCTAGTCAAGTCGCCCCCCCTCAAAGGACCCACCCTTTCTACTTAAGAATAGACTACTTATATGTGACATTTTTTCCTCCTCCAAGGTGAAAGAGACTCACATCTTTGAGGCAATTCACATCTGTCTATTGAAGACAGTTTGCATATTCTAAGGCTAGAAGAAAAGGATGAGTCTAAGGATTGAAGGACAAATTTAGAAGGATCAAAATTCTGTTGAGGGACCGAAATATTTTTGTGATTTGTGGCAAAACAAATCCTTGTGATGGATGAAAAGGGACAGGACAAAGTGCTTAATCAAAATTTATGTGTTGGAAAAAAGGAGCAAGATGAAATGTTGGACCAAGTCTTTGTGAAGGGACTCAAGTTTTCTATGGAAGATTCAAGTTCTATGATAGGCTGAAGGCTTAATTCTAAACATATCTATTCAGAGGGAAAATTATTTGACAAGGAGGATGTACCAAGTTTTACCTAGTTATTGACTAAGATGTATCCTTGTTGACTTGAAAATTTTCTCTATTGAAAATATTGTTGGGTTTTTTCCCCATTTGGGTTTTCCCGGGGTGATTCTTGTGTTGTTTGTGTGGTTGTCTCTTTATGATCCTTACTGTCTTAAATGTTATAATGTTGATTTCTTCCGTGTAATTTTCTTATATATATATATATATATCAACACATTCTTCTTGCAATTGCGTGCAAAATGAACACATTCATGGCAAAAACTTGCATTTAAATGGAAGTTGATCATAATCAACTTCTTGTATGTGAAACCAATTGTCTAGGTTTAGATTTACTGTTTCTGGTAAACCCTCATCTAGGTCCACCTCCACAGATAGCCTAGCACTGGTTTGTTATCCTTCTTGTGGCCCAACTCGATCAATGCATTCCCCAAGGGCATTTCCTATATTGTTGAAAGTTTCCTTGTTCCAACAATGTAGTGGGAAGAAGGGAAGCTTGAACCATACCGAGACTGTTGTCAAAACATAACATTTAGGATTAAAATATGGACTCTAGCGGTCCAGATATAACCTTTGGGACCCCATGAAGTATGAGAAATTCTTGAAGATAAGATCTCGATCTACTTTGTCTTCGTAGAGGAAGGTGTAAAACCCTCGTCCATAAAATGACTTTGAAACCTTTTTTTTTAATCTGAGGTATCTAGTTCTTATTGATCGATGCTCACAATGATATCTGAGAGTGCCATAAGCCCATAAACCAACCAATAAGCCCTTGATCTGCAAGCTTCAAGGCCATTGATATGGATTGAGAGGCATGAGCCCCCACCTTTGGTATGTCGTTGATATTCTTTACAAATTTGGAGGATTTGGCCTTATGGAAATGTGACCCTCCACAACAACAAGGGTGTTGAATTTGTTGTCCAACATATATAGTCCTCTTAAAATTCCTTCTTAATCATTGTGCTTGTAGCATATTGACATCTTCCTATTAATTGTTGTCTATCATTGCCCAATACCCTCCTTAATTGTTGTGACTTGTCTATCACCTATCGATATATATTATATACTTATTAATTATTGTCTAACATTGCCCAGGGCCCTCCTTAGTTTTTGTGACCTGCCTATTTATCAACTGCAGTTTACCAACCCTACTTAATCACCATTTCATTGTCAAACTTTCAATGGGAACAATGATTTGGCTTGTAGGCAGTAGGCATCGAGGAATGATTGTGTGCTTGAGAATTGAGAATGGATAGTGACTTTTATATCAACTTTCAAGCTTCGTGTATGAGAGAATGAATGCGGGAATTAGGTATGAAAAGTTAGAGTATGACCAATGGTGTGAGATACGACTACGAGCAATAATGTGGGTAGAAGCACGAATGATGGAAAACAAACATTTTGATTGCTTTCATTCATATCTTTGGGGATTTGCCAAATTATTTTCCATCACATAAAATGCATTTAAAGGTTAATAACCTCTAACATCATGATAACATGTATGCAAACAAATGGCTAAATAATTTATATTCAAAGAAGCAATTAAACAAAAGTGATTTATCCTAATCCTAATGATGTGATTTATCTGAAAGTACTTTTATCTACATTATGGATCACAAAAGCCTTAGATCTAACAAAACAAAATAATGTCGAATTTCATTTCGAGAAAAGGTTAGAATTTAAACAATTAAGTGTGATTTTATAATGTTAGTAAGAATTTGAATACGTCATTTTATAGTATACATATGAGGAAGCTCTCTTAAGAATGTTTTGTAATTTGATTATAGTCATGTCAAAATTTTATTTGGATTTATTTCTTCACTTAAGAAAAATCAAAATACTAGTTTTTTAAGGGGTTTAAGATTTTGGTGTGCTTAATTTATTACTAACATGGTGTGCAGGTTCATCCTAACTCCCTTTGTATATTATGTCAAAGGATTTAACCCAGCGTGGAAGCATGATGATAAAGAGTATTTGAGTTCCTCAATCAAGGGAAAAGTTAAAATTTTAATTTCACAATTAAGGACTAGCTCCCATCATCTAAGATGTGAAACTGGTAGATGGGTGGTCCTAAAGAAGAGTGAGAAGTGGTCCCTAAAAAAGAGTGGGAAGAACAAACTTGCATCTTCTGCAGCGTAAGGGTCATAGAAACAAAATGACATTTTATCAAATAATGTGTAGCGTATGAAGTTATTCATCATCAATTTTATGACAGCCTAAAGGTGAACACTGTCAGTGAGCTCTTTTCGAGGAGACAAGACTTCACAAAACAACAAATTTCTTACTCAAGATCCATAACAACATAATCAAACATAGAGAAAACTACTAAATATGAATTAACTGAGAATGGGTAATCCCTTAGACGACAAGGTCTCATAGAGATAATTGAGCCGAGAGGCTCATTTAATAGCCCAGTGTGAGGGGATGTGTGTGTAGAAATTATACAAGATGAATGTATATTACCGGACTCTCCTGATCTAACAAATTAATCTTATGTTAAATACAAAATCCTTCCACTTAATTCTTTGCGGAAATTAAATCGCCAATTGCAAAACACATATGAAGCAAATCAATCGCAATTAACAAGAATGTTTTATCGGGAAAGCTTAAAGCTAAAAACCCCAACTATCATATATTATGTATATAAATGGAACATGTAACAATCTCATACAAAGCTTAGTAAATCAAGCTCTCAGTACAATCAACAATCGTCACACACTGTCATGCATAAATTTTCATATCTATGCACCAATTTCTTGCCTCCTGACAGCCTGCCTCCACTGTGCAATCCCTGTTGAAGAAGATCCCTGAATGATTTCGATCTTGCCTTGCCTTGACTACAAAATCCTCATTGGCAACTCTAATGTGTGTTAGATGCATTGAATGCATCACTATAGTCACAACAGATATTCCATCTCATCATTTCACCTATCTCTCCATTGGGTCTCCACTTGAACTAACATGCAAGTAGTTAATTGCTGTATTTGTTCAGTTGCAAGTGAGTCTCTAGTTGTGAATTAATTAAATAATTAATTCACTAAACTCTCACAAGTGTATCTTCAGTTAGAACTAGATACAACTATCACAACTGAGTTTAACTCACTTAACTGAGTTAAACTAAATAACAACTCCCATAACTACTCTTCCAACTCTGTCACAACTTGCCACTATCAGTTATAACTGAGTCCTCCATGCATGAGTCACCAACCACCCTAGGAATTGCGTAATTCCTTCAGCCCACTGATGTGCCACACCTGTTCACTGAAATAAAGTGCTCCAACAGAATAAGTTGATATTTAGAGTTTGATTATTATTAAGGGCTAATAATAATTGACATGCATCTATTTTTAGATTAACAATCTATAAATAGACTTCGCCCAATCTTCTAAAAATAGAAATTCATCCAAAGATAGAATTTTCTCAACCATCTAGAATCAACATCCTGCTAACTTTAGAATATGCTTACCATTCTAAAAATAGACATACACCTAAAAATAGCCTGCGGGCCCCACTTAGTGAAGGTGCTTTATTTTCATTATGCTCATCATCTTGTTGAATCTCAACACTCCCTCTCAACGAGATAGGGATTATCCTTCACCCTGATCCTGTCTCTATGGTATTCGAATTTTCTCGTGGTGAGTGCCTTCGTCAGAATATCTACATCCTGATCTCCCGTAGGAATGTACTGAAGCAACATGATCTTTTGCTGCACACAATCTCTGATATGATGATACCGGATATTTATATGCTTAGATCTATCATGAAACACAGGATTAATCGAAATTTTAATGCAACTCTGATTATCACAATGAATCACTATAGGATCTAAATGAGAACTGAACAAACCGACCAGGATCTTCCTCATCTAGATAGCCTCACATGCAGCTTGACTTGCTGCCATGTATTCTGCTTTCGCTGAACTGAGTGCCACGGATATTTGTTTCCTGCTGTACCAAGAAACTGCTGTAGATCCGATACTGAAAACCCCTCCCGATGAGCTCTTTTTTTCTGTTGAGCTTCTTTCCCAATCTGCATCCGTGAAGCCATGTACTAAGCTGGTTCATCGCATAGCGTATGTCCAATCTTGTATTAAATAAATACATGAGCGAACCCACCAACTGTCGATAGACAGTGGCATCCACTACCTCTGCTGATGTAGCATCCTCTTTCCTCCAATTTCTTGGAAGAGGAGTATCCATGGGCTTGCAGTCCTGCATGTGAAACTTACCAAGTATCTCCCGAGCATACTTTCCTTGAGACACAAACAGTTCACCTTCTTGCTGCCATATTTCCAATCCAAGGAAATAATGAAGGAGGCCCAAATCCTTCATCTCAAACTCCTTTGCAAGATCCTCCTTGCATGAGTGTATCAACTGCTCATCACCCGTTAGTATTAAATCATCAATATAAAGAACAATGATTAAAATCTTACCCTCCACCACAATTTGGTATAGGCTTGCATCCGCCTCACTCTTGGTGAAGCCAAGTCTAGTGAAATAGTTGTCGATCCGTGTGTACCAAGCACGGGGTGCTTGCTTCAGCCCATACAACACTCTTTTGAGTCTGCACACATGCGACTCATTGTTGAAGATCTCAAATCCTTCAGGCTGCTCAATGTATACTTCTTCCTCAATGATCCCATTAAGGAACGCAGTCTTCACATCCATCTGATGAATGTGCCAACCCATCTGCACTAAGAGAGCAAGGATGGTCCTTATGGAAGAATACCGTGCGACAGGTGCAAAGGTTTCTTCATAACTAATCCCCTCAATTTGTGAGAAGCCCCAAGCAACAAATCTTGCCTTATACTTCTCGACACTCCCATCAACAACTTGCTTTACCTTGTAGATCCATCTTGAACCTACCATTGATTTACCAACCGGCCTTGGAAAAATCTCCCAAGCGTTGTTTGTGACAATGGAGTCATACTCCTCCACCATGGCATCTACCCATGTGGGCTCCTGCGCTGCTTCCTCGAAGGAAGATCGCTCTGTCATGATACACTTGATCATGAGAGCCATGTATCCAGTGAATCGGTTAGGTGACCGTCTTTGTCTGTGCTGCAAAGTAGGGACTCCTACATTCTATGCCGCATCAAGCTTTAGCCTCTCAAATCCCTTCTGCCAGTTCTGATGTTTGGCTCTGTGTGAGTGGACTCCTCCACTCCATGATCCTCCTCTTGTAGCTGATCCACATCTTGAGGCTCATCTTTGGGAACCAAAAGTTCCTACTCTGCATGCAAGTGTAGCTCCCTCTCAAGCGACAACTTCTGTAGAAATTTGATAATTGATATGTTATACATCGAGATTCTCCTGATCACACAATATTTTAACTTCATGCATAATACATAATCTCTTCTACCATTGATCATTAATTGTGGAAATAAAAACAATCGCATGCGCACATTAAAACCATAAACAATCACACATATGAACACAATATTTTATGGGAAAGCTTAAAGGCGAAAACCCCCAATATACGTATCTTATATGTCATAGAGATCATGTAACAATCATTATACAAAGCTCCTCACAAGCTCTCGGTACAATCTCCAATTGCTACACACTAATCAAGCCGTCTAGCAAATTACCGCCTTGATCTCTACCACACGATAACTGCTAGCTCTGCTGCCAATCCTTGTTGAAGAATGGGTCCCAGAATGACTCGAATTAATTCGTACTTGCTAACGCAATCCTCATTGGCATCTCCATCAATGTGTGGTGCAAACTCATGCACCAGTATAGTCACAACTGATAGTCACACTGCTCTTTCACCTACCTCTCCACTGGTCTCCACTGAAACTGTCCATGCACTGTAGTTAAATGATGTATTCTTTAGTTGATTAATGAGTTAATAATTAGTGAATTAATTAATAATTAATTCACACCACTCTCACTAGTGTATCAATCAGTTAGACTAGATACAACTAGCTCAACTATGTTTAACTTAGTTAAACTAAACACAACTCCATCAACTACCTCAATAACTCCACCAAAAGTTGTCAAATGAGTTCTAACTGAAGTATCCATGCAATAGCTCCACTTAACCCTCGGGAATAGTGTAATTCCTTCTGTCAGCTCCTGTGCCACATCTGTGCACTTAACTGAAGTGCTCCAAGAGAATAAGATAATGTTTATAGTCCAAATATTATTAAGAGCTAATAATATTCGACATATCTATTTTTAGACTGGCAATCTAAAAATAGATTCCGCCCAATATGTCTAAAAATAGAAGTCCATCTATTTTTTTCGACTTGACCAACCATCCACAAATAGCATCCTGCAACTCATAGAACATGATCCATATGTCTAAAAATAGACTTTGCGCCAAAAATAGCCTGCGGGCCCACTTAGTGAAGGCAACTCCTAAGCTCGTCATCTTGTTGCAATCTCAACACTCCCTCTCAATAAGATAAGGATTATCTGCCACCCCTATCCTGCCCCTGTGGTATTCTAATTTTCTCCTGGTGAGCGCCTTCGTCAAGATATCAGCATCCTGATCCTCCGTGGGAATGTATGAAAGTAACATGATCTTTCGTTGCAGACAATCTCTGATATGTTGATACCGGATGTCAATGTGTTTAGATCTATCATGAAATACTGGATTAACCGAGAGTTTGATGCAACTCTGATTATCACAATATATCACAGTAGGATCTAAGTGTGAACCGAGCAACCCGACTAGGATCTTCCTCATCCATATAGCCTCGCATGCAGCCAAACTCGTTGCCATATACTCGGCCTCTACTGAAATGAGTGCCACAGATCTCTGCTTCCTGCTGTACCAAGAAACTGTTGTCGACCCGATACTAAAAATCCCACCAGATGTGCTCTTTCTGTCCTTTGGGCTTCTTGCCTAATCTGCATCCATGAAGCCACACAACTTCACCTCATTCGAATGTCTGTACCATAATCCATATCCCGATGTGCCTCTGAGATATCTCAATACATGCTTGTCTGCCTTCCAAAAGAGCTTGGTAGGCTTAACCATAGATTTTGAAAGCTGGTTAACAGCATAGCATATGTCGGGTCGTGTATTAACCAGATACATAAGCGACCCCACCAACTGTCGGTGAACAGTGGCATCCACTACCTCTGCCGATGTAGCATCCTCTTTCCTCCAACCACCAGGAAGAGGAGTGTCGATAAGCTTGTAGCCATGCATGTTGAACTTCTCCAGTATCTCTCGGGCATAATTGTCTTGAGACACAAACAATCCATCACTGTGCTACCAAATTTCCAATCCCAGGAAATAATGAAGGAGGCCCAAATCCTTCATCTCAAACTCTTTTGCAAGATCAACCTTGCAAGAGAGTATCAACAGTTCATCACTCGTCAAAATCAAATCATCTGCATAAAGTACAATGATCAGCAACTTACCCTCCACCACAATCTGGTATAGGTTCGGATCCGCCTCACTCTTGGAGAATCCAAGTCCGGTGAAATAATTGTCTATCCGTGTGTACTAAGCACGAGGTGCTTGTTTCAACCCATACAACACTCTCTTGAGCCTGCACACATGTGACTTGCTGTTGAAGATCTCGAAACCTTTGGGCTGCTCTATGTACACCTCCTCCTCAATCACTCCGTTGAGGAACGCAGTCTTCACATCCATATGATGAATGTGACACCCCATCTACGTTGAGAGAGCAAGAATCGTCCGTATGGAAGAATACCTTGCGACAGGTGCAAAGGTTTCCTCATAATCGATCCCCTCAATCTGTGAGAATCCTTGGGCAACAAATCTTGCCTTGTACTTCTCCACACTCCCGTCAACTGCTTGATTCACTTTATAGATCCATCTCGAACCCACCACTGATTTCCCTTCCGGCCTTGGGACAATCTCCCATACACTGTTTCTGACAATCAAATCATAGTCTTCCACCATGGCATCTACCCATGCGGGATCCTCCACAGCTTCCTTGAAAGAGGATGGATCTGTCACGATACACTTGCTCATAAGCGCCATGTATCCAGTATACCGGTTAGGTGACTGTCTCTGTCTGCGCTGTGATGTAGGTGCTCCTACAACCTTCTCTGCATCTTGAGCCAGTCGCTCAGCTTCAATAGTGCGTTTCCACCCTCTGATGGTTGGTGTTGCATGAGTGGTCTCTTCCACTCCATGAACCTCCTCTTGTGGTTGATCCACATCCTGAGGCTCATCCTTAGGAACTAACATCTCCTCATCTGCTTGAAAGTGTGGCTCCCTCTCAAGTGAACACTACATGGCTTTCTCCTCATGAAATTTGATATCCCGTCGCACAACAGTCTTGCGACTATCTGGCAAATACACACGATAGTTGTGGGGTGTATCAGTGTACCCCACAAATATCCCAACCTCTGCAGTCGGCTCCAGCTTCTTCCTGGCATCCTTAGTCACATGAATGTAAACAGGTGAGCCAAAAATCCTCAAATGGGAAATATCAGGCCTCTTACCAGAAAACGCCTCCTCGGGTGTACTCATGCCAAGTATCCTGTGAGGACAACAATTTTGCACATAAACCGCAATATTGCATGCCTCAGCCCACAAGTGTATGGGAAGGCCCTGATCATGCAACATCGCCCGTGCAGCACCCATGATCGTTTTGTTCTTCCGCTCAGCAACCCCATTCTGCTGTGGGTTATGAGGTGCTATGAGCTCTCTTCGAATTCCTTATGCGCTGCAAAATTCCTTGAATTTTCCAGAGATGAATTCACCACCATTGTCGCTCCTAAGAGCCTTCACCTGCTTCCCCAATTATTTCTCAACCAGTGCCTTGAACTCACAGAACTTTGAGTATGTCTCACTCTTCTTCTACATGAAGAAGATCCAACACTTCCAAGAAAAATCATCAACAAATATCACATAGTACTTATGCTTTGCTATCAAAGCTACTGAGAAAGGTCCACACACATCTGTGTGAATTCTCTCAAAGATCAGCGTGGCGCGACTATCCTTCTCGTGAAAGGTGGCTTTCACAAATTTTCCCAAGGTACATCCCTTGCACTGATCTGACTGCGCAAGAGTACCCTTAGGAAGCCTAGTAGAAATCTGCTGCAGTATCTTCAAAGCTCCATGGTGAAGGTGGCCCAATCTCCTGTGCCACAGCTCGCCCTCATCCCGGCTGACCACTCCTTCTACCTTGCCTGCCATTGCTGCGCAGCCATCTACCTGAAATTGATAAAGGTTCTTAACTCGAACCCCTATCCTCCGGGTTTCACCAGTTTCCTTACTATGCAGGAAAGCATTTCCCTCGCTAAAGACAACATCATATCCCTTGTCTTCTAACATGGCCACAGAGATAAGATTCTTCTTCAATCCTGGAACATGCATCACTTCCTTCAATACGAAGGGTTTACCAGACTCCCTCTCAAAGGAAATGGTACCGATACCGATCGCATTGTATCTACCATCATTGCCCATCTCGATGTGCACTCCAAGATCTTTCTCATCCAGATCAGTAAAGAAATATTTGTCTCCTGTAATGTGAAAAGACGCACCACTGTCAAGAAACCACACTGAACCCATCATATTGAGACCAAGCATGCGATCAGTGAAAAATCCAGCTCAAACTGCGAGGCTAAGGCCTCTCCAGCTGCAGATCCAGTAGCCTGCTTATTTTTCTTCTTCTGTGGACAATTAGTCGCGTAATGTCCGTGTTGGTGACAGTGAAAGCACTTCACCTTGGACATGTCTTGCTTCTTGCCTTTCGCACCGGATTGAGAAGCATTCTTCTTTCTCTTCCCCTTCCTTGCTTTGGCAACCAAAGCGCAATTTTCTTCATATGAGTTCTTTGATGAAGATCTGTCCCTGGTACTTCGCCTTATCTCCTCTTGCACAAGATCTGACCAAAGTCGCTCCCATCCTGGTAATTTCTCCCGAACATTGACAGAGTCCTGATAGGAATGCCAACTCTTCGGAAGCCCAAGGAGAGCCAAGATCACCAAGTCCTCGTCATCTACAGTCACCCCCACACTTCCCAACTCATCCTTGCATTGGATGAACTTCGTGAGGTACTTGGGCATACTGTCGCCTTTCTCCATTTTATGTTCTTGAGTTTATCCTTGAGTGCCAACTTCCTCTGGTCGCTCTTGCTTTGGAATAAATCTGTCAAAACTTTCCACATCAAGAATGGAGAAGCCTTAACATGAAGGCTGGACACTATGTGATCCTTTACACCTTCCAACAGAATTCTTCGACACTTTGTTGTCTTCTTTTGCCATGCGTCAAGTGCGGCAACATCGCTAGAAGCAGGTTTTGGAATTTTTGCATCTATGAACTTCTTCAACCCATTGTCATCCAGCACCGCCTCCATCCTGTCCTTCCATGCAATATAATTCGAGCTTCCCTCAAGGGCATACTCCAATCGCAATTCATTGAAAGACATCTCAACTTCGTGTTGAGATTGCAACAAGATAATGAGCTTAGTGGAAAGAAGTCGCATTCACTAAGTGGGCCCGCAGGCTATTTTTGGCGCAAAGTCTATTTTTAGACTATGTCTATTTTTAGACATATGGATCATATTCTATGAATTGTAGGATGCTATTTGTGGAGGGTTGGTCAAGTTGGAAAAATAGATGGACTTCTATTTTTAGACATATTGGACGGAATCTATTTTTAGATTGCCAGTCTAAAAATAGATATGTCGAATATTATTAGCTCTTAATAATATTTGGACTATAAACATTATCTTATTCTCTTGGAGCACTTAAGTTAAGTGCATAGATGTGGCACAGGAGCTGACAGAAGGAATTACGCTATTCCTGAGGGTTAAGTGTAGCTATTGCATGGATACTTCATTTAGAACTCATGTGACAGAGTTTAGTGGAGTTGATTGAGGAGTTAATGGAGTTGTGTTCAGTTTAACTAATCTAAACATAGTTGAACTAGTTGTATTTAGTCTAACTGATTAATACACTAGTGAAGAGTGGTGTGAATTAATTATTAATTAATTCACTAATTATAAACTCATTAATCAACTAAATAATACATGATTAACCCGGTTCATGGACGAGTTTTCGGTGGTCATTGGTGCGAGAGATAGGTGAAAGAGCGAGGTTAACTATCGGTTGTGAATATATTGTTGCTTATTTGCAGCAACCCGGTGATAAACCAATGAGGATTGCGCGATTAAGGCTGGAGCAATTTCAAAATTGTTATGAGCCATTCTACAACATTGATTACGCAATAGAGGCAGGCTATCAGGTGGCAGATATTGGAGCATGTGTTTTGCAAGATCTAGCTTGATTAGTGTGTAGAAATTGGAGATTTTACTGAGAGCTTGTGAGGAGCTTTGTATAATGATTGTTACATGATCTCTATGACATATAATATACATATAGTTGGGGTTTTCAGCTTTAAGCTTTCCCATGAAATACTATGTTCATATGTGTGATTTTTTATTTTTTATTTTTTATTTTTTTATTTTTTTATTTTTATTTTTATTTTTATTTTTTTATGGTTTTAATGTGTGCATGCAATTGATTTTATTTCCGCATGTAATGATCAATGGTAGAAGAGATTATGTATTGTGCAGGAAGCTAAAATAGTGTGTGTTCAGGAGAATCTCGGTGAATAATATATCAGTTATTCAAATTTCTACACTTCGACACCAAGAAAACACTGCTGCAAATTCGAATTCCACCAGCTCAAAACTCAACTGCTTCAATGTTTTGCAATTGCTCCAATGATCAATATCGCTTTGATACCATGTAGAAATTTGAATAAATGATATGTTATCCATCGAGATTCTCCTGATCACACACTATTTTAACTTTATGCACAATACATAATCTCTTCTACCATTGATCATTAATTGTGGAAATAAAAACAATCGCATACACACATTAAAACCATAAACAATCACACATATGAACACAGTATTTCATGGGAAAGCTTAAAGTTGAAAACCCCCAACTATCTGTATATTATATGTCATAGGAATCATGTAATACTTCTCTGAAGCTCCTCACAAGCTTCATTTAATCTCTAATTGCTACACTAATCAAGCCCGATCTAACGAATCACACTCAATCTACACAAATGCTACTCACAATCTTCTTGAAGAATGAATCCTAAATGAACTCAATTAGTCAGCCTTGCTCACGCAATCGATTAGCATCTCCGATCAACGTTATTTGCAAATCATGCAATATAATCCTGGCCCACTCTTTCCTCCCTCTCCTTAGTCTCCAGCTGCTTCTCACTCTGCTTAATAGTCAATGATGTATTCTTTAATTGATTAATGAGTTAATAATTAGTGAATTAATTGATAATTAATTCACACCACTCTCACTAGTGTATCAATCAATTAGACTAAATACAACTAGCTCAACTATGTTTAACTTAGTTAAACTGAACACAACTCCACCAACTACCTCAATAACTCCACCAAACTCTGTCACATGAGTTCTAACTGAAGTATCCATGCAATAGTGCCACTTAACCCTCAGGAATAGCGTAATTCCTTCTGTCAGCTCCGGTGCCACATCTGTGCACTTAACTGAAGTGCTCCAAGAGAATAAGATAATGTTTATAGTCCAAATATTATTAAGAGCTAATAATATTCGACATATCTATTTTTAGACTGGCAATCTAAAAATAGATTCCGCCCAATATGTCTAAAAATAGAAGTCCATCTATTTTTTTTGACTTGACCAACCATCCACAAATAACATCGTGCAACTCATAAAATATGATCGACATGTCTAAAAATAGACATAGTCTAAAAATAGACTTGCGCCAAAAATAGCCTGCGGGCCCACTTAGTGAAGGCGACTTCTTCCACTAAGCTTATAATCTTGTTGCAATCTCAACAACTTCATGGCTTTCTCCTCATTGAATTTTATATCCCGTCGCACCGCAGTCATTCGACTGTTTGGCAAATACACACGATAATTATGGGGTGTTTCTGTGTACCCCACAAATATCCCAACTTCTACAGTCGGCTCCAGCTTCTTCCTGGTGTCCTTAGTCACATGAATGTAAACAAATGAGCCAAAAATCTTTAAATGAGAAATATCCAACTTCTTACCAGTAAAAGCTTCTTTAGGTGTACTCATGCCAAGTACTCTACGAGGACAACGGTTTTGCACATAAGCCACAGTGTTGCATACTTCCGCCCACAAGTGCATTGGTAGGCCCTGGTCATGCAACATAGCTCATGCAACACCCACAATCATTCTATTCTTCCTCTCTGCGACCCCATTCTGCTGTGGGTTATCAGGCGCTATGAGTTCTCTTCAAATTCCTTCTTTTCTACAGAAGTCTTTGAATTCGTTTGAGATATATTCACCACCATTATCGCTCCACAGAGCCTTCACTTGCTTCCCCGACTCCTCCACCAATGATTTAAACTCAGAAAAATTTGAGAATGTTTGATCCTTCTTCTGCATGAAGTAGATCCAACATTTACGAGAATAGTCATCAACAAATATAACATAATACATGTGTTTCGCTGTTGAAGCAACCAAGAAAGGTCCACACACGTCTACGTGAATTCTCTCCATGATCACCAAAGCATGGTTCTCCTTCTCATAAAAGGTAGTCTTCACAAACTTACCCATAGTACATCCCTTTAACTGATATGACTGCGCAAGAGTACCCTTGGGAAGTCCATTAGAAATCTGCTGCAAAATCTTCAAGGCGCCATGGTGAAGATGGGCCAATCTCCTGTGCCATAATTTGCCCTCATCCCGGCTCACCACTTCTTCTACTTTTCCCATCACTGCAACACAACCATCTACCTCTAGCTTGTAGAGATTCTTAACTCGAATCCCTATCCTCTTGGTTTGACCTGTTGTTTTATGTTGCAGGAAATCTTTTCCCTCGCTGAAAACAACGTCATAACCTCTGTCCTCCAACATCGCAACCGAAACCAAGTTCTTCTTCAGACCTGGAACATGCATAACATCTTTCAACAGAAATGGTTTACCTGAATCCCTTTCAAAGGTAATGGTTCCAATGCCGGTCGCACTGTATCTACCATCATCACCCATCCCTATATGCATTTGGAGATCTTTCTCCTCCAAGTCACTAAACAACTCCTTGTCTCCCGTCATGTGGAAGGAAGCAACACTATTAAGATACCACACCAATACCACTGTGCTTGAAAACAAACATGTGATCAAGGAGAAATCAAGTTCAAATTGCGAGGTAAGGGCCTCACCAGCTGCAGCTCCAACAACCTTCTTGTTCTTCTTTTTCTGTGGGTAGTTAGTGGCAAGATGCCCATGTTCGTGACAATGAAAACACTTCACTTTGGACAAATTCAGCTTCTTGCCTTTAGACTCGGATTTTGGATGGGATTTCTTCCCCTCCCCTTTCCTTGCTTTGGCAGCCAAAGCGCAATTCTCTTCATCATCATTATCTCCTCCTGCACTAGATCTGACCAAAGTCGCTCCCAATCTGACAGTTTCTCTCGTCCATTGATAGAGTCCTGATAACTATGCCAACTCTTGGTAGCCCAAGGAGAGCCAAACTCACCAAGTCATCATCCGCAACTGTGATTCTCACACTCCCCAGCTCATCCCTACATTGGACAACTTCGTGAGATATTTTGGAATATTGTCGCCCTTCTCCATTTTGATTTTTTCTGAGCTTATCTTTCAGCGGCAATTTCCTATGGTCGCTGCTGCTTTGGAAAAGATCTGTCAAAGCCTTCCACATTGCAAATGGAGTGGCTTTCCCGTGAAGGCTTGACACAATATGGTCTTTCACACCTTCCAACATAATTCTTCTTGTATTTGCTATTTTCTTTTGCCAGGCGTCAAATACTGCAGCATTCGCCGAAGTGGGCTTAGGAACATTGCTATCGATGAACTCCTTCAGACCATTATCTTCAAGCACCGCCTCCATGTCCTTCCAGGCAATGTAGTTGGAGCTACCTCAAGTGCATACTCCAACCACAACCCATTGAAAGCCATTTCAATGAATACTCAACTGTCGCACCAATAAATTCTTACAGCAAATTCAAATTATCCACCAACACAAAACTCAACACCGCTTTAATATTGCAATCTACAGTGATCAACACTGCTCCGATACCATGTAGAAATTATACAAGATGCATGTATATTACCGGACTCTCCTGATCTAACAAATTAATCTTATGTTAAATACAAAATCATTCCACTTAATTCTTTGCGGAAATTAAATCGCCAATTGCAAAACACATATGAAGCACATCAATCGCACATAACAAGAATGTTTTATCGGGAAAGCTTAAAGCCAAAAACTCCAACTATCATATATTATGTATATCAATGGAACATGTAACAATCTCATACAAAGCTTAGTACATCAAACTCTCAGTACAATCAACAATCGTCACACATTGTCATGCAGAAATTTGCATATCTATGCACCAATTTCTTGCCTCCTGACAACCTGCCTCCACTGTGCAATCCCTATTGAAGAAGATCCCTAAATGAATTCGATCTTGCTTTGCCTTGACTGTGCAATCCTCATTGGCAACTCCAATGTGTGTTAAATGCATTGAATGCATCACTATAGTCACAACAAATAGTCCATCTCACCCTTTCACCTATCTCTCCACTAGGTCTCCACTGGAACTGACATGCAAGTAGTTAACTATTGTATTTGTTCAGTTGCAAGTGAGTCTCTAGTTGTGAATTAATTAAATAATCAATTCACTAAACTCTCACTACTGTATCTTTAGTTAAAACTAGATACAACTAGCACAACTGAGTTTAACTCACTTAATTGAGTTAAACTAAATAACAACTCCCATAACTACTCTTCCAACTCTGTCACAACTTGCCACTATCAGTTATAACTAAGTCCTCCATGCATGAGCCACCAACCACCTTAGGAACTGTGTAATTCCTTCAGCGCACTGATGTGCCACACCTGTTCATTGAAATAAAGTGCTCCAAGAGAATAAGTTGATATTTAGAGTCTGATTATTATTAAGCGCTAATAATAATCGACATGCATCTATTTTTAGATTAGCGATCTATAAATAGACTTCGTCCAATCTTCTAAAAATAGAAATTCATCCAAAGATAGAATTTGCTCAACCATCTAGAATCAACATCTTGCTAATTTTAGAATATGCTCACCATTCTAAAAATAGACATACACCTAAAAATAACCTGCAGGCCCCACTTAGTGAAGGTGCTTAATTTTCACCAAGCTCATTATCTTGTTGAATCTCAACAGTGTGTCTGTCCATCCCCTTTAAAATAAAAATTATGACTTCACAAAACAACAATTTTTTTACTCAAGATCCACAACAACAAAATCAAACATAGAAAAAATACTAAATATGAATTAACTGAGAATGGGTAATCCCTTAGACGACAAGGTCTCGTAGAGATCATTGAGCCGAGAGGCTCATTCTATAGCCCAGTGTGAGGGGATGTATGTTCGTCCATCCCCTTTAAAATAAAAATTATGTTCTAATTAGAAAAATAATGTTTGCTAATTAGAAATAAAACAATGAAAATTAACACATTATATTTTGAATTATAAAAAAATGAGTTGTCTTTAGTGCGACTTTTTGAAGGCTATTCTGGTGGGATTTTTTGGTATAATTTCTCTAAAATTGAAAATAGAGGTTTGATGGGTAACCTTGCACAATGAAAATGCCCTAGGGGTTTTTAGGGTGCTGTGAAAAAACCAATTTAAATAACAAATCAAGATTTTGCCTTAGATTTTTTCACAGGATTCCAGCACCAAAAACTCCACAAAATCACATTAAAAACAACTCCATAAAAAAAATTACATGTGAAAAAAATTGATCCCTCTAAACTCATATTAAATCAGTAATAATTAAGATGAAGCTATACTAGTTAAAAACCTTTAATTCATTCTCTTTGTTGTATATTATGTCTTCATCGTGTTCCTCCTATGTTCGTCGAAGATGATAAGGATTCGAGAGGTCACATTGGTCTCCCTCGAGTCATAGCTCTACATTCAACGCCCTTGTTGTGGGACGGTCACATTTCTACATATTTACAAAATCATTTGTAAACCTGTAGAAGGATGATGACTGTGTTAAAACATCTAGCTTTAAAAACCCGCGAGTGCACTGATTTGCAATATATATGTTGTTATTTATCTATATGGAGCGCATATTTATCTGGAGTGAATTTAAATCCGCACAATACCACGATGCGTACTATTATAAACTGCCGTAGTTTTTTCAGGCAACGTTTTGGTTCGGATTCCGGCAAAGATTTTAAAAAATCTGGCAAAGATTTTATCAGAATCATGTTTTCAGTTGTATTTTGAGTCTCAAAAAGGGTTTTTGGTAGTGCGGAATCCATTTCTGCTATCAAAAATGAATTCCAAACACTCCAACTACCTGATTTCTTGAATTTTAATTGCCCAGATTCCAGCAAAAAACTGCCGTCCAGGCTATTTCGTTGCCTGGGTAGACAACTCCTTATCAACCTCTTTTTGGCGACTTCTCATGCTGTTCATCCCATTCTCCAGCTACGTTGTGGCTGATTCTGAAAGTAGCATCATCGTATGCTGTTAAAGAGTTGAGAACGAGGAATGTTCGACTGTGAAAGTATGATCATGGTATGCTGTTAAAGAGTTGAGGCTGAAGAATGTATGTTGCCTGGATGTAAAATTCAGATGGTTATGTTTGGGGTAAAGCAGGCGAACAGGATTTGGGGAAGGGCGACTGTGCGAGGAGGATGCGCATTATTTACGGTCTTGAATTACAGCAGAGTAGCGGAGGCGGAGGCAGAGGCAGAGGTTATACAGGCGATTCCTAGAGAAAGGGCGGGCAGGTTCTTCGCTTCAAAGGAGAGGAGGTCAGGGTTAGTGCCGAGCGTTGTTTTTGAACAGGAGGAGAACGGGTTGGCTGCTGTTCGGCGCAAAAGGCTGTTGAGCCTGGAAAGCGATCAAATTCACGGCCTTGTGAATAAGATTGGTCAAGAGTTCTTCCTGTCTCGCACATTCGAGCTCGAGGTGCTTGCAGGCCCTCGCTCAAGCCATTTACTTGAGAAAGGAAGGGTTGTGCCGCGTAAGGTAATCGCTCTTATATTCCTATCAAAATCATTTGCTGCCCTGAACCCTAGACTGAAATATAATTTATTCTTGCTGACATCTTATGTAAATACAATCAAGGTTCACCGGCGCCCTGGCACCGAGGAAATTCTCGATGTGGTATTTGTTTGGGCCCCCAAGCATGCTAAACTGAAAGTGAACGTGCCTCTGGTGTTTAAAGGAGAGGATGTTTGTCCAGGATTAAGAAAAGGTATGCTAAATCCCATCACGAAGTCAACATCGGTAGTACTAGCAGCAACAACAGAGTAGTTATTTATATTTAGTTGTGAAAATTCAATGAGGCATACCACCATAAGATTGTATAACTCTCCTTCATTCTGAGAGGTCAGGGATTGGTGTGTCACTTTAGATTACTCCATTTGTTCAGAAAACCAGCAACCTTATGAATACCTGTAAATACTAAATATTATGATATATCGAAAATGTGGTCATTCTAGGGCAAGCATTATCTGCCATAATGTAAAGTTCTATGTGGTTTTCACGTATACTTTGTTGAACCGATATACATTTGCTAGAGAACTAGGGGAAGATTTTAACATGATAATCAAAGAGAATGGGAAGCAGCAGCAATTCTTGGGAAAACATCGGTTCTCTTGATCTTTCATTTCCCATTCCCCTTGCTCCATCAGAGACCTACCTATTGATAGATGAGACAAATTCACCAGTTCCCTTTAGTATGTTACTTATGAGAGATATGTTAAGTCCAAGGTAGAAGGTGACAAGATAGGTTTATAGAGGACAACTCTTTCTAAGAACAATGCTCATCAAGCATGATAGGGCAATTCACATCCTCCAATGCAGCCTATTTAGGGTACACATGATCTATGGCTTGGTAAATAGCAAGCCAAAAGGATCAACCTAGAGTCACAAGGTCAAAAAAGGGCTTCTAAACAATGAATACTACCAACCAATGGAACAACAAGCCTTCGGTAAGACCCAAGTTGAAGCCTAGGGCAAACTAGGGCTTTTCTAGGGAAACATCTACTTAGGGTAAAAGATTTCAGCTTTGAAATGGATGTTCACATTATCATATTGGGATTGAAAGGTAGCAATATAAGAGGATAACCTAATATTCATGCTTTAGTGAAGATCACTTTCATGTTTAAAAGAATCTATGATTAACTCTAGTTTGATAGGCTCAATATAATGCCTTCATTGATGATGACTAAAGGAAAGTGATATGAAAGGTTGATGGCCTGAATCTTATCCCAAGATTGAAGGAAGAAAATGGCTCTACAAAATCTAGGAAGAAAGAAGCTCAAAGAAAGAAGGAGCCAGACCACTATCTCCATGAAGAACTAGTCGCTGATACACTTATGAAGACAATCTAAAGATCTTGTGGTTATGACTTCCCAATTGAAAGTAAGTGAAAGGAATCTCCTCAATTTTTGAGAGTGAGTTAGAAGTCTCCTTAAATATTTAAGGAGCAAGGATCTATTTCTTGATTAAGTGGGAATGAGGATATCCTCCCTAGTTGAGAGGGAGTGATGATGGACATTGTATTCTCTTCTACCATGTGTCATGCACTAGGCTAGGACTAACAACCGTACGTCTAGCAAAGGCCATGGTAGGGATAATGGAGGATTGGATAAGCATTTGAGATTTCCTTGAGGATAGGTAATCCAAGATAGGAAGTGGACCGACACTCTTTGAGGATTGGATAGGTATCCAAGATAATAGTGGTCGAAAAGAAATGATATTCTTTGAGGATTGAGAATCCAGGATAAGAATAGTCCTAAAAGGACATACCTAGTGAACATCAGGATGGGTTATGTACCTTGAAGAGGTAGTGTAGTATCTCATGTAAAGCTTCCCAACATTATGCTCTGATATAAGAAGAGCTTGTCAAGTTAAGGCCTTACTATGTTGACAATGCTAGTCATGATGTTGATGCTTAAAGATGGATTACCAATCTGACTCTTCTAATGAGAACTCTTCAGTTGGAGAATAACCTTGTGCCGGTTATACAATTCTGAATACCTCCCTAGTTAAGAGGGAGTGGTGGAAAATGTAACTAGTTTCGTTCTCCATAATTGTCATTGTACTCATGTCAATATGTATTCAAGAAAAAGAAGAAAGAAAAATAGTATTTTTGAGGATGGGTTTCATGCTTCATTTTATTGGTCATCTAGGTCAAGCATGCAATTCATGTCAAAATAATATTTTTCTTTGACTCAAGAGAGTCCTTGTCAACTGTATAAGACCTTATTGGGCAAGTTGTAAAATGCAAAATATATTGATTTTGAGTCGAGAAAATCATATGAGCCTCCAAGCACATGTCGGCCCTGGCGATGACAAGTCATGTTGAAATATGTAACTAGGTTCGATCTTCATAATGACATATGTAATGTTGATTTTATGTATTCAATGTAAAGAGAAAAATAAATTTATTATTATTGTTCTTGAGGCATGGGTTTCATGCTCAAGGAAAATTTATTTTAGGTCAAGCTCCCATTGTGAGCTTCTAGGATTTGTCATTGAGTCTATAAAGTCAAAAGAGTCATTGTCATGTATGAATAACCCTTCTTGGGCATGTTATATATTGTAAGAAAATTATTTGAGTCAAATTAGATTCAAAAGGCCCTCCAAGACCAAGCCAAATATGCAAGCATCAAGTTGGCCTAATGGAACAACAAGTCAGCCTAAGGGCATCTCAAGTCGGCTTAATAGGAGGCTCAAGGAAGCCTATATATAGGGCACTCGACCTCATTTGGAGAACACACTCTCACTCACACTCACACAAGTTCAATCATAAGGACAAAAAGAAGTGCGAAGAAGAGGAAGACTAAGGAAGGAGAAAAATTCGAAGTTTTGAGTTTGTTTTGGGCTACTTATCTCCACACGTGCAAAGGAATTAGGGCACATATTGTTGTAGTGAAGCCGAGTTGCAGAAGTAAAGTTAGGTCACCAAGAAGAGTTGTTCTGGAAGCCAAGTTCTCGAAGAAAGAGAATCTACCCTATCAAAGAAGCAAAATTATAGTCAAAGTTGCAATTTCTAGGCAACTGGAAGTTACAGTTTTTGGGCAAGTGGAAGTTGCAGTCTCTGGGCAAGTTGAAGTTGTAGTTGTAGTTGTTGTTGCAGTTGCAGTTGTTGAGTAGGTCGAAGTTGCTGGAAGGAGAAGATATTCAAAGAAGAAGCACTGACTTGGTCTTGGAGAAGTTCTTGGTCAAGGGTTTAGGTCTTGGAATTCATCAATTAAAGATTCTATAAGAAGAAGAATTTTTGTGGGTTTTCCTCTCAAATTGGAGAGGTTTTATCCCTGGCTGATCGCCTACATTTTTGTGTCCTTTCTTTCATTGTTCTTTATGGTTTGGTAGTTGTTTGATGAAGAACACATAATAATAGTCAAGTACAAGAAGAACCTAATTAAGAAAAGTAAAAAGTCCTCACAAGCAGTTATCATTATAAGATAAATCATCTAATATCTCTGCCCTAGATTTCTCAACATGGTATCAGAGTTAAGGTAACAAGTCAAGAAAGGGCAGCTTAACAAGGGACACTCAAGCTCTCAAAGATCAAGGTTCTAGAAGGATATCAAGGGCATCAAAGAATCAAGAAGATCCTCGCATCTCCAAGGCAATCTGAAGATAAAGGCTACTTCGTTATCTTGAAGGAAGTGTCAAAACTCTAGATCGATTGAAGAAGAAGTTCACAGTTAAAGCATTCTTGGCATCCTCGCTCAAATCATCATCTCGAGGAAGGAGACCTCAAAAGACCCTATCTCTAATCAAGAAAGGAAGGACTTCAATTTGAAGCATCTTGAAGACTACTCATCCACAGAAAGCTAGATCAAAGGTGTTGTATTCATCAAAAACATCAAGGAATCATCAAGAGGTCATCATCAATCATCATCAACGAAGGCATCAAGTTGAAGAAGTTCATCTTCACTTTGACAAGTAAGTATTTTTATCTATATATTTAAATCTAGGAAAATGACTTCATTTTGCAAGGAAAACAACAAGTTGGTTGTCCAAACCATCTGAAGGGTAAGCTCTATCTAAATATGTGAAAAAGGATCTAAGGGCTCAAAGGATTCTTATAGAATCCATCAAGGATTCCCTCATCCCCTATGTAGCAGAGTTGGAGACATCAAAAGAGATATATGATAAGCTAGTAGAACTATTCTCTGAAAGCACGATGGGAAAAGTCATATCACTAAGATCTGAACTGTACAAGTTGAAAGCTTCAAAAGATGAAGGGATATCCACATGTCTTACCAAAGTATCACAGATAAGGAATCAACTTCAAGAACTAGGAGAGATAATATCCGATTAAGAAATGATTACCATTGTTGTAAATGCACTAACCGAGGAACAAGGTAACCTTGTATCAAAGACCTATGAAGAGAAGAAACCTATACCATTCAATAATTTATGGTCACTATACAAGATGGAAGAAAGCAGATTGAAGGCGAAAAGTGATGTAGGATCAGATGAGCAGGTTCAAACATTTGTTGTCATGTCAAGAGGAGAAGGGAAATTTGGCAAGTTTGGTCCTCAGAAAAAGAAGAAGATTAATATGTCGCAGGTCCAATGCTATGGATGTTAAGAATATGGGCACTACAAGAGAGATTGTCTTAAGCTCAAGAAGGACAACAACAAACGAAGAAGGGAAGAAGCTTATATCACTGAAGAAGTGGAAGAAGCTGAAAAGAAGAAATCCAACGAAGAGGAAGTAAAAGATCTATACTACTATTGAGATAAATCTTCTCCACCTAGTTCTTTTCAATTTTTGTGAAATATAGCTATCATGGTAGGAAGCATTGTTAGGATATTCCGACACATAGGAAATAGTTAAGAATAACTTAGTCTAGTGTAGAGTTAGGTAAAGTGTGTTTCTTTACCATGTACATTTGTAACTTATAATTCGACGGTCATGATTTGTAGTGATCCGACGGTTATCTCTCTCCTCGGTATTAATGACACTTGATCTGTGGCTTAACACCTGATTGGTCCATGATCTCTATTTAAAGAGCATGGAGGGTCATTTGTCCAGTAACCGTTTATGAGAGAAACATATGTAACTTTTCTTTTTATATTAATAAATTGCCTGAAGTGGCTGCGTTGGCTCAGGCCGTGGACTGTTTCCCTCTTCGAGGGTTTTAACCACGTGATTATATTGGTGTACTGATTTGTGATATGTTTCTGAGCGGTGACCTTTGGTTCTTGATCTAAGGAAGTTATCCTGTAAATTCCTACATGGTATCAGAGCTATTTTGAGGGCCGCATCCGTTGTTGATCAAAATCCGAAGTCGGTTTGACTGCATGCGACTACTGTTTGCTAGATCTACTATTTCTGAACATTTTCGGGCTTGGAGAACCGCTTTGTTGTGTTTGAAGCGTCTGTTACAATGAGGAACACCTTTCGTTTCATTCGAAAAGGTTTCTGTTTGCCCAAGTTATGTCAGTTTAGATCTGGGTATAAAGTATCTGTTTTGCAGTTTTATTTGTTAAAAGTTCTGCTTATTTCTTATTTCGGTTCCCTCTGTTTATTTTGGTTTTAGGTTTTATTTATTTGTTGGATGTATACCCTTTTCTTTGTGTATGCTCTTTGCTCTGCGCTGTGTGCGATCTCGACAAATCAGAAATAGGAGGAATGGATTTTTTTTGCTACTATGCTCTTTCCCCGCGTCTTTGTGCGATCTCGGGGAATCAGAAATAGTGGAAAAATAGATAGTTGTCGGTAAGGCTAACAAAAAATCTAACAATCTGCTGTAAAGTTTGCATTTCGTTTTTTTTTGTTCGGTTTTTTTTTGTGCAGGAAAAGACACGCACACAAAAGAGTAAAAAAAAAAAAAAACCCCTTCCTCCTTTCAAACAATTACAAAATCCTTTTACTTTCTCACTTGGTGAGAAGTTAGTTATGAGAATAAAGGTCTGGGGTTCAAGTCTCTTTCTCAAGCTTCTTTTGTAAAAAGTTTTTGTTAAAAGGGGCGGAATTTTCTTTTTAAAGTCGCACTTCATTCCGTTCCCGTAACTATTCGGCATCTTCAACTTGTTTTTTCAAAAATGCATAACTTCTTCATCCGGAAGCCGTTTTTCGAGCCGTTTTTTTTTAATCAGCCTAATTTTTCGAGATCTTTCCATTGGAGCAATTAGTTTCAGCTTTTCTCAGCTTCAGTTTTTAAAAAAATGGAAAGTGCATGCCCGATTATTCTTAACAACACCAATTATTTCCAATGGCTGCCTCACATGGTAGATATACTTAGAAGTAAAGGGCTTTATAGAATAGCCACAGGACATGAAACTAAACCTTCTCATGATGATAAAGTCACTAAATGAGAAAATAAACAAGATCAAGCATGAGGGTTGATAGGAATGTCCATTGCTCAAGATCTTCGATTTCATATCCTTGACATTGACATCTCTCATGAAGCCTTGGACAAGTTAAATACTGTCTTTGGCATTCAAAATCAAATCAGGGCCCACCAGCTTGAAAATGAGTTGCTTACTTTGGACCCTAATAATTTCTCCTTTATTGAAGACTTTTTGTCCAAATTCAAGAGCCTTAAACTTCTTTTAGAAGGTTGTAAGGTCAAAAAGGAAGATGGTAGCCTCATCTATTGCATTCTTGCTAAGTTTGGCCCTGCATACTCTGTATTTGTTTCCACCTTCCATTCCACTAGAGAAGCCATCATTTCTTCAGGAACCACCTACAAGAATCCCTCTTTTGATTCCTTTTGTGATTCTTTGATAAGAGAACAAGAAAAACTCTTACACCTTGGTCTTATCACTCCTGGAAATGCTTCTAAGAAAGCCTTAGCAGCCCAACAACAATCATATCAAAAGAATCCCAAGAAGCAGTATCCTAAAAAATATGGTCCGAAACTAAACAAGGGTCCTAAGCAATTTCAGCCGCAAATTGAAAAAGCAACTCACCAAAATGATAAGGCAAATAAAAATAAAGGGAAGAAGACCAATAGACATTGCAACTATTTAATCGTGATGGCCATATAGAGTCCAAATTTTTTAAGAAGATGGAAGCCTTAGAAGCAGCAATGAAGAAGCACAACATCAATTTGGAGCACTCTTCACCTTCATCTTCAGGAATGACACTTTTTGCTTGTGGTTGTCAAGCATCAAGATCTGGTTATGCATTAAATGTATCTTCCTCTTCTCATTCTCTTGAGTGGTTCATTGATTCTGGAGCTTCTTATCACATGGCAAAAAATAAAGCCATGTTTTCTTCTTTAAATGATTATAACACCAAACATATTTATGTTGGTGATGATAGATCTCTTAGTGTTGTAGGATCTGGAACCATTCATGTCGATATTGGTCAGTTTAATGATGTACTATGTGTTCCTACCTTGTCATGCAACCTTCTCTCTGTTTATCAGATAACTCATTCAGGTGAAGGGAAAATAGTAGAATTCTCACCTCATGATGTTGTAATCAAGGACCTCAAAGATCCTAAACATATTTTAGCTACTGGCATTGCTGATGATTCCACAAGGTTGTATTAGTTTGACAACTTTGGGTCATCATGTCTTCCCTCCGTTTTTGTTGCTCATAATGATGAAGTGAGCAAACTTTGGCATGAGCGATTTGGTCACTTAAACTATCGCTCTCTTCAAGCTCTATGCAAGGAAAATATGGTGACGGGTCTTCCTATGGTATCTTGCTGAGATGGTGTTTGCTTTGAATGTGTACTTGGAAAACATCATCTGGATAGTTTTGACAAATGTCCCTCTTGGTACGTTTCAGCCTCTTTGGAGCTTGTGCACAGTGATTTATGTGGTCCACTTCCTGTTGTTTCTTTCTCTGGTTGCAAGTACTTCTTAACTTTCATTGATGATTTTTCCAGACGCACTTGGGTATACTTCTTAAAACTCAAGAGTGAAGTTTTTAACATGTTCTTGGCCTTTAGGGCCTTTGTTGAGAAGCAATGCGGACATCAAATTCTTAAGTTAAGATACGGACAATGGAGGAATATGTTAACAACAAATTTATCAACTTTGCAGGCATGGCATTCAATTGCAACATCTTGTTCCATATACTCCACAACAAAATGGTGCGAGTGAAAGGAAGAATCACACCTTAAAAGAAATAGCTAATTGTGTGCTTCAATCTAAAAGACCTTGGTCTCGATTTTTGGGCGGGGGGAAGCCATTAACTGTGCAAATTACATTGTAAATCACACTCCTACTAAGGTTTTAAGGAATGTAACTCCAGAATAAGTCCGAGCTCAATAAAACTAGACTAAGTCACTTTTGAATTTTTGGAAGTGATGCTTGAGCCCATATTCTAGATGCGAAACATATTCCAGATGCGAAACATAAAGCCTTAGAAACTAAGAGTCAAAAATGCATTTTTGTTGGATATTCTGAAGCTGTCAAAGGATATAGAATTCTTCAACCAAAACAAAAATATAATCATTAGAAGAGATGTAAAATTTGATGAAAATATATTGCCCTGCGAGCCTAGTTCGACGGGTGTGCCACCTTTGGCCTGTGAGCTTGATTCGGCATATGTGCCACCTCTCTCTATCTCTTCTATTTTTGATATCATTCCTTCTAGTTCGGATGATGACAACGAGGATGACAATCCTCCTCCACCTCTTGAAGATATTCCTTCCACTCCACAGCTTCCAAGATGGGTCCGCTCTACTCGGGATGCAATAGGTTCTCTTGCAGGTGACCCTGCAGATCGACAATGTACACATTCTCAGTTTGAAAGAGCATATTCCTTATTGGCTCAAGTTCCAAAAAAACCTGAGCCAGACACCTTTGAAGAAGCTTTTGAAGAAGCTTCCGATCTTCTAGATTAGGATGAAGCTATGAATGAAGAATATCGTTCCTTATTGGCAAACGATACTTGGGATCTTTTTCCTCTTCCAAAAGGAAGAAAACTTATCAAATGCAGACGGGTTTACAAAACAAAGTTTGGACCAGATGGAAAAGTGGATAGACATAAAGCTTGTCTTGTTGCTAAAGGATTTTCACAAGTTGAAGGCATTGAATATACTGAAACCTTCTCCCGAGTTGCCAAAATGAATTCTATTTGCCTTGTTCTTTCCCTTGCTGCCTCCTTTAAATGGGAAGTCCATCTGATGGATGTTAAATTTTCATTCTTACATGGATATTTGTATGAAGAAATCTACGTGGAACAACCCCTACGCTTTATCCAAAATGACTCTAGCCTTCTTTGTCGCCTTAGGAAGTCTCTCTATGGTCTCAAACAAGCTCCTCGGGCTTGGTATGCCAAAATGGATAGATTTCTTTTAGATAATGGCTTTTCTAGGTGTCATTCTGACAACACTATCCACACCAAGAAAGTGGGTAAGTCCTTCACCATCCTTGTTCTTTATGTTGATGATCTTATCCTTACTAGTAGTGATCCAAACCATATAAACCATGTGAAGTCTAGCCTCAAAAAGCAGTTTGAAATGACAGACTTAGGACACTTGCATTATTTCCTTGGTCTTCAAGTCTTGCAATCCAAGGAAGGCATTACCCTCTCTCAGTCCAAGTATGCATGTGATCTTCTACACCACTTTCACATGGAAGGCTTCTCCCTTTCAGTCTGGAGTGAAGCTTTCAGTCACTTGTACTACCCCTGAAGTTGATGCTACCTTATACCGTCAACTTGTTGGTAAAATTTTGTATCTAACCCATACCCGTCCTAACCTTTCCTTTGTCGTTGGTCTTGTTGCTCGATTTATGCACCAACCTCATGAAAGTCATTGGAAAGCAGCTAAAAGAATACTTCGATATATTCGAGTTACAGTTCAGTTCGGGATTCATTATAGTGCAGGAGCATCTCCATTGTTGATTGGTTTCACTGATTTTGATTGGGCTGGTGACCCTGATGATTGAAAGTCTACTGCAGGATATGTATTCACTCTTGGTTCAGGACCTATTACTTGGTCTTGTGAGAAACAAAGTGCCATCTCTCTTTCTTCAGCAGAAGCAGATTATCGTGGTGCAGTTGAAGCCAATAAGGAAGCCATGTGGCTTTGTCGATTTTGTCTGAATTTGGTCTTCATCAGCAGCATCCAACTACACTTTGGTGTGATAATCAGAGTGCCATTCAGCTAAGTAAAGATCAAGTTCAACATTAGTGTATGAAACACATTGAACTCCACACACACTTCATCAGAAAGCTCATTCATGATCATGTTCTTGAAGTGCAGTACTGTCCAACCAATGATCAAGTAGTCGATATCTTTACAAAGGCTCTCACAGAAGCAAAGTTTACCAAACTTCGATCCATGCTTGGAGTTCAAGAAAGTTGTCACTTTTGTAAATCCTTCAATCCTATCCCAAGTTGTTCTTAAGGGGGGATGTTAGGATATTTTGACACATAGGAAATAGGCTCCTTTTGTGTCACTTTTGTAAATCCCTCAATCCTATCCCAAGTTGTTCTTAAGGGGGGATGTTAGGATATTCTGACACATAGGAAATAGTTAAAAATAACTTAGTCTAGTGTAGAGTTAGGCAAAGTGTGTTTCTTTACCATGTACATTTGTAACTTATAATCCGATGGTCACGATTTGTAGTGATCCGACGGTTATCTCTCTCCTTGGTATTAACGACACTTGATCCGTTGCTTAACACCCGATTGGTCCATGATCTCTATTTAAAGAGCATGGAGGGTCATTTGTCTGGTAACCGTTTATGAGAGAAACATATGTAACTTTTCTTTTTATATTAATAAATTGCCTGAAGTGGCCGTGTTGGCTCAGGCCGTGGACTGTTTCCCTCTTCGAGGGTTTTAACCATGTGATTATATTGGTGTACTGATTTCTGATCTGTTTGTGAGCGGTGACCTTTGGTTATTGATCTAAGGAAGTTACCCTGTAAATTCCTACAGCTTTAGAAGCATGATAAGATGCATCATGTTAGGAGATGGCATCATAGAAGCATACGATTGAAAGCAAGAGCTCATCATAAAGAATCATGAAAGATTGCTGAAATAGAAGTCTATGGCTGTCACCTATAGAAGGCTATAGTTCTTGGTAACCTCATTAGAAGCATAAATAGTACCTATGGGAAAAAGAAAGTCATCTAGTATAGAGCTCATCATACATCATTCAAAAGGAGTATTTGCAAGATGAGGATGATCAAGATCCTCCGTTGGAACCTTTATTGGAAGGTTCACCTACTGGAAGAAGCAAGTGTCTCGCCGAGAATTCCAACTTGTATGGGATTCATGGGATGATGGTACGATGACAACAGAAGTGAAGCAGGTCAAGTGATTGAAGTTCTTTTAATCAAGGAAGCTGCCAAATGAAGATTAGATGACCAAAGGAAAGAAATGAGGTATGTATGCTTGTGCTTGATAAACTAGAGTCATGTCATATGGTTGCAAATATCATGAATGAGTGCTCTACCTCAAGAGCATGATCAAAAGAAAGGATCTCCTCCTGTGAAAATATGTATGGTTCACACATTGACTAGATGAGATCAACATAATATGTCCTCATATGAAATATGAGGTGGTTGACAAAGTTGAAGGAACTATGATTGGAAGTTCCTGGGAGGAAATGTGTGAACATCGAAGGACATCCAGGGACTGGAAGATTTGACGATGATATCTCCATGGGAAAGATGTGAAGCTGTTGATAAAGTTTGAAAGAGAAAGAGACCCTTAATGTTGTATATCTTTTTTGGAGATGTGTCAATATATGTGTAGGATGTTGATACAAGCAAGGAGATGTCATGATGAAAGACCATCACAAAGGTAATTTTGATTTAATGATCATTTTCTATTTTTGAACAATATCTAGATGGGCTAATGCAGGGCTGCCAAGGGAAGAGCTGTAGATGTCATCTACAATTGACAATCATGTGGTAGGATGAAAGATCCTAATGGAAACATGATGCGAAGAAGGTAGCAAGGTATGAAAGAAGGCCAAATATGGACTAATGTATCACTTTCCGATGAAATGAAGTATGACATGACTCATTAATGAAAGTGATGGATGGTCTGTGCCCTACAAGAAGTCCCAAAAGAATGCACGCTCCATATCAAAGAAGAAAACTCATGACATCGAAGGAAGGAGTCCTACAAGCAGCTGTTTGTCCCATGATCCCCACCTAAAGAGCTGCTAGAAGCAATTCCATGGTCAAGAGGGAGCTTGGTCAAGTCCCTGATTAAGAGGGGAACTTGGGTACATTCCTTTTATAGGAATGGGTACATTCCTTCATTAGAATGGGTATGTCCTCCCCAGTTAAGAGGGAGAGATAGACACATCATTCTTGTCTTCAATTGGGAAGATAGAATGGAGGATTGGGTAAGCATCTGTCATTCGATACTCTTTGAGGATGTGGTAGGGCATCCAAGATAAGAGTAGTCGTAGAGGATCGATATTCTTTGAGGATTGGGAATCCAAGATAAGAATAGTCCTGGTGGAACATACTCTGAGAGAATTCCGGGTGGGGTATGTTCCGAGAGAGACAATGATGAGGGTGTCTATAAATCATTGGTCTCGCCAGCATTGTGCTCCGATATTGTGGAGAGATAGAGCTGTTAGTCAAGGCCTTACTATGTGACAATGCTGGATGACACGATGCTATACAACCAATCCCACTTTTCTTATGAGAATTCTTCAAATTGAGAATGTCCAAGTACCTTGTATGGGTTATGAATACCTCCCTAATTAAGAGGGAGTGTTGAAATATGTAACTAGGTTCAGTCTTCATAATGACATATGTAATGCTGATTTTATGTATTCAATGTAAAGAGAAAAATAAATTTATTATTATTGTTCTTGAGGCATGGGTTTCATGCTCAAGGAAAATTTAGTTTATGTCAAGCTCCCATTGTGAGCTTCTAGGATTTGTCATTGAGTCTATAAAGTCAAAAGAGTCATTGTCATGTATGAATAACCCTTCTTGGGCATGTTACATATTGTAAGAAAATTATTTGAGTCAAATTAGAGTCAAAAGACCCTCCAAGTCCAGGCCCAATATGCAAGCATCACGCAGCCTAATGGAGCAACAAGTCAGCCTAAGGACATGTCAAGTCGGCCTAATAGGAGGCTCAAGGAAGCCTATACATAGGGTACTCAACCTCATTTGGAGAATACACTCTCACTCACACAAGTTCGATCATAAGGATGAAAAGAAGTGCGAAGAAGAGGAAGACTAAGGAAGGAAAAAATGTTGAAGTTTTGGGTTTGTTTTGGGCTACTTATCTCCACACGTGCAAAGGAATTAGGGCACATATTGCTGCAGTGAAGCTGAGTTGCAGAAGTAAAGTTAGGTCACCAAGAAGAGTTGTTTTGGAAGCCGAATTCTCTAAGAAAGAGAATTTGCCCTAGCAGAGAAGCGAAATTGCAGTTTGTGGGCAAGTCGAAGCTGCAGTTTGTGGGCAAGTCGAAGTTGTAGTTTATGGGCAAGTTGAAGTTGTAGCTCCTGGGCAAGTCGAAGTTGTAGTCTCTCAGCAAGTCGAAGTTGTAGTTGCAGTTGCTGAGTAGGTCGAAGTTGCTGGAAGGAGAAGATATTCAAAGAAGAAGCATTGACTTGGTCTTGGAGAGGTTCTTGGTCAAGGGTCTAGGTCTTGGAATTCATCAATTGAAGATTCTATAAGATGAAAATTCTTGTGGGTTTTCCTCTTAGGTTGGAGAGGTTTTGGCCTTGGCTAATCGCCTACATCTTGTGTCCTTTGTCTCATTGTTCTTTATGGTTTGGTAGCTATTTGATGAAGAACACATAATAATAATCAAGTACAAGAAAAACCTAATTAAGAAAAGTAAAAAGTCCTCACAAGCAGTTATCATTATAAGAGAAATCATCTCATATCTTTGCCCTAGATTTCTCAAGAAGTCAGCCTAGAGAGAGTTATTTGACCTCATGGAAAGGCTATATATACAAGCAACTTTGATCTCCTTCATCACTAATTTGATCTTTCAAGTAAGAAGTTCGATCTCAAGCAAGGAACATCAAGGAAGCTAGAGCAAGGTCAAGGAAGCATGGATAATTCAAGAAGAACATGGAAAATCTATCTTTGAACTATATTCTCTCACACGTGCGAAGAAACTAGGGTTTTTGCATCTATTACAAAGGCCGAGATTTCAGATCTAGTTGCAGGTTTGAAACCTTGTTGCAAGAAGGTCAAGATTTGAAGCCAAAAAGACTAGAAGTAAAGGAGGAGACCCTAGCGAAAGAAAGAGACTAAAATTTGGACTTTTCTGTTCACACGTGCGAAGTAAATTAGGGTTTCAGTGCTGTTGTAGGGTCGAAGAGTTGCAGGTCGAGTTACAGATCTGAATTGCTGTTCCAAGAGTTGGATTAGGGTTGATTTGAAGGATGTTGACTCTTGTTGAATTGGGAAGACTTTGAGTAATTGCAAGGGATTTGTTGGAGGGCTGACTTGGTGCTTGGAGGAGGACTTGGTCTAGGGTTTTGGGTCTTGGTTTTATGATTTGAAGCAGATTCTATAAGAAGAGAAGAGATTCTTTCTTGGTTTTCCACTTGGATGGGTTTCGCTCTGGCTTGGAGCCTAATACTTTTGTCCATTGTCTTTATTGTTCTTGCTCTTGATAATTGTTTGATGAAAAGATCTAATAAAGAAACACAAGAAGATAACTAAAATTCAGAAGCAATTATTAAGGTTAAGGAAAAATTGAATTAATAGCTACCCTACTGTATTCGCCAATAGGTGAGCCTTCCAGCTCATCAAGAGGAATCTTTGAACCAAGGAAAATCAACACGACAAACAAGAAGGCTTCTTCAAATAAATTTAAGGACAAATTGGCAAGAAAAGAGGAAAAGAGCATCTATTTCAAAGTAAAGGTACCAAATCAACTTCACCAAAGGAGACATTGAGGGTCAAAGAGCAAAATATGGAGTACTCTAAGTCAAATTAAGTAATGGAATGGACTCAAGAAGGCTATTTTCATCAATAGATCATCTCAATTCAAGGAATCAAGCAAGGAATTTACAAACCAGCTGTTTATCAATCTACAAGTCAAGTTCAAGCCACTTTCAAGGAACCTGTCCATATATCGTAGCCGCTAGAGGAGAATTCAAGACCAAGTCGAGGAATATTCAACACAATTGAAGGATGTTGGGTCAAAGGAAGGTTTCTAAGTTATGGTCAAGAATCAAGGTCGAATTAAAGGTCATTTTTGAAGCAAGTTTCAACCTCAACCAATGGTAGACATCCACATGTGCTAGCCGTTGGGATGTCTATCCTCAATCAAAGCAATGTGGAGGCCTAGTATTGGAGCGTTCAAGCAAAGGAAACATTCTTGAATTTTTGAAGGTCACTCAAGCAAATTTTGTGTGGAATGTTGGACCTAAAAGGGCTAAATAGTCCTCGTGTAGGCTACAACCTTCTTCTATGAGATATCGACCTCCTTTCATGAGAGTTTCAAGCATTGCAAATTTAAAAAATAATTCTGACTTAGTCTCCAAAGATTGTGGAGGACAAGTCTCCTAAATTTGTGGATCTAATGAGGATTGTTGTTGAGAGCCTCATTTATCAATTTAGAGCTCTCCCTCCTTAGCAAAGCATGTTGTGAAGATGTGAGATTAGTAATGCCATAATAAGAGGCTAGAGCTTCTTTGTTGCAAACACTCTGTCTTCAGTTTGTAGATTGGCTATTCTTACATGGACTGCTATTTGTAATGTGTATCATCAATGAAAAATCTCCTCTAGTAACCCCTAGAAGTGAGGGGGTAACAGGTTGTGAATTGATTATTCCTGAGTGTTGATTTCTATAGCATCGGAAAGTGTTCTAAGTCTCTTTTTTGGTAGAGAGGCTTAGACATCAATTATCTAGAGAACCCAGAAATTGTTTGTGGAAATTCCACTCGGATATGGCTTTATTAAAATAATTAATTATTTTAATGCAGACCCTAAGTATAAATTGAGGGAAATTAAATAATTAAGGAGTGTTAATAGAGCATAGTGTGAATCTTCTAGAAGACGAAGATCAAGTCATCTTTTAATCTAAGCCATTGATTAAAAATGTAATCTTTGCCGTTGATTCATCAATGAGAAGAGACTTGAGGGCCGTTTGGAAATCAAGTCGGGGACACTCTTAGTACTCGAAGGAAATCGATTCTCAAGCAAGTGAAATCGATTTCAGTGGGTGAGTTTGTAGAGGCTGGGTTGCAGAAGCAGAAGGAGGGAGAAGTCAGTTATCGGGAAGCAGATCTCAGGAGGGTGAAGGGAAGGGTGAGTTGATTAGCAGCAAGAACCCCTCCACACAAAATCACGCAGTCCAGAGAGGGACTGCACAGAGCATTCACGCTGGATGACGTTGAGGGTGAAGGAGGTCACCCCGAGGGTCCGAAAATTGTCTGGAAGGTCTAGAAAATTCAGCCAGGTGTTTGCTAATTTTTCTCTGCTCATCAGACTCCTATAAATGTACTTTCCATTTATGAAGATAAATATAAAACCCTCATCTGTTTCACCGGTTTTCCCACATTGGGTTTTTCCGGGGACAATTGTCCAAAAACATCTGTGTTCATGTGGCTATTTCTATTGTGCTATTGGTGTAAATTATCTTTCTGTTCTTATGCTCTTAATGATAGTGAAGATCTGCAAATGTGTTTACTTAGGAATTTACTGAAGCATCTGTAAATAACTTATCTCATAAGTAGGAGAAATAAACCCTCATCTGCTGCACCAGTTTTCCCACATTGGGTTTTTTCGGGGACAATTGTCCAAAAACATCTGTGTTCATGTGGTTATTTCTATTGTGCTATTGGTGTAAATTATTTTTCTGTTCTTATGCTCTTAATGATAGTGAAGATCTGCAATTGTGTTTATTTCAGAATTTACTGAAGCATCTTTAAATAACTTATCTCATAAGTAGGAGAAATAAACCAAGTATTGCAGAAATATTTTCCTCTTGGAAATTTCACAATCGGCAAATCCTCACATTTGGATATACTATGCCGGAATTGCTTTCAATCTGAAACAGGGCATTAGTATAGTAGATCCTGTAAGGGTTTTGATATTTTATGGATAAATTTTCAGACATCCCCCTTTATTATTTGAATGCTGCATAGTTCTGATTTAGTGATATTTTGGCTGCATATTGTTAGGAAATTCAAGCAAAGCCTAGAATCTCATTTGTGGATCTAATGAGGATTGTTGTTGAGAGCCTCATCTATAAATTTAGAGCTCTCCCTCCTTAGCAAAGCATGTTGTGAAGATGCGAGATTAGCAATGCCATAATAAGAGGCTAGAGCTTCTTTGTTGCAAACGCTGTCGTCAGTTTGTGGATTGGCTATTCTTACATGGACCGCTGTCTGTAATGTGTATCATCAATGAAAAATCTCCTCTAGTTACCCCTAGAAGTGAGGGGGTAACAGGTTGGGAATTGATTTTTCCTGAGATCGGCAAATCCTCACATCTGGATATACTATGCCAGAATTGCTTTCAATCTGAAACAGGGCATTAGTATAGTAGATCCTTTAAGGGTTTCGATATTTTATGGATAAATTTTCAGACATCCCCCTTTATTATTTGAATGCTGCATAGTTCTAATGTAGTGATATTTTGGCTGCATATTGTTAGGAAATTTAAGCAAATACTATAATCTCTGAAGAAGAATGACCAGCTATGCTGATTGCCATTCAGTGTTGTTGCTATAGGTCTTTTTCCGGTTGGTTTTGCTTGGTCAGACCTGCTAGGGAAGTGCCCTACAAACCTCAGAAGAATGAGATCTGTTCCACCTTTTTACTATCTCGCCCATATTAGGTCAGGACCAATCCTTGAAAATATGTGCACATAATCAAGTCAGGGCCAACCTATGATGTAACTCAAAGTTCATCTAGAAATTTGTTTTAGATTGAGGTCCTTTAGAGATGACCTGACCATTAATTAGTGCCTTTCATTGGATATATCTTTCTATGTCTACTTCAGCAAATTTTTGTTTTGCATACAACCTGTAATATCTAGTAGATAGGGTTTCTCAAACTTTGTCAATAACCGAAAGTGAAAATGGCGCTGTAAGTTCAGACAGCTTTTCCCTGAACAAAATATTTTGATTAGGGTGCGTTCTTCTGACAATAATGCCAAAGATATTTTGTTATCAGCTGGAAATAGAAAAACCCTGTTTGCATAACATCATGTGAAACAGTAGTGAGTGAGCCACCTCTAGTATCAAATCCCAACACCAAAACCATGGACATATATTCTAAAAATGATACAACAAAGTCGATGTCTACTATGTGTAGGTTCTGGATCTTGTGCTGATATGAATGCTGTAGATCTTGCTCCAAGTTGAAATCAAACTGCCGCCACAAATTTCTTCCTAAATCAGTGAGATGAAAATCAACTTTTGTTTGGCAGGCTGTATTGCTGTTCCAAACTTCTGAATTATCCATGGCCCTCCTTAACTATGGCTGTAGATACTAGAAATATGCTATATATGCATCTTGTATGTGGTATATGATGGCCAGGTAGAAGTGGCAACAACACTGATTTGGAAGCTCCATAAAGTACAATTTTAGCCTGAACTGAGGTCTGAATTACCTGGCCATAACCCACTTTTTTTAACAACTTGGTAGAACAATGTTTGGGAGCTGTATTCATCGTAATATTTATTGAGAAATCTAGGGCTTTCATTAGGGTAAATTAATTAAATGATTTCTCTTAAACAGTGACATTTATTTGTGACATATAGTTACTTCATTATCATCATTATTGTGTTCTTTTCATCATCAAATAAATGACGAATATAGAAGATCACAAAACAACAAGAGAACACCAGAGCTAGGCTCCAAGCCAGGGCAAAACCCCTCCATATGGGAAAACCCAGAGAATTTCTTATAGAATCATTGTCAAAAGAGACTTCCATGACCATAGGCCAAAAACCAGACTCCCCAAGACCAGGCCAGCCACCAACAAGAAATTTGTTCTTCAAATTGCTTCTGTTCTTCTTCAGACCTGTGGAAACCCTAGTATACACAGAAAAACTCGCACCAGAGAGCAGTATCAAGACATATTTCAGATGTAGACGTCCTCCTCTTCTTTGCTGGCCTTTTTCACTCATCTCCAAGACTCTTGCACTTGTATCTAGCTGCAGATCAATTAAGATCCTTATGTTATCTGTTTGTCTAATGGAGGACGAAGTCTCCTCTTTATATAGGTTTCACAAGTGTTGGAAGGGCCTCTCTAGGCCGGCATGAAGGGGGCTAGCCGACCTGGTCTTGGGGATTCTTTAGACTTCTAGACTTCAAATAATATTTCTTTTTCTGGATACAAATGCCCAATGGGTCTTTTACATCATTTACTCTGACTCAAGATCAAATCCCTACAGCACTCAATGGGTGCTGGACCTAGGACCAATGACCATGGGCAAGAAACCCATTCTAAAAATAAATAATTTTTTTTTTACAAAAATATTTTCTTTTTCTTTCTTTTGACAAGTACAACAATAATTACATCAAGTCATGAGCCAAATACAATTATTAAGGTCAAAACTAGTTACAACTTTCAACGATATTGTCATTCAAGTTTCAACATGGTCAGACCAGTTAGAATATGCAAATTTTCTATTCATGTACAGGCGAAAATAATCATGGAAAACAAGGTGTGTTACTGCTCAAACTAGCAGGGTTGGCAAGGATCAACCGAAGCTGCTATGCGGTAAGCACTATTAGGAATGCCCAAAATGTCACTTTAGCGTATTCATCTCACTTTAGGCCAACTCTTACAAAATGTCACGGGTGGTGTTCCTACACACAACATCTCAACCAAAGAATAAATAGACCAGTGCCTAAATGAAATACTCAAGATCAAATCCCTAGAGCACTCAATGGGTGCTGGACCTAGGACCAATGACCATGGGCAAGAAACCCATTCTAAAAATAAATAATTTTTCTTTTACAAAAATATTTTCTTTTTCTTTCTTTTGACAAGTACAACAATAATTACATCAAGTCATGAGCCAAATACAATTATGAAGACCAAAACTAGTTACAACTTTCAATGATATTGTCATTCAAGTTTCAACATGGTCAGACCAGTTAGAATATGCAAATTTTCTATTCATGTACAGGCGAAAATTATCATGGAAAACAAGGTGTGTTACTGCTCAAACTAGCAGGGTTGGCAAGGATCAACCAAAGCTGCTATGCGGTAAGCACTATTAGGAATGCCCAAAATGTCACCTTAGCGTATTCATCTCACTTTAGGCCAACTCTTACAAACTGTCACGGGTGGTGTTCCTACACACAATATCTCAACCAAAGAATAAATAGACCAGTGCCTAAATGAAATATATGGAAGAGGTAGGAGTTAATATGATAACAAAATTCTGATCTGATTAATGATATAACAACAGACTTATATCGCAGACCAATGAAGGAAAATAGTCAATATGTCAAGAAAAAGCTTGAAGGTGCTACAAATTGAGTATGAGAACTTCTTACCACAATAGAAGATAAAATGGAGTTGTTATACCTGTTCTATATGGCTGTAAGAAAAAAATATACTTGCTGTTTGGACCTGTAACTTTTATATTTCTGAAGAGTGCACTAAGCCAACAAGCAGAAGGCTACTTCAAAGGTCTGAAATGGCTTTTGATGGACTTGAAACTCAAAGGACTTGATTGGAGATGTAGTGCTATAAAAAGACTTTTCCAATGGGCACAAGAACACCAAATTTGGGTAAGTAGTTTGACATATATTCAATCTAAAACTTAACTGCTTAGAAAATAGCTCACAACCATGAGGGCTGAAAATTGACTTGACCCAAAAGGATGATCAGACCTGCAAATCATTTTGGGCAGCCAATGTATAATCCAAAAGTAAATAATAATCAATGAAAAACTTCTTTAAATCAAATATGATCAATACAAAAGATTGTATGTTAAGTTTCACGTATCCCAAGGCAGTGGTTTGCCTCCATTCACTTCTAATTGCTGTAAAATTTTTCCAGAACTCGTAGTTAGCTTCAAAACACTTGCAAATGAAATTAATACAACAATATGGGATAAGATAAGGGGGCCATACAACTTTAGGGCTTTAGGGCTTCCCCAAATACAATATTTATGGTGATTTTTCCAATGAAATAATCAATCAAATGCAATATAAACCACAATTTAGTGAAGATATTCACTATTGAAATATTTTTGGGATTTTTATAGGAAATAATTTTGATTTTATGAAATATAATTTTTTTTTTTTTTTTCATTTAATGCTAACTGCAAATAAAAAAACAATAAATTTTGAGGTACGATTTTGTAAAGATATTGATTGTAAATTATTGGAACAAGGATATGATCATTTTTCCACAATTGTCAAGGACATGGAATTGTGTTCTCTCTTGATTTGGTATCTTAATGCTTGAGGTTTTGGAATGTTAGGTGGAGCAGTAAGGATACAACCTTAGCATCAAGACAAGACAAGTAATAGAACCAAAATCCTACTAGGAGGGCCCTTTCCAAGAAGCAAATCCTCCGACCAAGCAACCAACAATTATAGAAGATAAGTTTATTTACATCTAGAGGGGAGAGCGAATCATGTCCCAAAAGAGAACAACAATACCTTGTATAAATTAAGAGAAAGTATGAGATGAATCATAGACCTCTTCCAAGTCTTCTTGGATCAATTAGCTTAGCCTTGTAGTAACTTTGTGCTGCTCGAAAAATTTCCTTTGAAAAAATAATTGATCAACCAAACAAAAGAAGAGAATTCATGTGTAAATCCTTGTCTCATGAAAAAATTCACATTGTATTAGATAGCTCAACATATTCACAATGATTTGCCAAGGAGAAGATCTATATTTATAGATGAAGTTCTTCAAAATATCATCATTGGTTTCCCTCAAAATAAGTAACTTGCCATCCACAAAATGCTTGGAGGCTAAGTCAACAAATTATATTTTCAAATTTTACATTGAGTAAACCCCAAAAGAGGCAATATGCTACAAAAAGAGGCCAAGAAGGGTCATTTTGACTCCTAATGACCAAACGTTCTACTTGTTTCTTCATGGATGACTTACTTGTAAAATTAGCTCTCCTATGATGGTGCGACGATTGCATGTGACACTCATTTGACCTTCAAATTTCAAACGGATGGGGCTAGGGCCGACCGCTATGCTTGAGAGGATGACTTCCTTGGGCTAGTCTTCTTTGCTTGAATTTCGATTAATTTTGCTTGAAATGCAACCTTTCCTTGCTTTGGACCTCGTACTTGACTTGTAGAAGGCTTCAACCTTGCAACGTGTGGCTTCTTTGACCCTTTGGCACACAAAATGAGGGCTCGACCTCCCTTTCTTGCAAACGACTAGCTGATGTAGATAAAAAATGCTTGAAAATAGGCTTGAATTCGACTTTAGAAGCTTGAAATTTCCCTCGGGGACTTTCCTTCACCAATATGCTTCATTATCTTTTCTTGAGAAGGGTTTCTCCTTGCCCCAAGAGGACTTGACCTCCCTTAATGTGCCCTTAATCCTCAAACGACTGCCTTCTTTGAGTGATAATGCTTGTACTTATCTTTGAATTGACTTTATTTTGCTTGTTTTAGCCTTTGGGACTAACTTGCTCTTTTTTTGCCTCAACATCTACCTTGGAGGGACCTTTCTTGCTTCCTTGAAGATTCAACTTCCTTATCTTCCTTGGAATGCTAGTGGCCAACTTGACTTGAAGGATCTTGACCCTTTCTTGGAGTAATTTGGACTTGATACTTGACAATTAGCCCTTGGGGGCTCCAATTTGCACAATTAAGCTTCAACATTCCATTGTTTGGCTACATATTCATTCTTTACTCAATCGAATTGGCCTAAAGATGATGACATCATGCCTAAAGATGATGACATCATGCCCACGTGTGGAATAAATGCTTGAATATGTCGCCTTGGCTTGAATTCTCGGATGGTTTGGCTTGTACATATCACCTACTTGCCATATCTTCCTTGTCCACATAATCACTTGCCTTCAAATGTTATTGCTTGTAATGGCGCATGGAAAGCCCCTTTATCCTAAAAATGGGTACACTGCTATAACTAGATATCTATGAGGGCATTTTGACAGCATCATACAAGTGTTCTATCTTGGCATAGAGAATCAAATGGACACATTCTTTCCTCAAGGCACATAGCATGTTGCCTTAGGAGATGCAAATCCATTGGGAACTGTGAGACTATTAGGATGCAAAGCCAAGGCCAAAGGGGAGTGCAAAATACATAATACACATGGCACATGTGGGATAGTGGGGTGCACGAGGATTAAAAGGGATGATGTCGGGGAAAAATACATATGATGATCACCCTTACAAGACTTTATTGACGCAAGTGCAGTCCTAGTAATGCCTCCTCCATGATACCCACAAACCATCCCCAGGTATAAGAATACCCATCAAGGCAGGGAGTTATCGCCCACCAGGGGGAAGTCAACAAAGCCACAAAGACAAACATATCATGAAATGAATGATACTGGGAGTAGCCATGGTTGTCCACACCAATAGGGATTTAAGAGTCACTTTCACAAAATAACGCACACCCACACGGCTTTATAATGCTACAAGGCACATCCTTTGGGCTTAATATGGTGTGGCCAAAAAATTTCTAGAGTGCCCGTACTGAAATAGGGGTAACATCTGGCTCCAACTGTGGGGCAAATGCTCTTTTTGGGGGTGCTTGAGAACCTCAGAATCTCCAAATTTCCATCACTCAAAACCCTGCATCCATGAGACCAAAAACAATTATCAAATTCTACGAAAACAAAGGAAAACAAACTAATCTAGCCCGTAATGTAATAACATCAATGACTCAAACCATGCAAGTTTACAAAGAAAAGAAAACACCTACTCTACTTGAGGATGCCCTAGCGGCATCAGATATTACCTGGATACAATAGTTTTAAGGCAAGGGGAGCTTCTCACTGTCCAGATGCCATAGGCGGAAAGAAATTGCACTTGCAATCTCATTAATCATATAAGGTCCTAACCATAAACTTTCAAACTTACCATGTTTACTTGGTTTTTCACTTTTCTTGTTCCACAAGAGGACCAAATCCACCTTTTGAAAGTTATGCTGGCGAGCCTTCTTATCGAACTTCTTCTTTGTGTTAGTTTGACTTTGCCATAGGTGATCATAAGCATGCCTTTGGTTTTATCAAGTTTTATAATTTGATTGATCCATTGCTGCAAGCCATCCCAATCAATAGAGTGCTACTGCATAATTTGAATATGGGAAGCTTGAAGTGAATGGGCAATGTAACATCATCCCATAGACTAGCTTAAATGGGCTTTTGCCAGTGGAGTTTTTCTTTATAATTCTATCAAGCCATAAAGCATTTTCAATATTACTATCCCAACACTTATTGTCTTCAATTGTTCCTTTGATGATTGTCATGAGATTCTTGTTGCTTGAGTCTACTAATACATTACTCTGGGTAAATAATTGGAAGAATGAGATAGAACGGTGTCATAATCAAAACATAACGTAGTCATTGCTGCTGAACTAAATACTATGACATTGCCAGTAGTAATCTTACTTGGAATCTGAATCTTGTAAAGATTCCGTCTCCTACTAAGTCCATTACCAATGAATCAGTTGCTTTTTTTGCGGGGATTGCTTCTACCCACTTGGTTAAATAATCTATAGCGGTTAAGATCCATTAGGGACCATTACTTGATTTTTCCTATGAAGGCTAGGCCCCATTGTTGGAAAGGAGCTTCCACTACAACTGGTTGAAGAGGGAGTGCTACCAACTTCTTTCTTGTGAAAAACTGACATGGTCGACACACTCTCTAATGAACTTGTGGACATCTGTAAACATGTAGGCCAATAATAACCCACTCTAAGAATTTTGTGTGTGGTGTTCTTTTCCGAATAATGTCCTCTGCATAAGCCTTAATGCGTTTCTTTTGTCAACTTGGCGGCTTCATATGGACTAACACATTTAAGAACCAATCCATTGGGATTCTTCCAAACAAGTCCCAGCTCAATCAAACAATACTTTGCTGCTCTCAATCTCAATGGCCTTTTCTTATGTAGAGGAAGATGTTTTGGTGATGAAAGGTTCTTGAGATAGAAGACGATGTCGTTGTACCAACCACAATCTTCTAATTCGTTGGTAGTGGCACATACTAAGGCACATGCGTCATCCTTCATTCCCAATGCTTCTTCATTTCCCTTTGTCATAAGTTGAGCCAACCATTGGCCTTTTATGAGCTTAGTGGGTTTGATTTCCAAATCATATTCCTGTATCTTGACACGCACTTTCTTTGGGTTCCAATGTTGCATGACTCGTACTCGTATAAGACTCGTCTGACCATTGACTCGTCGACTCTTATAAGAATCGGGAACAACCCGTATAAAACTCGTATAAGACTCGTCAAAATGCAAAAAAGAATTAAAATATGGTAAATTTTAAGCAGAAAAAAGAAACTAATGATAATTCCAGTCCTTATGAGTTATAAAAACCAGTGCTGTGACTCTGCCAGTGCTGTGACTTTGCCAGTGCTGCTACTTTGCCTGTGCTGTAACTTTGCCTTGTTGCTACTCTGCTTGTGCTGCTACTCCGCAGTGCTGCCACTCTCCCACTGTGCTGCTGCTACTCCGCCAGTGCTGCTACTCTGCCTGTGCTGCTACTCTGCCTGTGCTCTGACTCTGCCAGTGCTGCTACTCTGCCTGTGCCGTGACTCTGCCTTGCTGCTACTCTGCCTGTGCTGTTACTTTGCAGTGCTGCTACTCTCCCAGTGTGCTGCTACTCTGCCAGTGCTGCTACTCTTCCTATGTTGCTACTCCACCAGTGCTGTGACTCCAACTTGCTATTACAATGTGCAGCTACTCCGCCAGTGCTGTGACTCCAACTTGCTGTTATAGTGTGCAGCTACTTCGCCAGTACTGTGACTCTGCCAGTGCTGCTACTCCGCCAATGCTGTGACTCTGCCAGTGCTGCTACTCTTCCTGTGCCGTGACTCTGCCTGTGCTGCTACTCTGCAGTGATGCTACTTTCCCAGTGTGCTGCTACTCTGCAGTGATGCTACTTTCCCAGTGTGCTGCTGCTACTCCGCCAGCGCTGCTACTCTACCTGTGCTGCTACTCCACTTGTACTGTGACTCTGCCTTGCTATTACTATGTGTTGCTACTCCGCCAGTGCTCACTTCGCTAGCGCTGCTACTCCGAAAGGGAAAGAGGTGTTTATAAAACAATTCCTTCCCTCCAAATTCCCTTTTCCTCCACCTCATTTCCAAAAAAAATAGAAAAATAAAAAAAATTGAGAAAAATCCAAAAAAAATGCTTTTTGTTGTGGGATGGATCTTATAGGGGTCCGATACGGGTGCTATGAGAAACCCGCGGGTCTTATGCGAGTAGGCGGGTTTAATGCGAGTTTGCGTGGGTAAGGGTAGAGAGCACGGGTTCTATGCGAGTGACCTGGCTCGCTATATAACCTGCAAGTGGTGCTTCACTGTTGGGTTCCCAAACAATCTTGCTGAGAGAGAATATCCTTGACTACCGGATGTGGAACATAGCAAATCATTTTATCGTATCCAATATACGTTCTGAAATGCCTAAGTGATTTGACCAAGGCATATGCCTACTTTTCCATAGTAGCACAATTTAGTTTAGAGTCTCTAGGCGTGTTGCTTATAAAGGCTATAGGTTCTTTTTCACGTTGTTCATTCTTTTGGAGAAGGATACCTACAATAGTTTCATTCGAAGCAAAAGAAAATACAATGAAATCTCCAGAATCATCAAGACTTACAATTACCGGTGAGCTTACTATGGCTTCTTTGATGTTACTGAATGCCGATTTGGCGTCTTCACTCCATTTGAAAGGAACATCTTTCTTTAATAACCCGGTCAATGGTTTGGTAATTTCTGCAAAGTTGGGAATGAACCTTCTAAGGAAATTGATCTTCCCAAAGAAAGATTGGAGAGTTTTTTGGTGCCTTGTTGGAGCAATTTCTTTGATTCCTTTGATTTGCTTGGGATCCACCCTTACAATTTCTTTGGAAACAATTGGACCAAGCATCTTTCCCTAGGTAGTACCAAAAATCATCTTCTTTGGGTTGAGTGATATATGGTATTGCCTGCACCTGTTTAAGATGAGATCTGTGGGGTGCCCTCTGCTTGGAGTATACCGTCCAATCATCTTGATAAATTTCAATAATCTTTCTCACGTTCTCTTTGAAAACATAATCCATGGCACTTTGGAATGTAGCATCTGCATTGATTAGTCCAATTGGCATTCTTCGATATTCATAAGTACCCCAAGGTGTAACAAAAGCTGTCTTGTGCTTATCATCACTTTTTACTATGACCTGGTTGTTACCAGGGAATCCATTCTCAGCTCCGGCGATTCTTTGCAACAAAAGTTCCATTAATGGGTGTTCAAAGACTATTAATTAATTTTGTGGAGTATATAGTGACAGTTTCCAATAAACCATAATTTTATCTAAATAATATTTTTTTTAATGGGTCTCTGTTCTTATCTCTCTCTGGCAGGTGGCTATCTCAATACCATAAACAAAACCATTGAATATCTTTGCCCTGCTGATCTTATCCCTCCTTATATCGATATTGACTTAAGCAATTTGGACATTGGTGAGAAACTGCATGTACGGGATATTAATGTGCATCCTTCATTAAAGCTTCTTAGTGGAGACGACAGTTTTCCTATATGTAAAATAATGGGAACTAGACCTTTGGAAGCTGCAATAACCCAGTCTTAAAGGTGCAAGTATGCCTTTTGTGTGTTTTCATTAGCTAATAAGGTTTGGATTCTGATATTCATAATCTTGTTTTAATTGAATGGAGGAGCAGTTTGGAGTGATTGAAATTTGAAACTTTAACTGTCTCTTAATTTGAATTGCATTCAATCTGAAGATAACAAGATTAGTTTCTAAACAATTGGTTATTTATGAGAGATGTCTTTTGATTAGTAGCTTCACCTGAGTTTTTGTGGGATGGTCAATGTTTATGTCTCAACTTCTATAGCAATTTACTTTTGGACTAATTACTTCGATGTTGTTGAACCGGTCTGCATGTCAGAGTCGATCTTTATCAATGGGATGTTTTGGAAGTTCTCTCAATGTTTTAATATCTTAGTTTGATGAACCAGACATGTTATTAGGGAAATACTAATAGCTTATAAACATTAGAATAATGATACTCTGGGACAATAGTCTTTTTTAAACGGTAACAATTTAATTGGCATTGAGGCCCCAGAATGGAAATAGACCAAATAATAAAAGGGAAAAAAACTACGAGTGGAGCGAAAAGAAGTAGAAGATAAAAAGTTATGTCTCAATGGTGGAAAATATATTCCCTCAGAACAACAGACTGGCTCATGATGGATTACTGACATGCATTATATAAATACATCTGAATCTTTGTTGAAGCAGTGGAAATCTTCAAAATTTTTTCTGCCCCCAAAATCTTCTTACAGATGACTAGATGACTAGACAGTAGAAAGTGTACGAGATCATTTATTTTCCCATTTATGATAGCCACAGGTCATGAGCATTGTGAAAACTAATTCTGTTATATGCAAATAAAATCAGTACAACACAATCTATCATTCATTCGGCGGTTACCAATATTTGTCTTGAGAACTACTGAACTACTGTATAAGCTGATACATTAGAGTCCGTTAGTTCTTCCGCATTGTTATTTTTCGGAAAGATTTTCTTTGGCGCCATAATATTTTGCAAGTTAATTAGGCGTGTAAAATTTCTTAATAAGGTACCCTTGAATGTGACATCATCGAAGCTTCGAGTATCGTGCAAATCTTGTTTGCGTGAGATATATACTTATAAGGAAGTGTAAAAATCAGCCTGTAGACATTAGACACACAAAACTGTCCATGAACGGGATGCTTCTTATCACTTTGAACATGCATCCCAAGTGAAATGTTTCAGAAATTTGCAGAAAGAAGGCGATAAAGTTCTTTTCAACTTATTTTTTTCAAAAGCTAGATATGCTAATTAATTTTTTCAAATCTCGTGACTAGTTCTAATTCCATATCCTTACTCCCCAATTACCATGCGACACCATATTGTTGGTACCTCTTTTGAATCGTTGTTCAAGTTGGACACAAAAATTGTAAGTTCAAGTTCAAGGCTTTGGCTAAATTTTTGATAATGGTTTTTTGTTTTTGTTTTTTGTTATTTTTTAATTGTGAATTTTTTAAAAATTGTCTCGAGTGGTGATTTACAATTTAGTATAGGGATATTGTTACACTTAAAACATAATATTATATTTAAAAATAATAAAATAATGTTTATATCAATAAAATAAAAATTAATAAAAAAAATCAATTTTAATTGTAAACCAAATACTTTAATTTTCATTTTAATTTCATATTAACTTTATATATAAATCTAACTTTATTTATAATTACTTCATATTTTTTAATCAAAATATTTTAATTTTCATTTTAATTTCATATTAACTTTATATATAGAGATTAATTAATTGAAAGTAAAAAAAAATCTAACTTTATTTATAATTATTTATATATTTTTCAAATATGAGAGAGATGTATAATTCTTTCACCATTCAATACAATAATTTTTTTTTTCTAAGTGTGACTAAATCTATTAATTTATAAAGATACTGTTACAAAACTGCCACAGCTGCTGCTGTGAAAGCCAGACAGCTGGGGTTGATCAACAGCACTGTTCTTGAGAATTCTGGGTCGCCCATAGCGGGAAACCGACCCATTAAGCACTAGTATCTGGGCCGCCCATGAAAGGGAAACCGGCCTTAAGTTTATACAAAACACGTAAACAGCAACAAAAAAACTAGAAACATCTTTCTGCCCAACAGGTGGGCATCTAGAACAAAAAACTTGAAAATTCCAGCAGTAAAAGAGCCAGGGGGGTCAACCCTCATGCTCTGAAGACATTGGTTCCTCTTCAATTCTGCATGCATATTCATTCTCGTCGCTGCTGTCCACCTTTCCTGCTTGACTGTCAGTCTTCATGTCCTGGTTCTCAGCTTCAGAACGCATCCCAATTTGAAGAGTGGGATTGGGGCGAGGGTCAATAGGGGGGGTGGGGGAAGCAGTGAGAGGGATTTCTTCATGCAGGGAGACGGTGATGAGAGCGGTGATGATAGAGTCGAAGGAGGTGCAGTGGAAACGGAGCTCAGCGTTCTGGGTGGTTTGCCTAATGGTGGACCCCCGAACCTTGCTGCCCGGAGGGTTGAGCCGACTGGAAGGGGCAGAAACGTCAGGAGGGAGGGGCTGACTGGGTTGAACGGGAGGGTCGGGAGGGGAGGACTGACAGGAAGGCCCAGGTGGAGCAGAGGGCTGACTAGGAGCGCCACCAGAAACACGCGCACGTCCACGTCCCCTGCCAGCAAAACTTGAACTCTCAGCACGACGCCCTCTGCCTCTGCCTCTGCCCGCACCTCTGCGCGAGGCTGGCGGGGGAGTGTGATCATCGCTCTCAGAGGAGGAACTCAGTTCAGAAAGGGGCGAGGGAGGAGGGACAGAGGCTTGGCCTCGACTGACGCCGCGCCGACAACGCATTCGTTGCTTGAGGCGTGGCATTACTAGCAGAAGGTGGCGCAAGCGAGGCTGGCCTAAGAAGGGGTCGGGAGCTTGGAAAGCAGAGTGAAGACCACCAGGTGACACAGGCCAGTCAAAAGAGCCGAAGAGCTGGAGGCCCAATTAGCAGAGAGACAACTACCCTGTGAATGCAAATTGAAGCTGAAAGGAAGCAAAGTACCTGTGATGAGCACATCCGGGGCACCAGACGAAGCGGAGGCGCTGCAGAAAGGGCTGTTGGAGAAGTGGACACCCGGTAACGTCTCCAAGCAGGCTAGAATGCAGCAACGACGCCCAGTCTGCGTTTTGTAGCTCGAATTGGCGAAACCAAGCGGGCAAACACTGCGCAAGGGAATCAGAGGTCTCTCATGGCTCCCTCCTTGCTGCTCATCCTCCATAGTGAAAGCAATCAACAACACAATCGCCATATACCGCAGAGCCAGGGTGCAATAACTACAACGATGATCGACTCGAGGCGTATTAATAACGCCAGCAGACGGAATGCTCGGGGCCATGTGGGCACAGCACGCAGGCGTCGTTGGGAGCTGCGCAGGTGCCCTTGGCACTTTAATGCTCCACCACATCCGCATCCGGCACCATTCAATACAATATTAATGTGTTATTTAAAAATTAATATTAAAATTAAAATTTAATATGAAAGAAGTGTAATTCATTTTGTTGAGATAAAGTGTGTATATATAACAAAAAATAAAAATGATTTCAATATTCATTTTAAGTAACATAATTTTATATTAATTTTATATAGTGATGAAGTAATTGAAATGAAAAGTTTATGATGTTTTCACTTTCCATTATGAGAGAGAGAGAGAGAGTTGGTCTTTAGATATATACTTTATACTTCTCAATATCAGGGAGACATGTATTTAAAAGTATACCAATAACAAAAAAAAACATTTTAATGTGGATAATGTGGATCACAAAGAAAATATTTCAATAGCGATGTTGAGTAAGATATTTCAATGTCTAGTCAAGTCCCACTAGCACGACTAGTTGAGGATGAGCCTCGTCAGCAAGGCGACCTAGGATCAAACCTCACAAGTAGGGGGGGGGGGGTGGTTGTGCCCTGTGCCAGGGGGAGGAGATGTGCTAAAAAATCCAGTCAGCTTAGGGCTGGTGTGGCCCAGGCCGGGTGTGATCCCCGGGTGACTTTGACAGATTAGATGCCCCTGGGTCACGGTTTCTCAAGCCACATGTCAAGCCCGAAGGATCACAAACAACTTGACAAAAAAAGAAGAAGATATTTCAATGCCTATTATATATTTATATATGTTATATAAAACAAATGAAAATAAAATTTTATTATGGTTAAAACATTTATTAGTGTGTTGATCAAGATGAAGGAGATGCGTAATTCGTTCCATGCTTAGCATGGACTTGACACATGGCGTGTGCGCATGCACACACACATACACATATATCACCAACATAGATCCATGTTAACCTCAAATCTATCAAGTGCCAAGAGGGATCAAATATCACCAAGTGCAAACCTTTCTTAGTTTTCCATTGTAGAAGAGGTTTGCACCTTAAGAGATTTGATCCCTCTCGACGCTTGATATATTTGGGATTAACATGGATCTATGTTAGTTACCCTTTAGTGACATTCATACTTATAAGATACAAAGCAAAACTTATGGCTACAACTACTGATTGCTATGGTCATTTGTACTTACTAGTTTTATATTTGACTAATATTTGTTAATTATATGAATTGAGTTCTTTTCCGTTATTTAATTGGAAACCTCGACGATAATTCTCATTTTTGAACCTATAGGTTGTTATCCCACTTCGTATGCTATATATCTACAAGGTGCACTATCTCGCAAACAAGATGTGTTTCAATGCTGCAGTGACACACTGATTCCAATCATATTGCTATATTAGCTTTATAGTGCCCATACATGCTAACATATAACAATGTCATAGTCAGTCACACCCCTTGCACTTAAATACCTCTATGTTCAAGGGTACAACAAACAAGATCTTTCTTGCTCATAAATAAACAAAACCATATATGGGTAGAATTAAATATATTTATTCTGCCAAGAAAAAATCAGCAAAGATGTTCTTCACCCCTCAATTCTTTAATCACTTCTGAAGTATGTTGTGTATTTCAACATACATAAGTTTTTCCATATTATATATGCGGCTTTCATACTTAATTTTGTGGGTCTAAAGTGAATTGTGGAAAATTCCACCATGGAGATTGTTCATCATTGTCGTATTGCATTAATTTATAGAGAAACCAAACAAAACAATTGATGATCAACGCTTATTAATTGTTTGTTGTAAAAGTTTTAGTTGTGTTCAACCAAAATAACTATCACGACTTGCATTGGTAGATGTTGAATCATCAAGTTTAATAGCAACAAAAATTAATTTAGGAGCAATAATTTCATTAATTGAGATTATTTTAAGTAATATATGAACATATATTTGTGCGAGATGCTATTGAAATAATTACACTACAACAATTACATGGGTTAGGAAATTATCATTTAAACATTTGGATCCTCCTAGTCAGGAAGCACTCTTCAAGAGGGAAATGGTGTGCTTGTTGCCATTTGATTATGTCATATATCTTCTATTTGTATGACCACATAGTTGTGGAAATGAGTTGTAGCATTGCTATAGTGAATGAGAAATACTATTTTTGTAATTAATACTAAAACCTATACACACCCAAAATGTAAGGTTTGTCACTTTACATAAATGCTTGGTAGTAAAATACAAGGATACCCATCGCTTGTCATGGAATAATATAGATCAAAGTAATTATCCAACCTTAGACTGGGTGTGACATCCCCTGCAGGTTAATTCCCCCTTGTAAAACTTTTTCCTTGTAATTATGTAATTATAATTTAAAAGTATGAGAGAAGGGGGACACATATTCCAGTTGCTTGAGGAATGGGTTGTTTTAAATATCAGTCTTGGTTGGTTGAGTGGTTTTAAATGCGTTGATTGGGCAATAAATTTGACTAAAAAGAAGAGGACAAGCCTAGGTGTCCTATAGCCCTAACCATAAACAAGAAGAGGACAAAAATTCAAAGGCAACATGGGCTACATTGTCTAAAGGGTTAACCATGTGAAGCTTTGGAAAAACGACAAACGATTGCTCTGTTAGGAAAGCACAAAAACAAGTGGAGGAGTGGGGAGCATTATAGAGGGACGTGTTCTAACGCGCCGAGGAGAAGGAGGTGATGCACACTGAGAAAGAACGATCACAAGAGGTTTTTACTGAATAGGGAAAGGAGGTTGGGAAGGTTTGTGAAATGGTACACAATTCATGCGCATAGACAAAGAGGGGAACACATAAAAGAGGAGGTTGAGAGGCTCCTGATGATCAAGTTAGATTGCTGAGAGGGTAATAAAAGATAAGAGGACTGAGATAATTCAAGAAGCATAGTGAAATTTGACGATAACACAACTGAGAAACCCACGAGGGTTTGCTGGCGGATAATCTCAAAGTGAGCTCAGATGATAGTCTAGTTGAGAAACCCATGAGGGCTTGTTGATTGATAATCAATGAGTAGTGGTTGTGCCTTATAGCGCTGATAAACTCACTATAGACTATGCTATCTGATAACTTCTAAGAGGCGGAGGCACCCAGGGCTAGTGTGTTGATTACACCTTATTGGAGTCCATGGGATTGGGCTGAGCACACAAGTGGGCGTTCCACTGAGAGGCACATAGGTGGGATTTACACTAAGAAGTTGCTGGAAAGTGCACTCCACTCTTATTCCTCCTAAGGTAATATAGTTGATAAAGCCTTCACGTTATTAACTATATATCTCTCTCCATCTCTGATTGAGACTCCGTGTCTAAATCACTAGAGATGTTGGGATGTTGCAAGTCCCCCCTATATAAAGGATAGTGTTCCCTGTTTGACGTGAAATCATTGAATAGTTGGTGGGTGAAGGAAGTGCGGCCTTGAGACACACTATTTCAACAAATGATATTGGTTTAATCCCCTGAGTGGATGATGGTCGTATGTGAGCGAAGTGGTTCACTGTGTTTATTTGTTTTGATAGTTGGTGGGTGGAGGTGAGGCAACCTTGAGACACCCTGTTTTAGCTAATACTATCAGTTTTGAACTCCTCTGAAAACACTCTACCTCAAGCTTTGGAGTTTTGCTCGAGGGTGACTATTGCAAGAAAGACTTGGCTGTAGCTTGTCGGTTGCGTGAAGAGTTGAAGTCCCAATTTTAGTTGTTGAGCACATTTTAATAATATAAGTATACTCAAGCTCTTGCACTCTGAACGTTATGCATATGTTTAATGTTTTGGGTTTAATGCCTATGATGATATTGGTTCACTGTGCTAGTTTAATACATTGATATGTTGAGTAAATGAATTGTTGTATAATGCTAAGCTCTGTGCCATCGATGAGGAATGGTTCATCCTTGGAGGACTGCTATATTTATGATTGCTTATGTTTTCATGTATTGATGATTATATGTTGGCATCAGGTTGTTAATTTACTCAAGTTAACGATTAGGGAGGTCCATCTGGCATGGAAATGTATTGCAGATGCCTAGAATATATTCTTAGGAATGGTTTATTCCTGTATCCATCTTGAGCCTACAAATTGTTCTAAATGGCCTATGTATTGAGACATGGGTATATCTCTACAATATTAGTCATTCTGTTGTGCTGTTGAAGGAATGGTTCAATTCTTGTGTTTACTCTGAGCTTGAATTAAATCTAATTATTTGAGCATGAAGGATGATCAAATCCTTCTTGTTAAAGTGCTCTCTTTGTGTTTTAATAATATGCGTAATTGGCTTGTATATCTGGCTGGTGTTTATTTATAAGCTTAGGAAGGATAACATTTTCGATACATAGGTATAAATCTAAATATCTATGTATTCGTAGGCTGGGCTGAGGCCTTGAGAAGCTCTGAAGGAATAACCTTTGTACATTTCTAGACTATGTATCAGAGGCATGGGAAAATGCCCTTATACATTTAATAATAGTCGCTAAGTACGGGGCAATAATTCTCCGAGTCCAAAGCACATAACTTAGGAAGGAAATGGCTGAACACCGCGCTTCAGCCCTGTGACCAGGTGCAGTGACCAAGTGCTTAAGCAAGAGAAATCTAGGTAGTCGATGGGTGAGCGCCATGGTCATTGGATGACCCTAGAGGTTTGGTACCTTGGAGGTTTCAAGTGGAGAACCAATGGAAATTCATGTGATCAGATCCTAGGGATGATGTGGTTGTGGGGCTGATTGAATGTCCAACGCAAAACGACGAAAGGAATACCCCCTAGTTAAATAATATGGGATACCTCTACGTTGGGATCCACAGTTACTAGGCACATGATGTGGAGGATGTGACAAGGGATGACGTCGCCTTGACATTTAGGACAGGTGATGTCACCCTAGGCCCCAGACCTCGTAAATTTTGGACGAAGCTCATACTTGAATGCCTGTGATTTAAGTTTCAGGGTGACTTGGTGTGTTGGGCCCATTTAGTGGGAACATGTGTTGCATGTGTTATGTTCTATGTATGAGTCAAAGGGGACGCACCGAACCTATCACCAGTACATATGCCACGTAGCTCGAAAGATTATTTCCCCTGTAGTTCTAACGTGGAGTAGGGTTGATCCTTGTTAGGAATTATTTCCCAGGGTGACGTGGCCATAGAGGGCCCACACTTGCTTATCTCGTAAACTCATATGTGTGCTCGTTCATTGTTTGGATGGGTCCTGCATATGAGCGAGTCAATAGCTTGGGAAATTTTGCCATGTGGGTGGTGTCGTGGCCATAGAAGGGCATATGCCTGTGGCTTCCAAGTCATAGGCCTCATGGTCGTTGTCTACCTGTTCATACTCGTTAGACCCCTTGTAAGGTCCAACATACAATGGACCTTGGAAGGGGTCTAATGAGTATGAACATGTAGACAACGACCATGAGGCATATGACTTGGAAAGCCACATGGGGACTAAGTGGGCACCACACAACAAGCCTAATGATGTGGCACTATTTGATTGATCGAGACCTTAATCAGCCATATATTTTGATCCAAAAGTCAGATTGGAGCAAAATTTATATCATTGGAAAGGTCTTGATGAGACAAACACAACAATGTTATCCTTTTTATGTTATGAGATAGTTATCAAAGAGAAAAAAATTTAGACCCCATTTCCATAAGGGGGCATTGAAGATCGAGTCAACATAGTAATTGCCGTCTTCTACCCTTAGAAATGGCTAGGTATCATGCGGGGTATGTTACAATGGGCATTGCTTGTGCAAACTTTTATTTGACTTCTTTACAGATGCAAGTCTCCAATTCCACTCATATTTTTACTATGCAATTTTCTATATCTAAATTTCGGTAAATCACATTCAAACAACCAAAGGAACACACTCCACAAAAGTAACTCACATGGAGCAAAGGTAGAGACACCAAGATTTTTGTGTGAAAAATCTCAAAAAAGGAAACTTCCATAGAGCAATATAAACACCATATTTTTGGTCCCCAATGCCATAAGACCACCTCGAAAATCTAAATCCATTCCTCATGGAACAACTCTTGTTACATTTCTTAGAAAATATACCATTTATAGGCATACCTTCATCACCATTCACATTCTTAAGTAAACATATCCTTGCAAATCCACTTGTCCCAATGCTTAGTTGAATTGTCATGTCTGTACCATCACCAAAATCCCCCTCCCCCCCTCCCCTGTGATTGTATCTTCCCTTGTAGCTACTTGTTCATCCTTTGCAGTTGTATGACCCTTGACACCATTCTTTTTGCTATCATTCTTGTCCATATGGGCATCCTTGCAAGCTATCTCACCACCAATCTATGTCTCTGTATAGTTATAGACCTCTAAGCTTATGTATGTACCTTCTATGTTGACCTTTCATGCTTCTTTCTCATTGTGCTCGACATTGATCTAATGTATCCTTTAGAGGTCGAGTTGGGGGTGATATGGGAGGAAGGGACAATGTCTATCATAGGAGGGTTAAATATGAGGGTGGAACTCTTCCTGACCACATTGTGCTTTATTAGTGCCAAGATTGATGGATTTGTCAAGGCAGTGGTTTGTTCTTTGAATGCCAAATAGTCGGGTGTTGGGGTTTCTAGTGTCAGCAAGAATAGGCAAGAGTTCCCCCTTATTCCTTCAAAGTGTGTTGTTTACACCAATAACAAGGAGCTTGTGGTGAGTTTAAGCCTTGATATTGAGGAAATGGACATCAAAAGGGAGGATATGGTGGGAACTTTAGGTATTAAGGGTGTGGTCCCTCCATGGAACTCACATGTTGGTGAGTTCACTCTTGTTCTTGTGTCTTTGGGTGAGGTGATGGTCGAGGAGCCCTTTGATTTAATGTCACACTTGCAATCTAACGTGGAGTCATAGGTAGAACTATGTGTACAACCTATAGTCAACGTTGGTTCCCCTTTGGGTTCATATATAGAGTTTCAACTTCTTCCTTGTTGATACCAAGAAGTATTTTCAGAGATGGATGCACTTAGAGATGAGAGGTGTGATACTATATTTTTACACCATATGTGAGATGATGGTGCTTTTAGCAAATGGTGCATTTTGATCTCAAACGCTAAGCGAATTTCCTTGAATTCCTATTATGGCTTGGACTTGAAATATGTCTTTCTCTTATTTAATTTAGATGCTATTGCACGTCACATGCTTTAGTGTGGTACCAAGAACATTATGGGTTCCTTTGCTTATGTGGAATATTTGAGGTCATATTTCATTACTAAAGATCATGATCATGTCGACCACTTGCTTTGGCTAGAATTACCTACACCCTTTCGTAAAATTATTTACAAAATGGTTTCATAAAGTGATTATTCCTAATCATAAAATAATTTTAAGATTAATTTGAGGGTTTATGTGGAGGTGGATTTGAAACAAAAGCTTCCCCCTTTTATTTATGTTTGCACTATTGGTGGCATCAAGGAGTAGAAAGTTCCGTATCTCAATTTTTTGAATGCTTGCTTCTCTTTCTAGGATTAGGATCATTTGATTAGGGGTTTCCCTCTTTGATGATCTATGCCTGAGGGGAGGATGTAGGTGTGGGTGTTGGTGTTCTTTCTCCTTATAGTATAGGGATCAATAACACTTCTATGATGTTATGTTGAGTAGTAGGGGTGAGTTGTACCTTTGTGGTTGTTGGTGCAGATGTGGATGGTCCCTCTTTAGGTGCTTTGAGAGTAGGTGCAGGTTGTCTCATTTTTGGTGGTTCAAGTTTAGATATATATGGTACTGCAACAAGGGTTATAGAGTCAATAACAGTGAATGGTTTGGTGGATTAGCCTAGGAAAACAATTTTTTTGTTGCGGTGGGATAACCCTTGTCACTCTAGTCTTGTCTTGTGCATTATGAAGGCTCAACTTTGTTTGGCTCCAGTGAGATGGAGACTAAGCTAGGTTGGGAAGTTAAATCCAACAAGCATAAGGATGTTTCCTCTTATAATTCTTTATCTATTTTGGGGAACCATAGGACTAGAGAATATTGAAAAACTTGCTACACAGTTTTCTGTTTATGCTATCCCTTGTTACTAAAGTCATACAAGTCAATAACAAGGAAGAAACACTTGGGTGAAGTTGTATAAGGATACGATGATTCACATGCTTAATCATCATGAGTTTGCTTCTGAGATAGATAATAGGTTCAATAATTTAGATATTCATCTTCCTTTGGAATGCAGCTCTCTCGACAATTCCTAGTGACATGTAGATTTTTTGAAGAGTGTTGGAACATTTCCAATCAGGTGTGGTTTTCTTACTATAATTCAAGTTTGTAGATATTGAGCTTTTCAATTGGATGAAGTATTCTTGAAATGATCTTTTTTGGATTTGTTACACGTCATTTTGTCACCATGACATTTGACTGTTCATATGGTTCTATCACCACCTATATCATGTTCCGTTGGAAGTCAAAAACCTTAATATTCCTAAATCAAGCCTTGGAATTGGATAAAAGCTCTGTAAAACCCTTAAAAGTCTACCAATGCGGTTTTTCTAGCCTTTACCTGCGCATGCACTGTTGTTTGGTCAATAAACTGCGCCAACCCCCGCACTTTTTGCCACTATTACCTGCAGACCCCCGCGAAAAGCCAAATAAAAGAAAAAATAAATTCTAGAAGCCCAGCTGGTTGAATATTCTCTCAACCGGAAGCTTCTAGAGTCGTGATTAGTTCGAGCTTTATCCCTCCACTCATGGAGCTTATCCCTTGGTCCATGGAGCTCAAATCCCTTCATGAGAGGAATCCATCCCCCTCTTCATGGAACTGAAACCACCTCCATTTCCCTATAAATTGAGCTCAAGTTTCAGGTTGAAGGGTAGATTGTAAATCAATTGCTGAAGAGAATTCCCAAGAGTGCATACTTTCTACACTAGTGAGTTGTTGTTGGCATGAGAATGATCACACCCTTGTGTCTATAACTCCATGCTAGTATTCAGAGAGGAAGGCTTATCAAACTGAAGGAGAAACGCTCTTTTAGGACCCCGGGAGAAATTTGTACGACATCAAGGCATCAGGTTGTAAGATTACTCTTTTTATTCAAGATAATACATATGGATCTCTTTTTCTCATTGAGTTGTTCTTATGCTTATTGAAATAACATCAATACTTAGACTCCTTGATCACTAAGTTGGGTTAACTTTTCTTGATTATTATATGTTGTAGATGCTTTGATCCTTTTGTCTTGTATTTGATTGCAGGTTCTACTTATTGGAGAAACCACTTTGAAGTGACAAGATAAAAGACTACATCGAGCATTTTGATTTCAAGGTAGGGGCATGTCCTCTCTTCTTTCTTATAATAATTCTGAAATGCAATTAATATAGAGAAAAAGGTTTTCAAATGGATGTTTGTTTTTAGCTACTCGCTGAGTACTAGGGAGATCGTTCTTGTCAGCAAGAGGGATTAATCCGCGTCACAAAATGGCGACCATACTGGGGAACTAGAGCTTAGTTTTCTTTATTTATTTTCAGTTTGAATTTTAGAGTTTCTTGATTTTGACTTATCTGAGTTGGGTTGGGTAGATAAATTTTAAGAATCCCTAAAAAAGAAAGCTGATTATTTATTTTTTCCAAGTTTTTTCCTTGTCTCCGCGGTTTTCAGCAGAAAACAGTGCGTCAACCTGCACAAATTTTAGTTCAAAATAATGCGCATGTGCTCTGTCTTTCACTATAAACTGCGCACCCCTGGAAATTTTTTGAAAAAAATTAAATTTCTCTTTTCTAGAGCCAGATAACCCGATTCTTTGTGTTTGCCCCGATCTATCTTAGCTGTCAAATCTCGTGTGAGAATTTCTTTTCAACAACTTTTGCATTTGTGTGATTTATCATCCTATTTGCATTGTATAAGTGAGAGTTTGCCCTACTTTATTGATGCTCCATTGTAATGTTCCCATTTTAGCACATGGCTAAATGGAACATTAAATTTTTTCTTTTATCATATTGCAGCTAAATAAATGGGTAAGGAGGCCCATGCTTATGAAAAACATGAATAAAATCCCTCATAATGTAAAAGGGATCATTAGAATAGCTTCATTTTGCACCCCATGTGTGAAAAGGGGCAAATGCATGAAGGCAAGGTCATGTTTGACCAAGTCAACAGCACTGCCATAGCAGGAGTGGCTTACTTAGGAAGCCAGTGCAGTGTGAATGAGGAAGAGGATATTTGGTGGAGGAAACCCTAATGGATGGGGCCCATGGAGAGGAAGCCTTCATTGTATAAAAGGAGAGTAAGGCAACCATTGTTATTCATGCTATGAATTATTGATTTCATTGTCTATTTAGACAATTGTGCATTCTCTGCTTTTTAGCAAGAATTGCCGGGAGGATTTCCTGTTTGGGATTCTTCCACCTTCTTGAAAGGTCTCTAGAGGGATTGCTCAGATTTTCCTCACATCCAGGCTTGAGGCCAAGCATCCTCCATCAAGACAGCTTTATTTCTGTAGCAGAGTAATGTTGTGTTGTTGGGTGTTGCAGTGAGGGTTCACTACATCACTTCCATCAGCTATTTTCGGAGGAGGAGTCTCTCTTCCCTTTGATATATCAGATGGGAGATATCTTGGAGCTTATTGCAGACTTTGGCACCAAGGCCAAGCATTTCTCTTCACCAACAACACAGTCTCTTCTCTAGACTGCGTTATTTTTGAGTGTGTTTGCAATGGAGACTTGCTTCACATATTTAGAGGGTGAGATATTAGGTGAGAGGACCAACCTTTCACTCTAGAGATCCTTTGGATGAGATTCAGCCATTTATTGCAGCATCATCAGCTATCTACATCCATTTCCAGTTTTGAGTTGCAGCTGCTGCCCAACAACTCCGACATTTCTGCAGATTTGCCATTTTGTGTGTATTTCAGCCAATCCCTTTGAGGATTGTGTATTGTATGTTTTCAGGGATTGAGATCTTGCTCCCCCTTCTTTATTTGAGCTATTATTGTCAGATCCATGTATTATTGACATTTTGCAGCAGTTCCTCGTTAAGGATTGCGCAGTCATAGCCAGGGCCTCTTTTATATAGCAGTATTTCTCTATATATCATGTACATGTTTCATTGAGGAGGTATTGTTTGACTTGAGAGATCATTTCCTCAAGATCTTGTATACATTTGTTGCTGCTATTATTTAATGTAATGGTTATGTAGATCTTTCGGCATTCTCGGTTTTAATGCATTCACTGCTATTTTCCAGCTCATGTTTATGTATTGCTGAACCCATGAAGGAGAAATAATTCAAGCTCTATAGACAGAGTCTGTGAAGGGCTAGGCAGCCTCTGGATCTCACCCTTCCTTGTGAAGGTGACATATCTAGAAAATGTCCCCACAGTCTATCTCTGGAATAGACTTGTGATATTTCAGAAAAAGGGACATTACATCCATACCAAAGATACCTTCATTTACCTCAGTTTACTGGTATGATGATATTGTCTTTTTGAGCCATTAGGATCATTGCAAACCTTACCTTTATGAAATTTGATTTTTTTTCATTTGTAAATCCGGAAGAGCTTTTAGTTTACTGAAGCCTGATATAACACCAAAGCATTTTTGGATGTTTTCATTTCTGCTAAGATAAGTAGAAATTTTTCTTAGTCTGATCACAAACTAGGAGAAAACATCCTGAAACATTCTAGATAGACTTCAAAGTTAGTTTTTTTTTTTTTTTTGTTAATTTAAATTTAAATTTATTTATCTATTATTATTATTATTTTTTTCTCTGATTTTGAAATTTATGTTTTTAGAGTTTTTAGTAATTGTTTTCTTTTGGAAATGGTTTGGTTATTGAATTGTAGTTTTTGATTTGATTGTTCGAGGAATTTCATTTCAAAAGAGTAATTGATCATTCTTGCAAATTGAGTTGTTATGAAATCGTCTTCTTTTCAAAGATTTTGATTATGAATGAAAGAATTGGTGCTTTGGAAATTGATAAATCTCTCAATTTTTCTTTTAAATAAGATTTATTGAAAAGAAAGAGTTGCACTTCTGATTTAGATGCATTTAGCGTATTTTTGAGTTGGGTCATGAACATCATTAAAGTTTCATCTCCATACCTTTGGTCTTAAGCAACATCCAAATTAATACAACACGATAATAAAATCAATCTAGATATTTTACATTTTATAGGGCTCATTCCACCAACATAGATTAGGGCAGTGTTTTGGAACAGGTTGTAATTAACATTCCAAAACAGTTTAAACAAACAAGTATAATCTTGCGGTAGGAAAATCCAATTATAGCATTTGTGATCTGGGAAGCTCTTCTTAAAAGAGTCAAGCACGAGATCATGTCGGAACCAGTGAGGTAATCGCACCTATCTCATTGGGAAAGATAGAAGATGTGCACGTAATACAAACGGTAAACCTCAGATTAACCATTGTCGAGGAGCCTGGGGTCACTTGTTGGCAAACCTTGGATTTACCATATCGAGGAGCCTTCAAAGGGATTGAGCTTGATACTCTGCCCTTGCATGTATATTGGATCATAGACTGTTCCCCCAGGTACATCTGTTTCCGTTGGTGACCTTAGTGACCATAATCTTCAGGATTTTTCCCAAGGTGACGGTGGAGGGAAGTTCCCACTTTACCTGGAACAAACGTCAGCTAGACTCACTTGGACTTTCAGGAGGGCACTCTTCACTTCGAGATGGCATAAGTTGAGGGATTTGCACTAGACTGTTTCATTAAGCAGGTTGTCGGGGTAATTGTTCCAACTGCCAAGTTTTCCACATTAGAATTCTAGACGTTGGATTTCATCACCAACTAGTGTTTTTAGTGTGGAAACATACTGTTTATGTGTGGATTGTCTCTTAGATTTTGTAGGCATGTGTTCAATTTGATTGTTTCCTTAGCAACTTTAGGTCTATTTTGTTGACATTTTTTGATTTCGTGTGTTCAACATTTAATCGTGGATGAATTACCGAGACACTCCTGTAGAATGCAGGGGAAACTCACTAAGTACACACCAAGTCAATTAGAAAAACTTAAATCTGAAAGAGGCCAACCATCAGGAACCAGATCAACTGAACAAGAGGAAACATCTGTGATAATACATCCTGATTATGAAGTAGATCAACCTCAAACAACAGAAAGTTATCAAAGACAACCATAAATTTCTGAACTAGTTGAAGTTGCATCTACAATTAGTGAATTATCAGCCATTGAACCTGAAATTTCTGAACATGAAACTGAATCTGCGACATCTTAGCCTACTTCGAAGTTCATAACCGAACCCCTTGTCGTCCTCATTCACCCCGAGTAAAGCTTTACATCACTAATTATTCCTCTACTTGCATTCCCATGCTCTCCTCCACTTTCTAGTATTATTCTTCTGCTTGCATTCCCATTGCAGTTCGGGGGTCCATAGGGAAGAAGAGTAACCAAGGAGTATGCTGGGAGGTCAACTAGTGAGTTGGCAACATTTAGTCGGGATGCAACATCCTTCTCATATGTAAGCGGATAGCATCAAGGGTGCACAAGAATCAACAAAGCTGAGATCGAGATTCCAGCCCTTTGGTACACGGTATCTTAGGATTTTGTAAAGTTCTCTTACATCCTTATTTACTGTAAATAATTATCAGATTGTAAGATGTAAGATGTTGCTAATGGGTGATTAGTTTTAAAATGAAACCTTTATTTTCTTATTATTTGCAGTACAATAACTTAAATTGCATCACTTATTTGTTAATAAAATGTGAACATGGTTTCTTGCATCTAATAAATTGTTGATATTATATTTTGTTTGGTTTATAAAAAAAAATAAAAATGCTTATATGTGTAAATAACATCATAGAAAAAGCCCCTACACTTCGTATCAGCCTAGGTAAGTGTATCAGAGCCTAGGTTGAGTTGCTAGGATATATGGACTATTTGAAATTTAATTTCCTTGTCACAAAAATCTCTCATTTAAACCACTATTGTTATAATGACATGTAAAAAAAATGCAACTAGCATAAATACAATGTAATCTTTCACACGACTTAAACAACAACAAGAAGAGAGAGGCAGACAAAAGAAAAGGAAAGGTTGTGAGAGTATGCACAAAATCAACTAATGTATCTCCAACATCCACCCTCAGGATTGGCTTGGGACAGGCAAAGAAAGTCAATATGGGTGATATTTATTGTAATGTCCCTATTTCTCGGACTTGGACAATAGAGACCATCTTAGTAGCTTAGCCATTCACATACGTTGTAGATTGAAATAAATTGGGGAATCTTATTGGAGGATCTAATTAATTAAGATGGCTAAAAAATATGAGTGAGTCACTTTATTTAATAAAGGAAAATGTGACCCATGGTATTGACCTTGATAATCTGATAAGACATCGTAATAACAAGAGAACCATGGAGCTCAAGTCGAGGTAATTGATGTTGAGAAATGTAGCTCAAACATGAACTTCCTGCACGAGCTTCAATATGAATGCGGAGTAAGTGGTTTTAGAATATTTGAGAAATGATGTAGAGGACAAGATGACATAGTGGGACCCACAACAACGAGCAAGAGAATCTACATGGTGCTTGGTGGACCAATTTAGCAGAAGGACTTCGTGGACAAATTCGAATTGTGTCTAAGGTTTAGATTTCCTATTATTTCATTCTCTCATTATTTGTGAAGTGATCACTTAGAAAAAATGGGAAATGATTCCATTTTGTATTTTATCTTGAAATATTAAAGGTATAGAATAGTCAAAACATGTATCTTGATGTAAGGTTATTATGAAGTAATGTGCTTACACACACACACATAAATATAGTAGAAATAAATAAATAACAAACAAATAATAGTAATGATAATGATTAAACCTACATATACAGAATACATGGGGTTAAGAATGATCAAATTGTATATGTATGGGGTTATGGATTGGGGAATCTTTTATTACTTAAGACAAGTTGGTTCCACCCCAACAGTTAAATGAACACATTCTTATATGTAAGACGATCTAAGTCTAATCCTGACCTTGGATATGTGTGACTAGTAGAATAGGGTAGTATGTTGTCGAAGTTTATAACCTTCAAGCATTGATAATATATTGATCTTGCCTTTGTCATGATCTTATTAGTGCTAATGATATTCACTAGTATATATGATACTCAAATTACTCTGCAAGGTGTAAGGTTGTTACATGTGTGATTAAGACTGGTTATTAAGGAAATTGTTTGATTTAAAAAAAAAGGGTTCATGCATGTTTGGGTTGTTACATGTTATAGTTTGAATAATTATGGTGGAATTTACGAGAAGTATATTTTAATGGTACCTTGAGTTATCATGACCAACCTTTTATCACTGCTAAATTGAGGTGGTAATAGTAGGTCTATATCAAGTGTGGTTATCCACAAGTCAATTATTATGTGAGTCAAGACCATGCTTGATATATTGAAATTATTTGTAAAATACTTTCAACCTAAATTTAACTTGTTAGCGCCATCAAGATAAGTTCTTAAACCAATTGGAAATTGTTGAAGCAATGCCACGATTACCTGGTAATCCAAATCATGCTCTAGCAAATTTCCAAAGAAATATAGATAATATTATTTTGTTTGGCAGATGTGATTGTGAGCATTATCATATGGAAATGCTACCCTCTTTTGAAAAGGGATTCCTTAGAATTTGAGGCTAATGCATCAAAACACCGAGAATATATGATAATAATTAAGCTACTCTAAGAACATGATAATATTCTTGTCTTCAAATGTGGACACCACAACAAATTGTAGAAAGGTTCAATAATGTAAATGCCTATGTTTGTGTATAATTTTGGAAGGGAAAAACAGATTGCTTAAAAATTTATATGTGAATTTGTTTAATAAATGTTTGATAGGTGAATAGGAGAAGTTATGTCACCCATTTATATGGGATAGGGTTTATGCAAATGAATGTTATCCTAGTACCATCTCTAGAGAAGGAGATGTTGAGACATGCCATCGATCCCATGTTGTGTTAAAAATTTGGAACTTCAAAGGGAAGTTCTTGAAAGGCATGACCGACTTGGCACCCTTGACATCAAGAAGAAAATGTTGAAAGATAATTAAGAGCGGATAATCATACAATGATGAACACTAATTCACACCATGTAGTAAGATAAGTTTTAGAATAAAAATAACTAAATCAAGAGTAAACCTTGAGAAATAAGAATAATTATAAAACCATGACAATTGAGTAACTCTACCACTTCTCACGTTTGGAAAAATATTAGGTATATACTATGCATTGAAAATAACTCACAAGTAAAAAAGTGTTCTAATAACAAAAGGGGAAGGGAACATGGAGTTTACATTAATCCAATAATAGTTTATCATCATTAAAAAAGTAGGGTGGTGCATGAAATTAAATAATAATAATTTAAAATTAGAGAAATTTAGCTCCAGGAGAGAATCTCCATGTGGCAAGAGCACAACACGAAGATATCTATCCAAGAGTTCAACTTGAGTTAAACTAGGGTATAGTTGGGGAACCAAATCTAAGATCTACTAGTTGATTTTAGTAATGAACACAAAATAAGGAGTATAAAAGGGAGATCAAGAGACAATTAGGAGAAGAAATAGAGTCATATTGGGGTGAGGGAAATTATGTTTTTTAATAAGAATTGAAGTAAATAATTTAGGAGAGCTTAGTGTGAGGCCGACACATGTATGGTTGAATAATAAAATTTTTAGATTAAAAAAATAATTGTTTCTACATAAAGTGGACTCCTATAAAAGAAGGAGAAATCTATGGGAGAGGATCACTTTTTCCCTACTATTGGATGAATTTTATAATGTTATTTTCATAGTGACTATTGAGTCTATAGTTATTTTGGTGAAGTGGAGGCCATTAGAGAGGGAACTCTTGAGCCAAGTGTGCTTTCCTTCACTTGCTCGTATTCTTTCTCTACTTGCAGCCCTATTGCAACTCAGGGTCTATGAGGAAGAAGAGTACCAAAGGAGTAGTCTGGGAGGTCAACTGGTGAGTCGACAACATTTATTCGGGACTCAACATCCTTTACACTTGTACATGGACAACATCAATGGAGCTAAAAAATTATTGAAACTGAGATCAAAACTCCACCCCTTTGGTGTATGGTATCTTAAGTTCCTGTAAATTTCTCATACATGCTTATTTATTGTATTTAATTATAAGATTGTAAAAGTGAATGATATGATGTATAATTGTAAATTTTTGGATTGTTGATGTATGTGCCTTTAATTATTATGTGATTTTTATCTGGATGTTGCTAATGGATGATTAGTTGTAAAAGGAAACTTTTATTTTCTTATTATTTGCAATATAGTAACTTAGATTGCATCACTTATTTGTTAATAAAATGTGAGAATGGGCTCTTGTATCTAATAACTTGTTGCTATTATATTGTATTTGGTTTATAAAACTAAAAAAAAAAAAAATTCTTACACTACAAGGACAAGATCTTCTAGCAGAGGTTATAAAAAAGGTTTTTAGTGTTATAAAATTGGAAACAATTGTAAAAAAAACATCTGCTAAAACATCCATTTGCGATAAGGGATGTTTTAGCGGAGATTTTAATGGAACTTTATCACAACTGAAAAAAATCTGAGTGTCCAAAGGTTTTGGTGATTTTTTTTTTTTTTTAGTGGCATGCTTAATGGAACAAGTAGAACTAGTGCACTACATATATAAATGCACCAAAATGTATACATAACTAAAAGAACCGAGCCGTTGAATTCAAAGAACACTCGTGCATAATATATGCTGCATTAGTGCTAATAGATTAAAAAAAGTTTGGGGTGTTCTTGTAAGGAACGACACCGAGGCACACATAAAATAATTGTTGTATTGATGCTTTTGTTTAAACTTGCAACACCGATGCATATCATTTGTATAAATGCCTTGGTGCGTTAGTTAATTAAAATGAATGATGTTGTTAATTTTTATAATGCACTCGGGCTGGAAATAATATTTGTAGGAAAGAGGTGTTAGTTTTATGAAAGCAATGGTGCATTAAGAATTACAATGCACTGGGGCATTAATTTCAAATAATATCAGTGCTTGAAGAAATAAATGCTTCGATGCTGTCATTTTCTGAAAAGGCACAGGTCATGAAAAAATATGCCGTCATGGTGCTTTTACATAACATAACGAATTGATGCGTTTTTATGTTATGGATGCACCAATTTTTTGTATGGGATTTTCTCTTTTTTGGAAACATTGACCTGTGACAGTGCAATTATTGTAATTTTTTAAAATCCGTTATTCATAAAAAAATTGACATATAGCTTATAACAATATTCATATAAATTAAAATTTTATTAGTGCATTTGTATATGAGGTTTGGATTAATTTGTTATATTATTAAGTTTTACATCTCTTCATTATAATATTTAATATCCATATATTTAATTAGTAGTGTAAAATTTCACGACATTGGATAACACAATATAATAAATTAAAATGCATTTTATTATATATCAATAAGAGACTCTTTTTCATACAAAATGAGATTTTTATTGGTAACCCCTTGTATTTCAATTGAGACACCATGTACATTACATTAAACAAAATGTTTGATTTTCACAAACAATTATTTCAAAAAATACAATAGGTTGCATTGATATGCAAATAGATCATCATTCTTTGCTGGAACTACTGTCAGTGCTCGAGCTACTTCCATGACTTGGGTTATTTGGAGGAATGCTTTATTGATTGCATCGATTGTTTTTGTCTTCTCGATATTGTTCCATCTGCAAACATAAAAATAAAGTGCAATGAGTGTATCTACATTGGTGAGAATAATTAAAATTAAAATAAATAATATACATCAATGTAAATCGAATAGCAATGTACCATAGCAAGAACTAACTCATAAACTGTGCACATGGTTTCAAAACCAAGTCTCATGCCTTGTTGCAACAAACCTTATGCCGACGTCGTTCCATACTTTATTTTCTGCATTTTTTAAACCCCATTATAAATCATAGATTTAATATTAAGAATTATTTTGTTCTATTAATTGTAAACTCAGAGAAGTGAAACTACATAGATACTTACAAATTCCATAATTAATTTTTGATATGCCAACATATACTTACAACTCTTATTTAACCCAATTTTAATCAATTCTTCCAGTGACTCTTCTTTTTATGTTAGCACTTATTTGAAGACATTCAAGCCTTGGCTGCTATAAAACAACTTAAAATATAAAAAAAATGAAATCTTGAGTTGTTAGAAGGAAATAATAACAATTACTCACAAACTTTGAAATCAAAATTTTCCTTCCTTGATGCCTTGTTTTCTGTGCTGAATAAGTTCCATTTTGTTTTGTTTTTTTGCAAAAACATACTTGAAAATTAATATGTATAGAGTTAATCATGATTACATACATTTGAAGCACGTTGTTTTTGAGATGGCCCCTCTTGTGATGCAATTATGTCCATTTATTTGACCATCTCTTTATGCACTTTTTTGGACATTCCTATTAACATGTTTAACCTATCAATTCGTTGATCAATTGAGATTTTCGTAATCTTCCTAAAAAAAGTAATAAACTATTTTTATATTGATATATGAACACTAAATATAACGAAATCAATATTAATAAATGAATGATATAGTAATATATACATATAATTCTAGAAAATCATTTTAATTAGGAATATTACCTATTGAATGATTTTGTTGTTGTTGTTGTTGTATGTGTTTGCTATTGCAAGTCTAATATGTCTCACTGACCATCGCTCTGGAAACACTTCCTATAGTTTAGATACAATTTGGTTCTTAGAATCATTGGATTGATTTTTGTATTTTAAGTGGAAAGTACGTCGATACATTCGTTCCACTAGATCCATAATAGTTTTGTAAAAATGTTTCTCCCTTTCATTAACCTTCGCCACTCCAGATGAGTTAAGGACCAATTCATCGTCATTTACATGTTCTATAATTTTTCTTTTTTTAGAACGACATTGATCTTTTCCTTCGTTTTTGCTCCCTATAGAAAATTAAACATATATGAATTAAAATATTTTTTGAAACATGTCATCTAATATTCTTAAGTATATTATTAATGAAAATTAAAAATTAAAACTCATATTGAATAATATTTTTCATTCACTTGATTTATCCTTCTGCAATTTTTCTATCAAACTTTTACGCTCTTCTGCATTTAGATTAGAAATAATCTTATCAACCTTCTTCATTTTGTGGCTCTGCATGACACACACCAATTAATACATATTAGTTAAACTTACATATAGTTCAAACATATTAATTTTGTAAAGAATTTACAAAGAACTTGTTTTTTTTTTTTTTTGATGTGATATCATTGTGTTGATCAATATTTTTGTTACTTGACACCTTTTGAGACATTTTTTTATCAATATATAACCTATACCATTCAATGCATAAGCTATTCAATATATTTTATATATAAATCAAATAATTTTAAGCTAAATAGAGCTATGGTAACTGGTGCGTTTATTTGAATAAACACATCAGTGCGTTTATCCCATTAAATGCACCGGGTGTTTAATTGTTCAACACTGTCATGGATAATTAATTTTTTAAAATAATTTTAAATTATGACATACACACACCGTAATGATTTAACAGTGTAATTTGGAAGCTGTGCGCTAGTGCGTTATATTACACCGGGAGAAACTATGAATAGACTAGAAAGAATCAACAATGTTATAATATACCAGTGCGTTGTATTACATAAGGCGCACCGGTGGTTTATATTACAGAGGGTGCATTGAGGAACATATAACCGTTTAAAAAAAAAAAACTGAGCAGACCGACAGGGTTTGGGTCTAATTCAAAAAGATATTCCCCCACTTTACATGTCAAACCCCATGTATATAGAAAATACACAAACCCATTAAATCTAAAATGCCTAAAATGGAAAACCCTATTTATGAAGCGATAGAGGAAATTAAACCCTAAGGTGAAATTTTACAGGAAGAAGCAAGGGTTTAAGGTAAGTGTCGTCGTTTTTTTTTGAATTTTAATTAAATTTAAATAAGAACAAAGGTCGTAAAAATTTATACTAGTAAAATCTATACTAATTTTTTTATTATATAGGGTTTTTAATATAATATAATTTAATTTCTGTATTTTTTTTTTTTGAATTGTGAACAAATCTAACAAAATTTGTAAAAAATTTTAACCGTAAAATTAATTTTTTTTGCTATCCATGGTTTTGAATGAATCACCATACCTTTCAAATTCTAATATTTCTGCAGTTCCAAAATATTTTTCTACTCCAAAGTGTTCTCAATATGTCTCTCTTGCAAATGATCTCTCTTTTAATTAAACCCTAACAAAAATTGTAAATTTTTTTATTAGTAAAATTAGCAATAAAATTTAAATTTTTTACTATGCAAGGTTTTGAGTGAATCACCGTATCTTTAAGCTTTTGATCTTTAGAATGCTCTGGTGCTCCAAAGTATTCCGCTGTTGCATAGTGCTCTTGGTATGTCTCTCTCTTTCGCAAATCACTTGCTTGAAATTTTGGGTAAAATAATGAACCAATGAATAAGTTTTTACTATGTAAAATACTTTATGAAATTAGATCTCGAAAAATCATTTGCCGCTTGTTTTTGAATTAAAAAAAGAAGAAAAAAATGCGTTTATTTTGTTCAATTTCTCTGCACATCAATGCATTCGATAGTCAAGTGCACCCATGTGTTTATAAGAAAGTGCACCGACATTGCCAGAGTGCCAATTTTTTTCAATGTTCCGACATGATACAATTTTTTTTAAAATTTTCGAAATCCTGAAATGGTGCGATTGTTTTTTTTAACGCAACAATGTGGTTTCTATTTAAAAGCATCAGTGCTTTAATTGTTATAAGAGCACCAACTTGGTTGAATTTGTTTTTATTTTCTAAAATCTAGAAACAAGTGCGTAACAATGTTGCTTTTGTTAAACACATTGGTGCATTCTTGTACAAGAGCATTGATATGATAACATATATATATATATATATATATATATATATATATATATATATATATATATATATATACTTTTTTTTTTTTTTTTTAAAAATTCGTATTTCCAGAAATTGGTGTGGGTATTATTTGAATGCCTCAATGCTAGTATTTTTTTAAACATATCATTGCGCTTTGTTCTAATAAGTGCACCAGTTGGGTTTAAAAGCTATCTAAAATTTTATTTTCATATAAAATGACATCCACATGAATTACAATAGTTCATAGTATAAATTTTCTTCTTAAAGTCACCTTATTCTTGAAAAATAGTTTGAAAACTATATTGAAATTTAGATTGTGGTTATATGGTTCTTGAAATTAATTTTAGGTATGCACACAAAAAAATATTTTTTATTTTTCTCAAATGAAAGGACAAAATCTCAATAATATCAAATGGGAAATTCTTCAAATTCTAGCTGGTTCCATATTGTTGATTGAAGTCCTTCACAAAGTTCTCCCTTTCCATTTTCTAGTAAGTTAATTTTATTTATATTTTGATTATCTAATTTATTCTATTTTTTTAAATTCATGTCAATTTGAATAAAAATGTATATAGATTTACAGGATCTTGATTTAGAATCGAGTTCAGATGAAAAAAATATTCCCCCATTCGAAAAAAATCGAAAGCTGTTATCAGGAGTAGCATATCGTGAGCATTTGGTAGATGAAAATGAACAACCTCTTCACCTTGCTAATTAGAACATAACATCTTCCAGCTGCAATCCTATATCAACGATGGTAATAATTGTTTGGTATAATATAATTTCAACAAACCAATTGCATTGGCGTGCTTGCTAATATCATTGATATTGTACTATGACATTCAATATTTTTTGAAATTAGGAATCTAGTGATGATGAATGAACCACCTACCATATTTTGGTGCACCCCACTACAATGTCAACTCGAGAGAAGGCTGCATTAAGAACAATACTTGGAGATGAAGCATACAAAGACTCGGTTCTCTCAACCACCTATTTAATTCCCACTACATCCAGATTCACCAATAAGGAATGACTACAACAATATTAGTTATTCATCACAAGTTGGAAATAGAGGCAATCAAGTAGAAGTTGGTATGGATGGTTATTTACGGGATACGATTGCCATGGAGAAAATGTTGTTAGATGCATTCCATAATGATGAGCTAGGGATGATGCTCATATCATCGATACTTTATTCGAAAGTCTGAAATCTACTTCCACCATCCATCTCTTTGGACTTGGAGGCAAGTCAAAGTCTACTTAGCTGGGGACAATGATGTAGTAGTAAAACTCGAAAGAAAATTTTGGCATGTCAAATGCATGTTTCTTGGCAATATTCAGGTAATTGACCCGCATGATCGATCAAGTTCCTTATATTTTGTCACATAATAAAAATTATAAATGGTTGATTTTATGAATGTTAAATATTGACATTGTACAATTATATTACCCACCAACTGCAAGTTATTCAAATATAAGGTTCTTTTGAGTGATAATATATTTCCAATTAGTTGTGAAGAGGGATTTTTTTTTTGAAAATGTTGGGTGTTGAGTACATATCATATCTTGCATGTTCAAATGATTTTATTCTATCTAGAGGAGAATATGCAGAAAAAGAGACATGTCTGAAATGTGGGCATGATAAGTACCATAATTAAAAAAAAAAGGGGTAAATCACATGGTCCTCCTCCTAAGATATTGAGGCACATGCCTATAATCCCAAGGATTGAAAGACTCTTTCGTTGCAAATGTTGCAGGGATGACATGCCTCAAACAAAAATGAGTGAATCCCAACAAATTCAACATCCATAAAGCGTATAGAGGATAAATGGCCTGAAAAATTCAAGGATGGAGTATGAAGTCTACGACTCAATGTAGCCATGGATAGGGTCAACCCATATTCCCTCCAAAACACCAAATGTTATGTTTGGCTTGTAGTAGTGATCAATAACAATACCCCCCCATGGTTGTCCATGAAGAATGAACATCTTATGTTGGCTCTCATAGTCCCTAGTAGAAGACAAGTGAAGAATATGGATGTCTACTTACAACCATTGGTAGCTGATTGAAGGAATTATGGGAAGGCATAAATGTTTATGATGTATCAAGACCCATCACAATAGATATAAGTTTTACAATGTATGAAATATGTGCTTAGACCATACATGATTATCCAAGCTTAGGAGTTTACTCTTGTAAAATAATTTTTTATTGATTTGTTTATATACGTAATAATATTGTTTCACATATTAATTTAATTCACAACAATTTTTCAGATCTTCATGGTCGCTAACGTGTCTACCTATATACAATAATTTCGTAGGTCTTGTAACAAAAGGGTATCATGGATGTAAATTTTGTGGACCTTCTCTGAAGTCTAGGTGGTCCGACCACCTATGAAAGCCAATGTATGACATCTCCAGGTTATTCCTCCCAGAAGAACACCCTTACAAAAGAGAAACATCCTCTTTCAATGGTAAACCAGAGAGAACCCAAAGGCCTACAATAATGACACCAATTGAATGGATTAGATAATATGAGAGGGAGAAGGAGAAGGAGTTTGCATAGATTTTTGATTCAAATGGGAAGCCTATGTTCGGCGATCCAGAATTCTTCGACACCTATGTTGAGAAATTTTCCATTGGTATGAAAATGAAATCTATATTTTATGAGCTTCCATATTGGGAGCATCTTAAGTTTTCCCAATTACTGTATCCCATGCATATATTTAAAAGTGTTTAATCTTATTTATGGAGACACATATCATCGAAATAAAGTGACACATTGGCTTTTAGGATAGATCTTATTTCGTCAAAAACTAAAAAGAAACATTGGCCAAGACAAGAAACTAGAGGAGTGGCTGGTCCCTCTTGGTTTTTCAAAGAAGGTGATTTCCCATGGATTTTAAATAAAGATGATCTTTCTTTGGAAAATGAATTTATAATGAGTATGAGGGTGCCTTTTTTATATGGGTATTCACTACGACACTGCTTCACTGTGGAAGACCATTTTTTTGGGTTGAAATCGCACGAACATTTGAACCTTCTAGGAGCACGTATGTCAAAAACATGATTTTATTATTTATTATTTGTATGTAATGATATATTTGTAATTAATTTTTGTATAATGTGCTATTTACTGTGTAGTGTCATTATCCTTTTCTCATGCGTGGGTGTGTGAACCATGAATTCCCCCAAGGCCTATGATCTGTCATATCTAAATTATCTGCATTTTTATGTTGGATCACATCAAATGAGATTCATATGGCTAACATTCCATGGAGGTGTCAAGAGATAATTGAGATTGCTTGTATGTTTGAGAAGGAACTATCGATGAGTTTCATCTACTTGCAAGTTCATCTTCTAATTCACCCAGTAGATGAGGTTGAATTAATTGGGGTGGTTTCTTGTCATTGGATGTTCTTCTTAGAGAGGTGCATGAAGAAATTGAAAGGTTTTCTTTAACAAAGGGAAAAACCGAGGGTATATGGTATACAGGTATATATTGTATGAATATTTCTATTATGCCAGTGATTACATCAAGTAGATCGTCAACACACAAGGTGCGGCGATTTGGGATGACGAAAGGAATGAAGAAAAAAGAGAAGGGGAGATTCTTGAAACAAATGGAAAGATGTGCATGATAAAGAGTAAGTGCAGGCTTATCATTTTTCAAATTACTACACATTGACTACTCACACTGAATTTCATATTAATGCATATTTTGATCTCATACGTACTATATATATATATACGTTGGTTTGATTTCATCAGCGAATTTAGAAATTGAAGGCATCAACAAATTCATTCTTTACAAAATGGGCGTGACACAACCGTGGGTCGTATTGTACGAACATAAGAGGAGGAAATGGGACAATGACACGAAAGAATTCAAACAATTGAATTATAGAAGTATGCCTTATCTTGATAATTTAAAAGACAATATTCCAATGATATGCATTAATAGTTGGGTTGCTGATAAAGTCATAGAGAAATACGGTGCATCTAATCGTTACCTGCATGCTGAATAGGATGTGCCAAACATAGGGATTGGGTGCAACAAATCAATAATTATAATATCTTTCTGTACAATTTTAACTTCATACTACACCTTTGAATTGTAACATCTATATATATTTTATATTTTTAATTATGTTGAGGTTATTAGACCCATGACACTGTGATTTTTTCACTTTTTTATAGGTGCATTTGTTTCTATGTATATGGGCATATGGAAATCATTTTCGCACACATGATGCCGATGAAGGATCCATAACACAAGACTGTGGAGTGGAAGTCGAGTTTGACAAATCTAGTCGTGCTGGCCACTGCAATCAAAACATAATGCAGGGGACATTAGATTACATTGGAAATATACAAGAGATCATTCAAGCAGACTTCTCTTCGTTCCATTATGTTATTTTTAGGTGCAAGTGGTGGGACACCTTTGATTAAAATAATTTAAAGGAAGATCGCGATAGTGGGTTGATATCTATCAACTCTAAGAAGATGTGGCAAGAAGCTAGGGAGCTTTATGTTTTCTCAAAACACTGCAATTAGGTGTTTTTTAACCCAGATGTGTTGGATAGGGATTGGTGGTTCGTATTAAGACATGACTCTAGATCAAAACATTTTTTTGAGAACAACAGTGTTATCATGCCAAACGAGGACGATAATTAGTGTGATGAAAATGGATATTGATATGTACTTGCGTTATTTCATAATTTATACTACTGTTGTATGTTTTTGTTTTCTTTATTTCGATACTTACATTGTTTTTTTATTCGTCTTATTGGCATTTTATAATATAATTGGTAAGATTCACAATTTTTTTTACACATTTTTTTGCAGTGGAAACATTTTTACACTTAAAAATAAGTATTTCCAATTGTGTACAATATCTATGATAATAAGGATTCAAGATCACAACCCTTCTAAAATAGGAAAATTAGAAAAAAATAGTGAATTTAGAAATAACATTGAAGATTTAATCTCGATTTAGATACTTATTATTTTATTAATCAGTTCACATGTTTTTTCTTCTTGTTGAGTTCAAAATCAATATAAATCATATTGTAGTGATAACTCTATGATGATTTTAATGATGAAAAAATTGTGTATTAATATGTAAGATTAAATTCTTGACACGAGAGATAAAAACATGTTTACTATATTTAAATTATAATTATTGCAACATTATATATACTAAAAGGAGGTGGTATGCATGTATAAAAGGTTGATTACATCTTTTAATGGACCATAAGAGAAACAAACAGGCTTACATGGATGCATGAGAGGTTTAATTTTTTCTTCATGGATAATGGAACAATTTTGACTTTTGTTTTCAATGGTAATTATAAATAAAAGTTGAATTAATAAATATTTTATGGATAATAATTAAATAATAAATAATATGATAGCAATTAAGAGGCATTTGTTTGAATTTCAAATAGACTTGGTGATGCATTTGTATTTCCTATTTATATTATGTAAAATAACTATATATTTTTATAGAAAATTTGAATAACTGATATATTATTCATCGAGATTCTCCTGATCACACATTATTTTATCTTCATGCGCAATACATAATCTCTTCTACCATTGATCATTACATGCGGAAATAAAATCAATTGCATGCGCACATTAAAACCATAAACATTCACACATATGAACACAATATTTCATGGGAAAGCTTAAAGCTGAAAACCCCCAACTATATGTATATTATATGTCATAGAGATCATGTAACAATCATTGTACAAAGCTCCTCACAAGCTCTCAGCACAACCTCCAATTGCTACACACTAATCAAGCTAGATCTAGCAAAACACATGCTCCAATCTTTGCCACTTGATAGCCAGCCTCTATTGCGTAATCAATGCTATAGGATGGCTCATTAAATGACTTGAACCACCTGGCTTGTACTGCGCAATCCTCATGGGCTCCTCCAATCACTGGTTGTTGCAAATATGCAACAGTATAGTCACAACTGATAGTTAACCTGCTCTTTCACCTATCTCTGCACTGGTCTCCACTGAAACTGTCCATGCACTGAATTTAACTGATGTATTCTTTAGTTGATTAATGAGTTTATAATTAGTGAATTAATTAATAATTAATTCACACCACTCTTCACTAGTGTATTAATCAGTTAGACTAAATACAACTAGTTCAACTGTGTTTAGATTAGTTAAAATGAACATAACTCCATTAACTCCTCAATCAACTCCACCAAACTCTCTCACATGAGTTCTAACTGAAGTCTCCATGCAATAGCTCCACTTAACCCCTAGGAATAGCGTAATTCCTTCTTTCAGCTCCTGTGCCACATCTGTGCACTTAACTGAAGTGCTCCAAGAGAATAAGATAATGTTTATAGTCCAAATATTATTAAGAGCTAATAATATTTGACATATCTATTTTTAGACCGGCAATCTAAAAATAGATTCCGCCCAATATGTCTAAAAATAGAAGTCCATCTATTTTTTCCGACTTGACCAACCATCCACAAATAGCATCCTGCAACTCATAGAACATGATCCATATGTCTAAAAATAGACATAGTCTAAAAATAGACTTTGCGCCAAAAATAGCCTGCGGGCCCACTTAGTGAAGGCGACTCCTTTTCACTAAGCTCATCATCTTGTTGCAATCTCAACACTCCCTCTCAACAAGATATGGATTATCTGCAACCCCTATCCTGCCCCTGTGGTATTCGAATTTGCTCCCGGTGAGCGCCTTCGTCAAGATATCAGCATCCTGATCCTCCGTAGGAATGTATGAAAGTAACATGACCTTCCGCTGCACACAATCTTTGATATGATGATACCGGATGTCAATGTGTTTAGATCTATCATGAAATACTGGATTAACCGAGAGTTTGATGCAACTCTGATTATCACAATAAATCACAGTAGGATCTAAGTGTGAACCGAACAACCCGACCAAGATCTTCCTCATCCATATAGCCTCGCATGCAGCCAAACTCGCTGCCATATACTCGGCCTCTGCTAAACTGAGTGCCACGGATCTCTGCTTTATGCTGTACCAAGAAACTGCTATCGACCCGATACTGAAAATCCTTCCAGATGTGCTCTTTCTGTCCGTTGGGCATCCTGCCCAATCTACATCCGTGAAGCCACACAGCTTCACCTCATCCGACTATCTGTACCATAATCCATATCCTGATGTGCCTCTGAGATATCTCAATACATGTTTCCCCGCCTTCCAAAAGAGCTTGGTAGGCTTAACCATAGCTTGTGAAAATTGGTTAACTGCATAGCATATGTCGGGTCGTGTATTGACCAGATACATAAGTGACCCCACCAACTGTCGATAAACAGTGGCATCCACTACCTCCGCCGAAGTAGCATCCTCCTTCCTCCAACCACTAGGAAGAGGAGTATCAGTAGGCTTGCAGACATGCATGTTGAACTTCTCCAGTATATCCCGGGCATACTTACCCTGAGAAACAAATAGTCCACCACTGTGCTGCCAAATTTCCAATCCCAGGAAATAATGACGGAGGCCCAAGCCCTTCATCTCAAACTCTTTTGCAAGATCAGCCTTGCATGAGAGTATCAACTGTTCATCACCGGTCAGTATCAAATCATCTACATAAAGTACAATGATCAGTAACTTACCCTCCACCACTATCTGGTATAGGTTCGGATCCGCCTCACTCTTGGAGAATCCAAGTCTGGTAAAATAACTGTCGATCCGTGTGTACCAAGCACGAGGTGCTTGTTTCAACCCATACAACGATTTCTTGAGCCTGCACACATGCGACTCGCTGCTGAAGATCTCGAAACCTTCGGGCTGCTCTATGTACACCTCCTCCTCAATCACTCCATTGAGGAACGTAGTCTTCACATCCATCTAATGAATGTGCCACCCCATCTGTGTTGAGAGAGAAAGAATCGTCCGTATGGAAGAATACCTTGCGAGAGGTGCAAAGGTTTCCTCATAATTGATCCCCTCAATCTGTGAGAAGCCTTGGGCAACAAATCTTGCCTTGTACTTCTCTACACTCCCATCAGTTGCTTGCTTCACTTTTTAGATCCATCTCGAACCCACCACTGATTTCCCTTCCGGCCTTGGGACAATCTCCCATGCACTGTTTCTGACAATCGAATCATACTCTTCCACCATGGCATCTACCCATGCGGGATCCTCCACAGCTTCCTCGAAAGAGGATGGCTCCGTCACGATACACTTGCTCATAAGAGCCATGTATCCAGTATACCGGTCAGGTGACTGTCTCTGTCTGCGCTGTGATGTAGGTGCTCCTACAACCTTCTCTGCATCTTGAGCCAATCGCTCAGCTTCTGTAGTGCGCTTCCGCCCTCTGATGGTTGGCACTGCTTGAGTGGTCTCTTCCACTCCATGAATCTCATCTTGTGGCTGATCCACATCCAGAGACTCATCCTTAGGAACTAATAGCTCCTCATCTGCATGCAAGTGTGGCTCCCTCTCAAGTGAACACTTCATGGCTTTCTCCTCATGAAATTTGATATCCCGTCGCACAACACAAGCTTCTCAAGGGACCGTCGTGAAATACACACGATAGTTGTGGGGTGTATCAGTGTACCCCACAAATATCCCAACCTCTGCAGTCGGCTCCAGCTTCTTCCTGGCATCCTTCGTCACATGAATGTAAATAGGGGAACCAAAAATCCTCAAATGGGAAATATCAGGCCTCTTACCAGAAAATGCCTCCTCGGGTGTACTCATGCCAAGTATCCTGTGAGGACAACGGTGCTGCACATATACTGCGGTATTGCATGCCTCAGCCCACAAGTGTATGGGAAGGCCCTGATCATGCAACATCTCCCGTGCAACACCCACGATCGTTCTATTCTTCCACTCAGCAACCCCGTTCTGCTGTGGGTTATGAGGTGCTATGAGCTCTCTTCGAATTCCTTATGCGCTGCAAAAGTCCTTGAATTCGCCAGAGATGAATTCACCACCATTGTCGCTCCTAAGAGCCTTCACCTGCTTCCCCGATTCTTTCTCAACCAGTGCCTTGAACTCACATAACTTTGAGTATGTCTCGCTCTTCTTCTGCATGAAGAAGATCCAGCACTTCCGAGAAAAATCATCAACAAAGATCACATAGTACCTGTGCTTTGCTGTCGAAGCTATTGAGAAAGGTCCACACACGTCTGTGTGAATTCTCTCAAGGATCGTCGTGGCGTGACTATCCTTCTCGTGAAAGGTGGCTTTCACAAATTTTCCCAAGGTACATCCCTTGCACTGATCTGACTGCGCAAGAGTACCCTTAGGAAGCCTTGTATAAATCTGCTGCAGTATCTTCAAAGCTCCATGATGAAGGTGGCCCAATCTCCGGTACCACAACTCGCCATCATCCTGGCTCACCACTTTTCTCTCGCTTGGTTTCGCCAAATAGTGTCAATGTCTACCCGCAATTGATAAAGGTTCTATCCTTGAACCCTCTATCCTCCTGGCTCACTGCCTTATCACAAGCAGAAAGCCTTCTTGCTAAAGACAACATCATATCCCTCAGTTCTATAACATCACACAAGAGATAATATTCTTCTTCAACTCGGAACATGCATCACTTCCATCACGAAGGGTTTACTGTAATTCTCTCAAAGGAAATGGTACCGATACCTCCCGCCGCACCGTATCTACCATCTGGGATCACACAAAAATCTCGATCTCCTGTCATGTGAAAAGACGCACCACTGTCAAGAAACCACACTGAACCCATCACACTTGAGACCAAGCATGCGATCAACGAAAAATCCAGCTCAAACTGTGAGGCTAAGGCCTCTCCAGCTGCAGATCCAGCGACCTGCTTATTTTTCTTCTTCTGTGGACAACTAGTGGCATAATGTCCATGTTGGTGACAGTGAAAGCACTTCACCTTGGACATGTCCTGCTTCTTGCCTTTCGCACCGGATTGAGAAGCATGCTTCTTGCTCTTCCCCTTCTTTGCTTTGGCAGCCAAAGCGAAATTTTCTTCATAAGAGTTCTTTGATGAAGATCTGTCCCTGGTACTTTGCCTTATCTCCTCTTGCACAAGATCCGACCAAAGTCGCTCCCATCTTGGCAATTTCTCCCGACCATTGATAGAGTCCTGATAGGAATGCCAACTCTTCGGAAGCTCAAGGAGAGCTAAGCTCACCAAGTCCTCGTCATCAACAGTAACCCCCACACTTTCCAGCTCATCCTTGCATTGGATGAACTTCGTGAGGTACTTGGGCATACTGTCGCCTTTCTCCATTTTTATGTTTCTGAGTTTATCCTTGAGCGCCAACTTCCTCTGGGCACTCTTGCTTTGGAATAAATCTGTCAAAGCTTTCCACATCAAGAATGGAGAAGCCTTACCATGAAGGCTGGACACTATGTGATCCTTGACACCTTCCAACAGAATCCTTCGACACTTTGCTGTCTTCTTTTGCCATGCGTCAGGTGCGGCAGCATCGCCAGAAGCAGGTTTTGGAATTTCTGCATCTATGAACTCCTTCAACCCATTTTCATCCAGCGCCACCTCCATCCCGTCCTTCCATGCAATATAATTCGAGCTTCCATCAAGGGCATACTCCAATCGCAATCCGTTGAAATACATCTCAACTTCGACACCAAGAAAGTACTACTGCAAATTCGAATTCCACCAGCACAAAACTCAACCGCTTCAATGTTTTGCAATTGCTCCAATGATCAATATCGCTCTGATACCATGTAGAAAATTTGAATAACTGATATATTATTCACCGAGATTCTCCTGATCACACACTATTTTAGCTTCATGCACAATACATAATCTCTTCTACCATTGATCATTACATGCGGAAATAAAATCAATTGCATGCGCACATTAAAACCATAAACAATCACACATATGAACACAATATTTCATGGGAAAGATTAAAGCTGAAAACCCCCAACTATCTGTATATTATATGTCATAGAGATCATGTAACAATCACTGTACAAAGCTCCTCACAAGCTCTCAGCACAACCTCCAATTGCTACACACTAATCAAGCTAGATCTAGAAAAACACATGCTCCAATCTCTGCCACCTGATAGCCAGCCTCTATTGCGTAATCAATGCTGTAGGATGGCTCATTAAATAACTTGAACCACCTGGCTTGTACTGCGCAATCCTCATGGGCTCCTCTAATCACTGGTTGTTGCAAATATGCCACAATATAGTCACAACTGATAGTTAACCTGCTCTTTCACCTATCTCTACACTGGTCTCCACTGAAACTGTCCATGCACTGAAGTTAAATGATGTATTCTTTAGTTGATTAATGAGTTTATAATTAGTGAATTAATTAACAATTAATTCACACCACTCTTCACTAGTGTATTAATCAGTTAGACTAAATACAGCTAGTTCAACTATGTTTAGATTAGTTAAACTGAACACAACTCCATTAACTCCTCAATCAACTCCACCAAACTCTCTCACATGAGTTCTAACTGAAGTCTCCATGCAATAGCTCTACTTAACCCCTAGGAATAACGTAATTCCTTCTGTCAGCTCCTGTGCCACATCTGTGCACTTAACTGAAGTGCTCCTAGAGAATAAGATAATGTTTATAGTCCAAATATTATTAAGAGCTAATAATATTCGACATATCTATTTTTATACTGGCAATCTAAAACTATATTCCGCCCAATATGTCTAAAAATAGAAGTCCATCTATTTTTTCCAACTTGACCAACCATCCACAAATAGCATCTTGCAACTCATAGAATATGATCGACATGTCTAAAAATAGACTTGCGCCAAAAATAGCCTGCGGGCCCACTTAGTGAAGGAGACTCTTTTCACTAAGCTCATCATCTTGTTGCAATCTCAACAATTTTTATGTATTTATAAGTAAATTATTTAAAATATACATATTTTTATAATTTCAGTAATAATAGGTGATAAGGCTACTGAATAAGGTGTTGCGTGTGATACATTATTAAAATATATCCAGCCCAGAATGACCATTGAAGGTCACAGGCCCAAGCCATACACATCATATCATTGAAAGTCACGAGCCTAATCCATATACATCAAGTTGCTAGTTTGAAGGACATCAACTATACAATATGACAGTGGCGTGAAATGAACAACTGTAAGTTTTCATGGTGTTTGGTGTATGATAGATAAGACCAATGAAACCTTAATCTGATATCTTTTCTCTATACCGATGCCTTCTCATTTCACTCGTATTTTACCATTTGAACCGGCAACGTTTAACAACGTATAAGATTTTCACAATCCCATTTTTGTAATACATGGAGGCATGGTGGTTTGTAGCAGGCACCTCTGAGAGCCATGTAATACAACTAGAGTGTGTTGTATGACAACAATTAGGTGTTCTTCCTCTCTCTGGCCTCCCATGGTCAGCCATATTGTATGGGTATGCCATTTTCTCCTTCTCTTACTGCTACTCCCTCTGCTGACGTATTTGCTACATGATTGACATATAAAATACATCACCCTCATACATAAAATACATTTTTTTTTATTAAATGCAAAATATATTTATTAATATGGAAACATAACTTTTAATTGAAAAAAAAATCATCAGTGTGCCCAAAACATAGTCATGCACCGACTCCTGTGCGTTTTCAAACACAAATGCACTGGAAATGGTGCATACATACCTATGACATAGCGTTGTTGGTTCACATATTTAAATTTTCATCACGGTGTGTGACACTTATGTGCCATTGCGCATGTATACCATTTTCGCATCGGTACAGAACGTTTAATTTATCGAACACATCGAGCTATAATTATATTTTTAAATATTATTTTTGCAGTGCATTTGGTAAATGTGAATGTGTTGGGCGTAACCTGAAAATTGTATGCACTGACGTACAATTTATAGCTTTTTCAGGTGCTGTTTTATTTACGAAAAACATAGCGAAAGTAACGGTGAATTACGTTCACTCACCGAATTGGAGTGCACCTTGTAAATTTACAAGGTGCATCGCTATCGGTGCGAGCCAAACATATCAAGCACACCGCTTTTTTGATGGTGATTAAGAGGCATTTGTTTGAATTTCAAATAGACTTGGTGATGCATTTTTGTTTACTATTTAGATTATGTAAAATTAATATCTATTTTTATGTATTTACAAGTAAATTATTTAAAGTAGACATGTCTTTATCATTGTGAACATGATGTAATATTAGCTAGGAGAAATGTGAAAACATGAATTTCACTGACTATCTCGTGATAAGTATGTGGAAAAAATAATAATTTTTGAGTTGTTCATTAAGAAATAATCAAATATATTATTTGTAAAAAGTTTAGATCTAATATAGTATCATTTTTGTATTATTTAACTCATATTTATTATTAAAAAGAGTTAAATTTAAACTAGTACAATAGTAAATAAAAAACCAAAATAACACCAAAATGTTATATCTCTATTACTAGAAAAAAGTTCACTTGCCTCTTTAAGGGAGAAATTCTACAAGTTATATCTCTCTAAGTAATAGAAAAATATTTATGATAATCTTACAATCATAGTTTCAACCATACTAAAATTTGTATTTATAAAAATATATTTGAATTTTTTTTAAAGTAAGTCATATTGCATGCAATTTCATATATAAAAGTTTGATATAAGTTCACCAATACATAATCTATAATTAATACTAGTTCATAAAAATAAACATTATGATGATAACCATCTAACAAACATAAACATCATCTAACATACACATTCAAATTCACTACCATCATCTAATTATATACACCTCTAGCACATATAAACATCATTAGTGAGCACACAAATCTAATAATATAATAAGGCATCATCATCGTAATCACATATAACAAAAAAAAACATTGTAATCTAACATCACCACCACACACATCCTCAAATTAATATAAATCTCATGTCAAATAACTGCTATCACATACACATCTATCTGTAAGCATATTAAATGAGCATATCTAACATGACCTAATGATATACACATCAATACCAACATATAAATTAAATAAACATGAAAAAAATTCACTATATCTATATATACATGTATAAGTCAAATAACCACATAAAGTCAAATAAATGCAATCAAATATCTATTATAACAGACATAGTAGTTCCTTCCTGGTCTGCAGTAGAAGATGATAGATGGTCAACTTGTGACTTAACGTTTGTCAAACTCAGTTGAGGTGGAGGATGAGGTGGATGGTTTGTAGTAGAAGACGATGGATGGTCAACTACTGCCTCAATGCAATCTGTCGAACTCTGAGGTGAAGGAGGAGGTGGCTGGTTTGTTTTGTCAGGAGAAACATAAGGCACATCTTCTAGCTCTGGCATCTCATCATCAGGCGAATGACGAGGAGGTGTCCTACCAAAAGAATCACTGACACCCTCAAGACCATGATCCACTGGGGCAGTACTACCATAAAAATCATGATCACCACCCTCATCATCATCATCACCACCCTCATCTGATGTATTCTTTGCTGCACACCCTACATCCCTCATTGCTACCAGTACCCTACTAGCTCTAATTATATAATGAATAAGAGACATCATCTCATGTGGAAAATACTTGTACATATCCACGAACTGAGGACCTGTGTTGATATCTAGAGCCCTTGCAAGGTAGACTCCCTCATCAACCAAAACTCTAGCCAATATGTCACAGTAGTCCATCTGAAATTGCAGACAAGCCCTACGGTCCTAGATGCCAACACCCCCCTGAGGATGTGCCTCACCCATATCCTCATCTCCTCCATCCAGTGGGGGAGGAGGCATGTCCCCATCGAATGTGCTGATGTTTACAAAATATATAGTACACAACAATAATTAGAAAATTTCATTAAAAAATTTAATAAAACAAATTAAAAAACATGTTAGATTTTTATTTATTATTATTATTATTATTTTTTTATTTATTATTTATTTTTTAATATTTCATTCTAATTAATTAAAACAATAAAATGAAACTAGATTAATTTAAAGAAACCAGTAATATTACCTATATCGTATGGAGGCTCAGTCGATGTGAAGAGGATGTTGGGACATTGTATCCAATCAATCCCCGCGTATGGAAACACCAATGCGACAAACAAATGGTCATACTCACTGGGAAATAACACTAGTGCCTCAACATAAATCCTGGATGGATACTCCAACATGCCCCTCTTTGGCATCATCTTCCCTCACATGCGCATCCGAACTTCAGTGATTGGCCTAGGAGGGTGACGGTCAAATGTAGTCCTCGTCTATGAAAACCTCTCAAAAAATAAAAAAAAGGTTTGAAGCGAAAGGGAAGGTCCTCTCCCATGTCTCAATGCATTACATATATCTAAATCCATACAAAAATACCTCAAAAAAATGGCAAACCATCTGATAGAACATGGCACTTGAATCAAATAATATATATAATACAAAATAGGGAAATAAATGTGCTACCCATCACTACTAGAGTGTGAAATGGTGGTGACTAATAATGAGAGGCACCTAACCTCCTCTGCAACAAAAGAAGAAATACGTAGCTGTCCACCACACACCTGAAAATCTGCTGGATGTATTACATGAGGCCTTACATATCTTTGAGTGTAGGCAAGCTGAGTATCACCTGAAACCCCATGGGGGAAATCAAGGAACTGGGGAAATCATCCCCTCTCCTTGATAGGCCAGTGATAACTTATATGTCCTCCTTAGAGGGCCTATACCACACCCCATGACCAACATGGAAAGCCTGTTCCTGAGCACTCCATTGGAAGATCATGTGCACCAATAAGACAGAGTCCACCTTCAGGGATGTAGCTCCTTATAGTACTCAAGGAGGCCCACATTCCTTAAGAGCGCTTGGGTCACTGCAGTAATAGGGAGAGGGTATAAATCCATCTCCCTCTCTCTAGCCTCCCATGGTAAGACCATATTGTATGGGTCTTCCTACTTCTGATGATGCTACTCCCTCTACTGACGTCTCTGCCACATGATTTACATATAAAATACATCAGCCTCATACGTAATTTTTATTTATTTATTAAATAAAACATGTATTTATAAAGATTGAAACATAACTTTCAATTAAAAACAAAAAGAAAAAATGATTGGTGCACTCAAATCACAATCATGCACCGTCTCCAATGCGATGTCAAACATAACTACACATTTATCGGTGCACACATAATTATGACACACTAATGTGGGTTCACAAATTTAATTTTTCATCGCAATGTGTCACACTTATGCACCATTTCACACTTATAACCTTTTCGAATCAGTACAAAATGTTCAGGTTATCAAACACATCGAGCTATAGATATATTTTTAAATATTATTTTGCTGTGCGTTTGGTAAATATAAACACATTAGGAGTAACACACTGACGTACAATTTATTGCTTTCCCAGTGCATTTTCATTTATGAAATGCAATGCAACAATTGTGGTGCGTTATGTTCATGCACTGAAATGCGGTGCACCTTGTAAATTTATATGATGCACCGCTAACGATGTGAGCCAAACATATTGAGCTTACCGCACAATGATTTTTTTTTTCCAAAAAAATTGAAAATTTAAGCTATGCAATTCTAATCTGCTAAAAAATTAAATTAGAGAGAAACATAGACATTACCTAGACATTTGGTTACCGGGGAGGCATATTTTACATGTAATGGATATATTTTGTTTTTACCACGGTTTGAAAAAATTGGAAATTTTGGTAGTGAGGATGGTACGTAAGGATGGTGAGCAAGAGAAGCATCGACGTCGAGGTTTTTCCATGAGGTAAGAGTGGAACCAGTGCTTTAGAGCTCTCCAGTGCTGTAGATGGTAAAAATGAAATTTATGGTCAAGAGTTTTTTTTTTTTAGTTAACCCTCCTCCGATGTGTTACTCTAACCACGCTGGTTTGGAATAGATCCAAGAGAATGATTTTTTTTTTTTTTTTTTTAATAATAAAAAAATCTATGGCGGTGCTTTTCTTAAGATGCCTTGAGGCATTCTAATATAGGTACCAACCTTGTGCTTTTTTTGACTATAGCACTGCTCTATTTTAAAAAATTAAAAACTGCCTAGCGATACTCTTTAGAAGACACCCTGTGGTGTTTTAATAAATTTACCACATCGATTCATCGTTGGAAAATAGCACCACATTTTTTTGAAATTTAAAAACTACATCAACACTCCTTTGTGGTATGCATAGAGGCATTTTACTATATGAAGGGAACTAGTGCTATTGATTATTCAAGCTCAATTGCATTGTGTTATTCAGTGCGGCGTGTTTTCCTATTTTATAAAAATAAATTTTCCACAGTGCACCATGTTCTATGTGGCACCAGTGCTTGTATGGATAGTAAAGCACTGTTGCATTTGTATATTTTAGACACACCATCCAAAAAAAATCTTCTAAAACATCCGCTTGCCCACCTCCGCTACAAACGAATTTTCGGGCTATTTTTATAGGGGCTTCCACAAAAACCTCTGCTATAAGGTATTTTACTTGTAGTTTTGTGTGTGTGAATGGCGTCATAGGGTAGTTCCCTACATCTATTACAAACAATGGTACAATTTTAGATGACCTTTCATGCAAGGAAGCACTCCATATGATGCCAAAGTAAATTTTTTTATGATATCCTTGGATTTTCTTGAAATCTCCTCCTAGGTATGTGACTTGTCAAATCACATTGTATATATGTAGGGAAATTAGGGTTAATAGGACGTTTAGATACTTGATCCCTATTATTTTAAATGGAAAAATCGACCATTGATTCTTGCTTTTATTTCCCATAGGTTGTTGATTGCTTTCAAGTGTTCCTCTATGTGCCTTATGGTCTTAACTAGTGTGGAATGGACCACTTGGTTTGTCAGCAAATAAATTATTAGTGTTTTTCTCAGGAAAATGGAATGGATAACTGAATTTATCCTCCGAAAGGTTTACATTATTTCTATTAGTTTTATGGGTTTTTTGAAGAAACCATAATATTTTTCTTGTTATGCACAATGTAATGGGATTGGATTTCCCTTTACTACTATTTTCTTCTATGCTCTAATTATTTATCTATTTTCAAAAGACCCAATTATTGATTTTAAGTTTCGCTAAGTTTATCATATTTTACTGCTCATTTATATTTTTTTCTCACACATAAATGTATAAATTAAATTTAGAACAAAAAATACCATTGAGTCTCTTATTAATTGCATAACTTAGAAACAACAACAATGAACCAACAAAGTAGACACAACAAGTTTGGGCAAAGCCCTTGGAAAAAACCTAAAGGGAAAACCAATCAAGAGAGAAATTTTATTATTGAGCTCATAGGAAAAAATATGAGTTTACAACAAAAATAAAAACCAACAATAAATACACTGTACTTTCCTTAGTTTTCATACCCAACATTGGCAATGTAAATATCCCAGCCATAAAAACAACTTAGTTGATTATTTCTTATGATCTCATTAAAACGGAGGGAGTTCCTTTGATCTAATAATTTTGAATGTATGTATATTTTCATGCCCAACAATGTGTACAACTTGTATGGACCTACACCTTGCTATTCAAACAACTAGAAAAATGTGCCCAAAATTGTTTTATGGTACTGTATGGAATTCAAACTATTGCACAACCTATGGAAAACTCATACAATATTCCATTATTGTTTTAAACTCATTGTAATGTGTGCCCCTTTCTTTCCTTTGAAAAATTTCCCTCCCTATTGCTTCCCCTCTTCTCCTTCAACTCTCCAAAATCTCTTTCTTTCAAAATGTGTCTTTTCACTCTCCAAATCTCTTTTTATGTCTCTAACTCTAAGATCTTCAATGATCAAGATTAGATCTTTCCCTCCAAAGATAACATGTTTAATTTGTTGTTGAGATGACTTAAATCACTTAAGTCACTCAACTTTATAAAATCACTTTCTAGTCATTAATATAAAAAAAACTTTATAGAATAACTTTATAAGGTCATTAATATACAAATCACTTAAAGAAATCACTTTATAAAGTTATTAATATAAAAAACACTTTATGAAATCACTTTAAAAGTCATTAATATAAAAATCACTTTATAAAATCATTTTAGAAATTCACCATCTAGGGAGTGTCACTCAGGCACTTCCACATGCTAGGCGTTTCCAATGTGGAAGTACCTATACAAGCTACCTAAAAAATCTAACAAATATTGTCATCTATTTTAAATTTATTCCTATTTATTAAAGATGAGAATAATCTTAATAAAACACATCTTCGTTAGTTAAGAATCCATAAGCTTATGTGATCAATTTTTCATGCACAACATGATTCCACATTCCTCGAGAATTTCCTTGAACAAAAATTAAATTTGCAGATTAATACTCTTCACTTTTGTTTTTCTTGCAGGTTCATTCCACCACCTCCATATGCTGCTGTTGTCACCTATCCAAATGAAGGAGGAAACAATGCCAAAGTGTTGAAGGCTCAAATTCAACACATAAAGAATAACATGTTACATTATGAAAGAAGAGCTAGAACATACACATTACACAATAAGAATGCAATTTTTCTGGAAGGAATTCCAATCGAGTTTGTATTAAATCTTGATATGTATTTATATATAAGAGATGTGGTTGGAGAGGTCATACTTGCTCCAACCAATCATTCATTTTACTTCTACATTTACTATTTTTTACTCACATTTAATTAGTCTTTAATGTATGATGACTTACATGGGACTAAGAGGTCCCTACAATAGTTGGACTTCCTCTTGCTATGTGGGTTATTTCCCTTGTTATATTGGTGTATGGAAATGCAATTAATTTGTGATTATGTCATTGCTCATGTATTTCGATTGTATTTTGATACTTTATATTAGATTAAATGTGACATTCTATAAGTTGTATTGATATTAAGGTAATCTAAGCAATATTATATATAAGGTAGAACTATATTTTGATTCAGCATTTGGAGGGAATTTTTATTGAACTCGATAAAGATATTTCCATGCAAAAATCATACCATTGAAAAATGGGATCATGTCAAACACATTTCTAATGATTAAGATCTCAAAATTATTTTTTGCTCTAGGGTTTTGTTGTGAGCTCTACAACAAACCCATTTTTATTGTAAATAAAAATAGGGGGACTTACAATTTAATTTTTGATTGGAATTTTCAATTATTCACTGTAAATAACCATTAGCTCCATTTAATGTTTTTTTTTTTTTTTTTATTAAATTGAAATGAATTGAAAATTTTGAGTTTTTTGAGTTTTACATGAAGAAATCCAGATCTAGAATAATTTTGAATTACTTTATGCAATAGGCATTGGATTTCAGAATCCTCAGATATTACTTTAGTTCTCATAACCAGTATCTAAATATTCACCTTGTTCAAATGACACATTCCTTTTGAAACCTAGATACTCGGACACTAGATATTCCTTTTCAAAGTTTTTTTTCTATCAAAATTTTATTATTTTATTATTCAATGTTTTTGTAATATTTAAATGTTTTATATATCCAGAATCTAGGTAAAAAACATTTGGTGTTCACTAGTTCCACCCCAGACTCCTCGATGTCCAGATAACCAGATAGAATAATGTAGTTTTCTTCAATTTCACGAGTTATCATTTTTGTTAGTTTTTGTTTCTATTTTTTGTTTTCAATATAATCCATCTGGAATCTAGGACATGAAAATTTGTTGCACTCTTGCACATTTAGATACCCAGATGACAAGATGGCACTTTAATTTTTATAAATTTACCTTTTTCACGTGGTTTTAAATTGATTTCTTTGCAAAATGACTTTTTTTGATTTCAATGGGTCTATTTGGTATTTGGATAGATTCAATAAATACCAAATGTTATGTTGGAAAGACATAGGATATAAGGCACAAAAAAAACTCAAATAATTCACACACGAAACATACATGAGCTGTGACTCTTCTATTGATCACGTGAACTTCAATTAATAATAATGAAACTGGTGAAGGGTATTTAACGTTTTCGACTAGCGACTTTCCTAGCATAACTTGACATGCAAACTACTCACTAAATTCATTTATCACATAACTCGACTTGACTCAACACTCGGTTAACTGACTCTATAAATATAATAAACTCTTCATGAAGGAGTTAATTATCTATTTTAACACTCCCCCTTAATTACGATCGCTAAAATAAAACATGACTCATGACAACTCAAACATGCCTGCCGGTCTATGTCTCATCTAGGCTTACAACACCCAAGTTTATTTTGTGAAACTCAAACACATATTTTGCTAATGGCTCTTTAAATATATCAACCAATTGATCACTGATATACAAGGCCTCACAAGTTCTCTAATAAAGTGATATCTAGTATCAATATGCTTGCTCTTTTGATGAAACACACTATTATTGGATAGTGCAATCGCTTAGGTATTGTCACAATATATTGTTGTTGATCCTTGTTGTTTCTTCTTGAGTCCATCCAATACTCTTCTTAACCATACTACTTGACATGCTGCTAATGTTGCTGCTACATATTGTTCTTCTACTGATGATAGTGTCATGATGGGATGCTTCTTAAATTCCCATGAAATCACACCTGAACCAATATGGAACACATAACCTAAAGTGCTCTTCCTATCGTCCAAATTACCTACAAAATCACTATCTTTAAATCCAATCAAATCTTTCTTTAATGTGCTTGCATACATTATTCCACAATCTCTAGTTCCTACTATGTATCTTAGAATTATTTTTCCTACACACCAATGTGTGTCTTTTGGAGTCTCCGTAAATCTGGAAATCAAACTCAATGTTTGCATAATATATGGTCTTGTAGCTGTGAGATACATGAGACTGCCAACCACATCTTTTGAATAGAGTTGGATTGACATCTGATCCTTCATCATCCTTGCTTAACTTTATACATGTTGCAACTGGTGTAGGGACATGTTTGCAATTCTCCATCTTGCATGTTTTCAAAAAATATCTAGCATACTTATTTTGACAAATAAAAATTCCTTTTTTAGATTACTCAACTTCAATGCTAAGAAAATTTTTCATGAGACCAAGATCTGTCATCTCAAATTATTTCATCATGGCTACTTTAAATTCATCCAACTCAAGATCACTTGTAAAAATCATGTCATCAACATATAAGAAAACAATCAAAATATGTCTATGATCATTTACGTTTGTGTATAAGGTAGGCTCAATGCTGCTTCTGCAGAATCCATTCTTAATCATGTAGCTGTCGATTCTCCTATACCATGCTCTAGGTGCTTGCTTTAGTCCATAGAGAGCTTTCTTCAACCTGTAAACTTTATCTTCTTTACCTTCAAATTCATAACCTGGTTGTTGCTGCACATAAATATCTTCGTCTAGAATTCCATTCAAGAAGGCTGATTTGACATCCATTTGATATAATTTCCACTTGTTTTGAGTTGACGTGGCTAGAAATGCTCTTAAAGTATCCAATCTGGCTATCAGAGCAAACGTTTCTCCAAATTCTATTCCTAGTTGTTGTGAGAATCCTTTTGCTACAAATCTTTCTTTAAATTTGTCAATTGCACCTTTCTCATTCAACTTTTCCTTGTACACCCACTTCAGACCAATGAGGTTTTCTATCCTTTGAAAAATTAACCAAATCCCATCTATCACTCTTTTCAATAGCTTCAATTTCTTCATCCATGGCTTGCACCTAATTTTCATCTCTGATTTCTTCTTCAAACGAAGAAGGTTGGAATGAAAGCAATGCAAAATTTGAACTTGTTATCACTTCCCCCCATTTCCCAAGGCTGAGAATGGAACTGAAGGAAGGTAACCACAAACCAACCTTTAGGTCAGGTAGCTATCCCTACCAAAACCAAAGAGGGTTCTCTCAATTTCACTTTGCAGACAATGAGATGGATGGATATATAATGATCTTAGGCTAGTTATGATGCTTAGTATATTAGGGTTTTGTTTGTTTGAAGCTTTTGCTGGATAAGAATGACAACCAAGAAACTAGGTCTAGGGTTTAGGTCTGATTTCAAAGATTTAGTTGTAGAGACAAGGATGAGGACAGGTAGGTAAAATCATGAAAACACTTAATTTGTCATTGTGTATAGGGTTTGAAAGAGAAGGATTCAGAATGAGCATTTAAATGAATTCATTCATCAGAAGAGTAGACACATCCATGAAAATATTATAAAACATATCATAGAAAGCAATGATTTCTGTTCATAAACTCATAAGATTAACATACCGAAGAATACATGTGATGGAAAGGTAACATAACATTCAATTACATGAAGTAACAAAGAAGAAACAATGTTCAAAACCATACCACTGGAGTCTTAAGATTAAAACTGCAACCTTCCTTTGATTTCATTGCAAAAGAGTTTGTACAATAGCTCCACTACAAATAACAACTATCCAACCCCTAAAAATGCTTGAGTTTGGGGTACATATAGAAAATATACGTGATTCCACCTAATTGGGTCAAAATATGATCCAAAACACTTCATAAATGCACCCTACGAGTCTTTTCCTAGTTTCTAGGGAAGTTAGAAACTATTCCCTCAAATTTATCTATTAACTAGGAGTGTGTGTCTCCTTGATTAATTACATCATTCTTCCACAAAGAGAGGAAAAAAAAAAACTCTCCTACCAAAAATACACCTCATGGGATAGATAAAACTTGAATTTTGGAGGTTTTCTAGCTTGACATCTCTCCAAATAAATCCAATGACAAAAGCGTCGTGGCTCCTAGCAGAAGCATTGCGCCTCCCAGTAGAAGCATCATGCCACTTTGGAGATGATTTTGATTGACTTTTAGGCACCCATTTGAAAATATGAGAGTTAGGATAGGTAGCCCTCTGTGTCTTATTTCCATTTCATCCTAAAAAATGAGAAAGTACCCTTTGGAAGGCCTTCAAAAACTCATTCTCCCGACCTCACTCCAGAAGCACCACACAAAGGCAAAATGAGTCTCAGAAGCATGGAAAAAGAGATATTTTTTTGGATTTTTCTTCAAACTAGAGGGTGACAAGCCAACCTGATAACATATTTGTGATGTATAAGCAAAAAGGAATCTAACCATGTTAAAATTTCTTCATTTATATGCTTTGAGAAAAATCATCGCGCCGCTGTGCGACGCTTCTGCAATCGGACTAAATTTCCAGAATTTCCAAAAAAATTTCTGCAAAAATAGGCTTAAAGATGGATAAATATCTCTTTAACCATAACATATTTTTGAAAAATTGAGATAGTGTTTTGTTCTTTGGTATGTTATGAACCAAAACCACCATTTTTCCAAAATAATTTCCCATTTGCTCAAAATTCAAGTTTGAAATGGATCACTAAAAATTTGTAGAAGCGTAGCGCACTTTTAGAAGAAGCATCGTGCCTAATTTGAGAGGGAGTTTGGAGGCATTCCCAGATGATATTTTGGTGCAATTTGTATGGTTGGAAATCATATGATTTCTGATATAAAATGGAGTCATCAAGAACTACAAACCCCTGCTCCAAACCCCTGAAAAAGTGATTTGAAGACAACCTGTTCAAAAGTGCAGAAAATGACATGGAGCAGCTGTGTTTTTGGAATTTATCTAAAATAATAGTACCGTGTAGTGTACCTACGGGGGATAATATAGGGTACAGAGGGAGGTACCCAAGAGAGTAATATGATGTAATAATATAAGAATGATAAATAAATGGGCCATAGTTAATAAATAAAGTGGTTAACCCACATTATGTAAGGGACCACATGTAGCTAGGGAATAAAGTGATAAGCCCATTGTATTGGATGTATGGTATTGAGAGACCCATGGTAACTACCCATGGTATTGCATGTATGAAACCTATATAGAGGCTAGAGAATCTCCATTGAGAGATGTCAAGGATTATTTTATGGGCAAGCATATGGCTTGTGGAGTGATCTCCTTCCTTAAGGAGTGAATGTATGGTGTTGCCCTACCTTAAGGGTTTTGATATTAATGAAGATCTGAAGTTTTATCTTCAATGGTGTTATTTCTTGGGCATATTTTCCATTTCTATACATTTTCTTGTCAGATCTATTACAAGTGGTATCAGAGCACTTTCTTGGGCAGAGTTTGGAAGATTTGTTTTTTCATTTTTTTGCAGGAAATTTTTGGGCGGCGAGATTGTACAACAGATCTGAAACTTTTGGCTCAAAATTTTCAGAAATAGATATCAGATCTGGCTTCTTTACGCAAAAATAATCAATTTCAAAAAAATTAGTCGAATCGGAGTCCGGATGAGGGTGATATCGTTGATTTAAATTCAGCTATGTTGCAGAAATGTTTGTGACGACAATTTGTGTACGACGGCTCTCCTGACATTTTTGTAGGTTTTGGTGAAAAATTTCAGAAAATCAATTACAGATCTGAGCTCCTCTTGAAAAATCACCCGATTTCAAAAAACAAATCGATCAAATCGGAGTCCGGATGATGGAGTTATCACTGATTTAAAATCAATCATTTTTTTCAGAAATTTTGTGACAACGAGACTATTGCAGCGTAGATCTGTGTTTTCAGAGTACCTAGATTGGGATTTCAGTCACATGGATAGATGCAGAATGACCATTCCATTTCAGAAAATAGGTTATATTAAAGATTCTGAGTTATATTGACCAAGTAATGTCCATTTTAAATTTTTTCCAAAGTAAGTGATTTTTTTCAAAACCCTTACTTTGTTTTAGAGGTTCTCGCAAGATGAAGTTTATAGGAAAATATGATGGCCCTACTATTGAAGATTTTTTACAATATCACAAGGCTCACTACCGAAAAGTTTGGATATGCTCCATAGGGCTTCATATGAAAGATGAGGCAAATAAATGGTGGACTTCACTTGACAGCTCAGTGAGGAAACTTCCCGAGAAAAAACTTGAAAAAGTCCTTTTGGACAAGTGGTCTCAAGCGGGAAAGAAGGATAGTAAGAGCCATAAAGACTTATTTTCTACTAATATTTCCATATTACGGGTTCATGGAAGTATTCAGAAAGAGAACATCATTGTGTCTATCATTCCTAGTTGCAAGCATAATTGTATCAATGTGAATTTGGCAAAAAAATTGCAAGTTCTAGCAAAGCATATTGAAAACACACAGGTTGATAATGAAGATTTTCAAATTTATAAAGATTTGAAGATTTCTATGGATAAGTATGTGTTGCGTTCTGATTTTTATGCTTCAGATATGGATGATGTGGACGTTGTTTTGGGACACCCTTGGATGGAATCCGTTGGTACTGTCAATTTTAATGTGCAAAAGAAATTCATGAAACTCTGGTATAAAAAGAAGAAAATTACATTGCACGATATTTGCACTAGGAACCATGCAGAGACCGGGGAGGCAGAAACACAAATATCTAATGAGACAGACACATCAGATGATGAGCCTTTGATGGTAGACAGCCAAACACAGACATCAAAGCAAGTACCAACAAAAGAACCAGACACCACTTCATCACCAATAATGGAGGAATTAATGAAAGATATTACATCAGTTAAAGCTTCAACATATCACCACCCGCATCACCCAGCAACACAACAACCAGCAAAGTGGCAACGAATTAGCAACAAGGACAACAACCCTTGGATGACACATAGAGAGGTGCGACGATCCACTAACAACACATCAACACAGAAGAGCCACCAGAACCCGCTTCCATCTCAAGTGAACAAGGCACCGACTAGATCAAGTGTTCACCTTTCTCTTGGATGGCTGGATGCACGTGAATGGTATCAGTGGAATACTCTTTTGAGTAGATCTTATTATTTGTGTTCTTCTCATGTTTCGGGGATGAAACATGTTTAAGGGGGGTGTAATGTAGTGTACCTATGGGGGATAATATAGGGTACAGAGGGAGGTACCCAAGAGAGTAATATGATGTAATAATATAAGAATGATAAATAAATGGGCCATAGTTAATAAATAAATTGGTTAACCCACATTATGTAAGGGACCACATGTAGCTAGGGAATAAAGTGATAAGCCCATTGTATTGGATGTATGGTATTGAGAGACCCATGGTAACTACCCATGGTATTGCATGTATGAAACCTATATAGAGACTAGAGACTCTCCATTGAGAGATGTCAAGGATTATTGTATGGGCAAGCATATGGCTTGTGGAGTGATCTCCTTCCTTAAGGAGTGAATGTATGGTGTTGCCCTACCTTAAGGGTTTTGATATTAATGAAGATATGAATTTTTATCTTCAATGGTGTTATTTCTTGGGCATATTTTCCATTTCTATACATTTTCTTGTCAGATCTATTACATACCGGTGCATAAAATGAAGGAGGTTTTTGGTATTTTGCCTATTATGGAAAAAAACCTCTTTCGCATTCGTAAAAATCATCTCCATTATATCAAAAACTACTTTTGAAGAAAAACTATCCCTGTGTGCAATGTAAACCCTAACTTGATCACAAAACTTTGAAAATGATACCATGGGTTTGAGTTGGCTCAAAAATGGAATTATGATCTCCCTCATTATCCTTTCTCTTCTCACCTTCCATGAGTTTTTTCAACAAAATAAACCCTAGCTTGATGAAATGGGTAGGAGAGATGTAAAATTAGGAAAACAGGGGATAGTGGTAAGGTGGTTTTAGGGGCATAAATGAGGTGGAAGGAAGCTAGGGAAAAAGCCCTAAAAAATTGAGGAGGTATGGTGATGAGTTGGATTTAATATGCAAGTGAAATTTCTGTAATTGGGCATGAGGAAGGTGCCGAAAAGGTCAAAACGCAGGGTTTCACTAGTTTTTCTGCAAAAGTGTAGTGAAAATTAGGGTTTTAATGAAATTGATGGAAAGGAGGACTGTGAGTGATAGGGAGTGTTTGGGTATGGTGTATGCAGGTTTTATGAAAGTTTTATATGGTTATATTATGGTTTTATCAACTGAAACAAACCAAAGATGGAAAACATGAAAAACACAGTGGAGGTGACCTAAGGAAGGAATCCACTCATTTTGCTGATGAAATTGAGCTAACTGAGAGGCGAGGGATGATAATTTATTGACTGGGAAGCCTTTAAAACTTGAGAAATTATTAAATTACCCTTTTGATGGTTTCTTGGAACTTAAAAGGAAAAAACGTAGCGAATTGCTAATATTTCGATGAGTGTGGAGAGTTGTGAGCATGAGAGAAGAGATTTTTTGACCATGTAGCATACTTCTTTGAGAAAAGACAAATTGCCTTTACTTTATTTTCCTATATTTTCTAAATCCCAATGAGGATTCTTTGTATGATGAAAATGACTCTTTTTTCTTTCTTTCATGGCATGATTGGACATTATGGTGGTGAAACAAATGAGACCTAGACCATAACCTAGATGGAGGTGTGTTTAATTGATCTATGACCCTAGGTGATTGATGGATGACATGACCTTGAAATGATGATGACCATGAATGGAGTGAAGGTAGTAGCATTTCATACCTAGGCAACATTCAGTGAACAAAATTTGATTTGAGAATTGGCTCGAAAGCATGAAATTTTGACCTAGGACCACTACCAAGTAAACCTGAAAGAGTATATTTGATCACTGAAGATTTAGACACAAATGGAACTAACATCCAAATCATCCTAAATATCTTTCAAACTTATCATCTTTCTCTTACCATTGCTTAGTTCATCACCTGATTGGCTGTTGGGAGAATTTTGGTTTGTTGATCTGCCTGAAGATCCATGTTGCTCTGAAAATCTTGGCGTTCTTGCCAGTGTGACTCTGTTTGGTGTCAGATCTTTTGATTCTTTCTACTCTTTTTTGCTACATCATCCTCTTCCATCAATGGTGCTTGTGCATCAACTATTTTTTCTACAATCCCATTCCATGACTCTTGTTCTTTGAACACAACATCTTTGCTGATTATGGCCTTCTTGGTGACATGGTTATGCAATTTGTAAGCTTTTGAATGCTCACTATAACCAATAAATTCACATTTTTCACTTTTATCATCTAATTTACCTCTTATATTCTTATGCACATGTGCATAGGCTACACATAAAAAAACTCTAAGATGAGATACACTGCATGACATAACTGACCATGCTTCTTCTAGTACTCTATTCATCACACTCTTTGTAGGTAATATGTTTATCACATAAATAACACATGTAACTGCTTCTGACCAATACTCATTAGACAATTTTTTTCCTTTCAACATGCTCCTTTTCATTTCATGTTCATTTCATGTTCATAATTGTTATATTTTTTCTCTCTGCTACACCATTCTGTTGCGGTGTGTATCTTGTCGTAAATTATCTTCTGATTCCATGTTGTTTGCAGTAATCATGGAATGCCTTCGAATCATATTCTCCACCATGATCTGACCTCAATACATTGATTTTTTGATCACTTTGGTTTTCTGCTAAGGATTTGAATTCTTTGAACTTTGAAAAAGTTTCTAACTTCTGCTTCAAGAAGTGAACCCACAGATAGAAATACTTGACCACAAGACAATGCCCATCGGAATACATAACAACCCAAAGAAGACATCTAGCAGTTAAAGTAACCGAGTATCAAATCATAGCAGGGCAGTTGTATAAAATGGGCCTCGATCATATCCAACGAAGATGTGTCTTAAATTGCGAAAGAGCAGACATATTGTGGGAGTGTCACAACGGAGTTGCGAAAGGCCATGTCTGTGCAAAACCCACTGCAAGAAAAATACTACATGCAGGATTATGGTGGCCCACAGTGCACAAAGACAGCAAGGAATATGTGAAGAAATGCTACGTCTGTCAAAGAATAGGGTGATCATAACACTGCGATGAGCTACCCCTACAACTTGCGAGGGATATGTAGGAATTTTAGAAATGGACAGTCGACTTCATAGGACTAATTTCACCAAGCGTGCGACACTCATAGGAAATATATATAATCACAACAACTAACTACCTCATAAGATGGGCAGAGGCAGCACCAGTAAAGGACTATATAACAAATACAACAACTAGGTTTATTTGTGAGAACATCATTAGTAGGTTTGGCTGCCGAAGAATCCTAATGAGTGATCAAGGCACACATTTCATTAATGCTACAGTTAAATCACTACTGGATAATTTTATGATACAATAGCATAAGAGCAGCCCGTACCACCCTTAGGAAAACAGAACTGTCGAGGCTTTCAACAAAATCTTGGAGAAGGGGCTAACAAATATATGCAACACTAACCGCAATGAATGAGATGAAATAATACCAGCCACGTTGTGGGCATACAGGACAACCATAAAGATACTGCATAATCAAACTCCATTCCAGTAGGTATACAGGAAAGAGGCAATAATACCAGGTGAGTTTATCATACCAAGCCTCTTAATTGCCTCAACAACACACATGACAGAGGAAGACTCCATCTTTGCATGCCTTCATGAGTTGTAGGAGCTTGAAGAAGATAGATTTTTTGAAAATTTCCATTAATCAATACATAAACAATGACAAAAGGCCTGGAATGACTACCATATCAAGCACAAAACCTTTACTATTGGTGGGAAAGTACTGCTCTATGAAAGAAAATTCCAGAAGTTCCCAGGGAAGCTCAAGATTCACTGGATGGGACCATATTATGTCATAGAGATAAGAGACTAAGGCGCGGTCAAGTGAGTGCAACTGGATGGAGAGATAATTCAAGGATGGGTGAATGGCGCACGCCTGAAACCCTATTATGAGTAAGCACCACAATTATTTTAATTTTAATAACTCTCACACCCGAGAGAAGTCAGTAGATTAGAGTCAATAACTCTCTAGCAACTGAGATGAGCCACATAATAGTTTATGTCTTAATATTTTTTTTCCACTAGAGTAGGAATCCTCATAAGAAACTCACAAGGTCGCGCAAGAACAACAGTCACCCTTTTGTGATGCGGAGACCACATTGCAACCAATTGTGGTCGGGGGGAGAGTCTAAAATGTTACATAGCCTAAGCATGTCAACCATCATTCACTCATAATGAGCCATCATATTGTTGTCAGTATGTAAGATCATCTGAATTTGAAAAATAACTACCATAATTATTAACCCCCATACCGTAATAAATTTTCCACATTAAGCCATAATTATTGACCATCACGTCTACCCGACTTTCGAAGCCACCGTCAACACTGTCAGATTCCACCTCACCCCAGTAATTAATCACATGATTAAAGCTGCAGGGAAAGACAAAAATAATTAATTAGTTATGGCGTAGTATCAACATCATTCGTGCCAGTAATCTTACTTAACCCGCATGAAGGAGGGAAACATCAGAATGCCAGAAAATTTCGAGTTATCGGAGCAATAAACGACTATAACAATAAGCCCAATTCCAACAAAAAAAAGCTCAGAGAAATAGACTAGTAGCAACATTTCGAGTATACAACAGAAGAAAGAAAATTACAAAGGTGACAAATTCAGTGGTCGAGCCCGAGCTCAATGAAATAATTCAAAGGGTGGAGTCACTAATTGGAAAATATGACAATGCCATGCTGATAGATACCGACTTCAAAGAATCATTCCAGTTCCCAACAGTGAAAAGGCATGTGTACATTAAAAATCATGTGAAGGAGGGAGGAAGTGAAGCAGCGAAGGTGCACCCAAATTTCAGAGGCATCCAAAGGTCAACAATCCTGCACCTTAGAAGCCTTCCAGTGTTCGGGAAGTCGGGAGCGGAAATGCAGTGCACCAAGTTCTTAATCAACATAATTCAAAATGGCTCATTATGTCTTAGGGAGATCCCAATCCATGCAAAGGACATACAAAGACTCACAGGGTTATCAGCTGTAGGAAGCGATGTCTCATCGGCCTTCCAAAACATGTCTAAAAGAGATAAGAAGGTAGGATATTGTGACTACTATATAAAGTATGAAATAAGGAGAGGAGGAAAGGGAGAAAAAAATGACCTCATCAACAATCCAACAGTAAAATTCGCTTGCTACTTTATTGCTGGGAAAACTATGAGGCATTACACCAAGAGGGAATGCACCCTTGACACAATATCAGTCGCGGAGCATTGCATTCAAGGGACACACCTGAATTGGTGCATGTTATTATTACAGGAGCTGGTTGAGGCCTGCAAGGACAACTACAAGTGGGCCATAGGATTTACATATGGCTATATAATCATGGCTCTTGCTATACAGAAGTGCAGTCCACCAGGAATCAGGCCGCTTGCAGAGATTACCCAAGACCAACCAATGGCACTGAGGTTTTTGCTGTGAAAAATATCAGGGGACCCGAGAACCGAAGAGGTAAACGAAGAAGATTTTGCAGTCTGGTACTGATATATGGTCGATGTAGTTAGAAGTCAGCAAAGAGTTCCAAGAAGCCTATTGGATAGATACTTCCCACAGATTTGGTTTGGGGTGACTCATAACCAAACCTATGTTCGTCCAAGCTGAGTTGATGAAAATACCTTCCATAAGAAGCCATTGAAGTTCTAAATAATGGAGGAGGATTTCCATACAAAAGTTTCTTCATGGCCAGGAGCGACAATGGAGATCAGACTAGTTTATTCATTTGATGTGATGCTCCCTAAAGCACTTCTAGGGAGACACCGGAAGAAAAAATACTGAGGGTCTCCCAATTACAACTGTGACCACTGCTGGATTAGCTGGAGACCCGAGTGAAAGGCTTCAACAAGGTAATAGAAAATCTCAGCACCAAATCTACTGTATTTCCTACTTTTTCTAAATTTCAGACGTTGAATTTTGCATCTCTGTCCAACACCACCCCCATCCAAACTTCATTACCATCTACTGCATTCCACTCCCACTCACTACCCACCGTCACTCCACTCCGCAAAAACAAGCCAACGAAACCCCCAATACCAACACCTAAAGGGAAAAGATCCCGAACCATGGGATCCGAGCAAGTGGTCGATCTCATAGGAGAAGACCAAGCCCATCCAATAATGTCAGGAATGTTAATTCAAGAAGAGCTAGAGGTCGCCATCCAGACCACCTCTGCATTACCAGTATTTGATTCATCATCAGTTCTTAACATACAAGTCTCATCACCACTCAATATGCATAATTCATCACCGCACACCTCATTCACGTCCAAAGACCACCCCACCCACACTCCATCCACCTCCGCAACCATTTTAGATCCAATACCGCCAGAAACTCTAATGAATGTTGATATTGAGGCAGAAGTTAACTCGGGTACAACTGGAGTACCTGAGGTTAGCCAAACCACTGTGGGACAGGGCACCTTTTTAGAATTATTAATCCATGAAGGGTCTCACATTTCCGATACAAAACCCATTGAATTAGAGCTAGACCCATTCCAACAATCCGACTTATTGTTGCAATAGTTCATGCCACCCACTAGTCTCCACATTCCTGAGCCCCAACTGCCCCAGTCAAGTCAACCAATGTCCCCACAGGGAAACTCTGAAAGATAAATTGCCAGCGGAAACCACTCAAGGATAGACATTCGAGCCAAGAGATGTTGAGCAGTGGTGACATGCAAATCTGGGAACCCAGCCAACTTTTCAGTTTCATCCAGACAGCAGCATGACAAGCAGAAGGTCTATACAACGACCTCTTACATAAATTTGAGCAGCAACAACAACAAGTTATTGCGCTCACTGATGAGTGTAATCAACTCTAGAGCAAGAAAGAGAGCCTACAACAACAACTAGATCAGGTAACATAGGTATTCAAAGACCTATGGCCGACAGTAACTGGCCTAGATAGCAGAACACCCGTAGATATTTCGTGATGCTCATTGGTTGAGAGATCCATTTGAGTAAAGATGGCATGTACAAGCCTAGATTGAGCAAACTAGGAGCTGAAGGAGGCACTTGCAACAACACCAGCGTTGCCAGATCCCTCTACAATGTATGCCGAGAAAGTAGCGGAAAGGTAGAGAGAGATGTAGAGCATGAAGGACACACTTGGAACGACAGTCAAGAAAGCATATAGCCTGCTAGAGCAACTACACGAGTGTTCAAATTCACTAACCATGAAGGCACAACATGTTTTAGAGAAATTGCAGAAGATCTTCCTCGAAATAAGAGGGGCCACATATCAGGTTAGTGACATACAGATGTACAACCAAGTAGACGTTGTCGAAACATAGATTCAAGCCATTGAGGAACACTCAACAATGATGAAGAAAATTCTCAGGGACCTATGACAACCTCTGAAACAAAAGGCGAAGGAAATTCAACAACTATCGTCTGAGGCTAAACCCAAACTCCAGGAAGTGTTCGACAAATTTCCACAAGTAATGGATGCGACTCAGGCTGACAGAGTCATCACTGAGATGGAGACTATGATAAAGGAATAACAACAGGAAATAACATAATTCACAGAGCTCAGGACAACAACACTAAGCAAGGTTCCCGAGTTGGGGCATTTGTTGGAAGAGGGAAAACCGGAACAAGAAAATATAGAGATGGAAGCAACAGGGGAGACGAGGCCGACAACAAAAGCCGACGGACCACCATAAGCCACAACAACAGGAAAATATTGACTCAGGACAAGTCAATAACATGTGGTCAGGGCTTGTTGGGGCCTTTTTCTTGGACAAGACAATTTTGGAGTTGCGGAGAACCGAAAGACAGGTGGTAGAGCACAATAAAGATAGGCAGGGAGCTGTCACCATTGTAGAAAACCTGAAGGCAAGTGGTGGGGCATACAAAGATGATGACACAAATGGCAGAGACGGGAATAAAAGAACAAGCAGTAGGAATCCCAGTGATGAAGAAGAAACAGCAGGTAGTAGAGCGCAAGGGAAAAACCTAGTGGAAAAGGGGCAAAGACTGACAGTGTCAGTTGGAAGGAACAAATAAGCAGGGAAGAAGTGAATCCGAGGATAGTTAGTTAGTCAGTCAGGAGAGCCTAGGGAGAGATTTGCGGAGCCTTATGTACTGAACTTGAAGTGTAATAGACTTTGCAGAGTATGTTTTGTACTATTTTGAGCCAAGATAATGGAATCAGATTGTTGTTGTGCTGTATATTATGGATTGGTTGATGCTCCATTAATGATGGTGAATGTATGACTATTTTAAAATTTTAATTTGGTACTCTGAATATGTAGTGATGAATGATAAATTTCTTCTTTGAGTTGAGATATATAAATGTCTTCTGTATGCACATAAGATATGATTTGTGTTAGTAATATTTCCTCGACATTAATGATCTAGCCTCTAATATCAGTAAGGTCGTGGCATGCCTCAGGTGAGACTCCTTGCTCCCTCGAGCAAGGTGAAAATTTTGGCGTTGTTCTAGACTACAACAGAAACCTTGTTGGCCTCTAGACTAAACTTGGGTCTTGCCCAAATGTAGAAATTATATACACTAAGCATGCATACATCTAGATTCCCCTGATCTCACAATATTTAACTTCTTGCAAAATACAAAATCATTCCACTGTTAATATTTTGCTGAAAATTAATTGCAAACACATGTGAAGCATAAATAAAAACAATCGCACATAACACACTTGTTTAACAGGAAAGCCTGAAGCTAAAAAACCCAACTATCATATATTATGTATCATGGATATCATGTAACAATATCATACATATCTTAGTACATCAAGCTCTCAGTACAATCAATTGTCACACACTAATCAGAAGAAATATGCAAATCCATGTACCGATTTCTCACCACCTGCTAGCTCGCCTCCACTGCGCAATTCCTGCTGAAGAATAGCTCTGAATGAATTCAAATTATAGTTGCCTTGACTGCGCAATCCTCATTAGCAACTCCAATGTGTGTGCGGTGCAATCAATACATCACTATAGTCACAACAGATAGTCCATCTTGCCCTTTCACCTATCTCTCCATTGGGTCTCCACTGGAACTGCCATGCACTGTAGTTAACTACTGTATTTGTTTAGTTGATTAATGAGTTATTATTTGTGAATTAATTAACTCATTAATTCACTCCACTCTCACTAGTGTATCATTCAGTTAGATTAGATACAACTAGCTCAACTGAGTTTAACTCCAATAATTGAGTTAAACTGAATAACAACTCCATGAACTACTCTTCCAAATCTGTCATAACTTTTCCACTTCAGTTCTAACTGAGTCCTCCATGCATGAACCACCAGTAAACCCTAGGAATTGCGTAATTCCTTCAGCCCACTGATTTTCCAAATCTGTACACTGAAATTAAGTTCTCCAAGAGAATAAGTTGATGTTTATTGTCGGATTATTATTAAGATCTAATAATAATCGACACTTCTATTTTTAGATCGACAATCTATAAATAGACTTCGCCCAATATTCTAAAAATAGAATTTCATCTATTTTTCCAACTTGACCAACCATCCACAAATAGCACCCTGCGACTTCTGAAATATGATCATTATGTCTAAAAATAGACTTGCGCCAAAATAAGCCTACGAGCCCACTTAGTGAAGGCGAATCTTTTCACTAAGCTTATCATATTGTTGAATCTCAACACTCCCTCTCAACAAGATAGGGATTATCCTTCACCTCGATCCTGCCTCTATGGTATTGAAATTTGCTCCTAGTGAGTGCCTTTGTTAGAATGTCTGCATCCTGATCTTCTGTAGGAATGTACTGAAGCAACATGATCTTCCGCTGCACACAATCTCTGATATGATGATACCAGATATCAATATGTTTAGATCTATCATGAAACATAGGATTAATCGAGAGTTTAATGTAACTCTGATTATCACAATGTATCACCGTAGGATCTAAATGTGAACCGAACAAACCAACCAGGATCTTCCTCATCTAGATAGCCTCACATGCAGTTTGAATTGATGCCATGTATTTTGCTTCCGCTGAACTGAGTGCCACGGATCTTTGTTTCCTGCTGTACCAAGAAACTGCCGTAGATTCGATACTAAAAATCCCTCCTGATGTGCTCTTTCTATCTGTTGGGCTACCTTCCTAATATGCATCCATGAAGCCATGTAACTTCACCTCATCCGTTTGTCTGTACCATAAACCATACTCAGATGTGCCCTTGAAATACTTTAGGACATGCTTTCCTGCCTTCCAAAAGAGCTTGGTAGGCTTAACCATCGCTTGTGAAAGCTAGTTCACAGCAAAGCAGCTGTCCAGTATTTTATTAACTAAATACATGAGCAAACCCACCAACTATAGATAAATAGTGGCATCCACTACCTATGCCGATGTAGCATCCTCTTTCCTCCAATTCCCTAGAAAAGAAGTGTCGATAGGCTTGCATCCTTGCATGTGAAACTTCTCCAGTATCTCTTGGGCATACTTGCCTTGAGACACAAATAGTTCACCTTCCCGCTGCCATATTTCCAATCCAAGGAAATAATGAAGGAGGCCCAAATCCTTCATCTCAAACTCCTTTTCAAGATCTGCCTTGCATGATTGTATCAACTACTCATCACCCATTATTATTAAATCATCAACATAAAGAACAATGATTAAAATATTACCCTCCATAGAATTTGGTACAAGTTTGCATCCGCCTCACTCTTGGTGAAGCCAAGTCTAGTGAAATAGCTATCGATCCATGTGTACCAAGCACAAGGTGCTTGCTTCAACCCATACAACGATCTTTTGAGCCTGCACACATGCGAATCATTGCTGTAGATCTCAAATCCTTCAGGCTACTCAATGTACACCTCTTCCTCAATGATCCCATTAAGGAGCACCGTCTTCACATCCATCTGATGAATGTGCCAACCCATCTGCGCTGAGAGAGCAAGGATGGTCCTTATGGAAGAATACCATGTGACAGGTGGAAAGGTTTCTTCATAATCAATCCCCTCGATCTGTGAGAAGCCTCGGGAAACAAATCTTGCCTTATACTTCTCGATGCTTCCATCAGTAGCTTGCTTTACCTTATAGATCCATCTTGATCCTACAAATAATTTACCCACCGGCCTTGGAACAATCTCCTAAGCATTGTTTCTGAAAATGGAGTCATACTCCTCCACCATGGCATCTACCCATGTGGGCCCTTGCACTTCTTCTTCAAAAGAAGATGGCTCTGTCACGATACACTTTCTCATCGGAGCCATGTATACAGTAAATCAGTCATGTGACTGTCTTTGTCTATACTATGATGTAGGGAATCCTAAATTCTGTGCCGCATCAAGCTTCAGTCTCTCAGCTTCTGTGGTCTGCTTTCTGCCTTGTCTGATTTTTGGTTCAGCATGAGTGGAATCCTCCACTCCATGAATATCCTCCTGTGGCTGATCCACATCTGGAGGCTCATATTTCAGAACAAGCAGTTCCTTCAATTCATGCAAGTCTAGCTCCCTCTCAAGCATAGGTCATGCAACACCCACGATTGCTCTGTTCTTCCTCTCCATGACCCCATTCTGCTATGGGTTATGAGGCACTATGAGTTCTCTTCGAATTCCTTCTTTGCTACAAAAGTCTTTGAATTCGCTCGAGATATATTCACCACCATTATCGCTCCTCAGAGATTTCACTTGCTTCCCCGACTCCTTCTCCACCAATGCTTTAAAATCACAGAAATTTGAGAATGTTTCGCTCTTCGTCTGCATGAAGAAGATCCAACATCTACAAGAATAGTCATCAACAAATATAACATAATACCTGTCTTTTGCTGTTGAAGCAATCGAGAAAGGTCCACACATGTCTGTGTGAATTCTCTCTAAGATCATCGAAGCATGGTTCTCCTTCTCATGAAAGGTGGTCTTCACAAACTTACCCATACTACATCCCTTGCACTGATCTGACTGCGCAAGAGTACCCTTGGGAAGTCCAGTAGAAATCTGCTGCAAAATCTTCAAAGCGCCATGGTGAAGATGGCATAATCTCTTGCGCCATAATTCACCATCATCCTAGCTCACCACTTCTTCTACTTTTCCCACCATTGCAGCACAACCATCTACCTCCAGCTTGTAGAGATTCTTAACTTGAATCCCTATCTTCTTGGTTTGAACCATTGTTTTATGTCGAAGGAAGGCTTTTCCCTCATTGGAAACAACATCATAACCTTTGCCTTCCAACATTGCGACCGAGACCAAGTTCTTCTTCAGACCTGGAACATGCATAAAATCCTTCAACAAGAATGGATTACCAGACTCCCTCTCAAAGGTAATGGTCCCAATTCCAGTCACACTGTATCGACCATCATCGCCCATCTCTATATCCATCTGGAGGTCCTTCTCCTCCAAGTCACTAAACAACTCCTTGTCTCCCGTCATATGGAAAGACGCACCAATATCAAGATACCACATCGATCCCATATATCTTGAAACCAAGCATGCGATCAAAGAGAAATAAAGTTCAAATTGCGAGGCTAAGGCCTCTCCAGCCGCAGCTCCAACAACCTTCTTGTTCTTCTTCTTCTGTGGGAAGTTAGTGGCGAAATGCCCATGTTCGTGACAGTGAAAACACTTCGCCTTGGACAAATCCTACTTCTTGCCTTTAACATCAGATTTTGAAGGAAATTTATTCCCCTTCCCTTTCCTTGCTTTGGCATCCAAAGCGAAATTCTCCTCATCTTCATTCTTCGATGAAGAGCCATCCTTGGTACTCCGCCTTATCTCCTCCTACACAAGATCCAACCAAAGTCGCTCCCATCCCAAAAGTTTCTCCCATCCATTGACAGAGTCTTCGTAGCTATGCGAACTCTTCGGAAGCCCAAGGAGAGACAAGCTCACCAAGTCTTCATCATCAACAGTAATCCCCACACTTCCCAGTTCATCTCTATAGTGGACAAACTTCGTGAGATATTTTGGAATACTGTCGCCCTTCTCCATTTTTATTTTTCTGAGCTTGCCTTTCAGTGCAAACTTCCTTTGGTCGCTGCTGCTTTGGAACAAATCTATCAAAGCATTCCACATTAAGAATGGAGTGGATTTCCCGTGAGGGCTGGACATAATATGGTCCTTTACACCTTCCAACAGAATCCTCCTAGCCCTTGCTACTTTCTTTTTCCATGCATCAAGTAATGCAACATTCGTCGAATTGGGCTTAGGAACATCTCTGTCGATGAATTCCTTCAATCCATTATCTTCAAGCATCGCCTCCATCCTATCCTTCCATGAAATGTAGTTCAAGATTCCCTCGAGTGCTTACCCCAACTGCAACCCATTGAAAGCCATTTCAATGTATACTCAACTGTCGCACCAAGAAATTCTTGCAGCAAATTCGAATTGTCCACCAACACAAAAACTCAATACCGCTTCAATATTTCAATCTTCAGTGATTAACACAACTCTGATACCATGTAGAAATTATATAAACTAAGCATGCATACATCTAGATTCCCCTAATCTCACAATATTTAAATTCTTCAAAAAATACAGAATCATTCCACTGTTAATCTTTTGCGGAAAATTAATTCCAAACACATGTGAAGCATAAATAAAAAAAATTGCACATAACACAACTGTTTAACGAGAAAGCCTAAAGCTGAAAACCCCAACTATCATATATTATGTATCATGGCGATCATGTAACAATATAATACAAAGCTTAGTACATCAAGATCTCAGTACAATCAATCGTCACACACTAATCAAAATAAATTTTCAAATCCATGTACCGATTTATTGCCACTTGCTAGCTTTCCTCCATTGCACAATCCTTGCCGAAGAATAGCTCTGAATGAATTCGAATTACCCTTGCCTTGACTGCACAATCCTCATTGGAAACTCCAATGTGTGTGTGGTGCAATCAATCCATCACTATAGTCACAACAGATAGTCCATCTTGCCCTTTCACCTATCTCTCCACTGGATCTCCACTGGAACTGCCATGCACTGTAGTTAACTGATGTATTTGTTCAATTGATTAATGAGTTATTATTTGTGAATTAATTAACTAATTAATTCACTCCACTCTCACCAGTGTATCATTTAGTTAGACTAGATACAACTAGCTCAACTGAGTTTAACTCCAATAATTGAGTTAAACTGAATAACAACTCCATGAACTACTCTTCCAACTCTGTCATAAATTTTCCACTTCAGTTCTAACTGAGTCCTCCATGCATGAACCACTAGTAAACCCTAGGAATTGTGTAATTCCTTCAGCCCACTGATTTTCCAAATCTATACACTGAAATTAAGTGCTCCAAGAGAATAAGTTGATGTTTATTGTCAAATTATTATTAAGAGCTAATAATAATCGACACTTCTATTTTTGGATCGACGATCTATTAATATACTTCGCCCAATATTCTAAAAATAGAATTTCATCTATTCTTCCAACTTGACCAAGCATCCACAAATAACATCTTGCAACTTCTGAAATATGATCACCATGTCTAAAAATAGACATAGTCTAAAAATAGACTTGCGCCAAAAATAGCCTGCCCACTTAGTGAAGGCGACTCTTTTCACTAAGCTCATCATCTTGTTGAATCTCAACACCAAAGACCTCATTTTTCACCAACACAGGTCATTCTGCTATAATCATCAATAAAAGTGAGGAAGTAACAACTTCCACCAATCGACTATGTCCTCATAGGTCCACACAAGTCTATATGCACTAGCTCAAGAGGTTGTATTACTCTGTATGCAACTCCATTATGAAAATATCATGATCTTGCTTTCCAAAGATGCAATACTCACAAGTAATAGATGGTTCTTTGATGGGAGGTAATCCTCTAACCATCTGTTTATGCTGCAACAATCTTAAGCCAGAAAAGTGCAAGTGTCCAAACCGAAAGTGCCATAACCAATAATCATTAGAACATTCAACTCTAAAATAAAGGACCTGATCACTGTAATTCATAATTAGAGGAAAGAGTTTTTTCCTCATCATCTGCACCTTTGCTATCGGTTTCTTTTGGGGGATTGTCATAAATAACACACCCTTTTCCCTGAAAGATAACTTTGTATCCTTTCTGTGTCAATTGACCAACACTTATCAAATTTTGTTTGAGACTAGGAACATAATATACCTCTGAGATTTTCTTTGGCTCCGCTTGCTTGGTCAGAATGTTTATCACTCTTTTTCCATCTACATCCATAGTGTTGACAGTCCCCAACTTTACCTCTGTCTTCATAGTTTGATCCAAATTTGCAACCAAATTCCTATTTTCTATCATGTGGTTACTACAACCACTGTCTAATAGCCACACATTATCAGAAGGTTCATGCATGGTATGGAAAACTAGGAACATAGAGTTAGTAGTCTCTGTACTAACATTAGCTCTCTGGTTTCCTTGGTCGGCTATCTTCTTCCCGTAAACACGTGCATAGTGACTAAATTTATTGCAATAATAACACCTCACCTTTCATTTTTCAACTCTTTGATTATTGTTGAAGCTTCTAATGTTGCTTCCACTTTCATGTTCATGCTCTTCTCAACCATCTCTTTGACCACCATATCTTCTGCCTCATCCTCTTCCTCTCGATCTACTTCTGCCTCGACCTCTATCTATTGAAATAGAAATTTGGATTTTGAAAGAAGTTTCTAGAGTGGAACCCTTATTTATGTCTATTCTTTCCTCATGCGATAGAAGTGATCCCATCAACTCATCATCTGTAGTGTTTCCAAATCCTTGGCTTCTTCTATGGCTGCTACCACAACATCAATATTGGTAGACAAAGATCTAAGGACCTTCTCAATCAATCTTCGATCTTTAATATCTTAACCATAAATTTTTAACTAATTTATGATGGAAATGACATGATTCATGAAATAATCGATGTCCTCTGTCTCCTTCATCTGCAGACTTTCAAAATCTCTCATAGTATTATCCAATTTAACAATATTGACTTTGGCCATACCTTGATAGCTTGTCGCCAAAGTTTCCCATGCTGTCTTTTCTGAAGACGCGATCATAATCTTCTGGAACATCGCTCGGTCCACTCCCTACTGGATAAGCAACAATTCTTGGGCATTATTCCTTTCTCCTTTCTTCCATTTTTCCCTCTCTGCATTAGTGAGAGCTCACTCTTCTGCTTCACTCTGAGGTTCTGAAAACCCAAACTTGACATGATCCCAAACATCATGTGCCTTGAACATGGTCTCCATCTCAATGGCCCACACATCATAATATTTCCCTCTAAAAATAAAAAGTTATGGCTGGAAACTCGTTATTGACATCTTTCTTCAAAATAGTTCTCTTCTAAAAAGCCTAAGTTTCTCCTTTTAGAAGCTTTGCAAAGCTCCTTTAAAAAAACCTTTATATTTTCTTTTCATATAATAAATGCTTTTATAAAAGAAATTTATATATAAAAACCTGGTTATAGTAACCCTCTCTTTAAAAAATTTCTTATTCTTATTATTATTAATTTTTTTAAATTTTAAAATCCTTTTAAAAGAAAAATTATAAAAATAATTTTAAATTTTTTTATTATATAAAATTATTTTATAAAAGCCCTTAATATAAAACCCCTTTTCTAAAAATCCCTCTTGTAAAATCCATTCGTACGTATGAGGAATAATAAAAAAGAATGAGCGCATGAGTATTTTTATATGCTTTGAACCTTGTTTGACTTAGTATTCTGGACACTCACGACTGTCAATGCTTTTTTTTTAATGCTTTTTGGGCTTGCACACCCCCGAGTTTAATAAGCTGCGCAATAAACCTTATTTTTGGTAGAATATAAGTTTCAAAATATTTGCGCAGATTTTGCACTAAGAAAGTGTAGAATTTGAGCAATTTTTGCACTAATGAAGTGTAGACCTACACACTCTTTAACAATTTGACAATTTTGCGAAAAAAAAATTCTGGTCTTTTGCTCTTGGCCCTCTTCTCATTGGATCTGCAGGCTCCACAGATCTTGGGATTCTTCCTCATATTTGAGACCAATTTTTTGGAAAGGTAGAAGATATAAGACACAAAAAAAACACGAATAATTCTCACATGAAACACACACAAGTTGCGTGTCTTCTATTGCTCACAAGAACTTCAATTGATAACAATGAACCCCGTGAAGGGTATTTAACCTTTTTGACTGGTGACTCACCTAATATTACTTGACATGCAAACTATGCACTAAATTCATCTATCACATAACTCGACTTGACTCAATGCTCAGTTAACTGACACTCTAATTATAGTAAACTCTTGGTGCAAGATTTAATTATCTATTTTAACATGTTAAACCCATTGTAAGTGTAGATGAACAAATCCCTGGATATGGTGTAGTTAATAGATTTAGATGTGACACGCATTAATGACAATTCAGGTGCCAAATATCTCCTATACTTAGTGAATTTCTTAGGGAACATTGCATGTTATCTTAAAAATTAGAAAATTTCCCTTCAGAAAGAAAGATCTGCTTTTTGAAAATTTGTTGTGTTGCAAAACTGTTTTTAGGAAATAGTTACAATTTAAAAAGGAATTTTGTTTGTTGAAGCACATAAGCTTTTGTAAGAAATTTTTAGATTTTAATTATATTTTTCATTTAGAATTTCATGAATACATTCACTCAATATATATTTTTTCTTCTAAACAGGTGCAATGGGTCGAAAAGGAAAGTATAAAACAGTTAAGTATGTTGTTCAAAATACCAAGGCTAAGCTAAAAGTAGTAGAAGTGAAAGCCCAACCCTTTGAAGAAAATAACCCTTATTCGGATTTTTTTCTTCTTCAGATACTACATATAAAACCCAACTAGTTGGAACTATGTTTAGGGAAGAAATGTATGAATTTTTCAAGAATGATGGCTGGAGACACCTTGAAGGAAGTGTTTGATAAGAAGATTCCAACACTGAATCTAATATTTTCCTAAACATCAAAAGAACAAAGCTGCATAATGTTGCAACTGGGCTTTCCATGCTTCCATATTATGATATGGTAAGTTGGATTATCTCCCACGCTCATGTTAACACTTTCTCAATTGTAAGTGAATCCAATAAAGTTATTGATTCATGGAGACCTATGGTTTTACAACAAATGTATAAATTGAAGCCTCTTTTGGTTTACCTCGATAAACAATATTTTGTCAATTTTAAGAAAATATTGTTAAAAGAATAAAAAAATGACTCATATGTATCCATAAGGGATTGGTAAATGATTTTGCAGGCTTTAAGACCAAATAAAATATGCTCTACTCAATTATACTATTAAAGAATCCTCATGCATCTGTGGTTAAAATGCTACCTAGAATTTATGGGGAGCCATATCCTAAACATTTCAAGTTAGAATGGGTTCCCTTGTTCCATGGAATTACGAGTCAATCTAAAAGATTTAATTGGGTATATATTTTATCTCAAAATTTATTAGACACTATTACATTGTCAGGGTCATCTCCACCAAGGTTTGGCCCATTTTTTTACATGTCATGTAATGAATGTTTTTGATTATATAATATGAAATCTAGAAAATTTACATCAAATATATTTTCACGTGATACCACAATGGGTGAAAGAGGGAAAAAATACACAAATAGAAGCTTAAAATCCCACTAAATATCTACAAGGAATCCTTAGTCAAGTGTAGCAACTAGAACAATAAGGATCAATCGACAACCGACTAGAATAGTAGACAACAATGGGTGAAAAGGTGTAATATCTATCATAGCTCAAAACCTTGGAAGCACAAGCAAAATTAGTTGTAAAAGAATGGTCAATATTTGATCAACATCTACAAGTTCTTGCATCTATTATCCATTGAAAAAAATTTCCATAGGCTCCAACCAAAGCACGGTCATCTAAGTCGACTCCCCAATGACCTAAGTATCCCTTTTTTGAACCAAATCTTTGAGGATGTTTCCAGAACTTCGAACATAGATTAGTTACAAAAGAAATTGAGGTCAAAGGAGATTGGTTGCTAGCAGAAAAAGAAAGAAGAAGAATTTGAATATTAAAACTGTTAGATGGAGGATAAGAAGCATCAATGGATCATTCGACCTCAACCGTAGGGTAGGAATGTCATGAACAAACACCATTTCAACCTTCTCCCTCAACATCCCCATTATATATTTTGATAATTATGCTATCTTATTTTCTATCTATTGTATCAAATTTTGTAAAAAAATTTAAGTCTCTAAATCTCCCCCTTCTTTGGGACAAAGGAGGCATTGAGGGCGAGGGAGATGTTGGAGGGGCTAGTCAACTTATTCGATTAGCTTAATTGAGTCAACATAAGAAATAAATATTGTAAAGTCGGTTAGCTTGCTAGTCAAGTTGATTGTCTGAGTCCGTTATGGATAGTCAGTTCCGACAGTTAAACTATTGTCACTATATATATATTCTCATTGAGATAATTTAATATAAAGTACTGCTTTGTTGGTTCTCTGCTACTTTGTGGCTCTTTTATCTTTCTTATGTTGGATATGATTTTGTGAGTTCTTGTTATCCTTTCTACTAGAAACCACTGCACATGATATGCTAGACTACAACGCCAAGTGTCAAAGGAGATGACATAGGTAAACTCAAGCCTAATGAGAGCTGAGGAAAACCCAAAAAAATTCAGGTATTTACTGATTTTTCTTTGAGAAGAACATGAAAGCACACAACGGGATTTTGTGTGTATAAGAAAAAGTACATGATACAATCACAATAGAATTGGGTTAGTCGAGGAGGTAATGTGGATGGATTATAACTAGCTGAGAAAAATGCAATTGGTGGGAAAATCATAAAATCACGTCACTAGAGTGTAAATCAACAACCAGGGCTCAGATTTTAGTGCTAAAATATTCAATATAAAGCTATCAAGGAGGAGAATATGCCTATCAACCCATAATTTTGGATGGATATATGAAGTATCCTGATAATTTCAACATAAAGTAACATGTGTCCTCTAAGGAAGAACTAATATGAGGACTTATAGTATGGGGGATAATCAGGGGTTCTACGAACATGAAGACAAAGACAAATCCATGAATTTTAGCATAGGTAATGTTACAACAGAGTTGAATGGGCATGGAGAAGATAGGCTATAGGATAGAGACTTGGTAAAAATTGTAAGGAGCCTCAAAATGGAGGTGCTTAGCTATACATTTGATAATGAGAAGCTATTAAGAGAAAAACAACAACTTATTACTAATTTTTTTTAATTTCTGAACAACTTACAAAGGAGAATGGACTAGGGGTCTGATTATTAGTAGGAAAAGGAACATGACTTAAGAATTAGGTAAAAAGTTGTTGAGGGTTATAGGTACTATAGTAGTGATGTAGGGAATCATCATTATGTAGCAAGAAAACCCATCAAGAGATCCCATGCTTCCTCAGGGTCAGAAAGTAGTTTAAACAACTCACCAAGGTAGTGAAGTAGGAAACCAGAATTGGATAGTTTACAAGGGGAACTCAGAAATATCAAGCCACCCAACTTTAATAGTGAGCATAAGAAGGGGGCAGAGGCTAAATATTGACTGTTGGAAATGAGGATGTATGATCCGAACTTATGCAGGAACACAATAAAATACAAAAATAAACATAAATGCAGAGATGCAACAAAAAACAAACTTCATTTCATTAATATAAAATAACTGAAATAATCTTACAGACAAAATGGAAATAAAATAGCTTAGGTGATGGTAGCTTATCTCTGAGAAGAGATGTAGAGGCTAAATGCCTTTGAACTGTGTTACAATGAGGCTTAAGGGCCTTTTTTTTATTGAACAAGATGGGAAAACCCTAATCAACCAAAACCCTAACCCCAAAACATGGAACACCAAGAGTTTGTTGGCCCCATTGGGCTTAGTTGGGCAACCAACTTCCTAGGATCGTAACTTGGTCATATGATATCCATTTGGCGCATATGATATATCATCAGAAATATATATCCGAGTAACACAAGTCCTTGCCTATTGCTACGAGCTTGTTACAGATCTAAAAAAATGCCATTTAAGGGGTCAAAACTGCTCCAAAAATTTAGGACCCGAAAAAATGCTAAAAATAGTAAATGCTACTATGAAAAAAGAAAATGTTGAAGCCAAATGGAGGTCTAGGTGGAATAGGTGGGTGGCCACTAATATATACCTGGATCATTCCTCCCCCTTTAGGAAGCAATGGTCCCCATTACGTGCAGAGCCTTCATGAGGTGAGGAAATTTTTATTGAACCTGGTCCCTAGTGAAGGATTTGGACTGCTTTGACAACTAGATATAGATGGATCCTCTGATGGTGGGAGTTCTTGATAGGTGTGTCCATGATACGATCAGTTGTGGCTTGTTCCATGCCGTCTAAGTTTAAATATGTTGGTGTGAGTTTTTCTGCAATTTTAGATGTGTCCAACAATGGTGGAAAGTAGGGTCGAAGGTAGTCCACATTGAACAATGGGTGCAAACAAAGGAATGGTGGAATATTGAGCTCGAAGGAATTTTCCCCTACAACCTTGGTGATGGTGTATGGCCGATAACAGAGCAGGTGAATCTTGCGATGGGGCCTAACGAGGTGCTCCTTCTGCAAATGTAGCCAAAATTTGTCACCCACGTGGAACTTGTGTGGCAATCGATGTTGATCATGTCACTGCTTGTACTTAGAATTGGATCTGTCCAATATGTCATGGACCTATTAGCAGATGTGTTGAATGCGCTCAATGAAGTTGTTCAACATGTTAGCTTCAAGCTAGACATGAGCCAAATCTTCTTAAGTAGTTGCGAATGGTATGGTCACATCAATGGGACATATTTGCTGGAATCCCAAGCCCACTTGAAAGGGGTTGTGGCCAACTGAGATGTGGAGAGCCCGATTATAGTTGTGCTGTACATAGGGGAGGATTTCATCCCATGTATGTGGATTTTTTGAGTTGTAGATGCGAAAAATGTGTACGATCATCCTGTTGACGACCTCTATTTGGCCATAAATTTGGGGGTGGAAAGCTGTGAACTTAATGAGCTTGGTGTCCAGCATCGACCAAAGACTTGGCCAAAATGTACTGATGAACTTGTTGTCCTAATATGAGATAATGGACTGTGGGATACAAAAGTGTACCCACACTCGTTCAAAGAAGAGTTTAGCAGTGCTTCTACTGTGATATTCTTCTTGCAAGTCGCCATAATGGCGATCTTAGATAATTTTTCGATGACCAAAAAAACATAGTTGTTGCCATGCTTGGTAGAAGGAAGGCCCGTCATGTAATCCATGGAGATGGATTCCCAAGTTTTACTAGGGGTAGGTAGCAGAGTATATAGGAATTTCTTTGATGTTCAATTTGGAAATGACATAGAAAATATAGGATTTTATGCACTTCCTGAAATCATGCTGAAGGTTCAGCCAATAGAAATACTTTTGCAGTACTGCCATTTTTTTCTCAACCTCGAAATGTCCAACGAACCGAATGCAGTGCATTTCCAAAATCATCTTGGCACCCTCGCTTGAAGGAACACATAGGTGTCCTAGGTGGCATAAAAATACATCCCGGAGGTGAAAATATGGAACTTGCTTATCCTCTATGAGGGTCTGGTATGTGTTGTCGAATTCTAGATCACTTTTGTAGAGATGTGTCCAACCCGAAGTATCATGCTCACCAGAGTCGAGTACAGTGGCTGGGGCCACGATCGGTGGTCGACTAAGGTAGTCTACAACATTATTGGTGTTTCCCTTCTTGTACTTGATGTTCAAATGTAACTGTTGCAAGTATGTGGACCATTTCTGATGGAGATCGTTCTAAAAAATCCCTTGTGTCTGTATGAACTCCAGGGGTCGGTGATTTGTGTGGATGAATGTTTCCTTCCCAAAAATTTATTGCTTCCATAATCAACATACCTGCACAATGGAATACATCTCTTTATCATAGGTGGGATAATTTCAGACAATTTCTAAAGGTGTCTCACTCTGATATGCCACTGGATACACCTGCTAAGTAAGTACTTCCCCAATAGCATATTCAGAGGCATCTGTCTCGATCTCAAATGGTCACTGCAAGTCTGGTAATGTGAGCACTGGTGTAGAGAAAAGGCGATGCTTCAGCTCTGCGAAATCCTTCTGTTGAGATTCAAACCAAAATAAAATTACTTTTTCTCCTCTATTGATGACATGACTCAAAGGCCAAGTGATATGAGAGAACCCAAAAAGCTGCAAGCTCTGTTAGAGTGGGGCCAATCTCGAATGACCTGGATCTTGGCTGGGTCCACATGCATCCCCTTCTCATCAATAATGTATCCCAGATATTCAACCTTGGTCATTGAAAAATTTAATTTCTCCAAATTGGAACACAACTTGTGTTTTCGCTGTGTTTGGAGGACCTATCAAATGTGGTGGAGGTGCTCTTCCCAAATATGGTTGAAGATCAAGATGTCATCCAAATACACCACCACAAATGAGTTGGTGAATGGTCACAAGATATCATCCATCAACCTCATGAAGGTTGCAGAAGAATTCATCAACTGGAAAGGAATGACCAACCATTCAAAAAGTCCCTCCTTGGATTTGAAGGCAATATTCCACACATTGGAGGGTTCGATTGGTACATGGTGATACCCAGAATTCAAGTCAATCTTACTAAAATATTTGGCCCCATTGAGTTGGTCTAGAAGGTCATCAATCTATAGGATCAGAGACCTATTCTGGACAGTGATCTTGTTTAGCGCCCGATAGTCAATACAGAGTCTCCAAGGCCCATCCTTATTCTGCACCAACACGATCGGGCTCCCACAGGGTGATGAAATCAGCCAGATGTAACCTTTCTACAATAACTCCTGAATATTCCTCTTTGTTTTTTCACTTTCCAGAACAGAGTGCCGATATATTGGTCCATTAGATAGTGGCACACTTGAGGTCAGATCGATGGAGTGCTTGACTTGACAAAGTCTAGGTACCCCTGTAGGTAAAGATGTCTCGGTACTCCACAAATTTGTTCATCTATTGTTTACGTGTGGAGGATCCCTACCTGGAGGTCGTGTCTATAGTATTCTTCTTTCCTTTAGGGCGGATCATAAGGAAGAAAAATTTCCCGGATTGGGAAATGAGCTTAATGCATTGCTTTGCAGTGATCAAAGATATGTTGGTAGGTGGTGCTACCTCCAGTATCCTGTACAACTTATTACCAAAAGTAATAGTAATAGTGTGAGGCCTAGACTCATACACAAAATTTCTCTTCCATAAGTATGGTTGGACTAATAATACATCAAAACCTTCAAGAGGAGAAACATCACATAATACCTCATCTGTGAAGGGCTTGATGCTGTAGGGAAGGCGACACTGCTAGCTGATGCGAATATCCCGTCCTTGGTGAAGTCACCCGATGGTGTATAGTTGTGGGCGTGCTGTGGTTAGGAGGCCCAACCACTTCATGACCTTTACTAAAATGAGGTTATTTTGGATCCCATTGTCAACAATGAACTGCAATGGGGAACCCCTCACCCACATTTGGGAATGGAAGAGGTGATCCCCCTCCTTTGGATATTAAGGTTCCTCCTTCTGGATAATATGATTCCCTTTTTCATTCCACTTTTTGGGTTCTGACTCAAAGTCAGAACATGCATATGATTCAGAAGCCTTCAACTCGGCCACCAGTGTCCGCTTGGCCCACCACTCACTTGTGTTGTGAGTGGAGCTCTTATGAAACTCACACCACTTTCCCATGTCCTTATTTTTCTTTGTGGTGTTTTTCTTCGCTTACAACCTTGGTGGATTATCTCGGGCTGCCTTGCGTTGGCTTGGTCCTTTGTTCTACAGTTTGGGGGTGCCTTTCCCTTGCTTCTGATTCACAGATCAAAAGTCTCTCTTCTTCTATTTGAATTTATGCTCAATATTGGCAGCATACCGGTATGTTGCACGAAGCAAGGAGATATTGAGGAACTCCATTTACTTTTGGTTGTATCTGTGCTGACAACTGTGGTACTTAAGCACCAAATGTTTCTCCAAATATTTGATACCCAAATTTGTGCATAGGGTATGGAACATATTTGTTAGCTCATGCACATATTGATCCCTTCGCTGCTGCAGCATATTCCATTGCATGTACTTGTCCTCATAGCTCCCAATGGGGTAATATTGTTCCTTGATGATGTCTCGGAAAGAATTCGAAGTGGGTGCAGTCGAGAACAGGGAGGATTGCCTCTCGTTCTTTTGCTAAGTGGGTTTCCCAGAAGTCCTTGACACGAGGGGCGACTTTTAGGAGTGCAAAAGTAATATTTTCCCAATTGGAAAAGTCATGAACCAAAAAATACCCTTATAATAGATTCAACCATCTATCTACAACATATACATCTATTTGGCCCTTAAATATGGGAATGTTGAAGTTAACTTGTATCTTAAAAGGAGTGGAGCCTCCAGAGTGGCTATCAGATGAATATGCATCACTGGTGGGTAGCTGTCAAAGGATCTGGGAAAATTTATCCATCATCATGTTCCTTTGTTTCTCGAGGTCCTCCTCGAGCAATATTTTGATGGGATCTCCTACTCCCACTTCTTTCTTTTCATTCACCATGGGAGGCCATCGGAGTTTGTGAGGCTTATATTGAAAAGGTTCAACCAGATCGAGCCCTAACTCCTTATACTTCGATCTCGTTGGAGACATGCAAAGAAAGATCGAGAATAAAATACCACTCTGATACCACTGATCCAGAATTATGTAAGAATGTAATAAACTACACAAATAAACATAAACACAGAGATGCAGCAGAAATAAAACTTCATTTTATTAATATCAAATAACTAAAATAAGCTTACAAAAAAAATGGAAATAAACTAGCTCGGGTGATGGTAGCTTATCTCTGAGAAAATATGTGGCGGCTACATGCCTCTAAACTGTGTTACAATGAGGCTCAAGGTCCTTTTTATTATTGAGCAACATGGGAAAACCATAAGCAACCAAAAAATTAACCCTAGGAGATGGAACACCTGTTAGAATATTCCGACACATAGGAAATAGTTAAGAATAACTTAGTATAGTGTAGAGTTAGGTAAAGTGTGTTTCTTTACCATGTACATTTGTAACTTATAATTCGACGGTCATGATTTGTAGTGATCCGATGGTTATCTCTCTCCTCAGTATTAACAAAATTTGATACGTGGCTTAACACTCGATTGGTCCATGATCTCTATTTAAAGAGCATGGAGGGTCATTTGTCTGGTAACCGTTTATGAGAGAAACATATGTAACTTTTATTTTTATATTAATAAATTTCCTGAAGTGGCTGCGTTGGCTCAGGCCGTGGACTGTTTCCCTCTTCGAGGGTATTAACCACGTTATTATACTGGTGTAATGATTTATGGTCTGTTTGTGAGTAGTGACCTTTGGTTCTTGAGCTAAGGAACTTACCCTGTAAATTAATACATGGTATCAAAGTTATTTTGAGGGCCACATCCATTGTTGATCCAAATCTGAAGGCGGTTTGACTGCATGCGACTGCCATTTTGTAGATCTATTATTTCTGAACTTTTTCAGGCCAGGAGAACTGATTTGTTGTGTCCAAAGCATCTGTTACAGTGAGGAATGCCTTTCATTTCATGAAAAAAGGTTTCCGGTTGCCAAAGTTATTTCTGTTTAGATCTGGAGGCATAAAGTATCTGTTTTGCAGTTATATTTGTTAATAGTTCTGCTTATTTCGGTTCCCTCTGTTTATTTCGGTTTTTAGGTTTTATTTATTTTCTGGATCTATACCATATTCTCTGTGTATTCTCTTTTCTCTGTGATGTGTGCGATCTCGACAAATCAGAAACAGGAAGAAGGGATTTTTTTTACTACATATTCTCTTTCCCCATGTCTTTTTGCGATCTCGAGAAATCAGAAATAGTAAAAAAATAGATAGTTGCAAGTAAGGCTAACCGAAAACATAACATTCTGCTGTAAGGCTTGCATTTCTTTGTTTTCTCGATTTTTTGTGCAGGAAAAAGCACACACACGGAAGAACAGTTGACAACAAAATGGATTAAAGAGAGTCCTTTTTCTTAAATTTTTTTTTGGAAATTTGACCCGCGTTAGTTCGAAATCGCTCTAAGTAAAGGCACACTAACGTGACTCTTTGGTATTGAATTGTGCATTGTAACGTGCTCTTTTCTCTTGAATTGTGCGTTAGTAATGCTGAGGATCCTCTAAAACATAGCGTTAGCACAATTGAGTAACGCTCCTCTTGACTCGTTTTTTCAAAAAGGCATAACTTCTTCATCCGGAAGCCGTTTCTCGAGTCGTTTTTTTTTGAATTGGCCTAATTTTTTGAGATATTTCCACTAGAGCACTTATTTTTAGCTTTTATCAGCTTTTAAAAAAAATGGAAAGTGCATGCCCTATTATTCTTAACAACACCAATTATTTCCAATGGCTACCTCACATGGTAGATATACTTAGAAGTAAGGGGGATTTATAGAATAGCCACAGGACAAGAAACTAAACCTTCTGATAATGATAAAGTCGCTAAATGGGAAAATAAACAAGATCAAGCATGAGGGTTGATGGGAATGTCCATTGCTCAAGATCTTCAATTTCATATCCTTGACATTGACACCCCTCATGAAGCCTTGGACAAGCTAAATACTGTCTTTGGCATTCAAAATCAAATTAGGCCCCACCAACTTGAAAATGAGTTGCTTACTTTGGACCCCAATAATTCCTCCTCTATTGAAGATTTTTTGTCCAAATTCAAGACCCTTAGACTTGTTTTAGAAGGGTGTAAGGTCAAAAAGGAAGATGGTAGCCTCATCTATTACATTCTTGCTAAGCTTGGCCCTGCATACTCTGTATTTGTTTCTGCCTTCCATTCCACTAGAGAAGCCATCATCTCTTTAGGAACCATCTACAAGAATCCCTCTTTTGATGCCTTTTGTGATTCTTTGATAAGAGAACAAGAAAAAGTCTTACACCTTGGTCTTATCACTCCTGGAAATGCTTCTAAGAAAGCCTTAGCAGCCCAACAACAATCATATCAAAAGAATCCCAAGAAGCAGTATCCTAAAAAATATGGTCCGAAACCAAACAAGGGTCCTAAGCAATTTCAGCCGCAAACTGAAAAAGCAACTCACCAAAATGTTAAGGCAAATAAAAACAAAGGTAAGAAGACCGATAGACATTGCAAATTTTGTAATCGTGATGGCCATATAGAGTCCAAATGCTTTAAGAAGATGGAAGCCTTAGAAGCAACAATGAAGAAGCACAACATCAATTTGGAGCACTCTTCACCTTCATCTTCAGGAATGGCACTTTCTGCTTGTGGTTGTCAAGTATCAAGATCTGTTTATGCATTAAATGTATCTTCCTCTTCTCATTCTCATGAGTGGCTCATTGATTCTGGAGCTTCTTATCACATGGACAAAAATAAAGCCATTTTTTCTTCTTTAAATGATTGTAACACCAAACATATTTATGTTGGTGATGATAGATCTCTTAGTGTTGTAGGATCTGGAACCATTCATATCGATAATGGTCAGTTTAATGATGTACTATGTGTTCCTACCTTGTCATGCAACCTTCTTTCTGTTTATTAGATAACTCATTCAGGTAAAGGGAAAATAGTAGAATTCTCACCTCATAATGTTGTAATCAAGGACCTCAAATATCCTAAACATATTTTAGCTATTGGCATTGCTGATGATTCCACAAGGTTGTATAAGTTTGACAAATTTGGGTCATCATGTCTTCCCTCCATTTTTGTTTCTCATAATGATGAAGTGAGAAAACTTTGGCATGAGCTATTTTTTCACTTAAAATATCGCTCTCTTCAAAATCTATGTAAGGAAAATATAGTGATGGGTCTTCCTATGGTATCTTGCCGAGATGGTGTTTTCTCCAAATGCGTACTTGGAAAACATCATCGGGATAGTTTTGACAAACGTGCCTCTTGGCACGCTTCAACCCCTTTGCAGCTTGTGCTCAGTGATTTATGTGGTCCACTTCCTATTGTTTCTTTCTCTGGTTGCAAGTACTTCTTAACTTTCATTGATGGTTTTTCCAGACACACTTGGGTATACTTCTTAAAACTCAAGTGTGATTTTTTTAACATGTTCTTGGTCTTTAAGGCCTTTGTTGAGAAACAATATGGACATCAAATTCTTAAGTTAATATCAGATAATGGAGGATAATATGTTAACAACAAATTTATAAACTTCTACACCAACCATGGCATTCAATTGCAACATACTGTTCCATATACTCCACAACAAAATGGTGTAGCTGAAAGGAAGAATCACACCTTAAAAGAAATGGCTAATTGTATGCTTCAATATAAAGGACTTGGTCTCAATTTTTGGGCAGAAGCCATTAATTGTGAAAATTACATAGTAAATCACACTCCTACTAAGGTTTTAAATAATATAAATCCAGAGGAAGCTTGGAGCTCAATCAAACCAGATGTAAGTCACTTTCGTGTTTTTGGAAGTGATGCTTGGGCCCATATTCCAAATGTGAAACATAAAAGCTTAGAACCTAAGAGTGAAAAATGCATTTTTGTTGGATATTTTGAAGATGTCAAAGGATATAGACTTCTTCAACCAAAATCCAAAAATATAATCATTAGAAGAGATGTCAAATTTGATGAAAATATATTGGTCTACAAGCCTAGTTCGACGGGTGTGCCACCTTTGGCCTGCGATCCTGATTCGACATATGTGCCACCTCTATCTCTCTCTTCTATTTTTAATAGCATTCCTTATAGTTCAGATGATGACAACAAGGATGAAAATCCTCCACCTCTTGAAATTATTCCTTTTACCCCACATCTTCCAATATGGGTCTGCTCTACTCGGGATGCAATAGGTTCTCTTGCAGGTGACCCTGTAGATCGACGACGTAATCACTCTCAGTTCGAAAGAGCCTCTTCCTTATTGGCTCGAGTTCCAGAAAATCCTGATCCATAAACCTTTGAAGAAGCCTCCGATCATCCAGATTGGGATGAAGCTATGAATGAAGAATATCGTTCCTTATTGGCGAATGATACTTGGGATCTTGTTCCTCTTCCAAAAGGAAGAAAAATTGTCAAATGTAGATGGGTTTACAAAGCAAAGTTTGGACCATATGGAAAAGTGGATAGACATAAAGCTCATCTTGTCACTAAATTATTTTCACAAGTTGAAGGCATTGACTATACTAAAACCTTCTCCCCTGTTGCCAAAATGAATTCTATCCACCTTGTTCTTTCCCTTGCTAACTCTTTTAAATGGGAAGTCCATCAGATGGATGATAAATCCGCCTTCTTACATGGAGATTTGCATGAATAAATCTACATGGAACAACCCCCTGGATTTATCCAAAATGACTCAACTTTGTTTGTCGCCTTAGGAAATCTCTCTATGGTCTCAAACAAGCTCCTCAGGCTTGGTATGCCAAAATGGATAGATTTCTATTAGACAATGGCTTTTCTAGGTTTCATTCTGACAACATTGTCTACACCAAGAAAGTGGGTAAGTCCTTCACCATCCTTGTTATTTATGTCGATGATCTTATCCTTACTGGTACTAATCCAAACCATATATAAACCATGTGAAGTCTAGCCTCAAAAAGAAGTTTGAAATGACTGAATTAGGACACTTGCATTATTTCCTTGGTCTTCAAGTCTTGCAATCCAAGGAAGGCATTACCCTCTCTCAGTCCAAGTATGCCTGTCATCTTCTACACCACTTTCACATGGAAGACTATAAGCCAACCCCTTCTCCCTTTCAGTCTAGAGTCAAGATTTCAGTCACTTGTACTACCCCTAAAGTTGATGCTACCTTATACCATCAACTTGTTGGTAAACTTCTGTATCTAACCCATGCCTGTCATGACCTTTCCTTTGCCGTTGGTATTGTCGCTCGGTTTATGCACCAACCTCATGAAAGTCACTGGAAAGTAGCTAAAAGAATACTTTGATATATTTGAGGTACATTTCAGTTTGGGATTCATTACAGTGCAGGAACATCTCCATTGTTGATTGGTTTCACTGATTCTGATTGGGCTGGTGACCCTGATGATCGAAAGTCTATTGCAGGATATGTATTCACTCTTGGTTCAGGACCTATTACTTGGTCTTGTAAGAAACAAAGTGCCATCTCTCTTTCTTCAGCAGAAGCAGAGTATAGTGGTGCAGTTGAAGCCAACAAGGAAGCCATGTTGCTTTGTCAGATCCTGTCTGAATTTGGTCTTCATCAACAACATCCAACTACACTTTGGTGTGATAATCAGAGTGCCATTCAGCTATGTAAAGATCCATTTCAGCATCAGCGTATGAAACAGATTGAACTCCACATACACTTCATTAGAAATCTCATTCATGATCGTGTTCTTGAAGTGCAGTACTGTCCAACCAATGATCAAGTAGCCGATATCTTTAGAAAGGCTCTCACAGAAGTGAAGTTTACCAAACTTCGATCCATGCTTGGAGTTCAGGAAAGTTTTCATTAAGGGAGGATATGCTCTAATGCCTCCTTCCTTCTCCTATTGTGTCAATTTTGTAAGTCCTTCAATCCTATCCCAATTTTTTCTTAAGGGGGGATGTTAGGATATTTCAACACTTAGGAAATAGGCTCCTTTTGTGTCACTTTTGTAAATACTTCAATCCTATCCCAAGTTGTTCTTAAGGGGGGATGTTAGGATATTCCGACACATAGTAAATAGTTAAGAATAACTTAGTCTAGTGTAGAGTTAGGTAAAGTGTGTTTCTTTACCATGTACATTTGTAACTTATAATCCAACGGTCATGATTTGTAGTGATCTGACGATTATCTCTCTCCCCGATATTAACGACACTTGATCCATGGCTTAACATCTGATTGGTCCATGATCTCAATTTAAAGAGCATGGAGGGTAATTTTTCTGTTAACCGTTTATGAGAAAAACATATGTAACTTTTATTTTTATTAATAAATTTCCCGAAGTGGCCGCGTTGGCTCAGGCCATGGAATATTTCCCTCTTCGAGGGTTTTAACCACGTGATTATACTGGTTAATTGATTTGTGATTTTTTTGTGAGTGGTGACCTTTGGTTCTTGATCTAAGGAACTTACCTTGTAAATTCCTACAACACCAAGAGTTTGTGGGCCCCATTGGGGTTAATTGGGCAGCCAAGTTCCCAGGGTCGTAACTTGGTCATATTATCTTCGTTTGGCGCATACTATATATCGTTGGAAATATATTTATAAGTTATACAAGATCTTCTGTAATACCCTTCCTATGGCTATGGGACTGCTTCCAACCTCAAAAAAACACCTTTAGGGGTCAAAACTGTGTCAAAAGTTTAGGATTTGAAAAACTGATAAAAATAGTAAATGCTACTATAAATAAGGAAAATAATGAAGCCAACTGGAGGTATAGGTGGAATAGGTGGGTGACCACCAATATCTACCTAGATCAATGTAAATTCAACTACATGATTTATCCTCCAATTTAGAGGCTCATATTTCCATCTATCACTTAAAGGGAAAATAAAATCTATGTTGGGAGCATCTCAAGGAAGTAAACTAGTTGGATGAGAACAATATTTCACAAAATAATTTTAAAATGTATTTCAAAGGAATTACTTGTCAGAACATTACTATACGAGGAAAATGTCGGAGTTCTTCGAATTCAAGTTGGAAAACATGAAAATGGAAGAATATGGTAGAAATTTCATTGAATTACTGAGGTATGTGGATTTTATTTGAGATGAAAAGCTAAAGATATAGAAAAATGTGAGTGGATTACCGCCATTATATGGTGACATGACCAAATTTGATGAAAAAAAGACCTTGAATGAAACTATGATGAAGGAAAAGTACTTCTATGAGCAAGGAAAATTTAAGCCAACTTTCCAAAGGGTTTAGGATGATAAGAAAATAAACAAGGTGGAGAAAAGGAAGAAGGGGTTTGAACCTTCAATCTTCAAGAACAATTCTTAGGAAGCTCATAAAAGGTAGCCAACCCACAATGAACCAAATAGGGTTGATTTTTTGAATCAAGACCGAAAATTCAACCCTTTAGCTGTTGGGGTTGTGGACAAGACCATCAGTATAAATATTTCCCACACAAAGAAGGACAAATAATATTGTACATCAGATCCAAAGAGATGATATAATGGAGGATGTGGGTCGAAGCATGCTGAGGATCTGTGTAGCATTGGACGATATGAAAGCTAAACACGAGGCACACATGGTTGAAATGAAAGTTAAGTTTAATAATTAGCCCATTGATATTTTAATTGACTGTAGATATAGTGATAGTCATATTGATCCCAAGCTCGCTGAAAAGTTTAAATTGAGGAAAACCACACATAGCAGTACATGGTTATTTCATTTATCTATTGGAGCTAAAAAAATAATAACTGGTCTAATGAAAGAATGTCCCATCAATATGGATGGATTAGAAAAAAATCAAATTTGAACGTAATTATATCCTTAGCATCATATTTTTATCTAATTGGCATGAATTTATTGGAAAAGCATCATGAAATACTAGACTGTTACAAAAAAATGTTCACTTTCCTAGATGCAAAAGGGAAACAAAGGAAAGTGCAGGGGATACCAAGGCCAATTTCTATCAGGGATATCAAATATGTAGCTGAAAAAGAATTTTAGAAAAGGGTGCAAAATTTAGGCATCCCACATGGAGGAGATGTCTGAGGATCACACACCAAGTCAAGGGAACCACCCAATACTTCAAGAGTTTCAATATGTGTTTTTTATAAATTATAGGGTTACCACCAAAAAGATACATTTACTTCTCTATGGACTTGGTACCTAGAGCTGCACCAATGTCTAAAAACTCATATCATAAGAGCATAATAGAACTTAAGGAATTACAAATGTAGCTACAAGATATCTTAAGAAAAGGGCGTATACACCCAATTGTATCACTTTGGGGTGGCCCATTCTTATTTTTTAAAAGTAAGGGTGGTACACTGAGACTGTGCTTTGACTTTCATCACCTAAATAAGGTCACAATGAAGAATTTGCATCCATTTCCTAGAATAAATTATTTTTTTGACTAACTCATGGGAGCTACGATATTTTCTAAAATTTATCTAAGGTCAATATATCATTAGGTAAGGATTAAGGAAGAGGACATCAATAAGAAAACATTTCAAACTCAATATGGGAACTATGAGTTTGTAGTGGTGCCATTCGAGGTATCCAAAACACCAAGTGTTTTTATGTGCCTCATGAATGGTATTTTCAGAAGTATTTGGATAATTTTATTATTGTGTTTTTGGATGATATCCTCATATATTTTAAATATGAGGAAGAACATGAAAAAAAATTAAGGATGGTGCTACAAGTACTTAGAAAGCATCATATATATGCCAAGCTGAGTAAGTGATCATTTTACCACTCAAAGATTCATTATTTGGGTCAATTATTTTAGAAGAAGGGATAGTAGTAGACCCAAGAAATATTAAATCCATTGAATAATGGCTACCACGCAAAAATGTGACATAATTAAGGTTTTTTTATGGGTATAACATGTTAACAAAAAATAGTTATTGGAACATTCTCAAGGATAACCCATTTTATTACCTCCTTGAAAAGAAAAGGTGCAAAATTTGATTGGTCACATAAATGTGCAGAGGCCTTTCAACACTTGATGAGATTGTTTTCTAGTGCACATATATTGAATATATTTGACCCATATGAATATTTTCTTATGTGCACATATGTGTGTAAAGAAGGATTGGGAGGAGTCTTCATGTAGAATGGACACCTGATATGCTATGAATCTAGGAAGCTCGAGGAGCATGAAAGGAATTATGATTCACGTGATTTGGAATTGGAAACCATTATACGTGACTCAAATATGTGGAGGTGTTACCTCATAGGAAGGATATTTGAGTTAAGAACTGACCACAATGGGTTAAATCATTTGTTTGTATAACAAGATTTAAACGCCAAACAAATCAGATGGTTAGAATTTTTGGTTGATTTTGACTTTGAAATTAAGAACATAAAGGGGAAGGAAAATATAGTGGACTATGAAATTAGTATGATGATGCATGGAATGCATGCTAAATCCATAAGAACATTTAAGTATGATTTAAAAATCAAAATTTTAGAGGCTGGATTTTCAAACCAACAATACATGGAAATAAAAAAGAAACATACAACAAGGAAAAATGCATCCAAAATACAAGGATTATTAAATGAAAGAAGATGGATTTATTTTGTATAAAGGAAAAAATTATGTGTCGAGTTCTGAGGGGTTGAAAAATTTAGTGCTGAGTGAGATGTAGGGAGTGCCTTATGTTGGTTATCCAAGGTATCAAAAGACAATCTTAATAGTCAAGAAATTATACTTTTGGCAATGTATGAGTGAAGAAGTGGATGATAATATATCTAGGTGCTTGGAATGAAAAAAGGTTAAATATTAGCATAGGCACCCAGTAGGGTTGCTAAAACAAATACCCATTCCTAAGTGGAAATCAGAATTTGTTTCCATTGATTCGATTATAAATATGCCTAGAACAAGGAAGCAAAATGATTTCATCATGGTGGTGGTGGAGGATAAACTCACTAAGACAACCCACTTAATTCCAATGAGGTAAACATATAAGGCATCCAATGTTACTAAGATTTACATAAGGGAAATTTCCAGGTTTCATGGTGTGCCGAAGGTAATTTTTTCAGGCATAGGTCCCAATTTTATGTCCAACTTTTAGAAAATATTATTTAAGGTATTTGGGACTGATTTAAATTTTAGCACAACATACCATGCAAAGTTATATTTTCAAATGGAAAGACTTAATTAGGTCATTAAAGACATGTTGAGGATGTATGTGATGGAAACCATCGAAATGGAAATAATACTTGCACCTAGTAGTATCAAGTATCTTTAAAGAGATGAGATATTCCAGTTGACAGGGTTATTGTTGGCTTAGATTTTCTCAAGGAAATAGAAGAGAAGGCAACAAAATTTAAATAGAATTTAAAGGCTACCTAGGTTAGAAAAAATTATGCAAACAAGAATAGATCAAATAGGGAATTCAAAAATGACAACCATGTATTCTTGGGGGTGAAGGTAAGGAAACATTACTTGAAATTTGGTAGTTGTGCAAATTTAACAACGGGATATTGTGGACCATTTGAGATCCTAGAGAGGTTTGGCCCAATTGCATATAGGATTACATTACCATCATCCATGCACATTCATACTATTTTTTTTGTATCATTCCTTAAAAAATATGTTCCTCATGTTAACCATGTGATTAATTGGAACACGATTCAAGTGGAGCTTAAGGGAGTCTTCTGGTCCAACTAGTGTGGATTTTGGATGAGAAAGTCATGGTGCTCTAAAATCAGGTCATTGTCTTGGTAAAGGTATTGTGGACCCATATTGGTCTTGTAGATGCTACATGGGAGAATGAGGACATGATACAGGAGGAGGGGGAGAGGAATGCAACACCCTTTCTCAACCGTATAAACTAAATGACATGTAAATGTAGAATTCGGTTGGTGAGACAAATTTTTTTGAATATATTGGTGAGCCAAAGACAATTTTTGAGGTTTGTGGTGCCCAAATGCATGTGTATATGTGTTATGGGGGCCATTATGTATATGTGCATGCATGAATTATGTTTTGGGGTTGGTATGTCCCTGTACACATGTTTTATATTTTTAGGCCAGAAGGCTTGGTAATGTGATTATGTAACACATGCATATTAATTAAATAAAATAGATACAAATTGAAATATGAAACAATATTTGGGGGCTGAGACTCCATGGATGGGTAAAGTGGAGCTTATGATTCAATGATCATAAAAGTTCCCATGCAAAATAAAAAAATTCCATTAAGGGCTTGGGTGAATGCCAAATGGTGAAAAAGAGGCATGCATATACAAGTGACATGTTGTCAATATGGAGGATTATGAAGGGGATTATTTCACTATGAAAGGAGTATAAAATGGTTCCTATTCACAATTATTGCTAAATGGCCATGGAAGCATAGATACCATTGTTGAAATGGAAGCTTATAAGGGTACCTATAAGACCCAAAGGGAAGTGGAACTCTTGGAATCCACACGATCTGCTAGTTGGAGGTTGTTGGGCTTGGTATATTATTTGTGTGAGGCTTAGAAGGCTACATGGAAGGCTTGCGAGGGTAGTTAAACTCTTGAAAGGCACATGAATATTTCTTGGAGGATAACAAGTTTGGTACCTTGGTTGTGTGAGACCTAGAAGGGTACCTAGAAGGTTTGTGAGGGTAGTGGAACAACCTGGAAGCCACAAGACCTATTGCTTGGAGGATTCTAGGCTTGGTACCTTATTTTTGTGAGGCCTCAAAGGGTACTTGGAAGGCCTATGAGGGTACTGGAACTATCAGAAGCCATATGAATGTTGGATGGAGAATTCCTAGATTGGTATCTTCGATGATGGCTATTTGTATTGGATACATACTAGGTTTTGGGAAAGCTAATGTTTATGTCGATGGAGTAAAATCCCTAGCTCAAGGGTGACCAACTGTTGAAAGAAAATGAACACCATGGTATATGGATTGGTGGAACATTGAAGGCCTATAACCAGTTATAATAAATTAAAAGACATTATATTTTTTTATATAGCTATTTTTCTGCTACAACAATTTGTATATTGTTGTTAATTGCATATGGTCTAAAATTAAATGCATATTTTCATACACATTGCTCATATTAGCATGCACATGGCATAATTCCCATATAGGGGGGAAATTTTCCATTACAAAGGTTACTAGGGGTAACCAACACATGATTGGGCTTCATGAGACTCAGTACTGAGCTAAAAGAGGGATGCGGTATGTTACATAAGAAGGAAAAAATGGTGTAGGGAAAAAGGTAGTAGAATAATTTCCTCATATCATTTAGTAAAATATTTTGGGGACCAAAACTCTCCCTAAATGTATAAATATTTTAATAAACCCAGGTGAAAAGTTCATGTAATAAAGTTAATAAAGGAGAAAATAAGAGCAAGGTCATAGGACACGTATTCCAAGTTGAATGTTGGGAAAAACATCCTAGTGGGAATCATTTGTTGTTTATTATGGGAAATTGGAAAAGGAAATGGAAAGGGCATTTGAAAGGAAAAAAAATATTTTTGTCATTTTATTTACGAAAATAAAGGAAATTAGGAGAAAATGAAGGTGAAAGGTCACAGGTTGCACGTGAGGAGGAAATTGGAGGAAAATAGAGGAAAAATGAAGAAAATTTGAGGCATCAATATTAAAAAGGATTATGAGGATTAGTTCACAACTTTTGGTTGTTTTATCCATTTTTTAGTTCAGTTTTGGAATTGGTTTTAGAGAGGAGAAGATCACCAAGAGGAGAAGGAAATAAAGAAAGAAAAGGAAGAAAAAGTGATCCAGGTGGATATTGGTGGCCACCCACCTATTCCTTTTGGACCCGCACAATCAATTCTATCAGTTTTTCACTTTGAGCACATCTTACTATTTTTAGCAGGTTTTTGGGTCCTGAACTTCTGGAGCCGTTTGGAGGCCCTAATGATACAGGTGGATATTGGTGGCCATCCAAATATTCCATTTGAACCCTCACAATCAGTTCTTTTAGTTTTTCAGTTTCTACACAACTTACTATTTTTAGCAGTTTTTTGGGTCCTGAACTTCCGAAGCCATTTTGAGGTCCTAAACTACATTTTTTTGCGGAAATCGAGAGTAAAATAGTTTCATGGACCAATATTCCTCACATAAAATGTTGTATTCCTTGGATAGATATTTCTAATGAGGTATGATACGTGTCAAACGGAGATCTTATGCCAAAGTTACGTCCTCGGGAAGTTCAAACACCAATTTACCCAAACGTGGCCCATAGTTTTGGCACTTCATCTCCTAGGGTTAGGTTTTTGGATTTTTAGTGGTTTCCATTGTTTTTGAATAATAAATAGGCCCTTGAGCCTCATTTTAACATAGTTCAGATGCATGTAGCTGCCACATCTCTTCTAAGAGATAAGCTACCATCTCCCTAGCTAGTTTATTTCCATTCTGTCTGTAAACATATTTAAATTATTTGATATTAATGAGATGAAGTATTATTTCCATCACATCTCTATGTTTATGTATATTTATGTATTTATTTAAGTTTCTGAATAAATCCGGATTAGTGGTATCAGAGCAGTCTGCTCTTTCTCTGTTTTTCTTTGCATGTCCCCAACAAGGTTAGGGTATAAGGAGTTAGGGTTCGATCTGGTTGAACCCTTGCAAGATCATCCTTACAAACCCCGATGAGTTCCCATGGTGAAAGAAAATAAATATGAGGGAGCAGGAGATCCTATCAAAATATTGCTTGAGGAGGCCCTCGAGAAACAAAGGAACACGATGATGGATAACTTTTCTCAAATCCTTCAATGGCTGCCCACCTACGACGCATTTGCATCCAATAACCACTCTGGAGGCGCCACTCCTTTCAAGGAACAGGTAAAATTTGAAAATCATGTATTTGAAGGGAATATAGATGTAGACGCCGTAGATAGATGGTTGAATTTGCTGGAAGTGTATTTCTCGGTCCATGATTTCTCTGACCGAGAAAATATTATTTTTGCACTCCTCAAAGCCAACCCCCATGTCAAAGACTTGTGGGAAACCTACTGTGAGCAAAAGGAAGAGGGGGAACCCTCTCTGTTCTCAGCCGCACCCACTTGGAATTCATTCCGAGACGATATCAAGGAACAATATTACCCAGTAAGGAGCTATGAGTACAAGTACATCCAATGGACCACACTACGGTAGAAAGGGATCAAGATGTGCACGAACTAACGAATTTTTTCCATACCCTACGCACAAAGTTGGGTATTAAAGATTCAGAGAGACATTTGGTGCTCAAGTACCATAGCTGTCTGTGAAAACACATTCAGGAGGAAATGGAGTTCCTCGACATTACCTCGCTTGGCATGAAATATCGCTATGTCACCAAGATCGAGCATAAATTTAAGTAAAATAAGCGAGACTTTGGATCCGCAAATAAAAGCCAGGGAGAGGCACCCCTGAACCATAGAATAGGAGGCAGAGCCAAAAAAAGGTGACTCAGAACACCACCAAAAATCCAAAGAGGGACACGGGGAAGTGGTGTGAATTTAATAACAGCCACATTCATAGCACAAATGAGTGTTGGGACAAACAATCGCTGGTGGCCAAACTGAAGGCACCCAAATCAGATGCATGTTCCGATCCTAAGCCAGAAATAGACAAGGGATATGAAAAAGGGAAGTAGATAATTGATGTGGACCCTAGTGCCATTGTTTCCACCACGAAGCTCCAGAGGGAGGACCTTGAGGATTCAGAGGAAGGGGAGCGCTGCTTCCATTCAAAAATGTGGGTGAAGGGTTCTCCATTGCAATTTATTGTCGATAGCAAAAGCCAAATGAACCTCATTTCAGTAGAGGTCGTGAAGCAACTTAGTCTACCGACCATAGCACTCCCACAGCCGTATACCATCGGGTGGCTTCACCCAGGGAGAGATCTTCGTGTCTGCCAGCAATGCCGCCTTCCGTACATCATCAAGCCATCCACGGATGAGGTATTGTGTGATGTTTCTCCTCTTGATGTAGCTGATGTATTATTGGGCCAACCATACTTGTGGAGGCGACATGCTGTGCATGAGTCTAGGCCTCATTCTGTTGTTATTACTTTGGGAAATAAATTGTACAAGATACCGAAGGTAGTACCACCTCCTGCTATATCCTTAAATATTGCAAAACAACACAGTAAGATTGTTTCCAAAACCAAAAAAATTATTTTTCTCACAAGTTGCTCACTAGGAAAGAAGAATATTGTGGCCACAACTTCAAATTAACAAGGCTCCCATGCACAGCTGCCGCAGATGGAAAAATTCGTGGAGGAATACGAAGACTTTTTCTCCTCACCCACAGAGGTTCCTTTACAATGTCAGGACAAGCATTCCATCAATCTGACCCCCCACGCATCGCCGCCTGATATTGCTATGCCTCATGCGATTACAAATATAGAATCCACAAATGTACTGTTTGAGGAAACCAAATTTATTGGATGCATCCAGCAGGTCTGCCAGCAGGTCCACGACATCCTGGAAAAATCCAATACCAAGTTCAGCAGAATTGGCCTTTCATGGAGGAAATTAATGCAATGGGGAAAATTGCTTCCTAAGGAGGGAGGATTGATCCAGGTGGATATTTTTGGCCACCCACCTATTCCATTTGGACCCGCACCATCAATTCCGTCAGTTTTTCACTTTCAGCACAAATTACTATTTTTAGCAGGTTTTCGGGTCCTAAACTTCTAGCGCTGTTTGGAGGCCCTAATGATACATGTGGATATTGGTGGCCACCCATCTATTCCATTTGAACCCCCACCATCGGTTCTTTTAGTTTTTCAGTTTCTACACAACTTACTATTTTTAGCAGTTTTTTCGGGTCCTAAACTTCCATAGCCGTTTTGAGGCCCTAAACGATGTTTTTTTGGGACAATCGGGAGCAAAATGGGTCCATATACTAATGTTTCTCACATCAAAATATATATTCCTTAGTTAGATATTTCTAACGAGGTATGGTGTGCGTCAAACGAAGATCATATGCCAAATTTACGTCCCTGGGAAGTTGAAACACCAATTTACCCAAGTGGGGCCCATAGTTTTGGTGCTTGATCTCCTAGGGTTAGATTTTTGGATGTTTAGGCATTTCCATTGTTTCTCAATAATAAATAGGCCCTCTAGCCTCATTTTAACACAGTTTAGAGGCATGTAGCCGCCACATCTCTTTTCAGAGATAAGCTACCATCGCCCTAGCTAGTTTGTTTCCATTCCTTCTGTAAACATATTTCAGTTATTTGATATTAATGAAATGAAGTATTATTTCCACTACATATCTATGTTTATGCCTATTTTTTTATTTATTTTCATTCTTGCATAAATCCAGATCAACAGGGAAAGAAAAGGAAAGCAAGGATCAAGAAAGGAAAGGTTGGATCAAGCGACTTAGCAGAATAATTGTAGGTAATAGGTTGAATGTATGATTTTATAGATGGTTTTGGAATGCACGGTAGATGTGTGTGTGTATTTGGTTCATTTTCTGTCACAGGCATGGGTTTTTCCTGAATTGACAGTGGTTTCAACCTAGCCTTGCCATTTCTAGACATTGTGTGATGGGATTCATTCTTGGTTGAGCGTTAGATTTCCAAAAGGTTTTTGGATTCGGGTGAGTTATTCTTAGGAAAATCCCAAGGGTTGGGAGTGGAGATGGATTTCTCTAAGAAGCCCTCAATAGGTGGGTGGAGACAAGAAAATTCCTCAAGGGATGGGGAAGGAATTCTGAGGCATCCAAGCTATGTTTGGTTTTGTGATCTCGGGACTAGTTTAGGTGAGATTATGGTAGTGTGAGAGTGGATGTGGTTTAACCTTTGTATTCCCTTCACTGTTTAGGCATCAATTTATCCCATGATATCCCATATTCATGCTTGGAATATGGCATGAGCGTGATTCGATGAAAAAGAGATTTGGTTCAACTCAATCTATGGTCGGGTGGTACATGGAAGTTCTTGACTTGGTTGGATTTTTCATATGATAGATAAGAGCTCTTTTCCCTTGTGATTCATGAGTAATTACACTTGTTATTGTGTGGCTTTAATGGTTGTTCTAGCATTGATATTTATCTGGTTATATGCTTGTTATAAGCATCGTTTTATGACAAATTCAAGTTGTGGAACTCATCATGTTTTTACTTGTAACATAATGGTTAATGAATGCATGAACTAATATATGTTATTTTAGCTATTGTGAGAGGGCATTATAAATTTTTTATGTTTCTCAGATAAGTTTCATATCTCTATGTTCATATATGCATTCATGACTTGTAGATTTCATGTTTACTATGTGTTTGATGAAATGGATGTCATGATTAGGCCTTGTTAGGTCAAGTACTTGATTAAGTTTTGTGGTAGAGGCTTTGTTCTTGTGTCATTTATCATTCTAGAAAGTTTTTTCAATTTCTGGACAGTAACTTGGAGTCTAGCATGAAAATGTGGCACAAATTTCACGGTCTCAAGCACAAAAATATCTATAAAAGACCACAGTGACACCCTTGCAGTGGTTATGCATGATACTAGAGGATTTCAGTCGTATGGATGCAGACTTGTGCATGCAATTGGGAGTTCATATCAATGAAAAAGAAAGTTAACTTAGGGTTTGAAAACCTAAAAGGGTGGTCTAGCTCTTGGGGTAATTGTAGCACTTGCGGGAAGTCAGTAAGGTCTTGTTTTGTTGACTCCATTTCCTTAAGGCTATCTAGGATGTTGATTCATGTCATACTAGCCCTTAGCTCATGTTTACGTCAGGTAGACTGGTTAAAGTGGGTAGATATGGGAGGAGGCATTACAGAGTGGTATCAGAGCGGTTTGCGCTCTCTTTGGGTGGTATGGTTATGGTCAGCCTGTTTGGCCCATGTGACTTGATGCATGTTGTTAGGCATGCATTGTCATGGTTATGGTTGTCATGTATGAGGTCATGGTATTTAGTTGGTATTTTCATGCATGATGTTGGAATATCAATATGATTATGATTATACATGTGTCGTGCTAATTTGGAATGATTTTTCAGATGAGATAAGCCTCCCCTGAAGGTTGTTGAGGTATTATTTTGGTTATGGTATCTATTTTGTTTATTTGACATGGCATGCTTGCAGGAAGAAGAGAATCAAATATGATGAGAAAAATGGTAGACTGCAGTTCACATGACTCTTCCTGTAGATCAGTTTGGAAACAAGGAGGTGAATATTCTACTGGTATAGTAGATACATTGAGGAGTTTGAGTACAGAGATCAAAAGTTGTAAGGCAAAAAATGGAAAATTGGTAGAGGCTCAGTAAAGGCTTGCAACGGTTCAGGAAAAGGAGACAGAGGTCAATGCAGTTATCCTTCAAATTTTTTCATACTTACAAAGATAGGGAAAATTTAGGATTAGTCAAGAACAAGAAGAGAAGACTAATGGAGCCTATGGTAGTAGGTATCAGTCGATATAAAAGTTGGATACAGGTGACATAGTCAGAGGTGGAAGATCATTGGATACATTTGAAAAGAGGACTGGTTGTATGGGTATCATTCTATTTGATCTAGGTGGATATTGGTGGTCACCCGCCTATTCCAATTGGGGCCCCACCATTGTCTCTTTCAGTTTTTTCAGTTTCGGCACAACTTACTATTTTTAGCAGTTTTTCGGGTCCTAAATTTCGGAGCCGTTTTGAGGCCCTAAACAGCGCTTTTTGGGAAAACAGGGAGAAACATCAGTCCATGGATCAATTTTTCTCACTCAAAATTTGTATTCCTCGGATAGATCTTTCTAACGAGGTATGGTAGGTGTCAAACGGAGATTGTATGCCAAAGTTACGTTCCCAGGAAGTTGAAACACCAATTTACCCAAACGGGGCCCATAGTTTTGGCGCTTCATCTCCTAGGGTTAGGGTCTTGGCTGTTTAGGATTTCCCATTGTTTCTAAATAATAAATAGGCCCTCAAGCATCATTGTAACTCAGTTCAGAGGCCTGTAGCTGCCACAACTCTTCTCAGATATAGCTACCGACGCCCTAGCTAGTTTATTTCCATTATGTCTGTAAGCAAATTTCAGTTCTTTGATATTAATGAAATGAAGTGATTTTTTCTCTACATATTTGTATTTTTGGTTATATGTTTGTTCTTTTGTGTTCCTGCATAAATCCAGATCAGTGGTATCAGAGCGGTCTACTTTTTCTCGATCCTTCTTTGCATGTCCCCAACGAGGTCGAGGTATAAGGAGTTAGGGCTCGATCTGGTGGAACCTTTGCAAGATCAGCCTCACAAACCTCGACGGACGCCCATGGGGGACGAAAAGAAAGATGAGGGAGCAGGAGATCCTATAAACATATTTCTCGAGGAGGCCCTTGAAAAACAAAGGAACATGATGATGGATAACTTTTCCCAGATCCTTCAACGACTGCCCACTGGCGGTGCATCTGCATCCAGCAGCCACTCTGGAGGTGCGACTCCTTTTAAGGTACAAGTAAAGTTACAAATTCCCATATTTTAGGGTCAAATAGATACAGATGCCATAGATAGATGGTTGAATCTATTAGAAGGATATTTCTTGGTTCATGACTTTTCCGACCGGGAGAAGATTATTTTTGCACTCCTCAAAGCTACCCCCCATGTCAAGGACTGGTGGGAAACTTACTGTGAGAACAAGGACCAGACATAACCCTCTCTGTTCTTGGCCGTACCAACTTGGAATTATTTTCGAGATGCCATCAAGGAATAGTACTATCCCATGGGGAGCTATGAGGACAAGTACATACAATGGACCACGCTGCGACAACAAAGGGATCAAGATGTGCATGAGCTGAAAAATCTGTTCCATACCATGCGCACAAAGTTGAGTATCAAAGATACAGAGAGACATCTGGTGCTAAAGTATCACAGTTGTCCGCACATATACATTTAGGAGGAAATGGAGTTCCTCGACATCTCCTCGCTTGGTACGACATACCGGTATGCTGCCAAGATTGAGCAGAAATTCAAACAGAAGAAGCGAGACTTTGGATCTGCGAATCAAAAGCAAGGGAAAGGTGCTCCCAAACCGAAGAACAAAGGATAGAGCCAAGGCATGGCGGCTCAAGACAACCTATCGAAGCCACAAGCAAAGAAAAACACCGCAAAGCCAAAGAAGGACACAGGAAAGTGGTGTGAGTTCCATGAGAGCTCCACTCACAACATAAGTGAGTGTCGGGCCAAGCAGTCGCTAGTGGCCGAGATGAGGGCTTCTGAGTCAGATGCATGCTCCTACTCTGAATCAGAACCTAACAAGGGGAATGAAAAATGGAAATAGATTATTGATGTGGAGCCCAATTCCACTGTTGCTACTACGAAGATCCAGAAGGAGAAACCGGAAGATCCAAAGGAGGAGGAACGTCTCTTCCACTCCCAGATGTGGGTAAAGGGCTCCCCAGTATAGTTCATTATCGACAATGGGAGCCAAAAGAACCTCATTTTAGCAGATGCTGTGAAGTGTTTGGGCTTGCCGACCACATCTCACTCACATCCATACACCATCGGGCTGCTTCACCAAGGACGAGATCTCTGCATCAGCCAGCAGTGCCGCCTTCCCTATAGCATCAAGCCCTTCATGAATGAGGTATTATGTGACATTGCTCCTATTGATGTTTCTGATGTATTATTAGGGAAACCATACTCGTGGAAGCGTCAAGATGTGTATGAGTATTGGCCTTGCGCTATTATTGTTACTTTGGGAAATAAGTTGTACAGGATACTAGAGGTACCACCTCCTGCCACTATCTCTTTGGTTACTGCAAAACAATGTAGTAAGATCATTTCCCAAGCCAGGAAATTCATTTTCCTGATGATCCACCCCCAGGGAAAGAAGAAGACTGTGGCCACAACCTCCAGACAGGGCACCTCTGCACGACAACAAAAAATGAACAAGGTTGTGGAGGAGTACGAGGACATCTTCACCTCACCCATAGGGGTTCCTCTCCACTGTTAGGTCAAGCACCCAATTGATCTAAACCCAAGTGCGTCGCTATCCAATGGACCGATCTATCGGTGCTCTGTTCTGCAGAACGATGAAATCAAGAGGTAGATTCAGGAGCTACTACAGAAAGGTCACATTCGACCAAGTTCATCGCCCTGTGGGAGCCTGATCGTGTTGTTACAGAAGAAGGATGGGACATGGAGACTTTGTATTGACTATCGGGCGTTGAACAAGATCACTGTCCGGAATAGGTACCCGACCCCATGAATTGATGACCTTCTGGACCAACTCAAAGGGGCGAAATATTTTAGAAAAATCAACTTGAAGTCTGGGTATCACCAGGTACCAATTGAACCCTCCGATGTGTGGAAGACTGCCTTCAAAGCCAAGGAAGGCCTTTTCGAATGGATGGTCATGCCTTTCGGGTTGACGAATGCTCCCGCAACCTTCATGAGGTTGATGGATCACATATTGCGGCCATTCACCAACTCATTTGTAGTGTTGTACTTGGATGACATTTTGATCTTCAGCCAGACTTGGGAAGAGCACCTCCACCACATCCGACAAGTTCTCCAAACACTGCAGCAACACAAGTTGTGTGCCAATTTGGAGAAGTGCACTTTTGGCATGACCCATTTTCAATATCTGGGATGCATTATTGATGAAAAGGAGGTGCATGTGGATCCAACCAAGATCCAAGTCATTCAGGATTGGCTAACCGCAACCACTATAATAGAGCTTCGCAGCTTACTGGGTCTTACTAATTTCTAAAGTAGGTTCATGTTCGGATTCTCTCATATCACTTGGCCCTTGAGTCAAGTCACCAAGGGAGGAATGAGATAAAAATTATTTTTTTTCGGAATATCAACAGAAGGCGTTTATGGAATTTAAAAATTGCCTCTGTTCTGCCCCAGTGCTCACATTACCAAACTTGCAACAACCATTTGAGATTGAGACAGATGCTTCTGACTATGCTGTTGGGGCGGTTCTTACTCAACATGGACATCCAGTGGCATATCACAGTGAGACATTGTCTGACACAGTTCGTAGGTATCCCACTTACGACAAATAAATGTATTCCATTGTAAAAGCTTGTTGAAAATGGAAGCATTACATTTTGGGGAAGGAAACAATCATCCACACAGACCACTGGCCCCTGTAGTTCATCCAAACACAATGGAAGTTACAGAATGATAGCCATCAGAAGTGGTCCACATATCTACAACAGTTTCATTTGAACATCAAGTACAAGAAGGGTAGCACCAATAATGTTGCAGACTGTCTCAGCCGAACACCGAACGTGGCACTCACCATCGTTCTCAACTCTTGTGGGCACAAGACTTCTGATTGGCCACTTCTCTACGAGAGCGACCTAGAATTCGGCCACACATACAAGGCACTCTTGGGGGGTACGTAAGTTCAAAATTTTCACCTCCAAGATGCTTTTATGTCACCTGGGACACCTTTGTGTTCCTTCAAGCGAGCGCGCCAAGATGATATGGGAAGCACACTACAGTCGAGTCGTTGGGCATTTCAGGGTCGAGAAAACAATAGCAGTACTAAAAAATTATTTCTATTGGCCAAACCTTCGAAAGGATGTTGGCAAGCACATAAGATCCTGCACTGCTTGTGCCATTTCCAAACCGACCATCAAGAAGCAAGGCCTATATAATCCGCTACCTACCCCTTGTCGACCTTGGGAATCCATCTCCATGGATTACATGTCAGGCCTACCTTCTACTAAGCATGGAAATGACTGTGTTTTTGTGGTCGTCGACAGATTCTCAAAGATGGCCATTATGGCGGCCTACAAGAAGAACATCACAGCAGAAGCCACTGATAAAATCTTCTTTGAACGAGTGTAAGTGCACTTTGGGATCCCACAGTCTATAATATCAGATCGAGATAGTAGGTTCCTCAGCACATTTTGGTCCAACCTCTGGTCAATGCTGGACACCAAGCTCACCAAGTCCACAACTTTCCATCCCCAAACAGATGGCTAGAAAGAGGTCGTCAACAGAATGATTGTACACATTCTGTGCATGTACAATTCCAAGCATCCACACACATGGGACGAGAGCCTTCCCTATGTACAACATAGTTATAACCGGGCTCTCCATAGCTCAATCGGCCACAACCCCTTTCAGGTGGGCTTGGAATTCTAGCCACTATGTCCCATTGACGTAGCCATGCCATTTGCAGCTACTCAGGCCGATTCAGCTCATGTCCATTCGGAAGTTGACAAAGAAAATAGATTCATCGAGCGCAACCTCTACTGTACACATCTGACATTGCAGAACAACTCACACCAATAGAGTTAAACCCAGACTGCATGGAACAAGTTGTCACAGATTGTATCATGGACATGAAAATCAAGAACACTCGCCAACAGAAGATCCAAATATATCGATTTGTCAAAGCTGGCCAACTCCTGCACCAAGGAAAGTGGTTCACCAGGGACTAAGTTCAGCAGAAGTTTCCTTATCTCATGGAGGAACTTAACGCAATGGGAACCATTGCTTCCTAAGGGGGGAGGAATGATCCAGGTAGATATTTGTGGTCACCCGCCTATTCCACTTGGGACCCCACCATTGTCTCTTTTAGTTTTTCAATTTCGGCACAACTTACTATTTTTAGCAGTTTTTTGGGTCTTGAACTTCTAGAGCTGTTTTGAGGCCCTAAATGACGTTTTTTGGGAAAACGGGGAGCAAGATGGGTCTATGGATTGTTGTTGCTCACTCAAAATTTGTGGTCCTCGGATAGATCTTTCTAACGAGGTATGGTACGTGTCAAACGGAGATCGTATGCCAAAGTTACGTCTCCAGGAAGTTGGAACACCAATTTACCCAAACGAGGCCCATAGTTTTAGCGCTTCATCTCTTAGGGTTAGGGTTTTGGCTGTTTAGGATTTCCCATTGTTTCTAAATAATAAATAGGCCCTCGAGCCTCATTGTAACTTAGTTCAGAGGCCTGTATCCACCACATCTCTTCTTAGAGATAGCTATCAGCGCCCTAGCTAGTTTATTTCCATTTGGTCTGTAAGAAAATTTCAGTTCTTTGATATTAATGAAATGAAGTTATTTTTCCGCTGCATATTTGTATTTATGGTTATATTTTTGTTCTGTTGCATTCCTGCATAAATTCGGATCACTAGTTGCTCATCCATGAGACATCATCACATTTTTCAGTACCATCATCCTTACAAGAGTAGTGAGTACTTTCTTGAGGAGTTCAAGAAAGTCAAGCCTCCTGTATTTTATGGAGAGATGAAAAAGTCAGAAGATGTAGAGGCATGGTTGCTTGGGATGAAGAATTTATTCAGATTGCATAACTATTTAAATCACATGAAAGCCAAAATAGCTACCTCCAGTCTCAAAGGTTATATGTTTGTTCTGTTGCATTCCTGCATAAATATGGATCAGTGGTATCAGATCGGTCTGCTTTTTCTTGATCCTTATTTGCATGTCCCCGACGAGGTCGAGTTATAAGGAGTTAGTGCTCGATCTGGTGGAACCTTTGCAAGATCAGCCTCGCAAACCCCAACGGATGCCCATGGGGGACGAAAAGAAAGATGAGGGAGCAGGAGATCCCATCAAAATATTGCTCGAGGAGGCCCTCGAAAAATAAAGGAACGCGATGATGGATAACTTTGCCTAGATCCTTCAACGGTTTCCCACCGGTGGTGCATCTGCATCCAGCAGCCACTCTGGAGGTGCGAATCCTTTTAAAGTACAAGTAAATTTTGACATTCCCATGTTTGAGGGTCAAATAGATGCAGGTGCCATAGATAGATGGTTGAATCTGTTAGAAGGATATTTCATGGTTCATGACTTTTCCGACCGGGAGAAGATTATTTTTGCACTCCACAAAGTTACCCCCCATGTCAAGGAATGGTGGGAAACTTACTGTGAGAACAAGGACCAGATAGAACCCTCTCTGTTCTCGGCCGCACCAACTTGGAATTCTTTCCGAGACGCCATCAAGGAACAATACTATCCCGTGGGGAGCCATGAGGACAAGTACATAAAATGGAACACGGTGCGACAACAAAGGGATCAAGATGTGCATGAGTTGACGAATTTGTTCCATACCCTACGCACAAAGTTGGGTATCAAAGATTCAGAGAAACATCTGGTGCTAAAGTATCACAGTTGTCTGCACAGATACATTTAGGAGGAAATGGAGTTCCTCGACATCTCCTCGCTTGGTACGGAATACAGGTATGCTGCCAAGATTGAGAAGAAATTCAAACAGAAGAAGCAAGACTTTGGATCTGCGAATCAAAAGCAAGGGAAAGGTGCTCCCAAATCGCAGAACAAAGGACAGAGCCAAGGCATGGAGGCTCAAGAAAACCTGTTGAAGCCACAAGCAAAGAACAACACCGCAAAGCCAAATAAGGACACGAGAAAGTGGTGTGAGTTTCATAAGAGCTCCACTCACAACACAAGTGAGTGTCGGGCCAAGCAGTCGCTAGTGGCCAAGATGAGGCCTTCTGAGTCAGATGCATGCTCCGACTCTAAATCAGAACTTGACAAGGGGAATAAAAAAGGGAAACATATTATTGATGCGGAGCCCAATGCCACTGTTTCCACTACGAAGATCCATAAGGAGGAACCGGAAGATCCAGAGGAGGAGGAACGTCTCTTCCACTCCCAGATGTGGGTAAAGGGCTCCCCAGTATAGTCCATTGTCGGAAATGGGAGCCAAAATAACCTCATTTCAGCAGACGCCATGAAGCGGTTGGGCTTGTCGACCACAACTCACCCACATCCATACACCATCGGGTGGCTTCACCAAGGATGAGATCTCCGCGTTAGCCAGCAGTGCCACCTTCCCTATAGCATCAAGCCCTTCACGAATGAGGTATTATGTGACATTGCTCCAATTGATGTTTCTGATGTATTATTAGGGAAACCATACTTGTGGAAGCGTCATGCTGTGTATGAGTCTTGGCCTTGCACTGTTATTGTTACTTTGGGAAATAAGTTGTACAGGATACCAGAAGTACCACCTCCTGCCACTATCTCTTTGGTTACTGCAAAACAATGTAGTAAGCTCATTTTACAAACCAGGAAATTCGTTTTCTTGATGATCCACCCCAGGGGAAGAAGAAGACTGTGGACATGACCTCCAGACAGAGCGTCTCTGCATGACAACAACAAATGGACAAGGTTGTGGAGGAGTACGAGGAAATATTCACCTCACCCACAGGGTTTCCTCTGCACTGTCAGGTCAAGCACCCGATTGATCTAACCCCAGGTGTGCTGCTGCCCAATGGACCGATCTATCGGTGCTCTGTTCTGGAGAACGATGAAATCAAGAGGCAGATTCAGGAGCTACTACAGAAATGTCACATCCGACCAAGTTCATCGCCCTGTGGGAGCCCGATCGTGTTGGTACAGAGGAAGGATGGGACATGGAGACTCTGTATTGATTATCAGGCACTGAGCAAGATCATTATCCAGAATAGGTACCTGATCCCACGAATTGATGAAATTTTCGACCAACTCAAAGGGGCCAAATATTTTAGCAAGATCGACTTGAAGTTTGGGTATCACCAGGTACCAATTGAACCCTCCGATGTGTGGAAGACTACCTTCAAAGCCAAGGAAGGCCTTTTTGAATGGCTGGTCATGCCTTTCGGGTTGAAGAATTCTCCCGCAACCTTCATGAGGTTGATGGATGACATCTTGCGGCCATTCACTAACTTGTTTGTAGTGGTGTACTTGGATGAAATTATAATATTCAGCCAGACTTGGGAAGAGCACCTCCACCACATCCGACAAGTCCTCGAAACACTGCGGCAACACAAGTTGTGTGCCAATTTGGAGAAGTGCACTTTTGGCATGGCCCAGGTTCAATATCTGGGATAAATTATTCATGAAAAGGGGGTGCAAATGGATCCAACAAAGATCCAAGTCATTCGGGATTGGCCAGCCCCAACCACTATAACAGAGCTTCATAGCTTTCTGGGTCTTTCTAATTTCTATCGTAGGTTCGTGTTAGAATTCTCTCATATCACTTGGCCCTTGAGTCAAGTCACCAAGGGAGGAACGAGAGAAAAATTCTTTTGGTCGGTATCTCAACAGAAGGTGTTTACGGAATTGAAAAATCGCCTCTATTCTGCCCCGATGCTCACATTACCAGATTTTCAATAGCCATTTGAGATCGAGATAGATGCCTCTGACTATTCTATTGGGGTGGTTCTTACTCAACAGGGACATCCAGTGGCATATCACAGTGAGACATTTTCTGACACAGTTCACAGGTATCCCAATTATGACAAAGAAATGTATTTGATGCAGGGGCATTAGACACTAGCCAGCAATGTAGGAGGTTTTGTCCACATGTTGTGGCTAGTAGGATTTGAAAACGTTCGAATTGTTACAACCAGGTGTCAATACCTTAGCTGATTGTATTATTTAGGTTAATTAGAGTCATAGGAAGTCGAATAGCTCAGTTATTCTAGCTGTCATGTTTGAGTTAATTGAATTATTGTAATTAGACTATTAATTTTCCAAACGGCCCTTGCTGAGGAACCGAAGAGTCACTCTGAAATGTATATAATTGTATCCTTCGGATGTATAAGGGGGAAGAGATTTCACAGGAAGATCGTATGTAATTAATATTTGTTCTCTGCTGAATATATGTATATGGTCTGTTGAGTACCTGAGAATTAACGGAATTGTCTTTGTATGCACTATCGCTTAGTTCGAAGCACTGAAACCTCTGTTCTTGGAATTAGTTATTATAGGAGAACACTGTGCAAATCTCCCCATATCCTCTTTCTGTGTCGTGGTGTAAATCCCATTAAATGATCGGATGAACTCTGTCTAGTTAAAATCCGGTTATACAGGGAAACGACGCTATCGGTCGCAAGATAGAAAACCTGTACCGTGGTCAAGAACCCGAGTTAAGGAATTCGAAGGAGAACGTAAACCACATTAACCTTGATTAAACATGGTGGGAAAACCGCGAGTAGGTTTGGAGAGCGGATTTCCCCATTTCGCACCACTTTTGGGTACGGAGGTGGTATTTCGGGTCAAGGAGCGATTCCATAGAGGGATTGACACGTGGCGAAACAGACCGTTCAAAAAACCGCCTTTCCGTATCCATTTCGCACGTTATACTTCGACTAATGACGCCGAGCGAAATCGTCGAGAGTCGTCGATCTGGCGCAGGCACATCGGAGGGTGATCATTGAACGGAGGTGCATGAAAATTAACCTAAGGTACATCGTACAATTGATTGGCTATTGATTGGGAAGGCAGGGCCCAGAGCCAAGGCCTGTTTATGACAGAGCACTGATTTTAATATAAAGTACGAAGGCTTAGACATTGGTTACAAACTCATTTGTTTATAAATTTTGGGTTATTTATACAAAGTCGGATATATAACATTTAAAAGTTGCCGATTATATTTATTTATCAATTTTCCTAAAATTGATAAATAAAATTGCCGAGAGAAATAAAAAACCACGTAGGAGAAAAGGAAGAGAAACAGAACCGGGCCACGTCGCAGTTGACCAACTTCTCCTTGGGGTCCCATTTCACCTTGTTGCTGCGTCATTTGTGGTATCGGAGCCAAGTTCGAAATTGTTTGCTGACATGGCGGTCCGAGTTGGAAGAGGTGCTGGCCGAAGAAGACCTGTAGCCAACGCAGAGGTGTTGGAGATGTTGCAGAGGGTCGAGGCCAGGATGGATGCCGTGGAGAAAAGACAGACCGGAGATCCTGAAGACATCAGTGAACCTGAGACAAAAGCAGAAGAAATTGTGGAAATTCCTCCTGACATGAGGCTCCTTAGAACTGTTCTAGGGTCTGCAGTCAAACCCAGAATTGAAGTGTCGAGTTATGCAGGGGGACTGAATCCAGAGGAGCTGGTGGACTGGATAAATGAATTGAACAATTGCTTCGATTATGAAGAAACAAGCGAAGATAAGAAGGTCAAGTTTGCAGTGACAAAGCTAAAAGGACACGCTGCACTTTGGTGGGATGGAGTGCAGGCAGAAAGGAGGAGAGTTGGCAAGCAACCTATCAAGAGCTGGACCAGAATGATGACTAAATTAAAAGGTAAATTCTTGCCTAGTGATTACTAGTTGACATTGTATAAACAAATGCAAAACCTGAGACAAAGGTTGCTGACAGTGAAAGAATACACAGAGGAGTTCTACAGAGTGAGCATAAGAGCTGGGGAATTCCAAGACACACCAGAGAAGATTGCCAGATATGTAAATGGTCTCAGACTAGAGATCCAAGATGATATTGGTCTTCTGTCGCCCAAGACAGTGGAAGAGGCATACCAGATGGCCTTGAAAGCAGAGGAGAAACTCCTGAGGAAACAGTCTGCCAAGAAGAGAGGTACTTTCCATGAGAAGGGAAGTCAGGGTGGTAGAGGAAAGCCTACACCCAGGAATGGAGCTGACAGTAGCTCACCTTAGAATGCATCTACAGAGGATGATGCAAAGGGGAAAAGGGGTTCTTACAGAGGAAGAGGAAGAGGAGACAGAGGTAGGGGCAGAGAGTTGAGGTGTTATAGATGCCAGGAAGTGGGACATAAGCACTATGAGTGTCCAAAGAATGTGGGTGCTGGTCCAAGAAATGCTGTTGTTGCCCAGGCTGAAGAAGAGGTAGGAATCGAAGAAGAAATTCTTCCAGAGAGGGGAGAATCCTTGGTGGTTAATAAGGTCCTGTTGAAGCAAGCTAAACAGGTCACTGAGCCTGCACAGAGGAAGACTTTGTTTAGGAGCATATGCAAGGTCCAAGGGAAATGCTACCAGCTAGTCATTGATAGTGGTAGCACAGACAATCTGGTTTCCACTGAGGTGATAGAGAAGTTGAATCTGAAGACAAGGGAGCATCCAACTCCCTACAGGGTGTCCTGGCTGCATAAAGGGCACTAGCTGGTTGTAAAAGAACAGTGTGAGATAGAGCTGCAAATGGGAAAATACAAGGACAAAGTTTTGTGTGATGTAATGCCCATGGATGTGTGTCACATACTGTTGGGTAGACCTTGGCAGTTTGAAAGAGCAGCAGTGCATGATGGCAAGAAGAACACTTACAGGTTCTTCAAAGATGGGGTACATCATACCTTGATACCCATGGAAGAAGGAGAGCCATCCAGCAGAGTGATTGATCCAAAGACCTTGTTGCTGAGCGGGAAGGAATATCTGTAGTAGATAAAAGAAGAAGAGGTAAGCTTTGATTTAGTTTGCAAACCTAAAGTAGTTCTTACTTCCACAAAGATTTCTGATTTACCAGTAGAGATACAAGTGATGTTAGATGATTATTGAGACATTGTTGTGGATGATTTACCTGATGAGCTGCCACCTGTGAGAAAGATCAGCCATCAGATAGATTTTATCCCTGGTTCAAATCTGCCAAATAAGGCAGCCTACAGAACGACTCCCAAGGAAAATGAGGAAATCAGGAGACAAGTACAGGAGTTGGTGGACAAAGGGCTGATCAGAGAAAGTCTGAGTCCATGTGCAGTACCAGCAGTTTTGAGCCCAAAGAAAGATGGAGGCTGGAGGATGTGTACTGACTCTAGAGAAATTAATAAGATCACAATCAGGTACATATTCCCTTTTCCCAGAATTGAGGATTTAATGGACTGTTTGAGTGGTGCTAAATATTTCTCAAAGATAGATTTAAAGAGTGGATATCATCAGATTAGAATAAGAGAGGGTGATGAGTGGAAAAATGCCTTTAAAACAAATGAAGGACTGTATGAATGGATGGTAATGCATTTTGGGTTTTCCAATGCACCAAGCACTTTTATGAGACTTATGAATGAAGTATTGAAAGAATTTATTGGGAAATTTGTGATAGTATATTTAGATGATATACTAGTTTTCAGCAGAACTAAAGAAGAACATTTAAGGCATCGTAATCATGTCTTGAAGAAGCTGCACCAGGAGAAACTGTTGATAAATTTGAAGAAATGCTCATTCATGAAGGAAGATTTGGTGTATTTGGGTTTTGTTGTTTCTGCAAAAGGATTGAAGATGGACCCATAAAAGGTTAAGGCAATTGTGGAATGGCCTTCACCCAAGAGTATTTTTGAGGTAAGAAGTTTCCATGGACTTGCCAGTTTTTATAGAAAGTTTATAAGGAACGTTAGTAAGATTAATGCACCCATAACTGAGACCATAAAGAAGAGAAAACAACCATTTAAGTGGACTGCTGAAGCAGAAAGAAATTTTAAGGTTTTGAAGCAAAAGATAACAGAGAAGCCTGTTTTGATTCTGCCTGATTTTTCTAAACCATTTCAAGTGAAATGTGATGCCAGTGGGGAAGCCATTGGAGCTGTGTTGAGTCAGGATGATAGGCCTGTAGCCTATATTAGCGAAAATTTGAATGATACCAGAAGAAAGTATTCCTCTTATGAGAAGGAATTCTATGCAATTGTTCAGGCACTAAAGAAGTGGAGACATTACTTGATGTCCAGGGAATTTGTGTTATATTATGACAATCATGCTTTGCAGTATATTGTACAACAGCCCAAGTTGAAACATAAGCATGCTAAATGGGTTGAGTATCTCCAAGGTTTTAATTTTGTTTTGAAACATATAAGTGGCCAAGCCAATAAAGTAGCTGATGCTTTGAGTAGGAGACATTTGCTTGTTCAAGAAAATAATTTTGAGGTTGTAGGGTTTGATTTTCTGAAAGAATTGTATAAAAAAGATCCAGATTTTAAGGAAGCATTTGAGGCATGTAGCAACCTTGTTTTAACAGATAGAAGCCAATGGCTAGATTACTTCTTGTAGGAAGACTTGTTATTCAGAAAGAACCAACTGTGTGTACCGAAATGTTCCATGAGAGAAAATTTGATCAAGGAGAAGCATAGCGGTGGACTTTCTGGAAAATTTGGTACTGATAAGACTTATGCGCAGCCGAGTCACTTTTATTTCTGGCCCAAGATGAGAGCAGAAGTGGAAAAGTTTGTGAAGAATTTCAAAATATGTCAGTATGCTAAAGGAAGGAGCCAAAATGTAGGATTGTACACTCCCTTGCCTATTCCAGACAGGCCTTGGGACATGGTGAGTATGGATTTTGTTCTAGGATTGCCCAAGACTCAGAGAGGGAATGATGTAGTCTTTTTTGTGGTGGATAGATTCTCCAAAATGGCACATTTTGTTCCATGTTACAAAACTAGTGATGCCACCCATGTTGCTAACTTGTTTTTCAAAGAAGTTGTTAGATTGCATGGGCTACCCAGGAGCATTGTTTCAGACAGAGACACCAGATTTGTGGGTCATTTTTGGAGGACACTATGGAAGAAACTTGGTACCAACCTAAGTTTCAGCTCAACTTATCATCCTCATACTGATGGACAGACTGAGGTAGTGAATAGAAGTCTGGGAAATTTATTGAGGAGTCTTGCAGGAGAGCATCCCAAGCAGTGGGATCATATTTTTCCCCAGGCAGAATATGAATATAATGATTCACCAAACAGGAGCACAGGGCATAGTCCATTTCATATTATTTATGGAATGCATCCCAGAGGAATATCAGAATTAAGAAATCTGGGAAGGGCAGAGCTAAGGAGTGCAGATGGTGAGGAATTCGCTTCAGAGATCCAGGCCATACATGAACAAGTGAAACAAAAAATACAAGGCAGTAGCATCAAATATAAAACCAGAGCAGACTTGATCAGAAGAGAAGTCCAATTTGAAGTAGGAGATTAGGTTTTGGCACACTTGAGAAAGGAGAGATTCCCAAAGAAGTAGTACAATAAATTGAAGTTAAAAAATATTAGGCCATGCAAGATACTTAGAAAGTTTTCTGCAAATGCTTATGAGATTGAATTACCTCCTGATGTTGGAATATCTCCCATTTTCAATGTTGCAGATTTGTACAACTATGAAGATGAGGGTGCAGAAGAAGGATCAGTAGACAAGGAATAGATTGAATGGAAGGAGCAGCTACCTCCAGCACAGCCATTGCAACCAGAGAAGATATTGGACAAGAGAATGTTCAGAAGGACCAGAGGACAAGATTACTTTCAGTACTTGATCAAATGGAAGGACAAGCCAAAGGAAGATGCCACTTGGATGACTGAAGAAATGTTGCAGAAGATAGGAATATCTGTGGAAGAACTCATGGACAGGATCCCATGAAGAATATTGCCCTCAGGAGTCTGATGCAGGGGCATTAGACACTAGCCAGCAATGTAGGAGGTTTTGTCCACATGTTGTGGCTAGTAGGGTTTGAAAACGTTCGAATTGTTATAGCTAGGTGTCAATACCTTAGCTGATTGTATTATTTAGGTTAATTAGAGTCATAGGAAGTTGAATAGCTAAGTTATTCTAGCTGTCATGTTTCAGTTAATCGAATTATGTAATTAGACTGTTAATTTTCCAAACGGCCCTTGCTGAGGAACCGAAGAGTCACTCTGAAATGTATATAATTGTATCCTTTGGATGTATAAGGGGGAAGAGATTTCACAGGAAGATCGTATGTAATTAACATTTGTTCTCTGCTGAATATATGTATATGGTCTGTTGAGTACTTGAGAATTAACGGAATTGTCTTTGTATGCGCTATCGCTTAGTTCGAAGCACTGAAACATCTGTTCTTGGAATTAGTTATTATAGGAGAAAAATGTGCAAATCTCCCCATATCCTCTGTTTGTGTCGTGGTGTAAATCCCATTAAATGGTCGGACGAACTCTGTCGAGTTAAAATCCAGTTATACAGGGAAACGACGCTGTCGGTCCCAAGATAGAAAACCTGTACCGTGGTCAAGATCCCGAGTTAAGGAATTCGAAGGAGAATGTAAACCGCATTAACCTTGATTAAACACGGTGGGAAAACCGCGAGTAGGTTTGGAGAGCGGATTGCCCCATTTCGCACCACTTTTGGGTACAGAGGTGGTATTTCGGGTCGAGGAGCGATTCCATAGAGGGATCGACACGTGGCGGAACAGACCGTTCAAAAAACTGCCTTTCCGTATCCATTTCGCACGTTATACTTCGACTAATGATGCCGAGCGAAATAGTTGAGAGTCGTCGATCTGGCGCAGGTGCATTGGAGGGTGATCATTGAACGGAGGTGCATGAAAATTAACCTAAGGTACAACGTACAACTGATTGGCTATTGATTAGGAAGGCGGGGCCCAGAGCCAAGGCCTGTTTATGACAGAGCATTGATTTTAATATAAATTCCGAAGGCTTAGACATTGGTTACAAACTCATTTGTTTATAAATTTTGGGTTATTTATACAAAGTCGGATATATAACATTTAAAAGCTGCCGATTATATTTATTTATCAATTTTCCTAAAATTGATAAATAAAATTGCCGAGAGAATAAAAAGACCACGTAGGAGAAAAGGAAGAGAAACAGAACCGAGCCACGTCGCAGTTGACCAACTTCTCCTTGGGGTCCCATTTCACCTTGTTGCTGCGTCAGTATTCCATTGTGCAAGCTTTTCGACAATGGAAGCATTACATTTTGGGGAAGGAAACAATCATCCACACAGACCACCGGCCCCTGCAGTTCATCCAGACACAAGGGAAGTTGTAGAGTGATCTCCATCAGAAGTGGTCCACATATCTTCAACAGTTTCATTTGAACATCAAGTAAAAGAAGGGTAGCACCAATAATGTTGTAGACTGTCTCACCTGACCACCGATCGTGGCGCTCACCACTGTTCTCAACTCTTGTGGGCACAAGACTTCTGATTGGCCGCTTCTCTACAAGAGCGACCTAGAATTCGGCCACACATATAAGGCACTCTTGGGGGGTATGCAAGTGCCAAATTTTCACCTCCAAGATGCACTTTTATGTCACCTGGGACACCTTTGTGTTCCTTCAAGCGAGCGCGACAAGATGATATGGGAAGCACACTACAGTTGAGTCGCTGGGCATTTCGGGGTCAAGAAAACAATAGCAGTACTACAAAATTATTTCTATTGGCCGAACCTTCGAAAGGATGTTGGCAAGCACATAAGATCCTGGACTGCTTGTGCCATTTCCAAACCGACCATCAAGAAGCAAGGCCTATATAATCCGCTACCTACCCCTTGTCGACCTTGGGAATCCATCTCCATGGATTACATGTCAGGCCTACCTTCTACTAAGCATGGAAATGACTGTGTTTTTGTGGTCGTCGACAGATTCTCAAAGATGGCCATTATGGCGGCCTACAAGAAAGAACATCACAGCAGAAGCCACTGATAAACTCTTCTTTGAACGAGTGTAAGTGCACTTTGGGATCCCACAGTCTATAATATCAGATTGAGATAGTAGGTTCCTCAGCACATTTTGGTCCAGCCTCTGGTCAATGTTGGACACCAAGCTCACCAAGTCCATAGCTTTCCATCCCCAAACAGATGGCCAGACAGAGGTCGTCAACAGAATGATTGTACACATTCTGTGCATGTACAATTCCAAGCATCCACGCACATGGGATGAGAGCCTTCCCTATGTACAACATAGTTATAACTGTGCTCTCCATAGCTCAATCGGCCACAGCCCCTTTCAGGTGGGCTTGGGATTCTAGCCACTATGTCCCATTGACGTAGCCATGCCATTTGCAGCTACCCAGGCTGATTCAGCTCATGTCTAGTTGGAAGTTGACAAAGAAAATAGATTCATCAATTGCAACCTCTACTGGACACCTCTGACATTGTAGAACAACTCACACCAACATAGTTAAACCCAAACTGCATGGAACAGGCTGCCACAGATCATATCATAGACATGAAAATCAAGAACACTTGCCAACAGAAGATCCAACTATATCGGGTTGTCAAAGCTGGCCAACTCCTACACCAAGGAAAGTGGTTCACCAAGGACCAAGTTCAGCAGAAGTTTCCTCATCTCATGGAGGAACTTAACACAATGGGTACCATTGCTTCCTAAGGGGGGAGGAATGATCCGGGTGGATATTGGTGGTCACCCGCCTATTCCTCTTGAGGCCCCACCATTATCTCTTTCAGTTTTTTAGTTTCAGCACAACTTACTATTTTTAGTAGTTTTTCCGGTCTTTAACTTCCGAAGCCGTTTTGAGGCCCTAAACGATATTTTTTTGGAAAACGGGGAGAAAAATGGGTCCATAGACTATTTTTCTCACTCAAAATTTTTATTCCTCAGATAGATCTTTCTAACGAGGTATGATACGCATCAAACGGAGATCGTATGCCAAAGTTACATCTCCGGGAAGTTGAAACACCAATTTACCCAAACGGGGCCCATAGTTTTGGCGCTTCATCTCCTAGGGTTAGGATTTTTGTTGTTTAGGATTTCCCATTGTTTTTAAATAATAAATACTCCCTTGAGCCTCATTATAACTCAGTTCAGAGGCCTGTAGCCGCCACATCTCTTCTCAGAGATAGCTACTGGTGCCCTAGCTAGTTTATTTCCATTCTGTTTGTAAGAAAATTTCAGTTCTTTGATATTAATGAAATGGAGTGATTTTTCCACTGCATATTTGTATTTATGTTTATATTTTTGTTCTGTTGCATTCTTGCATAAATCCGGATCAGTGGTATTAGAGCGGTCTGATTTTTCTCGATCCTTCTTTGCATGTCCCCAACAAGGTCGGGGTATAAGGAGTTAGTGCTCGATTTGGTGGAACCTTTGCAAGATCAGCCTAGCAAACCCCGACGGACGCCCATGGGGGGAGAAAAGAAAGATGAGGGAGCAGAATATCCTATCAAAATATTGCTCGAGGAGGTCCTCGAAAAACAAAGGAATGCGATGATGGATAACTTTGCCCAGATCCTTCAACGGCTGCCCACCGGCGGCGCATCTGCATCCAGCAGCCACTCTGGAGGTGCGACTCCTTTTAAGGTACAAATAAATTTCAACATTCCCATATTTGAGGGTCAAATAGATATAGATGCTGTAGATAGATGGTTGAATCTATTAGATGGATATTTATCAGTTCACGACTTTTCCGACTGGGAGAAGATTATTTTTGCACTCCTCAAAGCTACCCCCCATGTCAAGGACTGGTGGGAAACTTACTGTGAGGACAAGGACCAGACAGAACCCTCTATTTTTTCGACCGTACCAACTTGGAATTCTTTACGAGACGCCATCAAGGAACAATAATATCCCATGGGGAGCTATGAGGACAAGTAAATACAATGGACCATGCTGCGACAATAAAGGGATCAAGATGTGCATGAGTTGACGAATCTGTTCCATACCCTGCACACAAAGTTGGGTATCAAAGATTCAGAGAAACATATGGTGCTAAAGTATTGCAGTTTTCTGCACAGATACATTCAAGAGGAAATGGAGTTCCTCGACATCTCCTCGCTTGGTACGACATACTGGTATGCTGCCAAGATTGAGCAGAAATTCAAACAGAAGAAGCGAGACTTTGGATCTGTGAATCAAAAGCAAGGGAAAGGTGCTCCCAAATCGCAGAAAAAAGGATAGAGCCAAGGAATGGCAGCTCAAGACAACCTATCAAAGCCACAAGCAAAGAAAAACACCGCAAAGCTAAAGAAGGACATGGTAAAGTGGTGTGAGTTCCATAAGAGCTCCACTCATAACACAAGTGAGTGTTGGGCCAAGCAGTTGCTAGTGCCCGAGATGAGGGCTTCTGAGTCAAATGCATGCTCCGACTCTGAATCAGAACCTAACAAGGGGAATGAAAAAGGGAAACAGATTATTGATGCGGAGCCGAACGCCACTGTTACCACTACGAAGATCCAGAAGGAGGAACCGAAAGATCCAGAGGAGGAGGAGCGTATCTTCCACTCCCAGATGTGGGTAAAGGGCTCCCTAGTACTATTCATTGTCGAAAATTGGAGCCAAAAGAACCTCATTTCAGCAGACGCCGTGAAGCGGTTAGGCTTGCCGACTACACCTCACCCACATCCATACACCATCGGGTGGCTTCACCAAGGACGAGATCTCCACGTCAGCCAACAGTGCCGCCTTCCCTATATCATCAAGCCCTTCACGGATGATGTATTATGTGACATTGCTCCTATTGATGTTTCTGATGTATTATTAGGACAAACATACTTCTGGAAGCATCATGTTGTGTATGAGTCTCGGCCTCGCGCTGTTATATTTACTTTGGGAAATAAGTTGTACAGGATACCAGAGGTACCACCTCCTGCCACTATCTCTTTGGTTACTACAAAACAATGTAGTATGCTCATTTCCCAAACTAGGAAATTCGTTTTCTTGATGATCCACCCCAAGGGAAGAAGAAGACTGTGGACACGACCTCCAGACAGGGCGCCTCTGCACGACAACAATAAATGGACAAGGTTGTGGAGGAGTATGAGGAAATATTCACCTCACCCATAGGGTTTCCTCTACATTGTCAGGTCAAGCACCCGATTGATCTAACCCCAGGTGCGCCACTGCCCAATGGACTGATCTATTGGCGCTCTGTTCTGGAGAATGATGAAATCAAGAGGCAGATTCAGGAGTTACTACAGAAATGTCACATCCGACCAAGTTCATCGCCCTGTGCGAGCCCAATCGTGTTGGTACAGAAGAAGGATGGGACATGGAGACTCTGTATTGACTATCAGGCACTGAGCAAGATCATTTTCTGGAATAGGTACCTGATCCCACAGATTGATGAACTTTTCGACCAACTCAAAGGGGAAAAATATTTTAGCAAGATCGACTTGAGGTCTGGGTATCACCAGGTACCAATTGAATCCTCCGATGTGTGGAATACTACCTTAAAAGCCAAGGAAGGCCTTTTCGAATGGATGGTCATGCCTTTCGGGTTGACGAATGCTCCCGCAACCTTCATGAGGTTGATGGATGACATATTGCGACCATTAACCAACTCATTTGTAGTGGTGTACTTGGATGAAATTCTGATCTTCAGCCAGACTTGGGAAGATCACCTCCACCACATCTGACAAGTCCTCCAAACATTGCGGCAACACAAGTTGTGTGCCAATTTGGAGAAGTGCACTTTTGGCATGACCCAGGTTCAATATCTGGGATACATTATTGATGAAAAGGGGGTGAATGTGGATCCAACCAATATCCAAGTCATTCGGGATTGGCCAGCCCCAACCACTATAACAGAGCTTCGCAACTTTCTGGGTCTTGCTAATTTCTATCGTAGGTTCATGTTGGGATTCTCTCATATCACTTGGCCCTTGAGTCAAGTCACCAAGGGAGGAATGAGATAAAAATTCTTTTGGTTGGAATCTCAGCAGAAGGCGTTTACGGAATTGAAAAATCGCCTCTATTCAGCCTCAGTGCTCACATTACCAGACTTGCAACAACCATTTGAGATCAAGACAGATGCCTCTGACTATGCTATTGGGGTGGTTCTTACTCAACAGGGACATCCAGTGGCATATCACAGTGAGACATTGTCTGACACAGTTCGCAGGTATCCCGCTTATGACAAAGAGATGTATTCCATTATGCAAGCTTGTCGCCAATGGAAGAATTACATTTTGGGGAAGGAAACAATCATCCACACAGATCACCAGCCCCTGAAGTTCATCCAGACACAAGAGAAGTTACAGAATGATTGCCATCAGAAGTGGTCCACATATCTGCAACAGTTTCATTTGAACATCAAGTACAATATTAAGGGTAGCACCAATAATGTTGCATACTGTCTCAGCCAAACACCGATCTTGGCACTCACTATCGTTCTCAACTCTTGTGGGCACGAGACTTCTGATTGGCTACTTCTCTACGAGAGCGACCCATAATTCAGCCACACATAGAAGGCACTCTTGGGGGGTACGCAAGTTCCAAATTTTCACCTCCAAGATGCAATTTTATGTCACCTGGGACAACTTTGTGTTCCTTAAAGTGAGTTTGCCGAGATGATATGGGAAGCACACTACAGTCTAGTAACTGGGCTTTTCGGGGTCGAGAAAATAGTAGCAGTACTACAGAAGTATTTCTATTGGCCGAACCTTCGAAAGGATGTCGGAAAGCACATCAGATCCTGCACTGGTTGTGCCATTACCAAACCGAACATCAAGAAGCAAGGCCTATATACTCTACTACCTACCCCTAGTCGACCTTGGGAATCTATCTCCATGGATTACATGTCAGGCCTGCCTTCTATTAAGCATGGAAATCACTATGTTTTCGTGGTTGTCGACAAATTCTCCAAGATGGCCATTATGGCGGCATGCAAGAAGAATATCCCAATAGAAGCCACTGCTAAACTCTTCTTTGAATGAGTGTGGGTGCACTTTGGGATCCCACAGTCTATCGTATCAGATCGAGATAGTAGATTCCTCAGCACATTTTGGTCCAGCCTCTGGTCAATGCTGGACACCATGCTCACAAAGTCCACAACTTTCCATCCCCAAACAGATGGCTAGACAGAGGTCGTCAACAGAATTATTCTACACATTCTACACATGTACAATTCCAAGCATCCACGCACATGGGACGAGAGCCTTCCCTATGTAAAACACAGTTATAACCGGGCTCTCCACAGCTCAATCGGCCACAGCCCCTTTCAGGTGGGCTTGGGATTCTAGCCACTATGTCCCATTGACGTAGCTATGCCATTTTCGGCTACTCAGGCCGATTCATCTCATGTCCAGTCGGAAGTTGACAAAGCAAATAGATTCATCGAGTGCAACCTCTATTGGACACCTCTGACATTGCATAACAACTCACACCAACAGAGTTAAATTCAGAATGCATGTAAAAGGCCGCCATAGATTGTATCATGGACATGAAAAACAAGAACACTTTCCAACAGAAGATCCAACTATATTGGGTTGTCAAATCTAGCCAACTCCTGCACCAAGGAAAGTGGTTCACCAGGGACCAAGTTCAACGGAAGTTTCCTTATCTCATGGAGGAACTTAACGCAATAAGGACCATTTCTTCCTAAGGGGGAGAAATGATCCAGGTGGATATTGGTGGTCACCCGCCTATTCCACTTGGCGCCCCACCATTGTCTCTTTCAGTTTTTCAGTTTCGGCACAACTTACTATTTTTAGCAGTTTTTTTGGGTCCTGAACTTCCGGAGCCATTTTGAGGCCCTAAACGATGTTTTTTAAGAAAACAGGGAGCAACATGGGTCTGTCCATGGACTCATGTTTCTCACTCAAAATTTGTAGTCCTCGGATAGATCTTTCTAATGAGGTATGGTACACGTCAAACAAAGATCGTATGCCAAAGTTACGTCCCCGGGAAGTTGAAACACCAATTTACCCAAATGAGGCCCATAGTTTTGGTGCTTCATCTCCTCGGGTTAGGGTTTTGGCTGTTTAGGATTTCCCATTATTTCTAAATAATAAATAGGCCCTCGAGCCTCATTGTAACTCAGTTCAGAGGCCTGTAGCCACCACATCTCTTCTCAGAGATAGCTACCATCGACCTAGCTAGTTTATTTCCATTCTGTCTGTAAGAAAATTTCAGTTCTTTGATATTAATGAAATGAAGTGATTTTTCCACTACATATTTGTATTTATGGTTATATGTTTGTTCTGTTGCGTTCTTTCATAAATCCGGATCACTAGTTCCTCATCCATGAGACATCATCACATTTTTCAGTACCATCATCCTTACAAGAGTAGTGAGTAATTTCTCGAGGAGTTCAAGAAAGTCAAGCCTCCTATATTTTATGGAGAGATGAGAAAGTCATAAGATGTAGAGGCATGGTTTCTTGGGATGAAGAAATTATTCAGATTGCATAACTATTTAAATCACATGAAAGCCAAAATAGCTACCTCCAGTCTCAAAGGGAAAGTAGATATTTGGTGGGAAAATGTGAAGAATGTCAAGGGAATTTGAGAAGAAGAGTCAGTTTGGGATGAGTTTGAGATACTCTTCAAGAAGAAGTACTTATCTGAGAGATATTATGATGACATAGCTAAGGAGTTTTATGAGCTACATATGGGTCTCATGAGAGATGATGAGTATACCAGCAGGTTCCTGGAGCTGTTGAGGTATGTGCCTTACCTCAAGAATGAGAAAGCAAAGACTCAAAGGTTCATTAATGGGTTACCAACAACATATATAGACCAGATTGAGTTTGATGAGCCTCGGTCATTGGAGGAATCCATCAAGAAACTTAAGAATTTTTACGAGTATTCAAAGCGTAAAGCCGAGCCTAAGCATGATTTGAAGGGAAATGAGAAGGTTAAAGTGAAGTGGCCATTGAAGCGGGGAAGACCTCAGAATGCAGATGAGAAAGAAAATGTTTCTCCTTACAAGAAGTTTAATGGAGTTGATAAGGGACATGGGCCACAACCTTGAGAGCAACATAATAGATGTGATGGTAGGGGACCATTGTAGTGTTGGATATGTGGCAAAGATAATTGCAAGAAGGATTGTCCATTGTACTAGGGTGGCATTCCATAGATATATAGTGCTCAGGAGACACATATAGGTTGGGATGTGGGCCATAACATTCCTTGGATTTTTGTAGCTATGGAAAATATGCAAGAAGATCATCAAACATCCATTATTGAGATGGGAGGTAAGATCTGCAGTCGAGTTGTTTCTATTTTTATTGACCCTAGATCTAATTATAGTTATGTTAATACTGACCTAGTGGATTAGTGTGGTTTGAGAAAAGAAGTGCATGCAGAGTCTTGGTTGGTGCAGTTGGTTACATGTACTAAGACGCGAGTTCATCATTGGGTAAGAGCTTGTGCATTTGATATGAATGGTATGCCTATATCAGTGCACATGAATGTGCTTCCACTGGGATCATATAGTAAGATTTTGGGTATGGATTGGCTATAGCTCCACATAACCAAAGTGGATTTTTATGAAAATGCTATTGAGTGACTAGATGATAATGGGGAAAAGAGAGTACTACAGGGAAATAATAATCCTACATCAATGAGGATGGTCACAACTATGCAAGAACAGCGCAGTTGTAGAAAATGGCGTGTATTGTTTGTAGTGCATATTTCTAGTGACAAGGGTAAGGATGTGAGGATGCAGAAATATTCAAGATGTGTTCCCAACAAAGATTTCAAAGTTTCCTTCTCAAAGGGAAGAAGAATTTTATATTGAGTTGGTATGATGAGCGAAACCAACATCAAAGGCACCTTATAGGACGATCACACCATAGCTAGTGGAATTGAAGTTGTAGCTGAAGAAAATGCTTGATAAGGGACATTGATGCAGGAACATGAGATCTCGAGGAAAAAGACTTCGATTTTATTCCAAAACTACAAAAAAAAGTTTACAAGCAAAGGAGTGGGTTCCTTTAGCTGGCGATTTACTGTTTTGGTAGACAAGATTTGACTGGTATTCAGGGATTTGAACTACTTGAATTTGATTCATTGAATTTAGTTTTTAGTTGAGGATTTTAGGGAAAATATCATGTAACAGGATTTTTATCCAAAATTGGACTAATCTGATTCTTTTGAATCAGATCAAAATGATTGTGTGAGAATTATTTTATATGTAATTTTGAAATGTACTAAAGAATAGGACATGATGGAAATAGGGATCAAATAGAATAAAATTTAATTTCTTTTGTAGCTGTGTAATTTTGTGTGTAAATGAAAAATCTGGGAAGTTTTATTCATCATTCGAAATTTCTGAGTTGATGATAATTCAGGTCAAATTTTGATTAATTGATTTTTGTGTGCGTCTTTCATTTAAAATTATACGTCCATTGTGAGATGAACAATCCGGTTGTACTGTTAAAAAAAAAAAGGACTGTAATTTGTTGATGCCAAAAATAAAACCATGGCTCTTAGACAGAGTGTCTATTCTGGTGGAGTTGAAGAATTGGGAACGTTGAAATGCGTATTACGTCAAACGGAAACACTGGAATTCGTAAGGAGTGAAGGGGGATCACAACCATCCAATTTTAAATCCGACGACATTTGTATTTGAAGTGGAAGGGAGGTTTAATATTCAATCCAGACCTGAAATGTATTAACCAGAGTCTCAGAAGCCGGAGAACTGCTCGATCAAGGTGTCAGTATGATCAACACATATCGCATTCAAATATGCTAGGATTTTAAACTTTCAAATGGACCCGATATTTTATAAATCAGGTTTAATGATTTAAGTTGTCCACCAACAATTCATTTGATTTGACAGTTTATGCATTAAGTTCTTTGATCAATCGAATATCACATAATTAGATGCATACAGTTTATCCATTTGATTGGATGCGATATAGTTTTATAGAAGAGTTTAAAAAAGGTTTGAAGTCTACTATTAAATCATTTAATGGAAGGAAATGTGATTATTAGTTAAATTGTATTTTCATCATTTACGAAAAGGCTATGAACTGGGTTTAATGAAATTTAAATTTGTGCAACAAATTTTTAAGGTTGATGACTGATAGTCTAAAGAAAAACTGAGAAGAAATTCCACCTGAATTTGAAGAAATAGTTTCAAAATTTGAGAGTTTGTCTTTGACTCCTATATCCAAAACACCATTAGTGGTATCAGAGTAGCATTTAGACACTGAACAATATCTCAAAGATTAGGAAAAGAAATCCAACATGGCTTACAAAGTTGGAAGAGGAGGTGGTGTTGGTCAAAGAAGAGGAAGACAAGTTGCAAATGCTGAAGTGATGAAAGTTATGCAATAGATGCAAGCCAGATTAGAAGCAATGGAAATGGGAAATCAAAGAGATACATATGCTGGAGATGTTAGTGAGCCTGAAGTTGAATCTGCAGAAGAGGGAGAACCTACAAAAGTTAAACCTGAAATGAGATTTTTAAAATCAGTGTTGGGATCCACATCTAAATCCAGACTTGAAGTTTCGGTTTTTATAGGAGGCTTAAACCCAGAGGAGTTGATATATTGGGTTAATAACATGGATAAGTTCTTCGATTATGAAGAAATGGAAGAAGGAAAAAGAGTGAAATTTGCTGCCACAAAATTGAAAGGACATGTAGCGCTTTGGTGGGATGGAGTGCAGGCAGAAGGAAGGAGAATTGGTAAGCAACCAATAAAGAATTGGAACAGGATGGTGGAAAAGTTGAGAGGTAAGTTTTTGCCAAGTGATTATCAACTTTCATTATTTAGACAGATGCAGAATCTTAGACAGAGGTCAATGACAGTCAAATAATATATAGAGGAATTTTACAAAGTGAGCATAAGATAAGGAAAAATTCAAGATACATCAGAGAATATTGAAAGATATACAAATGGTCTTAGAATGGAGATACAAGATGAGATAAGTATGCTGTCTCCTAAAACAGTGGAAGAGGCTTATCAAATGGCCTTGAAGGCTGAAGAAAAACTCATAAGGAAGAAATCTGCCAGAAGTAGAGGTACTTTCCGAGGAAAAGGAAGTCAAGGTGGTAGAGGAAGATCTACAGCAATGAGAGACGGAGCTAGCAACAATTCAAGTCAACATACACCCACAGAAGGTGATGCAAGTGGCAGAAGGAGTTTTTCCAGAGGAAGAGGAGGTAGAGGCAGAGGAAGAGAAATCAGATGTTATAGATGTAATAAGCTTGGAAATAGAGCTTATGAATGTCCAAAGAATGTGGGGACAAATTAGAGAAATGTAATTGTTGCTCAAAATTAAGAAGAAGCAGCAAAAGTGCCAGAAGCATAAAATACACCAGATAAATAAGAATATTTGGTAGTTAACAAAGTTTAGTTAAAACCAAAAAAGGAAGTTGTTGAACCAACACAGAGAAATAATTTGTTTAGAAGTGTATGCAAAGTTCAAGGAAAATGCTGTCAAATGGTAATTAATAGTGGCAGCACTGATAATTTGGTCTCTATAGAAGTGGTGGAGAAATTGAAATTGAAGACAAAGAAAGATCCAACACCCTACAAGGTGTCATGGCTTCAGAAAGGACATCAGTTGTTAGTGAATGAAGATTGTGAAGTGGAATTCCAGTTGGACAGCTACAAAGACAAAATTATGCGTGATGTAATGCCTATGGATGTATGTTACATATTTCTGGGTAGACCTTGGAAGTATGATAGAGGAGCTATGCATGATGGGAAAAATAACACATACAAGTTTTGTAAAGATGGTGTCAATCATATATTATTTCCTATAGAAGAAGAAGATGCATAAAAAGGAGGACCTGATTCGAAAGCTTTGTTACTAAGTGGAAAAGAATATTTGCAGTAGATTGAAGATGATGAGGTAAAATTTTCATTTGTTTGCAAAACCAAGGTAGTAATTACTTATACTAAAATTTATTATTTACCAATTGAAATTCAAGAGATGCTGGAAATGATTGTGATATCATTATAGATGATTTTCTGGATGAATTACCACCTATTAGAAAAATCAGCCATCATATATATTTGATTCCAGGATCAAATTTGCCAAATAAAGTAGCATACAGGATGACTCCCACAGAAAATGAAGAAATCAGGAAGCAGGTACAGGAACTGTTAGATAAAGAACCGATCAGAGAAAGTTTGAGTCCGTGTACAGTGCCAACAGTGTTGAGTCCAAAAAAATATGGAGGTTGAAGAATGTTCATTGATTCAAGAGAAATCAACAAAATAAAAATAAGGTATAGATTTCCTTTACACAAAATTAAAGAGTTGATTGATTGTTTAAGTGGGGCAAGATATTTTACAAAACTGGATTTAAAGAGTGGCTATCATCAAATTAGGATAAGGGAAGGAGATGAATGGAAGACAACTTTTAAAATAAATGAAGGATTGTATGAATGGATGGTAATGCCATTTGGATTATCAAATGCTCCCAGTACATTTATGAGGCTTATGAATGAAGTACTTAAGGAATTTATTGGTAAATTTTTAATAGTATATCTGGATGATATATTAATTTAGATCAAATCGAAAGAAGAACACACACGACATATGAATTATGTCTTAAGGAAGTTGCTTCAGGAGAATTTGCTGGTAAATTTAAAAAAATGTTCATTCATGAAGGAAGAGTTGGTATATTTAGGCTTTGTTGTTTATGCTAATGGATTGAAAATGGATCCAGAGAAGATAAAGGCAATCATAGATTGGCCTTCACCCAAAAGTGTTTTTTAGGTAAGAAGCTTCCATGGTCTTGCTAGTTTTTATAGAAAATTCATAAGGAATTTTAGTAAGATCAATGCTCCTATTATTGAAACCATAAAGAAGGGAAAACAACCATTTAGATGGACTGATGAAGCAGAGAAAAATGTAGAAATTTGAATAACTGATATATTATTCACCGAGATTCTCCTGATCACACACTATTTTAGCTTCATGCATAATACATAATCTCTTCTACCATTGATCATCACATGCGGAAATAAAATCAATTGCATGCATACATTAAAACCACAAACAATCACACATATGAACACAGTATTTAATGGGAAAGCTTAAGGCTGAAAACCCCAACTATCTGTATATTATATGTCATGGAGATCATGTAACAATCATAGTACAAAAGCTCCTCACAAGCTCTCATGCACACCCTCAATTGCTACACACTATCAAGCTAGATCTAGCAAACCACATGCTCCAATATTTTGCCACTTGATAGCCAGCCTCTATTGCGTTGTTAATGCTATGGGATGGCTTCATTAAATAGATAAACCACCTGGCTTGAACTACGCAATCCTCATGGGCTACTCCACCTATCTGTGTGTTGTGATGCTGTTGTGTAGTCACAAGCCCGATAGTCAACATGCTCTTTCACCTATCTCTACATTGGTCTCCACTGAAACTGTCCATGCACTGAAGGTAACCGATGTATTCTTTAGTTGATTAATGAGTTTATAATTAGTGAATTAATTAATAATTAATTCACACCACTCTTCACTAGTGTATTAATCAGTTAGACTAAATACAACTAGTTCAACTATGTTTAGATTAGTTAAACTGAACACAACTCCATTAAATCCTCAATCAACTCCACCAAACTATATCACATGAGTTCTAACTGAAGTCTCCGTGCAATAGCTCCACTTAAGCCTCAGGAATAGCATAATTACTTCTGTCAGCTCCTATGCCACATCTGTGCACTTAACTGAAGTGCTCCAAGAGAATAAGATAATGTTTATAGTCCAAATATTATTAAGAGCTAATAATATTTGACATATCTATTTTAGACTGGCAATCTAAAAATAGATTCCGCCCAATATGTCTAAAAATAGAAGTCCATCTATTTTTTCCGACTTGACCAACCATTCACAAATAGCATCCTGCAACTCATAGAACATGATCCATATGTCTAAAAATAGACATATCTAAAAAATAGACTTTACTGAAAATCAGCACAGAATTTTTAGTGAAGGCGACTCCTTTCCACTAAGCTCATCATCTTATTGCAATCTCAACAAAAAAATTCCAGTTGTTGAAACAAAAGATAACAGAAAAACCCATCTTAGTTTTTCCTGATTTTAACAAACCTTTTCAAGTGAAATGTGATGCCAGTGGAGAAGCTATTAGAGCTTTGTTAAGTCAAGAAGATAGACCTGTAGCTTATTTTAGTGAAAAAATGAATGAAAAAAGAAGAAAATATTCTTCTTATGACAAGGAATTTTATGCAGTTGCGCAGTCATTAAAAAAATGGAGACATTAATTGATGTCTAAAGAGTTTGTGCTTTATTCAGACAATCATGCATTGTAGTACATTATGCAGCAGCCAAAATTGAATAAGAAACATGAAAAATGGGTAGAGTATCTTCAAATTTTCAATTTTGTATTGAAACATATAACTGTCCAAGCAAACAAAGTAGAAAATGCCTTAAGTAGAAAGAGAATTTTAGTTCAAGAAACTCAAATTCAAGTGTTGGGTTTTGATTTTCTTAAAGAATTGTATAAAATAGATTTGGATTTTAAAGAGGCATTTGAAGAATGCAGTAATCCTGTTTTGTTGGACAGAAGTAAGTGGCTAGATTTTTTCTTATAAGAAGGTTTGCTATTTAAAATAAATCAACTGTGTATAGCAAATTTTTCTATGAGAGAAAATTTAATTAAGGAGAAACATAGTGGTGGACTTGGTGGAAATTTTGGTGCAGACAAGACCTATGAACAACTGAGTCATTTTTATTTTTGGCCAAGGATGAGATCTGAAGTGGAGAAGTATGTGTGAAATTGTAAATTTTGTCAGTATGCAAAAGGAAGGAGTCAAAACACAGGTTTGTATGTTCCATTACCTATTCCACATAGACCTTGGGATATGGTAAGTATGGATTTTATTTTGGGTTTACCAAAAACACAGAGAGGGAATGATGCAATTTATGTTGTACTTGAAATTTTTTCTAAAATAACACATTTTATTTCATGTTATAAAACTAGTGATGCTACCCATGTTGCTAATTTGTTTTTTCAAAGAGATTGTAAGGTTGCATGGGTTACCTAAAAGCATTGTCTCTGATAGGGACACTGGATTTGTTGGTAATTTTTTAAGGAAATTGTGGAAAAAGCTTGGTACTAAACCGAGTTTCAGCTTAGCTTATCACCCTTAGACTGATGGCAAACTGAGGTGGTGAACAGAAGCTTGGGTAATATTTTGAGAAGTCTTTCAGGTGAACATCCTAAACAGTGGGATAAGATTTTGGCACATGCTGAATATTCTTGTAATGACTCTCCTAATAGGAGTACAGGGTAGATTCAATTCCATATAGTTTATGGAATGCACCCAAGAGGGGTGTATGAACTAAGAAATTTGGGAAAAGCAGAGATGAGAAGTGCTAAAGGAGAAGATTTTTCTTCAGAAATACAAGCAATACATGACCAGGTAAAACAATAGTTACAGGACAACAACTTCAAGTACAAGAGCATAGCATATTTGAAGAAGAGGGAAGTTAATTTTGAGGTTGGAGATTTTGTTCTAGCACACCCTAGAAAAGAAAGATTTCCAAAAAGGGCATATAAAAAGTTGAAGTTTAAAAAAATTGGACCATGTAGAGTATTGAGAAAATTTTCTGCAAATGCATATGAAATTGAATTACCCCCCGACATTGGAATATATCCAATTTTCAATGTTGCTGATTCGTATAGGTATGAAGATAGTGACAAAGATGATACAATTGAAGGAAAATAAGAGATTGATTGGTTGAAACAGTTACCCACAGAAAAAACATTGTAGCCATAGAATATTTTAGACAAAATATTTTCTAAGAAGACAAGAGGAACAAAGTATTTTGAGTATTTAGTCCAGTGGAAAGATCAACCAATTATAGAGGCTACTTGGATGAGAGAAACCATGATACATAAATTGGGCAGTTTTGTAGAGAAGCTCATGGAAAGGAGCCCATGAAGAATTTTTTCCTCAGGATTCTGATGCAGGAGAATGAGTTCTCGAGGAAAAAGACTTCGATTTTATTCCAAAAATGCAAAAAATTTTTTACAAGAAAAGGAATGGGTTCCTTTAGCTGGCGATTTACTATTTTGGTAGATAAGATTTGACTGGTATTCATGGATTTGAACTACTTGTATTTGATTCATTGAATTTAGTTTTTAGTTGAGGATTTTAGGGCAAACATCATGTAATAGGATTTTTATCCAAAACTGGACTAATCCGATTCTTTTGAATCAGATCAAAATTATTGTGTGATAATTATTTTATATGTAAGTTTAAAATGTAATAGAGAAGAGGACATGATGGAAATAGGGATCGAATAGAATAAAATTTCATTTCTTTTGTAGCTGTGTAATTTTGTGCGTAAATGCCAAATCTAGGAATTTTTATTCATCATTCAAAATTTAAGAGTTGATGATAATTCAGTTCAATTTTTGATTAATTGATCTATGTGTGTGTCTTTCATTTAAAATTCCGCGTCCACTGTGAGGTGAACAATCCGATTGTACTGTTAAAAAAAAAGGACTGTAATTTGTTGATGCCAAAAAAAATCGTGGCTCTTAGATAGAGTGTCTATTTTGGCAGAGTTGAAGAATTGGGAACATTGAAATGCGTATTACGTCAAACGGAAACACTGTAATGCATAAGGAGTGAAGGGGAATCACAACCATCCAATTTTCAATTTGACGACAATCGTATTTGAAGTGGTAGGGAGGTTTAATATTCAATCCAGAACTGAAATGTATTAACTAGAGTCTCAGAAGCTGGAGAGCCATTCGATCAAGGTGTCAGTATGATCAACGGATATCACATTCAAATATGCGAGGAGTTTAAACTTTCAAATGGACCCGATATTTTATAAATCAGGTTTAATGAATTAAGTTTTCCGCCAAAAATTCATTTGATCTAATGGTTTACGCATTAAGTTCTTTGATCAAACAAATATCACATAATTAGATGCATACGATTTAACCATTTGAATGGATGCGATATAGTTTTATAGAAGAGTTTTAAAAAGGTTTGAAGTCCACTATTAAATCATTTAATGGAAGGAAATGCGATTATTAGTTAAATTATGTTTCCGTCATTTACAAAAAAGGCTATGAACTGGGTTTAATGAAATTTAAATTTGTGTAACAAATTTTTAAGGTTGATGAGTGACAGTCTAAAGAAAAACCGAGAAGAAATTCCACCTGAATTTGAAGAAATAGTTTCAAAATGTGAGAGTTTGTCTTTGACTCCTGCATCTAGAACACCAGATACATTAGGCCAAGTGTATCTCCTTGGGGTGCAACAATGTTGTTTGTGAAGAACAAGGATAGTAATATCAGATTGTGCATTCATTATAGGAATTTGAACAAGTTAATCATCAGGAACAAGTATCCATTTCCAAGAATCGATGACTTGTTTGAACAATTGAAGGGAGAAACAATTTTATCGAAGTTTGACTTGATATCAAGATGCCATGAGGTATGTATCAAGGAATAGGACATGTACAAGAATTATTTCCAGACTAGGTATGGGCATTATGAGTTTTTTATGGTTCCTTTTGGTTTATCTAATGCTACAACTAATTTTATGTGCTTGATGAATAGTGTGTTGCATCCTTATTTGGACAAGTTTTTTAATGTATTCATTGGTGATATATTAATATATTCGAATAATGAGGAAGAACATGATGAACACTTAGCAACAGTACTAATATTTCTAAGAGAGCATCAGTTGTATGCCAAGCTTAGTAAATGCAACTTCTTTCAGACATAGGTACATTACTTGGGCATGTTGTCTCAAAGGAAGGCATAAGAGTGGATCCAAAAAAGATAAGAGCTATCATGGAATGGGAAAGTCCTAGGAATATGGATGAGGTTAGAAAATTTATGGGGATAGAAGGATACTACAGGAGGTTCATCAGGAACTTCTCATGGATTTCATAACCTATTACATCCTTGAAGAGAAACGGAAACAAATTTGAATGGACAAAGGAATGTGCAACAAGTTTTGAGCAGTTGAAGTAATTGTTGACAAATGATTTAGTTCTTAAGATTGTAGATCCATATAAAGATTTTTTGGTGTGTATAAATTCTTGCAAAAGATGACTTGGATTCCTGATGTAGGAGGGACAAGTGCTGTCTTGTGAGTCAAGGAAACTGAATGAGCATGAGAAGAATTATGTGACTTACGATCTTGAGTTGGCAGTTATTATTTGCGCCTTGAATATGTAAAGGCATATATTTTTGGTAGGAGGTTTGTGTTAATGAGAAATCACAATGGGTTGAGGTACTTATTTAACAAACTGAATCTAAATTCCAGGAAAACTAGATGGTTGAATACCCCTTGTGAGTTCAACTTCAAGATCATATACATTAAAGGAAAGGATAATAGAGTTGTAGATGCTATGAGAAGGAGAGCGTAGTTAAACCATGGTGAAGATATGAGTTCATATGGGAAAAATTTATAGTGTTAGATCTTACAAACAAGACAACAATATGACAGGTACATGGAGCTTAGGCACATGTTACAACATGGTATAGGTGATAAATATGTGGACTATAATCTCATGACAAATGGCTTGGTGAGATTTAGGGACATAATCTATGTGTTGGATGACAGTGAGCTCAAGAAGGTTATCTTGAGGGATTTTCATGTCAAGCCATATTAAGGTCACCCAAGATGTTAGAAAACATTGAAAGATATGAAGAAGTTATACTATTGGCTGAATCTGAGGAAGGAAGTGGCAGAGTTTGTGGATAGATGCTTGGGTTGTCAACAGATGAAGGAAAAGTGCAAGCATCCAGGTGGTTTGTTACAACCTATTCTGATTCTAGAGTGGAAATGGGAGGTCATTTCCATGGATTTTATTACAGGTTTTCTGAGGACATCAAAGCAACATGATTCCATCATGGTTGTGGTTGACATGTTGAGAAAGGTAGATCACTTCATTCCAGTGAAGACTGATTATTCAACTAGTGAGGTAGCATAGTTATTCATTAGACATATTATGTAGTTCCATGGTGTTCAAAGGAAGATTATGTCAGATAGAGATGCTAAGTTCACTTCTAGGTTTTGGAAGGAGCTGTTTGTAGGTTTGGGTAGAGAGTTGGCCTTCTGTAGAAATTATCATTCATAGACAGATGGACATACAAAGAGGGTCAATAGGATTTTAGAATACATGTTGAGGATGTATGTTATGAATCAAAAAAGGAGGTGGGAGGAGTATATTTGTTTGGTAAATTAGTTGTTCTTAATTTACTTTATTAATTTTCAACCAGGATTCATATAATTTGAAATGTATGTGCACTATCTATGCTAGGATTCTTTCTACGAATTGATTGATTCTAGAAATGAGACTAATTATAAGTATGGAAAAACACAACTTGGAGAATAATTACGCACATGTTATTTGAATCTAAGGTTATATTAAATTCTAACTAATTGAATTGAAATTCACTACAGTGCATAAATTAAAAAATTATCTAAATTGAAAAATTCAAAATTTTCTCCTAATTGCTTGAAAGGAAAATGCTTAGAAACCAAATTTCAAGAGAGAAAAAATCTAGTTCTAATTTGAATAATTGAAATGATTCTACACTAATCCTGCAAAAATAAAATTTTATGCTAAATTGCAGTAAAAAAGTTCTATATTAATTGAATGAAAGAGAATTGACACTAAAAAGGATCTAATTCTACTTGCAGAAAATGGAATTAAAAACTTTACAACTTGAAAATGATTACTTATGTACGCATTTAACTTCTAAAGAGTATTCATCATCAATTAAGAAACTGAATTAAGCTATGAGGCAATAAGTATGGGAAAGAAGATGCATTCACTATAAAAATATTTTTAGTGTTTTTATGTTTATGAGTACTCACCAAAAAATGAAAATGATCAAAAATGTAATTATGATGAAAACAAATTCAAAAAAGAAATTATAGTGCTAAAAACAAGTAATTCAAAACAAAATTATGAACAAAACCTCATAGCTCAATAGGGGGTCCTCCCGCGAGTGTAAGTCAACTATCAATCACAAGATATTCATGCACACATTGAGAACACAATGACTTATATTAAGATGGAATAGAGTATCGGTCTTTACAGTGAGAAAATTATAAATTTAATAATAAAAAAAATTATGTCTCAGTTCTCGGCTTATAGGCTTTATAAAAAATTCACAAAATGATTTTAAAGTGTTTTAAGTCAGCACGACATACATTATCTTGACATATATGATATAGAATATATTTGAAATTCAATCTATTTATGAATTTCTACTGAAAGAGAAATTCATAGAATATTTATCTTGATCCAAAATCTAACAATTGATCAAGTCTTTAGTCTCACTCGCTTGATGTTGTTTTATTCCTCCGTTGCCTTCATTTGATCGCTACACGTCATTTACAGAGTTTGAATCCGAATTTTACTTCTAGATTTCTCAATCCTCATAGCCTACCAAGTTATGCTGGTAGGTGGTTATCCATGTGGTAGAAATTTTTCACCTCCTGTTAGCATTCATCCCTTTATTGGAGTGCTGAAACCTATCTAACAACAAATATTGCTGTGGAAGCAAATATTAGTTGCAAAATGTTCATGATTCTATCACTATAAGAGTGTTTTTGTTATAATTCATTAGGAAACAAAGATTCTAACTATGGAAGATGACTACCTTTTTAAGAGTTGATCTTGACCTTGAACATGCTGAGATTATTGTAAAATGTTGACAAAAAGGTGAAATGATATGGTAAAAAATATAGTAAAAAGGGAACAATTATAGGCTTCAAAATTCTCCTACACTAAAGGTTTTTCATGTCCTCATGCACCAAAAATTTCAAAAATGTTTCTTCTTTTCTCTTTTAGTGAATGATTTCGGAAGTCTGTGCAAGCACATCTAGGTTAGTGCTTCTTTTCTTCTTGTTAATGCTGAAAGTGGTCCTCATTTTCTTCATCAAAATTATTCCTTGTAACACTCTGATTCTGTTTTTTAGAAACTTATTTTGAACTTTAATTTTCTTATTCTTTTGATACCAATGATAGAGGTGTAGAAGTATATTATCATTTTGGGTTCTAATTATCTCATTCTGAATCTTTCCCGCTTCTCTTTCCTGTGTTATGTGTTTGTTAAGCACCTCTAGCTCAAATATATCTTGTTTTAGAGTTTCCTCAATTATGTGTTCCTACTCTGAAGCTTGTTTTGTTGCTAAAGTTTCCCCTATTTCATATTGAGAAAACTTTTCTTTTTGCTGTTCCCTTTTCTATAGATATTCTACATAATCATAAATCTCTTGTTGGACTGGATCAATTTATGGAGTTTGTCTTGTTGGAATAAATGTATGAGGAGGTGTATTATACCTTTATTCCTCTAGATCAATCATTTCTGGTGACTGTGTGCTTGAAGGTTTTGCAATTCTTTTGCCTCTTCTCAATTTCACTTCCAAACTTCCAGTGCCTTGTCTTTTTGTTTTATTATCATATGTATTTTATTTTCATCGAGTAATTTTTGGCTTAAGCTACCTTTCTTTCTTCTAAAGTCACTTTTATCATTTTTATTTTTAAATTTGTCAAGATACTGAGTGGGGCATCATCTTCAAATGGATCCTTTGGTGTTTCAGTCACATTTTTCTCTCTAACTTCTTCTTCAATTCTCTCTTTTCAGGGCTAGGTTTTGACTTTATTCTACTTATTTTGACCTTACTGTTTATTTCTTCCTCTGGGGCTTCTATAAATGATTTCTTACTAAGAATTTTTTCCAAGTATCTCCTCTAACTTCCAAATGTGATTCTAAAACAATATTAATGGGTCCATGATGGTAAAGAGACTTATCAATAGACCTAGATTCTTTTTTTATGATACATACAATTTTGTTTAAAATTCGAATTAGGAATTAAGGAAAATTAATCTTACTCCCATCAACAAAATGCATCATAAGCTTGGCATGGTAGAAAAACATTGTCCCAAATCTACTTTCACATGTTATAAATTTTTGAATGACTAGTAAGAGATTTCTCCATTTTCCCTTTAATGCAGTAACTGGAATACCCTTTTTGAAAATGGACAAATACATACCTAGTTCTTTGAGGAAATGTACCCAATCATTCTCTTTTCTCTTCCTATTTTTGAACAATATTTCCCTGTTTATAGGCATTCTTATTGCTTCTGCTACAATATATTATGTGGGGATTTTCTTAATATCTCTGATCTTTGCTTCTACTCCATCAAATGCTCGGACGAAGGATTTGGTGACTTCTGTTTCATACCCGTTGAATCTATAAAAAAACTAGAGCCATCCCACTTGATGTAGCTGGTATTTAACCCTTGGATAATCTTGGAGAAATTTTAGTCCATTTGGTTCAGAGCGAACAAGAGTTCCCATGGTGAGAAGAAGTATAATCATTGACTGTTATTTTTTGACAAGGACAATGCAATATTTGAAAGAGGAAATGAACAACATGTGAATTAGGAATGAGCATAATGGAGATGAAAATGATGGAAAGGTAAGGCGCTGATGGATGAATTTGTGTTGCATATGAATTGTACCTTCACAATTTCCTAGATCCGATTTCAAAGGACTGGTGTCATGTATTTAATTCTGATAAGAATTTATGTGAATAACAGTGTAATGATGAGGAGCTATGGTATAATGATCATGAATATGGTAGAACATATTTAAGGTATTCAAATTTTTAATACAATCACCCATAAATTAAACCTTAAGCTCCTATATGAAATACAACTTTAAAATTCCTACATACCTTTATTCTTGTGTTCGCTTGATATTATTTTTGTTGTAGAATTAGAATCTGGTTGCATAATGATAGGAATTCCGTTGTTTTCTTATCATTTCTCAGTTTTTCCTTATCTGATCAGAAGACGACTTCTTTATTACTGTTGATTTTTATGGATAGTAAAAATACCGATCCTTATCAATATAGTTGGCAACTTGAAAATTTAGTAGAAGAAAAATAAGGATAGAAAGAAATAGGGATAAGAAAGAGGGGATTTTTGAAAATCTAAACGGCTAAGAGATCTTGGTTTTTAGTTAAGATTTTTTTGTATAAACATTACAACGTAGTTGGTTTTCATGTTTATACTTATTTTTATTTTTATTTTTTTTAATTAATATTTTATTTGATTGAAAGGAAATTACAATAAAGTTGGAGAATGAGGAGAAGAATATCCTTTCTTGACCAACTTAAATTTAGAATTCTCTTGCAAGTATTTAACAAATTCTTCACTTGTTAGTCATTTATGATATAATATTAATCTATGACCATTAACAAGGAAAGCTATTTGTTCATCATTAATAGTCTTGATTTTGACCACTCTATTATAAAAAATAATATCAATCTCATAAGGACCAAATAAATGAGTTTGAAATTTTCCTTCAAAATATTTGAATTTGGAATTAAAAAGAAGAGCCCAACCACCTTGTTTGAACATTTTGGCTTTGAAAATTTTGTCATGCCATTTTGATCTTTGTTGCTGCACTGTGCTAGTTCTTCGAATAATAGGTTTTCATATTTCATATACTTCATTCAACTGTCCTCGTCCTTGCTTTTGATAACCTAAGGACCAATTTAGCATCTTTTCTATGGGTCTGCACTTGGAACTCAAATGGAAAAAAAAACTTGCTTCCCATAGATAAGCTCATAAGGAGTATGCCCATCTGTGTTGCTCCATTTGGTTAGATATTCCCATAGTGCTTTTGAAAGATTTTCTTCCCAATCCTTTCTATGCAAATGCATAGTCTTCGTAATAATTTCTTCAAGAAATTTGTTAGTAGATTTCACTTGTCAATTAGCTTGTGGATGGTATGGAGTAGACTTTCAGTGCTTGATTTTATATTTCTCCATGATATTTTGCACCAACTTGGATGTGAATTGGGTACCTTGATCTGTTACAATTTCTCTTGGAACACAAAAACAAGTAAGTATATCCTCAAAAAGAAATGTAACTACAAAATTTTCAGTTGCAAATAAAATAGGTTTAACTTCTACCAATTTTTTGAGATAATACGTGAAAACAAGTATGTACATTTTTTGTTTAGATGGAGGATTTATAGTTCCAACAAAGCCTAAAGCCCATTTTTCAAAAGGCTCCACAAGTACCTATGGTTGTAGAGACATTTCATCTGATGGTACTGGTTTGCCTATTCTCTGACAACTATCACATATTTTGACATATTCTTTTGCGTATTTGAAAATAGATGGCCAATAATATCCAAAAGAAGTATTTTTTAATCAATTATTTTGTCGGGAAAATGTCCCCCACATGGTTCGTCGCAATTTTTTTATAATTTTTGGTACTTCATCTTCTCGAAAAAATCTCCGATGATCAAATCAGGTCCAGTTTTGTATAATTCTCCATCTATCCAAGAATAAGGTGCACTGGTTTAGATCACTTTTTTTCTTTTCTCTATTTGATAAATGTGGTGGTAAGTTTCCTGTAGCTAAATAATTGGCAATATCTGCAAACCAAGGTAATTTAGTAGATACTGATAAAAGATTCTCATAAGGAAAATGATCTATTACATGAATGCCATTACTATTATTTTTCATTCTAGAAAGGAAATCAACAATTGTATTTTTATTTTCCTGGTCTATCAGGAATAGTAATGTTGAATTCTTATAATAGTAACAACCATCTTGTAATTATTCCATTAGTAATTGGTTTGTTCATTAAATATATAATGGTAGAATGATCTGTATGAATAAAAGTTTCATAACCAATGATGTTGTGATGAAATTTATTAATGGTACGAATAATGGATAAAAACTCCTTTTCAATCATAGTATAGTTTGACTCTGTTGGAGTCAAATTTTTATTCGTATAATAGATAACATAAGGAGTTAAATATTTTTTTCCTAATACAACTCCTAAAGTTGTATCTGAAGCATCAATAGAAATATGAAAAGGGAGAGACCAATTAGGTCCTCTTAAAATTGGTGCTTCAGTAATTGTTTGTTTCAAAGTTTCAAACACTTTTTGACAAGCATAGTTCCATACAAGTTCACAATCTTTTGTAAGAAGTTTGAAAAGTGAAGAGGCCATTTTTGTGAAATTTTCTATGAATTGCCTATAATATCCAGTAAATCCAAGAAAAATTATAACATCTCTTTGAAAAACATGAATTGAAATTTTAGAAATAACTTCTACTTTAGATGTATCCACTTTAATTCCATCACTTGAAATATGGTGGCCTAAAGAAATCCCTTCATTGAACATCATAAAATATTTCTCATGGCTTAATGAAAGGTTTTCTTATTTACATATAATAAGAACTATTTCCAAATTTTACATAACTTCCTCGAAAGTATCTCCATACATATTAAAGTCATCCATGTATAATTCCACACAATCATGAATTAGATCAGAATAATACCTAAAACTGCTCTCTAAATGTGGCAGGTACATTGCATAATCCAAAGGAAAATACCCTATAGGAATATGTTCCCCAAGGACACGTAAAAGTAGTTTTATATTGACCTTCTGGTGCTAGTTGGATTTGGTTATATCCATTAAAACCATCTAAAAATTAAAAATATTTCTTTCTTGCTAAGGTATCTAATACTTTATTTATAAAGGGTAGTGAAAAATGGTATTTCAAAGTGGCTTTGTTTAATTATCTATAAGATATACATACTCTCCATTTTCCATTATTCTTTGGAACAATTACTAAAGGTGACACCCATTGAAAATCTGATATTGGATAAATGAAATTCACATTCGTGAGTTTTTTTAACTCCTATTTAACAATTTCTCTCAGATTCATATTCATTCTCCTCTAAGGTTGTCTAACCAGTTTGGCATTTTCCTAGACATAAATATGATGCATACAAGTTTTGGGATCAATTCCTTTCATATTAGTATATTCCCATGCATAAAAAGAGGAATATTTTTGGAGCATATTTATTAATTTTCTCTTTTGAGACTCTTCCAAGTTATTGTTAATATTTAATGTTTTTCCTGGAATCTTGTTTCTACTTGAGAATTTCCAAAATTCTCCATATAATGGAAAGCAAATTGACGAGATGATAGATATTCAATATTACATTTCTCTTGAAAACTGTGATATTTCTCATAGTAAGAAGAAGAGTCTTTGTTATTAACTAAATTTATTAACTGATCTTCTTCATCTAATTGTGAAAGAGTATAAAATGATTGATATTATCAAAGTCTTCATCATCATCTATCCAAATTTCACTTTCTACTTCATTTGTTATTTTTGCAAGAGGATACAATGTGAATTTCTTAGTGGAATTTCCATCATATATATACGTATCACCTGATATAAAACTTATGAATGCATCAACTGTAGCTATCCAAGGTCTACCAAGGATCAATGGATGACCTCCTAAATTATTCTTGGGAGTTGAAGTCATGAAATCTACAATATATTCCCAAGAATATAGAGAGACAAACACATCTTCTAATACCCCATCTAGTTTAATAGAAAATCTATTTGCTAATTGTAACAATGTTGGAGTATATTGAAGATTGGGAAGCTTACATTGTTTCATTGTCTGTTTACTCATGATATTAATGGTTTCTCCTAGATCAATTATAGTGTTTGGAATCTCAATACCACTGATGTGGATTTTTAAAATGGTGATATATGGATCTAGATATTTTTGGACAAGAGTTTTCCCCATCATAATATTAGAAATTTTTCCTACCAATTGATTTTTTGATGCAGGAGCATCCTGCTCGAAAAATCATTGTATATTTTATTGACTTATGGGTTCTAATGTTTGTTAAATAATTTAATTTATTAATAGGAAATTTTTATATTTTTAATGATTTGAGTGAGAGATAGGCGTGTGAGGTTTTTTTTAATGTAAATATTCTCAAATATGTGAGAATACAAGAGATATTAGACTTGTGAAGATCTCATAAAGATCTTAGGGATTAGGAAGTCCTAGAATAGGGATTTAGTTGAGTCAAAAGTGGATTTGGAGGGTTTTTAGGATATAGTTGAGCAGATTATGGATATGAACCAGAATTGGTTGTATAATCCTTTTGTATATATTTTTAAGCCTCAAAGGCATTAGGGGAGACAATTTCAAATGAATAAAAACATGCCAAAGAGAGTGCAAGGGTGAAAAAAGACCAAGATTCTGTCTGCCCACATATTGTATATCAAGCAATTTATATTTTAATATGATTTATAAATAGTATCTATTTGCATCTCTGGAAACTATATATGTTTGTATTTCATGTGGTTGTACTTCTGTCCAAATGTTAGTTGATCCTGTGTTGCGTAATTTGGAGATGCCTGTTGTTGGAATAAGTATATAGATTAATAAGGATTTTTTGTGTAGCTAAATGGTGACACATTATTTATGGGAGGAGGATCAAAGAATTCTAGACTAATGGAGGTTAATGTATTATTGAAATGATTTCATTGTTTATCCCTTTAGTCGATGAACAACAAATTTTGAATTCCCAATATTGCTGCTTGAATTATGTATGGGAACATTTTTACGAATATGGTGGATTAATTAACTGACATTGTGTGAAGTCTCTGATAGTACCAAAATTATGTGTGTATATTCGATTCAGCGTAAGTATCTATATTAATCTATTGACTTAAGGGGTCAATAAAGTAGAGAGAAGCCAAGTTTTATGAGAGCGAAACCGGCTCGTTGAAGTTAGGATCATACTCTGTGCAAACACGTTAAGCTGTGAGATCCAAGCAAGAAGAAAGATAATTTCTTAATAGAAGAGTGAAATTCATAAGGGGAAACCGTAATTAAACTTGCAGGTCAATTTATGATTAAAGGAAGACAAAATTTGAAATTCCGCCATCTGGGTTTTGTGCAAAACAGGGTCTATTCAGTGACTCATAAGCGATTTCCCCAAAATATCCTTGGTTGAGGAGTTTCGAAGTGATCTTTATAATGTTTTTTTTAGACTGCTTAAATGAAAATGACTTGCTACGTTTGCAGAAGTGTTAGATTACACAACTTATGGGGGTTCGATGTTGATTGCATGGTTTTGGAATGATGCATCTTGTGAGAAAAGGATTAGAACCTTTTTTAAATAAATCGAATAGTGAATTTGATGTTAAGGGGAAGTGTTGAATTATTTAAATGAAGCAGAAGTGTGAATAGGAGTGAGTCAAGCCTCAATGCTATGAATATCATAGGTGATTCCAGAATTCAAAATAATAGGATCTAAACAGATATTAAAGTAGCATGATTTTGAATATAGTAAAGAGATTCAAAACATATTAAGTATTCTGAAATACATTTCCTATTCCTCAGTTCTGTTCCTGTTCCAGAGTTCGGTTCCTGTTCCAACAAATGGATTCCTGTTCGTACCGCCAACATTCTCATACATCAAGCTGCACTGAAGGTAAACGAGCTCACGAAATTTGAGCATCAGAGGTGTTATATCTAAATTGGTACTGATGGGCTGCTCCACTAGACAACTTAGAGTGACTCTTTCAAACCAGTTTTTGAATGAGGATTAACCTCTTTAGCCTGAGAGGGATCTCTCAAATTAAATTATGATGTGCTCAATTATGATTCAATCATATGGCTAACTCTGTGACACATACCTTAATGTATTTGATCGAAGGTGAAAAATGAAATAGGGTTCACTACCATTGGGCTTATGGATTTAGTGTGAGGGAATTCAATGACAATGGCTTGCCTTGTGGAAGCTGAGGCTTTTAATGTTTCAATGAAAGGACAATACACACAGAGGAATATTCAATAGCTTAATGTTAAGAGGAAGTCAGAGCATGAAGGACATGAATTCTAAGTAATTCAACATCAAGATATTGGAAACAATATGTTAAGAAACATAAGACATAAGTTGATAGAAACAGTCAAAGAATCTCAGGTGAAGCAGAAACACAATCACTGTATATTACTGATGATCAAAGATTTACAATAATGGTAGTGTCATATAACATTCTCCAACCCTTTATCATTCGAAGTTCTGCCTATTAATAGGCTTTTGTCAATTACATTGGATCTGCCCATCTCGCTAGATCATCGAACTATTATATTTGACACCTATCTTAACCATAAAATATATTCCTGGAACTAAAACAGACACCTAATAAATTTAGATTTATAAGCCTATTAGGACTCTACCTTCCATTTATTACATTCACTTATCTGTGGAATTGGATAATTACATCGATTTAACTAAGTGCTCAAGTGAAAATAACCATAACCAAGACATAAATACACCCACTAGATTTAGGAACTGATCACCCTACTTTTAAGGAGAATATAATCATGACATTTAATCATTGTCTTTATGCTGAGTTGGAATAGATGACACCTTTATCGAGGAGAAAATCCCTGCTAGAGTCTTCCACTTATACCCTTTAATGCCTCCATGTGCTTGGCTAACCTTCAATATACCTTCAAAACACTAAAATACTACCAAATACTGTTTGCTGCAAAAACAGAGTGAAACAAGTAGTTTCATAGCGTGATTTTGTAGCAATTCCATTTCACCTACCTAGGTCAATATTTAGCCTTCCTCTCTAATTTGAATGTGTTTTTTAGATATAATAAGCTAAATACAAATTTTATCCTCCTTTGATTTCCAACCAAACTGTGACATTTTGCAAAAATTAACCTACAGGGATTTTGTAACGAAATCTAGGCTTCAAGCCTGGGATCCGCTATGAAATTGCCTAATTGGAAAAAAGCTCAGAATTTTGCTGTTTTTTTTCTAGAAACTAAGGCTTAGAAATGAGCTCCTATCTCCAAATTGTTGATAGCTGTTGCAAAACAAGAGGAGGTTTTTGTAAATTAGTTCTTGCTGAAGAAAAAAACTCTATTGGTTTTTTTGAAAAACATCTCTCAGTGTCTAGAATATGCATTTGAAAAACACGTCTAAAACAAGAAAAAACGAATTATGAAAATAGAGCCCAAAGACATATTCTAATCTCAAAATTGGTAGCACCTGTGAGAAAAGTGAAAGTGGTTAATGTTCTTTGATCTGTGCTTGAAAATAAACTCTTTCATTTTTTTATATTTCTCCTCTATTTTCCACAAACTTCTCTTGAAGTTGACTGCTCAAACAATAAAAAAAAGAGAAATCCCTTTGTATCTTCTTGTAAAAGCTGATTCAACCAACTTTGATGAAGTCCTCTGCAACACTAGGGTCTTCCATGAACAAATTTAAGTCTATAGGTTCATACTTGACCACTGAGCCTCCCTTTATTATTATTTTTCTGCATGGCTATCTCTTTTAACACTATGCTGGCCTTCTTGAACTTTCACACCTGCAAGGAGAAAAACTGAACAACAAGCTTCTTTCTATGAGAATAGACTTTTCAGAGATGATAATGGGATTGATGCATGAAAGGAATTAATGAAAGATGATAGAGAGGTGCTTGTAGATAAGTTTTAAAAAATGAATTTGAATGTGGAGAGAATGATGACAAATGAGGGAGTGAAAGGCAATGATGGGTGGTATTTACACTTTTGCATGCTTGGATGATTATGAAAACCAATTATATGACCTCACCTTTACCCTAAACCACTAAAAAATTGACAGGTCATCATCCCATTCATTTATGCACAAAAACATGGTTCCACAACATTCTGAGTTATAAATCTGACAGATTTGGTATGGAATGATCAGGTGATTCTGTAGCGAAAATCACCTGTTTTGCATAGAATTCGCTGCGGAATCGTGAAAAATTAGACATGTGGCTAAAAATGAATTTTAAACCAATGCATGTGAATCTAAGGTGTATTTTTATAGATTTGACTGTAATGGGCATGAAAAATGGACTTTCTAAACTTAGGATAGTGATCAATTCATGAGTTTTCATCAATTTCATGAAGAAAGTTTATGAGACAAATGACACCTAGGTTAATGACCCTATCAATCACAAAATTGAAATTTATGTGTGATAACAAGAGGGTTGACATGCTCATGTGTTCACTCTATCACGCCCATGTATTCCAGATAGTGCACAACTCTGAAAACTAATCCTTCCATATTTATATATATCTAATAGAGCACATTTTTTAATGAAATTAATAGAGAAAGAAGGCTTGAAGTATCTTTCTTGAGACTTGTAGTGTAGCCCAGTGAATTAGAGTTACCTATTGTGGGGTTATAAACCTGGTGGGTCATCGTTTGGTATCAGAGCAAGTAAAAGTTCTTTGAGAGGAAATTAGAGCAGAGTTATGTTCTTGAAGTTGTATATGCAGAAATAATTGTGATTACAGGAAGAAGGGATTGGATTTTAAATTTGAAAGACATTAGGAACACAAAGATAAAGTGTGGAAAAATATAGGAAATAATTTATACTTTTAAGGACAATTTGCAGAGGAAAATGAACAGGGAAAATTCCATTCAAAGTGCAGATGAATGGTGGAACAAAATCATGCAGAGATTTGGAAGGTGATATGGTATTTTTATTTTTATTTTTAACTTTGGTTTGAGGATTTTGTTTGTAAATTTTAAGTTGTAGACAAAGAGGGAATATCTCATCAAAAGAACAACAAGAGTAGTTTTAAGAAGAAGAACAAGTTGTGTTCTTGAAGATAGAGTAAGTGGATACTCTGAAGGAAAGTGGCGAAGAACCTAAACGTTCCATTTGAAGGTTGGACAGAGAGGAAAATAATGTTCTCAAGAAAATTGGATTTAAGTTGTAGAAGCAAAGAAGAGCAAGAGAGTTGCTCAGAAGACGGTTCAAAAAAGATACCAAGAGATCAAGCACAAAGAGAGATCTTGAATTGTTGGATGGCAAGTATGAAGGCTTGCCGAAAAGGGGATTGAATGTAGTCCACAAGTGAACAAATGAAGTTCACAGAGGAGGAGAAGATGACTGATGATAGTCATTGTAGAGGTTCAGGGAGAAGCTATAGAAGGAGAAGGAAGATGCCAAGGTAAAGGGCATAGAGGTGATGAGTCAGAAAGAGATTGACAGAGAGAAAGCTGAGATAAAATTCCAACTTTAATTATTGATGGAGATGTTATAGAAGAATAAGGAAGACCAGAGGTATGCTTGGATTATGAGAAGAAAATTCAAATGGCATAGATTGCAAGTGAAGTAGGAGCATAGATTGAATGCTTAACTGAAGGAAGAGTTACTCAGAGTAAATGAGTATGAGGAGGAATTTTTGGTATGTGAACCAGAACATGAACCATTGTTTTTTGAAAGAAATAAAGATACATAGGAGAAATCTACTGAGGATCTTCTGAATCATATGAAGGATTCAGAGCAACAAGAAGATCTGATGGCTGAAGCATCAAGTGAGACCGCAAGGTCTTATGTTCTTAACACTGATAATTTGTGTATGATTGCAGGTATTGCAGGAGATAGGCAACCTTTTGAAGATGTCTTTAGGATGGATGAATATCTTGAGGTAAAATATGATGAAGAAAACCTATCAGATGAGGAAGGATTTGAAGGAGTTCATTGATGATTTACTTAATGGGAGATGACAATCATCTGAAGTTGTCTTAAAGATGGAAGATCATAATCTTATTCTGATGAAGAGTGAAGGAAAAATTTCTCAGAGAGGTAAGCCAATAAATTTGACTAATGTTATTGATGAAGAAAAATTGCAGGAGAATGCTAATGCAGAAGAAGGGGTAATGATAGCTCTTGAAGAGGGATTATAGAAAGACAATAATGCAAAGTGTGTTGAAGAAGGATGTGAGGTAGATTTGTCTCAGGACAAATAAAAGACAGTCATAGGATTGAATGAAGATGAAGGAAAACCACTGAAATATGTTAAGAAAGAAGAACAAATTGAAGACTATAAACAACATCACGATGAAGTACTTGTGAGGTGTCAAAGAGAAATTGAGTTTCTGGAGTATTTGTTGAAAGAATAGGAGTATGAGAGTGTGATTGTAGTCAGAAATGAAGGAGTGTCTCAAGATTTGATTGGGACAGAGATATGTGTTAGTTTCCAAGTTTCTGATGTATTGGCTAAAAGACAAGAAAAGGTGGATGAGTGTGCAGTTAGAAAGATGACAAACCATTGACTTCTTGAAAGTAAATTTGAAGATAAGAAGCAACAAATGGAAATTGCAGAAGAAGATGTTAATGAAAGAAATCAGGGAACAACATAAATTGATTGTATGATTAATGAATTATGGAAGTTGATGATGGGACAGTCCAGATGGAAGAAGCTAACAATATAAGGGATGATCAATCCGAATTTGAAGATGATTGAAAAAAGGAGAATGAACCAAAAGATAGCAGACATGCAGCAGCAACAAAGGTGCAGAGAATTTGGACAATTACAAACTAAGGTTTGGGACCCTGGAGGTTTTCATCAGCATATGAAATCACATGATCAGGAGATCATGAATGTTCTCAACTTTGGGAGTTTGATGCAGGAGCATCCTGCTCGAAAAATAATTGTATATTTGGTTGGCTTAGGGGTTCTAATGTTTGTTAAAGAATTTAATTTATCAATAGGAAATTTGTATATTTTTAATGATTCGAGTGAGAGATAGCTGTGTGAGGTTTTTTTAATGTAAATATTCCCAAATATGTGAGAATACGAGAGATATTATACTTTTGAATATCTCATAAATATCTTAGGGATTAGGAAGTCCTAGAATATGGATTTAGTTGAGTCACAAGTGGATTTAGAGGATTTTGTGGATATAGTTGAGCAGATTATGGATCTGAACTAGAATTAGTTGCATAATCATTTTGTATATATTTGTAAGCATCAAAGGCATTAGGGGAGGCCATTTCAAATGAAAAAAAATATGCCAAAGAGAGTGCAAGGGTGAAAAAAGGCCAGGATTTGGTTTTCCCACTGATTGTACATTAGGAAATTTATATTTGAATATGATTTATAGATAACATCTATTCGCATCTCTAGAAATTATCTATGTTTGTATTTCGGGTGGTTGTACTTCTGTCCAAAATGTTAGTTGATCCTGTGTTGCGTAATTTGGAGATGGCTGTTGCTGAAATAGGAATAAAAATTAATAAGGATTTGTTGTGTAGCTAAATGGTGACAAATTATTAATGGGAGGAGGATCAAAGCGTTCTAGACTAGTGGAGGTTAACACATTATTGAAATGATTTCATTGTTAATCCCTTCAGTCGATGAAAATTAACTTTTAAATTCCCATGATTTCTGCTTGAATTATGTATGGGAACATAGTTACGAATATGGTGGATTAATTAACTAACATCGTGTGAAGTCTATGAAAGTACCATAATTGTCCGTATATATTCGATTCTGCGTAAGTATCTGTATTAATCTATTGACTTAAGGGGTAAAAAAAGTAGAGATAATCCAATCTATATGAGAGAGGAACCAACTCATTGAAGCTAGGAGCATACTCTGTGCAAACACATCAAGTCGTGAGAACCAAGAAAGAAGAAAGAAAATTTCTTAATAGAAGAGTGAAATTGGAAAGGGAATACCGTCATCAAAATTGCGAGTCAATTTCTGATCAAAGGAAGATGAAATTTGAAATTATGCCATCTGGGTTTTGTGTAGAACATGGTCTACTTGGGAACATGTGAGAGATTTTCCAAAATGATCCTTGGTCAAGGATTTTAGAAGTGATCTTTATAATGTGTTTTTCTAGAATCCGTGACTGAAAACGACTTGCTATGCTTGCAGAGGTGTTGTATTACACAACTTATTAGGGTTCGATGTGTAGAAATTATATACAATATGCATGTATATATCCGGACTCTCCTGATATCGCAATATTTATCTTCTTGCAAAATACATAATCCTTCCACTATAATTCTTGCGGAAATTTAATCAACAATTGCAAAACATGAAGCAATAAAAACACACATAACACAGTTGTTTAACGGGAAAGCCTGAAGCTAAAAACCCCAACTATATATTATGTATCATGGAATCATATGAAAATCCTCATACAAAGCTTATCAAGCTCTCAGTACAATACAATCATCATACACTAATCAGGAACAATCTTGCAAATCCATGCACCGATCTTTGCCACCTGCTAGCCTGCCTCCACTACACAATCCAAGCTGATTACAAAGACCAATTCAATGCAATCCCACTCTCATTGATTGGGTGATTATCATTGGCAACTCCAATGTATATGTAGAAGCAATTCATGCATCACTAATAGTCACAACAGATAGTCTATCTTGCCCTTTCACCTATCTCTCCACTGAAACTGCCATGCACTGTAGTTAAATGATGTACTCTTCAGTTGATTAATGAGTTATTATTTAGTGAATTAATTATTAATTAATTCACACCACTCTCACTAGTGTATCAATCAGTTAGACTAGATACAACTAGCTCAACTATGTTTAGATTAGTTAAACTGAATACAACTCCACTAACTTCCTCAATCAACTCCACCAAACTCTGTCACATGAGTTCTAACTGAAGTCTTCATGCAATAGCTCCAATAAACCCTAGGAATTGCGTAATTCCTTCTGTCAGCTGCATGTGCCACTTCTAGGCATCAAACTGAAGTGCTCCAAGAGAATAAGATAATGTTTAGAGTCTAAATATTATTAAGAGCTAATAATATTCGACACAAGCGTATTTTACATTTAACGTCTATAAATAGACTTCGCCCAATATTCTAAAAGTAGAATTTCATCTATTTTTCATATTTAATCAACCATCCATACAATACTCATTACATATATAATATAAGTCATCAAGGAACAAGAAATATACAACTTAAAAACAGCTCCGTGTGAATCTGTTCGGCCTTCCAGTTTAGGTGATTATTTTCCAACTAGGATCAAGGATGATGTTTCAAGATGCCTCCTTCACCGTTTCTTGTTGCAATATTCAACACTCCCTCTCAAAAAGAAAGGACTGTCTTTGCATGTGACATGCAACTCCATGCATTCGCCCTATACTCTTGCTGCAACACTTCTGAAACTGAATAGGCTCCAAACAACTCAATCAGTCTTAATGCATCTATCATCAAAGTCTTCAACTTCTGCTGGTACCAACTGCACATGTCTTCAGGAACCACTGCGCTGTTGAAATCTGCACCCATGCACTCTGCACTTGCTGTCAACTCTGATCCGCGCTCCAGTATCCGACACTGTCACTTTGATCTGCCTGCATCAATCCAACTGATCATGCTACTACTGCTCTATGGGCTCCTCGTAGCCAGGTTCAATTCATGAGATCCACACCATCTCTATGAATCCTTCCCAGAAATTTCATCTTGGGATTACTCATGCATGTCTCCCCACATCTCACTTGGTGGTATAGCTGCATGCACTCCCTCTGCCCATATGGCATGAAATTTCTCTGCATGAGTGGTTGCTCCCACTCCATGATCCTCATCTTCGTGGCAAGTTGTTCCAGAGGTTCATCTCATCTGATGAGAATCCGTTCTCTCAAGCTTCAATTGCATGGCTTTCTCTGATTTCTCCCAACACAAAGAGAGTTCAGAGAAATTCCATCTCTCCAATGGAACATACATTCTTCGCATCTCCAAAATAGGTCGCTCTACAAGAAAACCACATTCATGTTGAGAGGCTCCCTCTCAACCACCAAGTCACTAACCTTTTCTTTGCTCCTCAAATTTTTTCATGCATCTTGTACCTCAGTGCATGTAGATTCTTGGCTCGCACACATTGCAATTGTCCCGTCGTCACAAAATTTTCTAACAAAAAGAGCTGATTTTAAATCGACGATATCTCCCTCATTCGAGCTCCGATTCGGCCGATTTTTTTTTCAATTTGGGTGTTTTTTAGCAATGAATCCAAATATGCTATTTGTTTCTGAAAATAATACACCAAAAATTTCAGATATTATTCGCAAACTCGCGCACCCAAAAATTCTTGCTCTCATTCCATGTAGAAAATCTATAACACAACTCCGATTCCATGTAGAAATTATATACAATATGCATGTATATATCCGAACTCTCTTGATCTCACAATATTTATCTTCTTGCAAAATACAGAATCCTTCCACTATAATTCTTGCGGAAATTTAATCAACAATTGAAAAAAATGAAGCAATAAAAACACACATAACACAATTGTTTAACGGGAAAGTCTGAAGCTGAAAAACCCAACTATATATTATGTATTATGGAATCATATGAAAATCCTCATACAAAGCTTATCAAGCTCTCAGTACAATACAATCATCATACACTAATCAGGAACAATCTTGCAAATCCATGCACCGATCTTTGCCACCTGCTAGCCTGCCTCCACTATGCAATCCAAGCTGATTACAAAGATCAATTCAATGCAATCCCACTCTTATTGACTGCGTAATTATCATTGGCAACTCCAATATATATGTAGAAGCAATTCATGCATCACTAATAGTCACAATAGATAGTCTATCTGTTGTGACTATACTGTTGCATGATTTGCAACACACAGTGGTTGGAGATGCCTATGAAGATTGCGTGAGCAAGGCTGGGGAAATTCGAACTCATCCAGAGCCATTCTTCAGCAGTGATTGCGCAGTAGAGGTAGGCTAAAGGCTGGCAAAGATCGGTGCATGGATTTGCAAGGTCGGGCCTGATTAGTGTGTAGCAATTAGAGATTGTACTGAGAGCATGTGAGGAGCTTTGTATGATGATTTTTACATGATCTCTATGACATATAATATACATATAGTTGGGGTTTTTCAGCTTTAATCTTTTCCATAAATTACTGTGTTCATATATGTGAATTTTTATGGTTTTAATGTGTGCATGCAATTGATTTTATTTCTGAAATTAAGGATCAATGGTAGAAGAGATTCTGTATTGTGCATGAAGTCAAATAGTGTGTGATCAGGAGAATCTCGAATGTATAAAATATCAGTTATATATAATTTCTACATATAGAATATGCTCACCATGTCTAAAAATAGACATACACCTAAAAATACCTTGTGTGGGTCCCACCTAGTTTAGGTGATTATTTTCCAACTAGGATCAAGGATGATGTTTCAAGATGCCTCCTTCACTATTTCTTGTTGCAATCTTCAACACAATGCTGATTGTGTGGTTTTGGAATTGTGAATCCTGTGAGAAGAGGATTAGAACATTTTTGAAAGAAATCGAATGGTGAATTCGATGTCAAGGGTAAGTGTTGAATTATTTAAATGAAGTAGAAGCGTGAAGAGGAGTATTTGTTGAGTCAAGCCTCAATGTTGCAAATGTCATAGGTGATTCTAGAATTCAAAATAATAGGATCCAAAAAGAGATTAAAATAGCCTGATTTTGAAGATAGTAAAGAGATTCGACAACATATTGAGGATTCCGAAATACATTTCCTATTCCAGAGTTTTGTTCCTATTCCAACGGATGGATTCGTGTTCATAGCTCCAACATTATCATACATCAAGCTGCACTGAAGGTAAATGAGCACACAAAATTTGAGCATCAGATGGTCGACATGCTCATGTGTTCACTCTATCACGCCCATGTATTGCAAATAGTGCACAAATCTGAAAATTAATCCTTCCATATTTCTACATACCCAATAGAGCACAATTTTTAATGAAATTAATAGAGAAAGAAGGGTTAAAGTCTCTTTCTTGAGACTTGTAGTGTAGCCCAATGAATTAGAGTTACCTATTGTGGGGTTATAGACCTGGTGGGTCATCACCTTTGTTTTTATTCCTGGTTTTCTAATACATAGCTCCTTAATGGATTTTAAAATTATTGGTATTTAATTTATGGCTTTAAGTAAAGGAATTTTAATGCAAATATTCTTAAGTTCATATAGCATATCATAGTCTGGTAAAACACTTTTCCTTTATCAATTTTAAGTCTTTCAGGAAAAGGTGGTTCCTATAAAGAAATAGAAGATTGTTATACTAGAGGAACTATAAGTGCTTGTTTTATTTCTTCATCCTTTGACTTTATAGGAACATATTCCCATAGAGGAATACTTTCTTGATCAAGATTTGCATATTTTTTCATGAACCTCATCCTCTTTAGATTTTTGGATGACAACTGTTGGTGATTTCTTTTGAAAAACCCTACCAGATCTAAGTTGGAAATAATTTAGACTTAATGGGGTTATCTCAACGCATTTCACCGCTACATCGGAAATTCCCTCTGCCCCTACCGTACTCCAGCTTGGTAGTTTCTACCACCTGTCCAGGGTTGAGCCCTTCATACAAGATTGAAATTTTTTTCCTTCAACATTATAAACAACATGTTGATTTTTATTACTGGACTAGGAAGTAGTTGAGCTGGCAGTTGATTTGAATTTTGAGGAAATGGTAATGAAATTTGTTGATTTTGATTTTGGAATTGAGGAGGTTGAGTGGGGTGAGAAGGATAATATTGTGGTGGAAAAGAAGGATAAGGTTGGTTAAATTAAGGATATTGAGGATATTTTCCATAAGTAATTTTCCAACTTTGGGCCCAAGATGGATTTTGAGATTGTGGGGGACAAGATTTCCAAGGCATAGGTTCAATCCAATATTCCATGGCTGTGCATATGATTGAGTATTGAAACCTTGAGTCACATTTGGTTGCTAATTTTTCCATGGTATTTTAGCAACAAAACAAAGAGAGTCAGACTCGCTTGTTTCAACTTCATCTTGAAAGACAACTTTAAGACCGTGTATCGAAGGACACTCCTTTGTATTATGATTTTCAGCGCATATGACACAAAAATATGCACTATCAAGGGGATATTCTATCAATGCATGCTTCTTCCTACATCTGGGACAAAAGATAGATAATGCAACATTTTTGGATTTTTTCCTGTTTTGTATCTTAAGATTATCTAGTTGTTCACTAATACTCCCAAGAATATCTATTTTGAAATTGTCAAGCAAATCACTTATTTCATCTCTGCTTATTGTTTGAGTTGCAAATTTATTAATTTTGAACACAACAATATCTCTTGGATTTGTCCTAGTTCTAGCCTTACCCCTTGAAATATGTGTATACAGATCACAAATTCCTCTAAATGAAAGATGAGAAACATCTCTTTTTCCCATTAAATTGAGGAGGTCAATACACTCATCTTTAATATATTTTAGCAAAAGAGATTTCAGAGTTTCATCATCTAAATTATACATCTGATCCCTTTTAGTTTTATAGGAAAATATTTAAACTAAGTCTTTAAGACTTTCATCCTATTTCTACACGATTTTAAAGACCTCATCCTTAAGGTTATGGGGCATACAATAATCCTTATATTTATCTAAGAACACATTTTTCATTTCTTCTCATGTTCTAATTAAATGTGTTCCTAATCCCATAAACCATTTAAGTGCTCCATCTTTAAGACTAGCTAGAAACAATTTTAATTTTTGAGGATAAAGCAAGTAGTCATAAGATCTACACAGGGCTTCAAACTCAAAATATATTTTTCAGGGTCCTCATGTCTTAAACCATGGAAATTAGAGAGGATGGAGGGTGAGATTTTTTTCATTGTGGCTGTGGTATCTTTATCAAATATTTGAAATCCGAAAGGATTTGGTTCTCCTCTACCACCTCGACCACCTCTACCTCCACCTCCTGCTCTATTTCCTCCTCTGCCTATTCCACCTCCAATCCTTAGTTAACCATTTACATTATGTACTTCTCCTTCTCCTTCCCCTTCCATTGTAGATTACTCAGAGCTAATATAAGGTTCTATGATTGGATTATCTAGCTCTTCTTCTGTTTCTTCTAATATTGGTATATTAGAATAAGTTTCCTCTTCTTCTTCACTAGGAACTTCTAGTTATTGTCCTAGAATTTTTTCTCTAGTAGAAGATAGAAATATTACTCATTATGTTGGGGATTTATGTTCTTCAACTACAACTTCAGTAGAGGAAGTTGGTGAATCTCTAGGTTGGATTTCAGATCTATTCACCTCAGGAAGTCTATGTTTACCTGCTAATGATGGAATGTGATTTTCAATGGGTGGTGTGGCTCTACAAGGTCTAGGTGGAGTGAGTGGTGATGTTGGAATTTAACTTCTACCTATACTTAAAAATATACCCCTAGAATCCCTTTTTTTATGCATACATGTTTTTTATCATTTTTTTTTTAAATTGAATGTGCCTAAAATGAAAAATAAAAAATGGAATCCTATATACACTTCCGTGAAAATGACGCCAAAATGTTTGGTAAATTAATCTTTCTTAATTTGCTTCATTAATTGTCAACAAGGATTCATAGACTTATGAGATGTATGTGCACTATCTATGCTAAGATTATTTCAATGAATTGATTGATTCTAGAAATTAGACTAATTCTAAGTATGGACAAACACAATTTGGAGAATAATTACACACATGTTATTTCAATCTAAATTTATATTAAATTCTAATCAATTGAATTGAAATTTACTACCTTGCAAAAATTGAAAATATACCTAAATTGCAGAATTCCAACTTTTCTCCTAATTGCATGAAAGGAAAATGCTTAGAAACCAAATTTCAAGAAAAAATAAATCTAGTTCTAATTTGCATAATTGAAAGAATTCTACAGTAATATCGCAAAAAAAAACTTTTATGCTAAATTGCAGTAAGGAAATTCCATATTAATTGCATGAAAGAGAATTGACACTAAAAAGGATCTAATTCCTACTTGCAGAAAATGGAATTAAAAACTTTACAACTTGAGAATGATTACTTATGTGCGTATTTAACCTCTAAAGAGTATTTCATCATCAAATAAGAAAATAAATTAAGCTATGAGGTAATAAGTATTAGAAAGAAGATGCATTCAATAATCAAAATATTTTAGTGTTTTTCTTTTTATGAGTACTCTGCAAAAAATGAAAATGATCAGAAATGTAATAATGATGAATTTTTTTTTGAAAAGAATTTATAGTGCTAAAAACAAGTAATGAAAAACAAAATTATGAACAAAAGCTCACAACTCAACTGCGGGCCCTCTCGTGAGTGTAAGTCAACTATCAATCACAAGATCTTCACGCATGCATTGGGAACATAGTGAATTATATTAATATGGAACAATGTATCGGTATTTACAGTGAAAAAATTATAAATTTAATAATAAAAAAACTTATGTCTTGGGTATCAACTTACAACCTTTATACAAAATTCATAAAATGATTTTAAAGAGTTTTAAGATGACACGACATGCTCTATCTTGACATCTACTAGATAGAATCTATTTGAAATTCAATGTCTTTATGACTTGCTACTAAAAGACAAAATCATAAGAGATTTATCTTGATCCAAAATATAACAATTGATTAGGTGCTTAGTCTCACTTGCTTGATGTTGTTCTATTCCTCCGCTGCCTTCATTTGATCACTACACGTCATTTACAGATTTTGACTTTGAAATTGACTTCTAGATTTATCAATCCTCGTAGATTGCCAAGTTATGTTGGTATGTGGTTATCCATGTGGTGGACATTTGTCACCTCCTGGTAGTCTTCTCCCTTTATTGGAGTGCTTCAACCTGTCTAACAATGGAAATTGTTACAGAGACATATATTAGTTGTATAATGTTCATGCTTCTGTCACTGTAAGAGTGTTTTGTTTTAATTCATATGGACACATATATTCTAACTATGGATTATGAATACCTTTTAAAGAGTTGATCTTGACCTTGAAAATGTTGAGATTATTTTAAAATGGTGAAAACAAGGTGAAATGAGATGGTAAAAAGGATAGTAAAAGAAATTCCAAGCTTAAAATAACTTCCACTGGTTGAGTTTTGTTACAACAATGGGTATCAAGAGTCACTGCGGATGATTATGTTTGAGGAAAAATATGGGCGGAGTTGTAACACTCCCATTAGTTGGAGTGATCCAATGAACAAGGTAATTATTGGACCGAACATGTTGGCAGAGATGGAACATGAAATGTAGGCTATAAATAAGAATCTAAAGGAAACATAAGATAGATTGAAGAGTTATGAAGATCAACATAGGGAATTTAAGGAGTTTTAGGTTGGGGAGCATGTGTACTTGTGCATAAAACCTAAGAGGAGATCCTTGAGGATTGGATTGTGTTCCAAGTTGGCACCCCTATATTGCATGCCTTTTGAGATCCTTGAGAGGATTGGAATGATGGCCTACATACTTGCACTGCCTCCGACAATGAAATTCCATGATTTTTTCCATGTTTCATTGCTTAAAATACTTGTAAAGGATGTTGATCATGTGATTGACTAGTCTATATTGTAGGTGGATCCAGAAGGAGAATTCCATCCGGAACCTGAGTGGATATTGCAGTGGGAAAAAGTCATGCTCCGAAACTGAGCAATCAAGCAAGTTAAAGTGCAGTGGAAGCACTTTGGGCCCGATGAAGCTACAAGGGAGATGGTTGGTCAAATGTGGGCTATGCATCCTTCATTATTTGTTGGTTGAGGCAAAGGAGTCTTGGTATATGTACATATTTATGTATGGTTGTTGTTGTAAATACTGCAATTAGTTGTGTTATAAAGCTGCAATAAGCAATATGATTGTCATGATGGTTTTTGCTTTTGAGCAGGTTGTTCATTGTAAATATTGCAACGAGCTAAGTTATAAAGCTCCATGAGAATTATGTTTTGGTTTTCAACAGTTTTTTTGTTTTTAGTGTCATAGAACACCAAGGATGGTGTTTCCCAAAGGGGGAGGGTTCTGTAACAAAACCAAGTTAAAATTTCACGCAATAAAGTTAATAGAGGAAAAAATAAGACCAAGGTCATGGGACACATGTTGCAAGATGAATGCTGGGAAAAACATCCTAGTGGGCATCACTTGTTGTTTATTATGGCTAAGGGAAATTGGCAAAGGAAATGGCAAGGGCATTTGAAAGGAAAAAAGGTAATTTTGGAATTTTGTTTATTAAAATAAAGGAAATTAGAATAAAATGAAGGTGAAAGGTCATAGGTTTTAAGTGAGGAGGAAATTGAAGTAAAATAGAGGAAAAATGAAGAAAATTAGAGGCATCAATAATAAAAAGGATTCTAAGGATCAATACACAACTTTTGGTTGTTTTAGCCTTTTATTAGTTCATTTTTGGAATTGGTTTCAGAGAGGAGAAGAGCACCAAGAGGATAAGGAAAGTAAGAAAACAAAGGAAGGACAAGGAAATCAAGGATCAAGTAAGAAAGTGTTGGTTCATGTGGCTTCAAGGGAATAATTGCAGGTAACATGTTGGATGTTTGATTTATTAGATGGTTATTACATGCATGGTATATGAATGTGTGTATTTTGTTCATTTGCTATCAATGGCATGGGTTTTTCATGGTTTGATAGTGGTTTCAACCTTGAATTTCGAATTCCAAATAGCCATGGTGTGATGGGATTCATTCTGGGTTGAGAGTTGGATTTTTGGAAGGGTTTTGGATCTAGGTGGGGTGGTCTCAAGAAAATACCAAGGGTTGGGGGTGGAGATGGTTTTCTCTAGGAATACCTAAAAAGGTGGGTGGAGATAGGAAAATTCCTTAAGGGATGGTGAATAAATTCCAAGGCATCTAAGTTCGGTTTGGTTTTGTGATCTTGGGACTGGTTTAGGTGAGATTACGGTAGTGTGAGGGTGGAGGTGGTTTAACCTCTGGATTCCATTGGTTTTTCATGCATCAGTGTATCCCATGAGATCCCACATTCATGCTTGGAATATGGAACATGGGTGATTGGCCGAAAGAGAGTTTTAGTTAAGATCAATCTATGGTCGGGTGGTGCGTGGAATTCCCTGATTTGGTTGAATTTTTTATATGATCGATAAGATCTCTTTTACCTTGCGATTCATGAGTAATTACACTTGTTATTATGTGGGTTTAATGTTTGTTCTATCATTGTTACTTATCTGGCTATATGCTGGCTATAAGCTTGGTTTTATGATAGATTTAAGTTGTGGCTCTTCTCATGATTTTACTTGTAATTGAATGGTTAATGAATGCATTACCTAATATATGTTATTTTAGCTATTGTGAGAGGGAATTAAAACTTCTTGATGTTTCTTACATAAGTTTTAGATATCTATGTTTAGATATACATTCATGATCTGTAGATTTCATGTTTACTATGTGTTTGACGAAATTACTGTCATGGTTAGGCCTTGATAGGTGAAGTCCTTGATTAATTTTTGTGTTAGATGATTTTTCCTTGTGTCATTTATTGTTCTAAATTTTTTTGTCAAGTTTTGGGTGGTAACCTAGAGTCTAGCCTTGAAAAGGTGGCACAAAATGCGTGGTCTCATGCACAAAATTGGATGTAAAAGACTATAGTTTCATCCTTGTAGTGGTTATGCATGTGACTGGAGGCTTTCAACTGCATGGATGCAGGCGATTGGGAGCTCAAATCAGTGAAAAAGCAAGTTAACTCAGGGTTTGGGCACCTTGAAGGGTGATATAGTTCTTGTGTGTCCTGTAGTACCTGAGGGAAGTCAGTGAGGTCTTGTTTTGTCGACTCCATTTCCTTAAGGTTATCTAGGAGGTTGAGTCATGTCATAGTAGCCCTCAACTAATGTTTAGCTCGAGAAAGCCGGTTAAAGTGGGTATAGTATCGGAGGAGGCATTACAAGTATGATCTAGATTGGATAATTATATAATTTTTCATCCCTCTTGGAACTTTCTGGGTGGAAGAATAAGAAGAAATAAGTTTAAGGGCTTATTTTAGTGGCATGTACTATTTTGGAGATTTAGGGTTTGGAACCTTTAAGATCCATTTTAAGGCACCAAAATATATTTTTTTGCAACAAAAAATTTCAAAAATAACTCCAATCCCTTGACACTCTTTCACATGCCAATATATTTCCAACGATGCAAAAATAACCTCATTAAAATGTCGTACGCATAATTTATTCTTATGGAAAGTTGAATTTCCTTATTAACCACCATGGTAGAATTGCATGACATATCAAAACCAATTATTTGTAGATGTGGGTCTATCCATTTGTGTAGTTTCAAGAATATTATAAAAGGTCCAAAAACTAACACTAATTGAAGGTTAAGGCATGAAAAAACCATAACTATAGATTATTATAGATTATGTTAAATACGGGGCCACTAGAAGGAGAAATGGTTCAATTCTTTAGTATTGTACTTGTTCCATAGTTGTGAAAATCATGTAGGAGTGGGATTTTAGAGCATAATATAGGAGGAATTTTATTTTGTAGCATCCATTTAGGCCACACTATCAAATAAATATTTTTAATAAGTGCCCCTTTCATTGTATTAGCATTTCATAAAAGAAAAGAGTGTAGAGGATAGAACTCAACTTCTAGCTCGGATTTCTCTTAATTTTTGTTTCCTGGGATACCTCTCGTGTTCATTATGTGGATGGTGTGTTAATTTTCATGATCCTTCATTTTTTCACTTTAGTTATTTCCATAATTTTTTAGCAATAAGTTAAAGATAATAAATATGGGATCTAAGGAAATAAGTATGCATAGTAAAATATTTCTACATAATACAAGAGATATTATGGTAAACTATTCCATTAAAATATCCTAAAAAATTTATAAATCATTGAGATTATAGAGAATGAAATAGCTTTTGAAGCCACCGCTAAACTGACATATGATACTACCTATGAATCTTAATTCACACTATTTGTAAAATAAATGCATTCTTTATATTGGGTGCTATGTTTGATGATGCAATGGAGCTTGAAAGTAATAAGTTTTTGTCATCTAACATGTGATTTACCTCTTTCCCTTGTCCTCTCAAATAAGGTGAATATGTGCAAGGATCAAAAGTTGCATTGTCCATTTCTAACGATAAGGGTTCTTGTATACAAGGAATCAAAGACTACCATCATTTAAATATGATAAAAATACAACACTACTTTTCCATTTAGAAATAAAAAATCACTTATGATAGGAATTATTTCCACCCATTGGATAAATAGTGAAACAATTCCAATATGGCATGCCATTAGCGACAAGCCTCTAAATAGTGAAACTTTGAGGTATTATGGGCTATGACCTACTATGTTTATGAAATAATATGATTAACAAAAACATTTTGAGCTCTGTGCGTTGGTTATTATGAAAGAGTTGAATAAAAAATTATGTGATATTTCTTGGCTTAATTTAAGAGTTTCATGATTTTTTTCATTCTTAAGGTTGTGCTAGTAATGTTTTTAAGTAGTTCAAATTCTAAGGATTCTATTCATCAACTTACGCTTTAGATAGAATGGGGACTGTGCCCCATCTCCAACCTCCAAAGAAACTAAGCATTTGAAGGTTCAAGACACCAAGATCCTAATTTAGTTTTATTGTTGAGGGAATTTGAATAAGAAGCGAAATTGATCATTGAAACAAGGATATATGATTATAAGGATCCTATAGATAAGTTAGCTTCAATCAAGGATTGATTGTGGGGATGAATTATGATTCTTTTTATATAAAATGTAATTAATATTTAGTAGAAGTTAGTTAGTGTTTCATTTTGACATCAATAACTTCTCTTGTCACTAGTACATTATAGTTTTTCAAGTACTCTTTACTATTATGAAGTGATTTCCTGAATAAAGAACCTTATTTTATATCTTTTAAGTACCTATTGGTTCTCTTCAAGTCCTTATAGACATATTCAATAAGGTCTATGTTGAACCCTTAGTTAAACTGAGAGGGGGGGGGGGGTGAATCATTTTAATGCATTCAAGGTCTTGTAAGTCTTTCTTTTACACTTATTTAAATCTTCATTTCATGATCAACTTAATGTACAGAAAATCAACAATATCAATAGTGAGTAGCAGGTATTAAGCAGATTAAATACAGAGTATCAACACATAATCATCATGCACATAGACACCAGATATAAGTGGAAACCCATAAGGGAGAAAACCACATCTTATTATTGTTGTGATGCAAAGGCAAGCTCCAACTCCCTCTCACCACTGATTTTCTGTAGGCTCCAACCTACAGGAGGCTACTACCTAAATTCTGCAAGCTGCAACTTGCAAGGAAGCTCCAACTTCCATCTATTTTCTGCAGGCTACAACCTACAGGAGGCTCCTACCTCAACCAGCTACAACTGACATCTATCAAGCTACAACTTGATATGGAAGCAGCAACTTCCTCACTTTACAATTAAATCATATGTTGATTTACCTGGATATCAGCTCTGCTTTTCTCCTCCTTCACTGCTGTCCTCTAGCCTTCATATCTACCTTATATCATCTCTGTGTCTTCACAGCTTCTCTATCTACTCCTTCTTCATTTTTCACTCCCTCTGGCCTCTTTCTACTTTCTCTCTCCCCTTTTTTTGTGTATATCTTTGTAATATCATTTATAGAGATTACCTCATGACTGTTAGCATTCCACAGGGAATTTGAAATGAATAGCCATGACTCTTTTTCTTCCACCTTCTCATTTCCTTTTCCAGCTTGTTCAAAAGAATATAATAATATATACATATTTCAGTTTTACAGTGGGGTTTTGTTTTTGCCTTCAGAGACTTGCCTTTGCATCACATACAATAAAAAATAATTAAATCATCAACATTTACAGTTACAAAAAAACTCAATTTCACTCAACCCTTTTCGGCCGTTGGCTTGCTGTGCATTTGTCTCTTCTGCTGCTGTCACTGTATTTTTCAGTTTCTGCTGTTATTTTGTGACTTTTCTGCATAATCATCTTTTGTCCGATTTGACCCATGCTACCCATGTTTCAAACAGAGTGACATAATTTAATTTTTCCCAACTATGCCTATTGTTCTCTGTCCGTAGTTTTGCTGAGCCCAACTCGCCCCATGGTGCCTATCTCCTTATGATCATGACATTCAGCTTTCTCTGCCTTCTGCCCTGTGTCGGGTCACATACCCGAGTATTTTTTGTTTTTCCACATGCACATCCACCTTTCAGATCTAACGGTCATCGCACTCTGCCTCATTTAACTTTCCCAATTCGACGGTTGACATTCCATCGCACTATCGCTGTTGCAATCACAACCTTCTGTTGTCTGATGTGCCTTTGGCCACGGATCTCTGCCGATGTGATGAGAGAAGGGTCCCACCAACTATCAACCAACTCAGCACTCAATCCAACAGTTACAAATAATCGTGATCTAACGGTTGCGATTGGATCGCACCATCGCAATCGCAAGGTTCAGTGGTTCGTTCCCTTACTCTTCCGCTGCGCCAATGTGATAACTCCGATGCGATTTCTGCCGATGCGATATTTGCCGTTGATTTCTTGCTTTTTCTCCTATGATCTGATCCCGACCGTCCGCTTTCCTTCACGTGGCTCTTTCTTTTCCTCTTCTTCCTGCTTTAATCTCAGCCGTCCATTCTCCCATTACATATCTGCGATAAGATCTCCACCATCGATCTTCAACACTTCCACTTTAAGACTTAACATTAAGTCTCCGCCTTTCGCGTGATGCAACCACCGTTATATCTTCACCAATCTTGATCCAATGGATATCATATTCACAATATACCTACTGTTTAACATTTCCAAATGTACATGCAATTTTCTCATGTGATCACCGTTGGATCTTCGCCGCATCAAATCAGACAGCTTTCGCATTACTTCGACCCATGACCTTTAATTCTCAAAAATTATGTGAAATAGGTGGTTTTAGTATTGTGATGTGTCGTAATATGATACGATCGCGTTCCAATTGGAATTAACCGCTCCTGGCTCAGAAGCTATGCGGAATCGGTGGTATGGTTTTGGAAAACCACCAACCTTCAAACCTTAAATTTAAACGCAATTTAAGCATGGAATTCTGCTATTTCTTCAAGATTTCGCTCAATATTTGTTGCTCCCGTTTCACCTTCTACTTTGCGCCTTCATTCTAAATGGTTTCCTACCATGTCCAACATATCTCACACTTCGCCTTTCTATAGTCGAATGAAATTTTGCTGCGCCGTTACTTCACTCCATCGCACATATCTTCATTACTGTTCTTGGATCACTGCAGATATCTAAAGACCCTGAACCTTTCTTTTATTTAGCGCAACTCCCTCCTGAGCTTGTTTTGTATAATATATTTGGCCCTTGCTGTATCTTGCAACTCTACTACCTCTCTGCTTCTTTGCTGCCTCTGCTTCAATTCACTGTCTCTGCTTCTAGTCACCTATCTACTTCATTCGTTGCCTCTGATTCTTGTCTAATGCTCTCTCTGCTACCTTTGCTTCTTCCTGGTGTTGCTCATGTCTTCTTCTTTGCCATCAATGACAATATTTCCAACAGTCTCCCCCTTTGGCATTGATGGAAATACTCCACCAATACTCCAATACTTCCTTCAAGACTTCCTCTGCCTTTCTTCTTTTGCTTGCTTTTCCTCCCCCTTTGACATCAATGGCAAAGGGTTGCCCACTTCTCAGTGTGGTTTCCAAAAAAAATTTCATAATAATCTGATCTTGAGGTCCTGTTCCATGCATTGCTCACTTGCTCTAGCTCTTTTGTGACGATATTTGTTGACTGATCTCCCCTTGGAATGATGCTTTCTTTTCTGATACCCTACATCTCTAGTACTTGTCTTCTGCTCCGATCCCATTCTATATATATATATATATATATATATATGTATATATACATATACACACACACACACACACACACACACACACACACACACACACACACACACACACACATATATATATTATTAAATTTTTTTTTTGAACATGTCAGAGAGTAACAACTGCAGACACTACCCCTAGTTTGTCTCTTAGATATTCAAATGGTTCTTTAGCAAGTGGTTTTGTGAATATGTCTGCTGTTTGTTCCTTTTTTGGTACATATTACAACTTCACTACTTTCTGTGCTACTTGTTCTCTGAGGAAGTGGTACTTTATTGGGATGTGCTTTGTTTTTGAGTGAAATACAGGATTTTTTGATATACTTATAGTGCTTGTATTGTCACATTTGATTGAAATGGGATCTTAAATGCTTACCTTTATGTCTTGGAGAGTTTGTTTCATCCACATTACTTGTGTGCAACATGATGCTACAGCTGTGTATTCCGCTTTTGTTGTAGATAGAGAGATAGAAGTTTGCTTCTTGCTTAGCCATACCACTAGAATTTTTCCCAAATAAAATGCACCTCCAATTGTGCTTTTCCTGTCATCCATGCAAATGGCCCAATCTGCATCTGTATATGCTATCAAAGTGAAGCTTTTGATTTTTGGATACCATAGCCCATAATGTGCAGTTCCTTGTAGATATCTGAATATTCTCTTGATTGCTAGTAAGTGATTTTGTTTTGGTGCTGCTTGATATCTTGCCACAAGTCTTACTGCCAACACAATGTCTGGTCTAGAGGAAGTTAGGTATATCAGAATTCCTACCATGGATCTGTAAAGTCTTTGATCTATATCTGCAGATCCATCATTAGCACATAGCTTGCATCCAGTGATCATGGGAGTTGACACAGGTTTGAAGTCTTCCATTTGGAACCTTTTCAACACCTCTCTTAAGTATTTTTCTTGTGAGATGAATGTTCCTGTGTCCTTTTGTTGGATTTGAAGTCCTAAATAGAAGGTGAGCTCTACAATCATAGAAATCTCAAATTCTAATTTCATTTCTTCAGCAAATCCTTTTGTTAACTTGTCTTTTTTGCTACCGAACATGATGTCATCTACATAGACTACTATAATTAGGAGATCATTTTCATTAGCCTTTATTTACAAATTGCTGTCTACTCCTCCTTTCTTAAAACCTTGTTTTTGTAAGTATTTTTCAAGCCTTGAATACCATGCATCAGGAGCTTGTTTCAGCCCATATAAGGCTTTCTTTAGTCTGCACACATATTCATGTTTATATGTTAAGGAGAATCCTTCAGGTTGTTCCATGTATACTTCTTCCTCTAAATCTCCATTCAGGAAGGCAGACTTCACATCCATTTGGTATACCTTGAAATCATGATAGCATTCAAAGGCCAAAAAAATTCTGATTTCTTCCATTTTTGCTATAGGGGCAAAGGTTTCATCATAATCAAGACCTTCGATTTGTGAGTATCCCTTGCATACAAGCCTGGCTTTATTTCTGATTACCTGTCCTTGTTCATTCATCTTATTCTTGAATATCCATTTTGTGCCAATGACATTTTTCCTCGTGGGTCTTGGTATTAACTCCCATGTATTTTTCTTCTTAATCTGGTCTAGTTCTTCATTCATAGCATTTACCCAATATTTGTCTTTGCTGGCTTCTTCAAACTTCTTTGGCTCTATTTGTGATAACATGGCTAAGTATACTTCTTTTTTCTGTTCAGCTAACTATCTTCTAGTCTGGAGTCCTACATTATTGTCCCCAATGATTTGGTCTTCTGGATGATTCTTTTGAGTGTGTCTTGAGGGACCTCTTGAGTTTAGTTCAGTATCTTCTGTTGTCTTGCTCAGTTCATCATTATCTTGGTTCTCATCTTCAAGATCATCTAGAGGATTCTCACATCTTGTGCTTCTTGTTTTATTTGGTAGTTCTTCGTCGAATCTTACATCAATGCTTTCCATAATCTTATGCTGTCTTTTGTTGTAGCATCTGTAACCCTTACTCTTGGATGCATATCCTAAAATTATTCCTTCATATGCTCTTGCATCAAACTTTCCCAGATTTTCATCATTATTTTTTATGAAACACTTGCTTCCAAAGACTCTAAAGTGCTTGATTGATGCTGGTTTACCATGCCATAATTCGTAAGGATTCTTGTCACAGTTTGGTCTTAAATGAGCTTTGTTAAGAATGTGGACAGTTGTGTGTACTGCTTCTGCCCATAAGGTTTGGGGAATGTTACTTTCTTGCATCATTGCTTTGGAAATTTGTTGAACTGATCTATTTTGCCTCTCTAACACTCCATTATGTTGAGGTGTTCTGGAAATTGTAAATTGTTGTTTTATCCCATGTTCATTGCATAGGTCTGCAAAATCATATTCTGTGAATTCACCTCCTCTGTCTGATATGATGCACTTTAGTTTGCATCCTGTTTGATTTTTTGCTAGTGCCTTGAATATTTTGAATTTCTCAAGTGCTTCATATTTATATTTGAGAAATGCTACCCATGTCAATCTGGTAAAATCATCTATTATCAACATGGAATAAGATTCTCCACTTGGTGTTTTAGTTCTTGAAGGTCCACACAGGTCCATGTGTACAAGATGAAGAGGCTTACTTGTAGATAATTTATCTTTGGTCTTGAAAGATGTGCGGGTCTGCTTGCCCAGTTGGCAGGATTTACATATGTTATTTGAAGGCTTATTTATTGCTGGCATATCTCTGACTGCGTTCTTCTTGCTCAGAATAATGATGTGGTCAAAGTTAAGGTGTCCAAATATTCTATGCCATAACCATGATTCATCAAGTTTTCTTAGGTGGCATTCTTCATTCTCTTCTTTCACTATATAGACATTACTTTCTATTCAAATACCTTTGATCAAGGTCTTTCCTGTGGTGCTTGATATTAATTCACAGTCTTGGGCTCTAAAATGAACCTCACAACCTTTGTCACACATTTGACTGACACTTAGCAGATTGGATTTTAGCCCATCCACAAATAGTACATCTTGAGCCTTTCCTCTTCCATTATCTAGACCGACTGAGCCTTTCCCTTTGATTTTCCTTGATTTATTATTGTTGAATGTTACATTCCCAGATTTCTTTTCATCAAAGGTTACAAAATTGCTTCGATCTGTAGTCATATGTTTTGAGCATCCACTGTCCAAATACCATTGGCTTTTCTGGTCTTGAGCTATTAGAGCCAAGTCACACTTATTCAACTTCTTTTTCCACTGCATGCATCCTTTTGTTTGGTACCTTTCCTGAGATGATGGACCACATTCTCTGATAGGACATTTGTGACACTTGTGCCCAACTTGATGGTAGTCAAAATACTTGATTATGTTTATGAATGGATTATGTATACGAGTGCATTCCCCATTGTTATTTACTCTCCTTGAGTTTTCATAATTTAGTCTTTGTCTAGTCGCTCTGCACTCCATGGTTTTATGGCCGTACCCCTTACAATAAAAACAATACCCATGGAAACGATTAGTGTACCTGGTGAAGGGTAGTCCTCCCCATTTGTTTTCTTGAGGTAGTATTTTCACCTTCTGCATCCTTTGCTTGTTGGAATCGATTCTCTTTTTCTGACAATATGCAACAATATGTCCCAGTTTGTGGCAGGAAAAACATGGGACATTTCTCATAGGTGGAAAGAATCTTCTTTGATAGTTTTCGAATTTTATATATTCAGGAGTATATGAGCCCTTTTTAGCTAACTGTATTTTTAGTTCGTTCTTTTTCATTTGAGGTTCTTTTTATGTCTGTTTACTTCATTGCAGGCTTCTATTTCTATAGGAACCTTCTAGGCTCCTTCATTGTCCTTAACAAATTTTACAAAAATGATATTTCTGTAATCTTCTTCCTTGGACTTACTTGTTTCTCCTTCATAGCCTATCCCAGTCTTTATCAAGGGAGATACTTGAGCATTTATAATTTTATTCAACTGTTCAGAGCTTGTCATTTGAGAAGAGTTCATTGACAATTTCCTTTGGGAGTGTTCTAATTTCCTTCTTAAGCATACTAATTCTTCTTCCAGTTTCTATTGCTTCTGAATTTTATCCTCAATTTGCTTTAGTATAGTGTCTTCCACCTTCTTAGCTTCTTCAAGTTTTACTTTCAACTGACTGAGGTCTTCTGAATTTGGTTCTTCTTTTACATATTTGAGGAGAATTTATTTCAGTTTTCTGCACTTCAATTTAAGTTTGTCTATTTCCTCCAGGGAAATTCTTATCTCCCCCTCAAGATCTACCTCACATTCTTCACCAGACTCCAGGAGATCGTTTTCAAATTCTTCCTTGTCCATTAAGACAAATTCATAGGTTCCCTCTTCATTTGAGGGTTCATCTGAGCTTTCAGATGCACTACTGTCTTGCTGAGCATAAAATGATTTGCTATTGAATCTCTTCCCTTTCTGCCAGTTATTTGTTTTGGTTTTCTCTGTTTCTTGAGTCCGATTCTTTTTTTTCTTATGAGGACACTTAGAAGCATAGTGCCCAACTCTTCCACAGTTAAAGCATTTAAATGGAATTTTACCTTTATATTTTCCAGAGCCTCTATCCAATCTTCTGAAAAATTTGGCCTCTTCTTCATCATAGCAAGAACATATATCTTCTTTTTCTTCTTTGTTCTTCTCTGTCTTGAAGGCTGCCTCCCTCACATTTTACTTCCTCTGTGGCAGTCTCACCTCATAGGCTGTTAAGTTTCCAAGTAATTGGTTCATGGTCAGAGTTTCCAATCAGCTATTTCTTCTATGGCAGAAACCTTGGGGTTAAAGCTGGATGGTAACGATCTTATAATATTTTGAACAATTACACATTCTTTTATGGTTTCTCCTAGAGCTTTCATGTTATTCACAATTTCTGCAATCCCTAAGAAGAAGCTGGAAATGTCTTCATCATCATTCATTTTTATATTTTCAAACTGAGCTCTATAGACTTGTAGTTTGGCTATCTTCACCTTTTTGTCTCCCTCATGGATGCTTTCTAATGTATCCCATATTTCTTTGGCCGTCTTGTTGTGCATTACTTTGATAAATTTTTCCTCACACAGTCCACTTAAGAGTGCATTCATGGTTTTGGCATTAGCCATAAAATCTTGTTTAGCTTCTTTCTCTGTGTTAGAATCCTTTGGGGCATATCCCAACTCCACAGCAGCCCAAACTTCTATTCCTAGAGATATTATGTACGTCTTCATTCTTATTTTCCAAAAGGCATAGTTTGTGCCATTGAACACAAGGGATTTATTTGTTGAGCATGCTTCTAGGCTAGCCATCTTGGGGACCTCAGATCTCCTTCCAGTTGTTAAACTGATACAGAAAGAACCAGCTTTGATACCAATTGTTGAATCCTTAGTTAAACTGAGAGCAGGGGGGGGGGGGGTGAATCAGTTTAATGCATTCAAGGTCTTGTAAGTCTTTATTTTACACTTATTTAAATCTTCATTTCATGATCAACTTAATGTACAGAAAATCAACAATATTAATAGTGAGAAGTAGGTATTAAGCATATTTAATACAGAGTATCAACACATAATCATCATGCACATAGACACCAGATATAAGTGGAAACCCATAAGGGAGAAAACCACATATTATTATTGTTGTGATTCAAAGGCAAGCTCCAACTCCCTCTCACCACTGATTTTCTGTAGGCTCCAACCTACAAGAGGCTACTACCTCAATTTCGCAAGCTGCAACTTGCAAGGAAGCTCCAACTTCCATCTGTTTTATGCAGGCTACAACCTATAGGAGGCTCCTACCTCAACCAACTACAAATGACATCTATCAAGCCACAACTTGATATGGAAGCACCAAATTCCTCACTTTACAATTAAATCATATGCTGATTTACCTGGATATCAACTCTGCTTTTCTCCTCCTTCACTGCTGTCCTCTAGCCTTCATATCTTCCTTATATCATCTCTGTGTCTTCACAGCTTCTCTATTTGCTCCTCCTTCATTTTTCACTCTCTCTGGCCTCTTTTTGCTTTCTCCGTCCCCTTTTTTTTGTGTATATCTTTGTAATATCATTTATAGAGATTACCTCATGACTGTTAGCATTCCACAGGGAATTCAAAATGAACAACCATGACTCTTTTCCTTCCACCTTCTCATTTCCTTTTCCAGCTCGTTCAAAAGAATATAATAATATATACATATTTCAGTTTTACAGTGGAGTTTTGTTTTTGCCTTCGAAGAATTGCCTTTGCATCACATACAATAAAAAATAATTAAACCATCAACATTTACAGTTACAAAAATACTCAATTTCACTCAGCCCTTTTCGGCCCTTGGCTTGCTGTGCGTTTGTCTCTTCTGCTGCTGTCACTGTATTTTTCAGTTTCTGTTATTATTTTGTGACTATTCTGCATAATCACCTTTTTCCCGATTCGAACCATGCTTCCCATGTTTCAAATAGAGTGACATAATTGAATTTTTCCCAACTCTGCCTATTGTTCTCTGTTCGCAGTTTTGCTGAGCCCAACTCGCCCCATGGTGCCTATCTCCTTATGATCACGACGTTCAAATTTCTCTGCCTTCTGCCCTATGTCAGGTCACATACCTAAGTATTTTATGCTTGTCCACATGCACATCCACCTTTTAGATCTGATGGTCATTGCACTCCCCCTCATTTAACTTTCCTAATCTGATGGCTGACATTCCATCGCACTATTGCTATCGCAATCACAACCTTCTGTTGTTTGATGTGCTTTTGGCCACTGATCTTTTCCGATGCGATGAGCGAAGGGTCCCACCAGCTATCAACCAAATTAGCGCTCGATCTAATGGTTACAAATAACCGTGATCTAATGGTTGTGATTGGATCGCGCCATCGCAATCGCAAGGTTCAGTGGTTCGTTCCCTTACTCTTCTGCTGCGCCAATGTGATAACTCCGATGCGATGTCCGCCGATGTGATATTCGCTGTTGATATCTTGCCTTTTCTCCTCCGATCTGATCTCGACCATCCACTTGCCTTCACATGGCTCTTTTTTTGCCTCTTCTTCCTGCTTTAATCTCAGCCGTCCATTCTCCCATTACATATCTGCGATAAGATCTCCACCGTCGATCTTAAACACTTCCGCTTTAAGCCTTAACATTAAGTCTCCACCTTTCGCATGATGCGAGCACCGTTAGATCTTTACCGATCTTGATCCGACAGATATCGCATTCACAATATACCTGCTGTTTAACATTTCCAAACGTCCATGCAATTTTCTCATGCGATCACCGTTGGATCTTCGCCGCATCAAATCGGACGGCTATCACATTACTTCGACCCCTGACCTTTAATTCTAAAAAATTATGTGAAATAGGCAGTTTTAGTATTGTGACGTGTCGTAATATGATACGATTGCATTCAAATTGGAACAAACATCTCCCGGCTCAAAAGCTATGCGAAATCGGTGGTATGGTTTTGCAAAACCACCAACCTTAAAACCTTAAATTTAAATACAATTTAAGCGTGGAATTCTGACATTTCTTCAGGATTTCGCTCAATCTATGTTTCTCCCATTTCACTTTCTACTCAGCGCTTTCATTAGAAATGGTTTCCTACCATGTCCAACATATCTCGCACTTCGCCTTTTTGCAGTCGAATGAACTTTTGCTGTGCCGTTACTTCACTCCATCGAACAAATATTCATTACTGTTCTTGGATCACTGCAGATCTCTAAAGACCCCGAACCTTTCTTTTCTTTAGCGGAACTCCCTCCTGAGCTTGTTCTTTATAAGATCTCTGGCCCTTGATGTATCTTGCAACTGCTCTACCTCTCTGCTTCAATTCACTATCTCTGCTTCTAGTCACCTATCTGCTTCATTCATTGCCTCTGCTTCTTGTCTAATGCTCTCTCTGCTACCTCTGCTTCTTCCTGGTGTTGCTCATGTCTTCTCCTTTGCCATCAATGACAATATTTCCAACAGCTCAAGGCTATACATGGAACCCTTCTTGTTGTCACATTTAATTATTGTAGTAGTTTCTAGTTAGATTTATCATGGTTATGCAATTATATGTTATATTTGCAAGTGGGATATAGTTTATTCTAGCTAATTCATGAAAGTCATTTTAATAGGTTCAATTTATTCATGTTTTTTCACTATTATATGATTTAATTCTATTTTTATAGCTGCAATTTCAATTCTATTACTATAGAAAGTTAATTTATGGAATTTCATTCTTACTTGATTTAATTATTAACTTTACTTTCTATTTATTGTATTATATCCCTCTAATGCATGTTCAATATCTTAACCTATCCCATGAATTCTGATATGATCATTTATTGAAACTCTTGGTATAACGGGTAGTCTTATGTATGTTATCTTATTTATCTCTAAAACAATGTCAACCACTCTCATCATCCCCTACTCTTGAGGCTCTTGAATTTTGATATAAATAGTATAGGTTACAATCCATTGAAGTTGAAAAAACAAAGGATAAGAGTATGGGATTTTCATACTCCTTGTTGTTAATTAGTTCCTATATTCCTATTTTTAGCATCACTTCATTCCTAGTAGATAAGTGACCCTAAATAGAGTCTTGCAATCAACCTAAGTAACATTAAGATGAAGAGATATTTTACCCTATGATACATGCACTTATTTTGAATCAAGATCTCCATTGGACCAACCTTAATTTATTCAACATAGTGACTCTAATAGTCTCCATTACTTCTCTTAGGTGAGGGAGTGAATGCCATGAGAAAAATAGCTAGAGGAAAGGGATAATAATATTCAAGCTATCTTTACATCTTTACATGTTTACATCGGTTTGTACTTGTGTATTTTCATATATAATGCACAAAAAATCGTGAAAGTATCACATTCATGGATTGTTAAATTAAATTCAAGATGTGGAGTTCAACATATTTCTATAGTTTCTTGGCTCATCAATTTTTTTATGTCATTTCTAGGAAGGTGCTAAAATATTACACGTAAGACCATTTGAATTAAGAAAAATGAAGAAAAAAGTCATTATATTATATGCATAAAAACAAATATGGATTTCGTATATTCTTATTAGGGTCTCAAATTATTAAAAAAAGTTTAATTGAAAAAAAATAATAACATCAGGTTTGTGAAACAAACATCCAATGATTCATTAAGGAATTTGGGGAGTCACACCAAGAAGGAGTAGGCGATTTCTTCAAATTTACTAGAAGAAGAATAATAATCCTCATCTCATCACACCATGGTTGAAGATGGATACTAGCAAGCTAAAATATTTGAGTTCACCATTTGAAAAAAAAATGAAGAAAAAAAAATGAAGAATATTGATTCAATTTCTCTTCCTCACTTTCATGACCTTATTTTAGAAGACCACGTCACATTCATTTTTGAGTTTAAATTTGTTTATATGACTTAAGAAACAAGAAAAAAATGATACACCATATCCTTAATCAGGATTTAAGGAACCAATTTTGATAAAAATGTGACTCCCCACAAACCTAATGAAGGATTATGGGATTGGGTGGGTGACAATGTGATATCAGAGTTAAGGTTTAGCATTGAACCTCGATGGGATTGAGTATAGGAAATAATTTAAGTTTTAAATTAATATCTATGCATGCTTGTGTACTTATGTGAAATTATTTTATTGTATATATGAATACATTGATGTTACTTAAAGACTAATTTGAGTCTTATGCAGGAAGATAAACATGTAGGTTGTTGTGGGACTAGAAAAAATTAAATAAATGTAATATACACATTTAGTTGTTATGATTTTGATGATACTAATAGCTATGTGTTATTTAAACACATAAGAAGACTTTCTAGCAGTGAATAGAAAGAGAACGATGTCCAATAAAAAGGCATAAATTAGTATCAAAATTATCTCCTCTTAAGAAAAGGGGGGAGAAGAGGGAACATCTCCTAACCTTATTGATACAATGAAGGGTTTTAAAGAATACATTAAGAGTTGAAAACTAGGTAATTAAAGGTTGATTAAAGAACAAGAAATACAAACATAATTGTATGCAATTTTCTTGCAAATTTTGTACAAAATTCAAAAGCAGTTGCAATAGGGACCAACTATTGGTGTTGGGTAATTTAATTGTTCTTAAATTACTTCATTAATTTCAACCAAGATTTGGGTACGTATGAAGCATATGTGCACCATATATGCTAGGATTATCTCTATGGATTGATTGATTCTAAATATGAAATTTATCTAAGTATGGACAAATGTTTTAATAAGATTTAGAGAATAATTACGCACATGTTCTTTCAATTTAAACTTACATCAAATACTAATTACTTAACTGATTTTAAATTCATTGCTTTGCAGAATTGGAAACCTATCTTAGTTGCATAATTCAAACTTACTTCTATTTTCCTAAAAGGAAATCCTAAAAAATAAGTTGCAAGGAAAATGATCTAGTGCTTCTTTGCAGAATTGAAAACATTACAATACTATTTTGCAAGAAGGAAATTCTACACTAATTTGCAAGAAGGAATTTCTATACTAATTACATAAAAGGAGATTGCATGAAAATGACCTAGTTTCTAATTGCAGAAGAAAGATCAGATGGAAAAATTGTAACTCTAAAATGATTACTTGTGTGCGTAATTAAACCTAAGGAATACTTTTGTTATCATCTAAGAAATTAACTTGAGCTATGAAATTTTTAAGTGTTGGAAAGATAATGCATTTACGAATTAGATATTTTTAGGATTTTTCTCTTTATGAGTACTCTAAAATCAAAGCAAAAATTTCTAAAATATGATTGTGATTAAACTAATTAAGAAAATTCTAAAAAGAAACTATAGTGCTATAAAAAAATTGGAAATGAAAAAAAAAAGACCTCACAACTCGAGAGAGGGCCCTCCCATGAGCACAGGTCTGCTATCAATCAAAGGAACTCTTAAGCACCCATTGAGAACATAGTAATTGTATTAATTCAGAAAAAATTATCACAAGTCTTGAAAATAAACCAATATAAAATTAATAAAAGAAATCCCCTTTTGAGTCTTGCCTTATGGCCTTTATAAAAATTTCATTATACAACTTCAAGAGTTCTATGCAGATCCAAAATGAGCTAATTTGACATCTGCGAAATGTGAGTTAGTTTAAAAATCAATCTCTTTATGAATTGCTACTGAAAGAGTATGTTGAAAAGTCAACAAGAAATGTGTGTCTGATTTAATTTTCCCTTAATTAATTTGGATAACAAAGTGTAATCTTATCTCATAATCACTTGTAATAGTTAACTGAGTGTGATAAACTGAGTTAGCTCATGAATTTTGAGTTGAGGGTGGTTGGTGAGGCATGCAAAGTGATTCTATTAGTCCGTGAGTCCAAGTTGCAGTTAGTGCATTAGTTTAATGCATGAGAAATGAGTTAACTCAATTAATTGATTTAAAATCAGTTTAACTAGTTGTAACTGTTTGTTGCACTAGTGAGAGGTCAAGTGATTTAAATCAGATTTAATTCACATGCAGTGATCTTCCATGTAACTACTAATTTACTATTAATAGCTGCATGCATGTTAGTTGCAGTGGAGACCCAGTTGAGACAAAGGTTAAAGGGAGGTTAACTATCAGTTGTATTATTAGTAGGTCGCCCGCATGCAGTAAAACACCCATAGGATTTCCCATGAGTGTTGCGCAGTTTTGGAAGGCTGAAATTCCTAAAGAATTGGGATTGCATTCCACATGAATTGCGCAAGACAGGCAGGCTGAGAAAAGGATGAAAATTAACTAAGTGTTGGTCGATTTTGTCTGGATCAATGTGATATAGTTGTGAGAGTGTAGGAGACTCTTGTGAGAAGAGTGCATTGTAAATTTTTTCATGATTCCTTGGTGAATATACAATAGAAGATAGAGGGGTTTTGAGCAGTAAGATTTCCCTAGGAAAATATCTGTGTTGTGGTTTGATTTTCTTCTTTCTTTACTTGTTGTGATTGGCGATTATGTTTATTTTTCACAATTTATTTGTAGAAGGATTCAATATCTTGCATTAGCATATTGCATGATCGAATTGAATAAATTGGTATACATAATGTTTATATAATTTATACATGGTATCATAGCGTAGTAAATCACTATAGTGGAGAAGAAATTGAGTTTGTGCTGAATAGCATTTGAATTTGAAAAAAAATTCTTTGGCGCGACAAGCAGATCAAGATCAAGATGGCTTTCAATGGCTTGAGATTGGAATATGAAATCGAGGGAAATTATACTTATATTGCATGGAAAGACAGGATGGAGGCAGTTCTAGAGGACAATGGGTTGAAATAATTCATTGATAATGACATTCCCAAACCCGCAGCTACGGATGCCACTCTTTTTGATGCTTGGAAAAATAAGGTTTCAAAGGCGAGGAGGATCTTATTGCAGGGAGTGCGAGACCACATTGTCTCAAGTATCCATGGAAAATCAACTCCATATGAAATGTGGAAGGATTTGATAGATCTGTTTCAGAGTAACAATGACCACAAAAAATTGGCACTTAAGGACAAGCTCAGGAAAATAAAAATGGAGAAAGGTGACACTATTTCGAAATATTTAACCAATTTTTTCCAATGTCGAGATGACCTTGGGAGCGTTGGAATTACTGTAGCGGATTATGACTTGTTGAGCCTAGCTTTTCTAGGACTTCCCAAGAGTTGGCATAGTTATCAAGACTCTGTCAATGGGAGGGAGAAACTGCTAGATTGGAAGCGAATTTGGTCGGATTTGGTCCAAGAATAATTCAAGCGGAAGACTAGGGATGGATACTCATCTAGAAAATATGATGAGGAAAATTGCGCCTTGGATGGTAAGGAAAAGAAGGGGAAGGGAAATAAATCCTATTCCAAATCTGAGACCGACAAAGAAGGAAAGAAGCATGACATGTCCAGAGTGAAATGTTTTCACTGTCACGAGCATAGAAATTATGCCACTAATTGTCCACAGAAGAATAAGAACAAGAAGGCTTCAGGATCTACAGTTGGTAAGGTTTTGGCCTCGCAATTTGAGTTGGACTTCTCGCTCATCGCATGCATGGTGTCTAGTGTGATGGGATAAGTGTGGTACTTGGATAGTGGTGCATCTTTCCACATGAAGGGAGACAAAGAAATTTTCAATAGCTTGGAGGAGAAGGATCTCCATATGCATATCGAAATGGGTGATGATAGGAGGTATAGAGCTACCACGATTGGTACAGTTACCTTCCAGAGATATTTAGGTAAACCCTTCTTATTGAAATATGTAATGCATGTACTGAGCTTGAAAAATAATTTAGTTTCAGTTGCAATGTTGGAGGATAGGTTATGATGTGGTTTTTAGTGAAGGGAAAGCATTCCTTCGTCACAAAGCCACAGGAAAATCCAAGAAGATTGGGATTCGTGTGAAGAATCTCTAGAAACTTGATGTAGATGCCTGCGCAACATTGATGGGTAAGGCAAAAAAAGTGGTGAGCCGGGATGAGGGTAGTTATGGCATAGGAGATTGGGCCATCTACACCATGGTGCCTTGAAGGTCATGCAACATATTTCTATGGGGATTCCAAGGGGTTCTCTTGCGCAGATAGACACATGCAAGGGATGTACCATGGGGAAGTATGGAAAGGAAACTTTTCATGAGAAGGAGAATCGAGCAACGAAAATCCTTGAGAGAGTTCACTCAAGCATGTGGACCATTCTCTATAGCCTTGACCGAAAAAAATGAGTATTATATGATCTTTGTTGATGATTTTTCTAGAAAGTGTTGGATCTACTTCAAGCAGAAGAAATATCAGATGTTCTCAAATTTTTTTGAGTTCAAAGTATTGGTGGAGAAATATATGAGGAAGCATGTGAAGGCTTTGAGGAGCAACAATAGTGGTGAGTACATCTCCAATGAATTCAAGAACTTCTATAGCAAAGAAGGAATTCATAGAGAGTTGATTGCACCTCATAACCCACAACAGAATGGGGTCGCAGAAAGAAAGAACATAACGATTGTGGGTGCAACACGAGCGATGTTGCATGATCAGGGCCTACCTTTGAATATATGGGTGGAGGCATGCAACACAATGATATTTGTGAAAAACTGTACTCCTCATCGGATACTTTGCATGCATAAACCAGAGGAGGCTTTTTATGGTAAGAAACCTGATGTTTCATATTATAAAATTTTTGGCTCATCTGTTTATTGCCATGTGACCAAATATTCCAAGAAGAATATAGAACCAACAACTGAGATTGGGATATTTATGGGGTAAAATGGTACTCCCCACAACTATTGGGTGTATTTTCCAAACAACAGGATGACTGTTGTGGGATGGGATATAAAATTTGATGAGGAGAAAGCCATGCAATTGTCCCTTGAGAGGGAGCTTGATTTGCATGCAGATGAGGAGCTCTTGGTTCCAAAGGATGAACCTAAATATGTGGAGCAACCACATGCGAAGGATCATGGAGTGGCATAAAAAACACATGTAGAGCCATCCACCAAAAATGGTAGAAGGCGCACCACGGAAGCTGATAGATTGAGACTTGATACGATAGAACATGTAGGAAAACCTACTTCACTGTGCAGATAGAGACAATCTCTAGACATGTTTACTGGATACATGGCTCTTATGAGCAAGTGTATTCTGACAAAACCATCCTCTTTTGGGGAAGTAGTGCAACAACCAGTTTGGGTTGATGCCATGGTTGAGGAGTATGAATCCATAATCAAGAATAGTGCATGGGAAGTTGTTCCAAGACCGGTTGGAAAATCAGTGGTTGGATCTAGATGGATCTATAAGGTTAAGCAAGAAGCATATGGGAGTGTGTAGAAGTACAAGGATAGATTTTTAGCCCGAATATTCTCACAAGTTGGGGGGATTGAGTATGAGGAGACTTTCATACCGGTTGCAAGATAATCATCAATTAGATCTATCCTTGCACTCTCAGCGCAGATGGGGTGGAAGATACATTAGATGGATGTGAATACTGCGTTTCTAAATGGATTTATTGAGGAAGAAGTGCACATAGAGCAGCCATAAGGTTTTGAGACCTTTGACAGTGAGTCGCATGTGTGCAGACTTAAGAGAGCACTGTATGGGCTGAAGCAAGCACCTTGTGTTTGGTACACCAGGATTGACAATTATTTCACCCAGTTGGGCTTCAAGAAGAGTGAAGCGGATGTGAACTTGTACCAGATTGTGGTTTATGGTAAGCTATTGATTATCTTAGTTTATACTTATGATATAATTTTGACAGGTGATGAACAAATCATAACTTCTTTCAAAGAGGACCTGTCAAGAGAGTTTGAGATGAAGGACATGGGACTCCTTCACTATTTTCTTGGTTTGGAAATATGGCAGCGTGATGGTGAGCTATTTTTTTCTCAAGGAAAGTATGCCAAATATATTCTGAGTAAGTTTCACATGGAGAGCAGTAAACCCATGGAGGTTCCTCTTCCAAGAAACTGGAGGAAGGAGGATGCTACTTTAGGTGAGGTATGGACGCTATTATTTACAGGAAGCTTGTGGGTTCACTGATGTACTTGGTGAACACTCGAACAAACATTTTCTATGTAGTTAACCAGCTAAGTCAAGCTATGGTTAAGCTGACCAAGCTCTTTTGGAAGGTGGGGAAGCATGTCTTAAGATATCTCAGTGGCACTGCAGAATATGTATTATGGTACAAACGAATAGAGGGAGTGAATCTTCAAGGCTTCACCGATGCAGATTAGGCAGGTAGCGAATCAGATGAAAATAACACATCAGGAGGGATCTTCAACATAGGATCGATAGTAGTTTCTTGGTACATCAAGGAGCAGAGATCTGTAGAACTCAGTTCAGCCGAGGCAGAGTACATGGCAACCAGTTAGGCTGCATGTGAGGCCATCTAAATGAGGAAGATTTTGGTTGGTTTGTTTGGTCATCATATGGATTCGACAAGGATACATTGTGATAACCAGAGTTGCATAAAACTCTCGGTTAATTCGGTATTCCATTATAGGTCCAAGAATATAGACATTCGATACCACCATCTCAGAGATTGTGTTCAATTATTTTACTTCAGTACATTCCCATGGAAGGTCAAGATGTAGATATTTTGATGAAGGCACGCACCAGGAGCAAATTCAAATACCATAGATGAAATATCAGGGTAACTGATAATCCCTTTCTTGTTGATAGAGAGTGTTGAAAATTCAACAAGAAATGTGTGTCTAATTTAATTTTCCCTTAATTAAATTGGACAATAAAATGTAATCTTATCTCATAATCACTTGTAATAATTAACTGAGTGTGAATACTGAGTTAGCTCATGAATTTAGAGTTGAGGGTGGTTGGTGAGGCATGTAGAGTTATTCTATTAGTTATTGAGTCCAAGTTACAGTTAGTGCATTAGTTTAATCTATTATCACCAATTTTTTTCTTGATTGGATGCTGATCAGACAACTCAGTGTAACTGTTTCAAACCATCTTTTCACTGAAGCTTAGCCTCTTTAGTCCGAGAGGGATCTATCAAGGGGGTTTTATGATATTAAATAATGGTAGTACTAGATGACTAACTCTATGAATTGTGTCTTGGTTTTGTATGTTTTCAGGTTGAAAATATGAAGGCTTGCTACCATTGGGCTATGAAGTCAATGATAGGAATCTCAATGACAAAGGATATCCTTGTGGAAGCTGAGGCATGTAGATGTTTAAATTAAAGTATAATACACACACACAAATTTTACTCAATATATAAATGTTCAAAGGAAGTCAGAGCATGAGAAACACGAATTCTGAGTAATGAACATTAAGATACTGAAAGCAGGACATTGAGAGATATCCCATAGTTTAATGCTTGAAAGGAAGTTAGAGCATGCAAAGCACAAATTCTAAGTAACAAAAAATTAGTATACTAACAAAAAGTAATAATATACATAGGACAATGTTCATGAAAACATCGAATGAATCTCAGATGAAGGATGAAACCAATAACCATTCTATATTACTGATAAGAAACTCTTTAGAATAGTAGAAGTCAGCAATCACATATTCCAACCCTTTATAACTTTAAAATTATCTCATTTCTAGAATGAGGACTCATAAAAATGATATTCCACCTTGCTAGCTTCAAATTCCCACCTTAGAGACCTATTTTAAACATGATTCCATCACTTGGAGACTTCCTAGGGATATTTCTGTTTTGCAGAGTTTGAATACAAAAAGGAATCTTCTTTCATTAATAGTTCAACAAATAAATTTAATAACCCTTATCAAATGTAACTAGCTAATTTTATGAGTGTACTAGAGTGATGATGTGTCATTATGCCACGTGGATTTTGAGATGGACCTCCTCCAAGTCGAGGTTTTACAGTTCTTTCACAAATCTGGTTAGTGAAAATTCTAAAAAACAGGCTTCAAAGATGAGTGTATAATTTCCAAGCCCTGATGTATTTTCTGAATCTGAGAGATGTTTCTGTAGATGGAACTGTCTTGAAGAATTTTTTTTTTCATATTTCAAAAATAATTTTTCATTTGGTCTGAAATAAAACTTGAAGTTGATTGCTAAAACAGTCGTGCACAAAAATTTTCGTAGCGTAGTTTAGTAGCGAGGTTGTTTTTGTCCTTTGTCTTTTCCTTTTTCCACCTCTACTGGCCAAAGAATGTTTTTGGGTAAGAATTAGTGAATACCATCAACCTCCCTCCTTGGATCTTCAAAAAAATGTTTTTATAGGCAAAAAAACTTCTTCAAAAATTTAGTAGTGTTTTTTGGCCTTCAAGCCTGGAGCACGCTATGAAACTACCTGATAATGGAGAAAATTCCAAAATATTCCTTTTTGTTCTAAATTTCATCTGTAGGTCTGAAAAGTGATATAATGAAATATGATCATGAAAAATTACCTCTTACCCTCTTCAAAAAACATCATTTTCACCTTTAGCAAGTTTATTCATCACTAAAATGACTATGTTTTTTCTGAAAACATACGGTTCAGAGATGAGCTCTTATCTCCCTATCCTTGATAAATATTGAAAAACCCAAGGATATTTTTATAGGTCAGTATGTATTGAATAAAAACCTCTCTTGGGTTTTTGAAAACCATCTCCAGCTTTCCAGAATTGACATTCTAAAATCATGTACAAAACATGAATATTCTGCATTCTGAAAATAGGGCCGAAAGACATCCCTGTATCTCCCGATTTGTAGCACCTTTGAGAAAAGTGAAAGAGGTTATTGGTATTTGATATTTTACGAATATAAAATCTCTGAGTTTCTTAAAATAATTCTCTGTTTTCCCAGAAACCACCTTTGAAGTTGACTTCTCAAAGTCAGAAAACAGAGAAATGCTCATATTCGCTACGAAATTATTAGCCAGTTCCGTAGTGTTTTCTGCCTATTTTAGACTGAATTCGCTACGAAAAGAGGAAAAACTGGCTAGTGGATCTTTTTTGAATTTAAATTCTTGGAGAATGAAGGCTGAAAACAAATGATGGCTGATGAGACATGACATGACTTGAATGGAGGTGGTTTTGAGATGAAATGAGGGTGGTCTTGAAACTTAGGATAGGTTAAATATGAAAAAATGAAATTTCCTATACCAACTTGAAAAAGGCTTAAGGAGACCTTATCTTTTTGAGGAGTGAACTATATGACCATGTCAAGTAATGTCTCACATAATTATGAGTGATAACAGTGACTCCACTTGGGATGGTGTGTCCCTGTGGTACTTCAAAGAACCTGTAGTTCCAGTGCCATCCATTTTCTTGGAAATAAAAACTATGAAATTTATGAAGACTTCGCCAAGATCTTATGGCCTTCTCCTTGGGCTAAAGCTTGATGATTACTGCTGAAAAACCAAATCTATACATACTAAAAAGATGCTCAATCTACTTGAGCTTATTCACACACGCTCCTACCTACCCTAACAACTGCAATATTCATATTTGATTCAAGCAACATGAAACCTCCAATAAAGCCAGTCAATGAGCTGATCTGATACTTGAATCCCTTGACTGCACTTGAACCAAAAGTAAACAGGATACTGAAATGACCAAGGCAACATAAAATAGATCCGATTTTCACAGTGAAAATATAATTGGAAATTTGGACTATAGAAATCTTCCATGTAGTCAGCTATAGGATCATAGAAGACATAGTTTGTTTGATAATCCTCAAGACATTCTGCAGTTTTAGAAAACTCATATATGCTTTCTTTAGTAACATAAGGTTTTAGTTGTGTGCTATCAAACTGATTCTCGAACTAATTTTCAAGAACAAGGTATTCTTCCTCAATCTCAAAAGAGAAAGGTAGCAGCGCCCTCTCTTTGTGTTCTGGCATGAAAAACTTTTGAAAAGACTGATGTTGATCATGAAGACTATAGGATTGAATTTTATCTTCTAAAACTTCAATTTCTTTCTCAATATTCTTAGAAACTTCATCCAAAAATTGAATCTTATCTTATAACTTGCACACAAATGACTTTAAATAATAATACAAGGATAAAGACAAATTTTCATCCACTTCTTCATTAGTGTGATCATCATTCCATTGTTTAAAACCTTGAATGGAAGGAGAGTATGCCACCAACTCTGTTCTTTCCATCCATGTTTAAAAAAAGATAAGCCAAAAATCTGTAAATGACTTAATAGATCTGACAGGAAAGCTTTCAATCCACCGTTTACATTTCCCTTGAAATGAATCATAGAACAATATGATGAAAATATCTTCATGTTTGACTCTAAGAAGCTCAGTAGTCACGGAAATATGATATATACTTCAAGGTCAAAATCATATATTCTCCATTAAATTTTGGACCATTCCTTAAAAAATATGCATCCTTGGGAAAAGGATTTTGGAAACCATAAATTCTTAAACAATCTACACATGCATACCTTGAAACAAGAATGGTAGCATCCAAGTTGTTCATAAGTCCAGTGGAATCACCATGAAGCTATGAAATTTTTAATTCTTCAACAATGGAGTTCTGAGCTCCTGCTACCTTCAAAATTTCATCTTCAAAATTTTTAGAGAAGTATATATTTTGACTCCTGGTAGACACACCAAACTGTTATCACCAAAATTGTACTTGATTGGCTGCTGATCAGACAACTCAATGTAACTGTTTCAAACTAGCTTTTGACTGAAGCTTAGCCTCTTCAGTTTGAGAGGGCTCTATAAGGGGGTTTTATGATATTAAATGATGATATTACTAGATGGATAACTCTATGAATTGTGTCTTGGTTTTGTATGTTTGTAGGTTGAAAAGATGAAGGCTTGCTACCATTGGGCTACGAAGTCAGTGACAAGAATATCAATGACAAAGGCTGTCCTTGTGGAAACTGAGGCATGTAGATGTTTAAATGAAAGTATAATATACAAACATAGAGTTTACTCAATATATAAATTTTCAAAGGAAGTCAGAGCATGAGAAACATGAATTCCGAGTAATGAACATTAAGATACTGAAAGCAGGACATTGAGAAAGATATACAATAGTTTAATGCTTGAAAGGAAGTCAGAGCATGCAAAGCACGAATTCTGAGTAATCAAAAAATAGTATATTGATAGAAAGTAATAAGATACATAGGGAAGTGTTCTTGAAAACATCAAATGAATCTTAGATGAAGGATGAAACCAATAGCCATTCTATATTACTGATTAGAAACTCTTTACAATAGTAGAAGTCATCAATCACATATTCCAACCCTTTCTAACTCTAAAAATCTCTCATTTATAGAATGAGGACTCATACAAATGATATTCCACCTTGCTAGCTTCAAATTACCACCTTAGAGACCTATTTAAAACATGATTCCATCACTTGGAGACTTCCTAGGGATATTTCTGTTTTGCAGAGTTTGAATACAAAAAGGACTCTTCTTTCATTAATAGTTCAAAAAATCAATTTAATAACCCTTATAAACTGCAACCAAATAATTTCCTGAGTGTACTAGAGTGCTGATGTGTCATTATTCCATGTGGATGCTGAGCTGGACCTCCTCTAAGTCGAGTTTTTACAAATTTTTCACAAATCTGGTTGGTGAAAATTCTGAAAAATAGGCTTCAAAGATGTGTATAATTTCTAAACCCTGATGGATTTACAGAAAATGAGAGAGGTTTTTGTAGATGGACCTATTCTAAAGGAAAACCTCTTTCATATTTCGAAAATAATTTTTCATTTGGTCTGAAATCAAACTTGAAGTTGAATGCTAAAATAATCATGTACAAAAATTTTCGTAGCGTAGTTTAGTAGCGAGGTTGTTTTTGTCCTTTGCCTTTTCCTTTTGCCACCTCTACTGGTCAAACAATGTTTTCCAGGTCAAAATGAGTGAATACCATCAACCTCCCTCCTTAGATCTTCAAAAAAATGTTTTTATAGGAAAAAAAGCATCTCCATAGATTTAGTAGCGTTTTTTGGCCTTCAAGCCTAGAGCACGCTACGAAACTACCTGATAATGGAGAAAATTTCAAAATATTCCCTTTTCTTCCAAATTTCATCTGTAGGTCTGAAAAGTGATATAAGGAAATATGATCATGAAAAGTTTACTCTTACCCTCTTCAAAAAACATCATTTTCACCTTTATCAAGTTTATTCATCACTAAAATTACTTAGTTTTTTCTGAAAACATAGGGTTCAGATATGAGCTCTTATCTCCCTATCCTTGATAGATATTGAAAAAAAAAAGGAGTTTTTTGTTGGTAAATATGTATTGAATAAAAAAATCTCTCTTTTTTTTTTAAACCATCTCCAGCCGTCCAGAATTGACATTCTAAAAACAAGTATAAGATAGGAAAATTTTGCATTCTAAAAATAGGGCCGAAAGACATCCTTGTATCTCCCAATTTGTAGCACCTTTGATAAAAGTGAAAGAGGTTATTGTTATTTGCAATTTTCTTGAAAATAGCCTCTCTGCGTTTCTTAAAATACATCTTTTTTTTCCCAAAAACCGCCTTTGAAATTGAAAGCTCAAATTTAGAAAACAGAGAAATGCTCATATTCACTACGAAATTATTAGCGAGTTTAGTAGCGTTTTCTGCCTATTTTACATTGAATTCGCTATGAAAAGAGGAAAAACTGGCTAGTGGATATTTTTTTAATTTAAATGCTTGGGGAATGAAGGCTGACATCAAATGATGGCTAATGAGACATGACATGACCTGAATGGAGGCGGTTTGAGATGAAATGTGGGTTGTCTTGAAACTTAGGATAGGTTAAATACGAAAAAATGAAATTTTTTATACCATCTTGAAAAAAGCTTAAGGAGACCTTATCCTTTTGAGGAGTGAACTATATGACCATGTAAATTAATGACTCACAAAATTATGAGTGATAACATAATGCATGAGAAATAAGTTAACTCAATTAATTGAGTTATAATCAGTTTAACTAGTTATAACTGTTTGTTGCACTAGTGAGAGGTCAAGTGAATTAAATAAGTTTTAATTCACATGCAGTGATTGGTCATGTAACTGATGATTTAATATTAATAGCTACATGCATTTTAGTTCCAGTGGAGACCCAGTTGAGACAAATGTTAAAGGGATGTTAACTATCAGCTGTATTATTAGTAGGCTACCCGCATGTAGTAAAACACCCATAGTATTTCCCATGAGCATTGCATAGTTTTGGAAGGCTGAAATTCCTAAAGAATAGGAATTACATTCCACATGAATTGTGCAAGAAAGGCAGAGGCTAAAAATTGTCTAAGTGTTGGTCGATTTTGTCCGGATCAGTGTGAGACAATTGTGAGAGTGCAGGAGACTCTTGTGAGAAAAGTGCATTGTAATTTTTTCATGATTCATTGGCGAATATACAATAGAAGATATAGGGGTTTTGAGCATTAAGCTTTCCCCAAGAAAATATCTATGTTGTGCTTTGATTTTCTTCTTTCTTTACTTGTTGTGATTGGCGATCATGTTTATTTTTCGCAATTGATTTGTAGAAGGATTCAGTATATTGCTTTAGCATATCGCATGATCGGATTGAATCCATTGGTTTACATAATGTTTGTATAATTTCTATATATCAAGTCATAGGAGATTCTTCTTGAACCATATCCTAATGATTGAAATGTCTTCAACACGCTCACTTGATGTCGTTCTATTCTCCTGTTGCCTTTAGTTGATTGTTGCACCGTCATTCTCTGAGTTTGACTCTTAGATCTCTTAATATGTATATCTTTCCAAGTCACTTCCAATAGGTGTTCATCCATATGGTGAAAATTTTTCAGCTCTAGATACTCTTAATCCTTTTAATCAAGTGCTGCAAACTGTCTAACCATGAATATCGCCGCGGATTTCAACATTAGCTATGAAATGTTTATGATTCTATGATTGTAAGTATGTTTTCACTATAAGTCATAAATAAACATAGATTCTAAACATGGATGATAAATACCTTTTTGTAATTTGAATTTAACCTTGATATTGCTGAGACTGATATAAAAATAGTGAAAAAAAGGTGAAAGGATATGGTAAAAGGGTAGTAAAAAAGGAAGCAATTTTAGACTTCAACATTCCCCCACACCAAAGGTCCTGCATGTCTTCATGCACCAAAACTTCAAAATTGGTTCTTTTATTTCTAAAGCCCATGCAAGCACATATAAACTTGTGCTTTCCCTTTTCCTCTTAATGTTGAAGGCATCCCTTGGTATTTTCATAAGAATTTTACTTTGTAATCCTATGATTCAGTTCTTAAGAAACTTGTTGTGAACCTTAAGTTTCTTATTTTTCTTATACCAATGACAAAGATGTAGGAGTATGTTATAATTTCGAGTTCTTAAAATATAATTTTGTACTTTTTCTGCTTCCATTTATTATGTCAGGTGTTTATTAAGAACTCCATCTCATATATGTATTGTTTCAAAGCTTCTTCAACCTTGTGTTCCTCTTTTGGAATTTGTTTTGTTGTGGAAATTTCACCAATTTCATGTTGAGATAATTTTGCCTTATGTTGTGCTCTTTTTTCTAGAGATTCGACATAATCATAAATTTTTGGATGGACTGGGTCAATATTTGGAGTTTTTCTTGTGGGGATGATTGTGTGAGATGGTGTTTTGTACCCTTCTTCTTCAATATCAATCATTTCTGGAGTCTGTGTACCTAAAAGTTTTGAAATTCTTTTGCTTCTTCTTCTTCTTAATTTTATTCCTGATCCTCAAATGCCTTGTTTTTTTGTTTTATTAACCTCTTGTTTTGTTTTCTCTTCTTTCTCATTTTCTTCAGGTAACTTAGAGCTTGAGCTGACTTTCTTTCTTCTAAGACTCCATTTTTTATTTCTCTGTTTAAATTTTCCAAAATACAGAGAAAGTGGGGTATCATCTTCAAATGAGTATTCTAGTTCCTCTAGCTCCTTATGTTCTTGAATTTATTCTTCATTTTTCTCTTTTTCAAGGTTAGGGTTTGACTTTCGTTGACTTCGTCTAACCCTACTGCTTATTTCTTCCTCCTGGACTTCTATAAAATGATTTCAAACTAAGTTTTTTTCCCAATTTTATCCCTTTGTGTTTAGATGTGCTTCTATAAGGTTTTTGATGAGTCCGTGATGGTACATGGCATTATAAATTGATCTATACTCTCTGTATACAGTGGATGTTATTTTTCTACATCTTTGAAGAAAAAAATAAGGCAAATTAATTTCAGTCCCATTGAAAAAATGCATCATGAGTCGGGCATTGTAGAAAAACATAGTTCTGAATATACCCTCACAAGTTAATTTTTTTTGGATAACTAACAACAAATTTCTCCATTTTCCCTTTATTTCAGTAAGTCGAATGCCCTTTTTAAAGATGGATAAATCCATACCTGGCTCTTTGAGGAAATGTACCTATTCATTCACTTTGATTTTCTGGTTCTTGAACCAACTCTCCCCATTTCTAGGAAATCCTATAGCTTCTGCCACGATAGAATATGTTAGGATAAGCTTGATATCTCCTATCTCCACTTCAACCCCATCGAAAGCTAGAGCAAAGGCTTTTGTAACCTATGTCTCATGCCTCTATTAATTTTTCAAATAAATGAAGCCATCCTACTTGTTGCAATTTATATTTAACCCTCACAAATGCCTAAAGAAACTTAATTCCATTTGGTTCATCACGGAAAATAATCCCCATGGCGAGAAATAGTTTAGATCCTTGACTGTTTCCTTTTGATAGGGATAATGGAAGTTTGAGAAAAGGAATGAGAAAACTGTGAATGATAGAGGTTTCATACGTGAATAAAATGAATATGAAATAGAGTTTAAATGATAGTGAAATAAGGCGCTTGATGGAAGAAGTTGTGTTATGATCGGATTGTACCTTCTCACAATTCCCAAATCTGATTTCATAGGATTGGTGGACTATATTTGATCTTAATCGAACTGATGTGACTAGGAGAGTAATCATGAGGGAGTAGGGTATAACAGTCATGATTGTTATAGAATTTTGATAAGGTATTCAACCTTTTTATTTAATAAAATCATCCATGAATTAAAACCTAAGTTCTTATATGAAAAATAATTTCAATATTCTACATACCTTTATTTTTTTTAATTCCTTGATATTATTTTTCTTCGGATTCTTTAATATTGATGTAGAATTTAGATGTGGTTGCATAATTGAAGACCGATTGCAAAAATATATAAATTCTGTTTGTTACTCATCATTTCTTGAATTTTCCTTGTTTTATCAGAAGAAAACTCTTTTATTGCTACTGCTGCTTTGAGTGATCAGTGAAAATACTGATCCTCAGAAAGATTTCTTGCCACCTAAAATTTATTAGCAAAATAAAGGAAAAAATAAATAGGAATAAGAATGAGGGGATTATAAAAATCTAAACTACCAAGAGATCTTGGTTTTTAGTTAATATTTTTTGTATAAAAATGCCAACATAGTTGGTTTTCATATATATATATATGTTATTGGAAAAATTACAATGAATTTGGAGAGTGAGGGAAGAATCTCCTTTCTTGACCAACTTGAATTCATAATTATCTTGTAAGTATTTGAAAAATTCTTCCCTTGTTAGTGGTTTATGATATAATATTAATCTATGATAATTAACAAGGAAAGAAATTTGTTCATCATCAATAGTTTTTCTTTTGGCTGGTCCATTATAAAAAATAGTATCAATCTCATAAGGGCCAAGCCAATGAGTTTGAAATGTTCCTTGACAATATTTGAATTTGGAATAAAAAATAAGAGCCCAGTCACCTTGCTTTAATTTTTTAGCTTTGATAAATTTGTCATGCCATTTTAATCTCTATTGCTACACTATGCTAGTTCTTTGAATAACATCTTGTCATATTTCATCTAGCTCATTCAATTGTGTTAGTCTTTCCTTTTGAGCTTCTGATAGTTGAAGGCCCAATTTAGAAGTTGTTTTGTAAGTCTCCACTTGGAACTAAATTGGAAGAAAAACTTGCTTCCCATAAACAAGCTCATAAGGAGTATGTACAATTGTGTTTCTCCATGTGGTTCAATATGGTGATAGTGCTTTCTGAAGCTTTTCTTCCCAATCCTTTCTATGCAAATGCACAATCTTGGTAAGAATTTCTTCAAGTATTTTGTTGGTAGATTCCACTTGTCCACTGGCTTGTGGATGATATGGAGTGGAATTCTAGTGCTTGGTTTTATATTTCTCCATGATATTTTGCACCAACTTGGATGTGAATTGGGTACCTTGATTTGTTAAAATTTCTCTTGAAGCACTAAAATGAGTAAATATATTGTCAACAAGAAATGTAACTAAACATTTTCAATTTCAAATAAAAGAGGTTTAGCTTCTACCCATTTTGTGACATAATAAGTGAAAACAAGTATGTAACTTTTTTGTTTAGATGGAGGATTTATTGGTCCAAAAAAAAAAAAAATCCCATTTTTCAAAAGGCTCCACAAGTATCTGTGGTTGTAGAGGCATTTCATTTGATGGTATAGGTTTTCAAATTATTTGAAAACTATCACATCTTTTGACATACTCTCTGGCATACTTGAAAATAGATGGCCAATAATATCCCAAAAGAATGCTTTTGTAAGCAGTTCTATTATTAGAAAAATGTCCTCCACATGGCTCATCATGACAAGATTTTAGAATTTTTGTACTTCATCTTCTCGAACACATCTTCAAATTATCAAATTAGGTCCAATTTTGTATAATTCTCCATCTATCCAAGAATAAGGTACACTGGTTTTGATAACTTTTTTCTTTTCTCTGGCTGAAAATTGTGGTGGTAATTTTCCTGTAGCTAAATAATTGGTAATATTTGAAAACCAAAGTAATTTAGTAGATACTGCAAAAAGATACTTTTTAGAAAATATATCTTTTATAGGAACATCATCATTATTATTTTTATTCTAGAAATAAAATAAACAACTATATTTTGTTTTCTCGGTCTATGAAGAATAGTAATGTTGAATTTTTGTACTAATAATATCCATCTTGTAATTCTTCCATTAGTAATTGGTTTGTTTATTAAATATCTAATGGAAAAATGACATGTATGAATAAAAGTTTCATAACCAGTGATGTAATGACGAAACTTATTAATGGCATGTACAACAACTAAAAACTCCTTTTCAGTCACAGTATAATTTAACTCTGTTGGAGTCAATTTTTTACTTGTATAATAGATATCGTAAGGAGTGAAATATTTTTTTCTGAATACAACTCCTAAAGTTGTATCTGAAGCATCAATAGAAATATTAAAATGGAGAGACCAATTAGGTCCTTTCAGAATTGCTACTTGAGTAATTCTTTGTTTCAATATTTCGAATGCTTTTTGAAAATTAGTGTTCCATGAAAATTCACAATCTTTCGTAAGAAGTTTGAAAAGTGGAGAGGCTATTTTTGCGTAATTTTCTATGAATCACCTATACTATCCAGTAAATCCGAGAATATTTCTAACATCTCTTTGACAAACATGAATTGAAATTTTAGAAATAACTTCTACTCTAGATGTATCCACTTTAATTCCATCACTTGAAATATGGTGGCCTAAAATAATCCCTTCATTGAACATCATAAAACATTTCTCATGGCTTAATGAAAGGTTTTCTTCCTTGCATCTAATAATATTTTTTTCTAAATTTTCCATAGCTTCCTTGAAATTTTCTCCATACATAGTAAATTCATCCATGTATACTTCCACACAATCATGAATTAGATTAGAAAAGATACGTAAAACTACTCTTTTAAATGTGGCAGGTTCATTATATAATCCAAAGGGAAGTACTCTATAGACATATGTCCCCCAAGGAAATATAAAAGTACTTTTGTCTTGATCTTCTGGTGCTAGTTGGATTTGATTATATCCACTAAAACCATCTAAAAATGAAAAATACTTTTGTCCTGCCAAGGTATCTAATACTTGATCTATAAAGGGTAGTGGAAAATGATATTTCAAGGCGACTTTGTTTATTTATCCGTAATCAATACATACTCTTAATTTTCCATTCTTCTTTGGAACAATCACTAAAGGTGACACCCATTTACTATATGATATCGGATAAATGAAATTCACATTCAAATTTTTTTGTAATTACTCTTTAACAATTTCTCTCATGTTTGGGTTCATCATCTTTTGAGGTTGTCTAACTGGTTTGGCATTTTCCTGGATATAAATACGATGCATTAATTTTTTAAGGTCAATCCCTTTCATATCAATATATTCCCATACATTAGAAGAGGATTTTTTGGTAGCATCTTTATCAATTTTCTCTTTTGAAATTATTCCTATTTATTATTAATATTCAATGTTTTTCCTGGAAAATTTTCTACTTGATAATTGCCAAGCTTTTCCATAGAATGTAAAGCCATTTTGATGAGATGATAGATATTAAATATTACATTGTTCTTGAAAAAATTGATATTTCTCATAGTAAGAAGAAGAATCATTATTAGTCATTAAGTTTATTAATTGATCTTCCTCATCCAATTGTGAAAAATTATATACTGGTTTCATATTATCAAAGTCTTCATCATCATCTATCCATATTTCACTTTCTACATCAGTTATTGTCTTTGCAGGAGGAAACAATGTGAATTTATTAGTGGAATTTCCATCAGATATATACATTTAACTAGATCTACAACTTATGAATGCATCAACTGTAGCTAGCCAAGGTCTACCAAATCAATGGATGGCCTCCTAAATTATTCTTGGGGGTTAAAATCATGAAGTCTACAGGATATTCCCAATAATATAGAGAGATAGACATATATTCCAATACACCATTTGGTTTGATAGCAGATCTATCTGTTGATTGCAATAATTTTGGAGTATACTGAAGATTGGGAAGATTTAATTGCTACATTATTTGTTTGCTCATAATGTTAATTTTTTATCCTAGATCAATCAAAGTGTTTGTAATCTCAATACCATTGATGTGTATTTTTACAATGGGGCTACCAGGATCTAGATATTTTTGAACAATAGGTTTCCCCATCATAATATCAACAATTTTTCCTACCAATTGTTTTATTTTAATATCTTTTGTTTTTCTTATTGGTTTCCTAATGCATAGATCCTTGATAGTTTTTGAAAGTACTATTATTTCCTTTATGGATTGGAGTAAAGGAATTTTGATGCAAATATTATTAAGTTCATATAGCATATGATAGTTTGGTAAAACACTTTTCCTTTTTATTCCTTTATCAATTTTAAGTCTTTCAGGAAAATTTGCATCAAAGAAATATAAAGTTTTTCTACTAGAGGAACTGAAGGAGCTTGTTTATTTTTCTCATTCTTGGATTTTATATGAACATCTTCCTTTAGAGGAATATTTTCATGATCAAGGTTTTCATCTTTTTCATGAAAATCATCCTCTTTATATTTTTGGATGGCAATTGTTGGTGACTTCTTTTGAAAAACCCTACCATATCTAAGTGCAACATAATTTATACCTAATAAGGTTATCATACAAGCTTGAATTTTTTTTCCTTAAAAACTATAAACAACTTGTTCATATTTATTATTTGGATTAGGAGGTGGTTGAGAAGGTAGTTGACTTGATTTTTGAGAAAATGGTAATGAAATTGTTGATTTGGATTTTGGAATTGATAAGGCTGAGTTGGTTGAGGAGGATAATATTGTGGTGGAAAAGAAGGATAAGGTTGTTTGAATTGAGGATATTTTCCATAAATATTTTTCCAACCTTGTGCCCAAGATGGATTTTGAGATTCTTGAGTCCAAGGTTTCCAAGGCATGGGTGCAATCCAAATGTTTTGCGGTTGTGCATATGATTGATTATTGAAAACTTGAGTCATGTTTGGTTGTTGATTTTGTCATGGAATTTTATCAATAAAACAAAGGGATTAATCTAGGCTTGTTACAACTCCATCTTGAAAGACAAATTTAATACCAGGTATCGAAGGCCATTCCTTTGTATTATGTTTTTCAACACACATGATACAAATGTCTAAACTATCAACATTACAATCTCTCAAGGCATGTTTCTTCCTACATCTAGGTCAAAAAATAGATAATGCAACATTCTCCTCTTTTTGATTGTTTTGTATCTTAAGAATATCTAGTTGTTGACTAAGACTCCCAAGAATTATATATGTTTTGAATTTTCAAGCAAATTTCCTATTTCAACTCTACTTACTATTGCAATTGCAGATTTATTAATTATGGTCATAACATGAACTTTTCGATTTTTACCATTTCTAGTCTTACCCCTTGAAATACGTTTACTGTTGGCTTGAGGGGTCCTGTTGAAGCCTCAAAAATCGCTGCTTCAAACATCAGGGGATAACCACCCAGTCAGGACCTTAAGACAACTCCTTTTCCGTTTGGGATGGTGGCTCCGACTGGATTTATAGGACCAATTTCCTACTAATTTGAATGGGTTGGTAATGGAATGGTTGAATGAAGGGAAAATGGGACTAAATTACTGAAATTAAAATACTAACTAATATAATTTAAATACTGATAAAGAAATTATAAAACTAACCCGGGCATCATATGTGAATACAACTTTAAATTGTTTCAATTGAACAATAACCATAAAAATGTATTACAGCTTAATTGAAATGTGTAGCAACAAATAAAGATAAATCTATTTAAGAAATTAAATAGATTTAGATTAACATATTGTATTCATCATTGTATATCGTTTGCATATACTATAAAAGATAAATATTTCCAATATACTTAGAAATGATATATATATATATATATATATTGTGAAACGAAGTACATATAAACAATAGCAATTTAAAAGAGAATGTCATATAACAAAAGAAACTAATAGTGAATAGATAGAAATACCATATCCATCTTAAGACTTTCAAATGCAATCTGATATTCTAATCCAACAATTCCAATGTAAAATCAACTCCAAGGTACAGAAATTCAATTCTTAAAGATAATTCCGCATAGAATTACCAGATGTGATCCTTTATAAAAGAATATAGGAGTAAATGGAGTACAAAAATGTAATCCCCAAGTCAAAAATATTACAAATTAAGAACCCCTTTCTAAATGCATGAAAGGGGTTTAAATAGGTGCCTAACAAAAAATAACTAAAACTATTCCTACAATCTATCTAAAATAAAAAATATCTAAAACATTAATGTGAGCTTGAGGAAAAACGACTCATTGATCATCAGTTGAGGTGGATGTACGAAGGTGGAAAATTTTGAGCATCTCCTTTACTTCTTCAGGATGACTAGGCTTCGAATGCAACCGCCCTGTATATGTGGCATCAGAAAACTCGGGAATGATGCAATTAATGGAACTTGAGAGAAATTTAATTGCTATTTTTTGACTCTGTGGCTTGATGAGATAAGTCCACATTGAATCCCATGATATTCCATGTAATTGGTCAATTTGCTGATTTTTATTAATGATCTCTTGTTTCCATCTAAGATCAGTTTCTTTTATTCTGGGGAATTGCCGGGACTACAATCTGCAGTTAAATTGATTGCATATAAATTATCATTTACCATATATGTTACATTGTTCATTATTCCCTTAGCTCTGGATGTGGTCCTTTCTACTTTGATCAAGCGCTGTTCCCATTCTACAAAAACAATTTCTTTATGTCTCTCCATAATTTTGGGAAGATCTGCTTTTCTCCCTGTTTTTGATTCTTGCCATAAAAGAAAATCAGAGATATTTTCTTCAACTTTATCATATTCAATCTTAAGAGTGATTCCTTCATCTATCAGGGAGGATGTTAGTTCACATAAAGACTCTGCTTCTGCAATATTTAGACAAAATTCATTTAATTGTTGAGACAACAATTTGTTTGTCTCCAAAGCCTCATTTTTAGATTGATCCAGAGTGGGATAATTCTTGAATTTGTCTAACTTAGATTGAAACATTTTTTCTTGTTCAATATTGAGAGTCTGCTCATTTTGCAGAAGGGTTTGTAACTTTGCAGTCTCCTGATTAAGCTGCAGTTGTTTTTCAAGGGTTTGCTGATCAATCCTTCCTTTTTTAATAGCCAGCTGTTCTTCTAATTGCTTAGTTCTGAGTTCTGCATCCTGTAATCGCTGCTCCAATTGAATAATATTTTGTTGATTTCCTGCAACTAGTTCTTCAAAAATAGAAATTTGGACATCCTTTTATTTTACCAACTGTGTAACTTCGGAAGCTTTATATATAGTAGTAGCACTATAGGCACCTGCATACTGAGACAATTTGGTGAGATCCTCAGATGGATCCACCTCAGCATTTTTATAAAAAATATTTAGAAATCCCCCCTGTGATGCCAAAAGTACATATTGATCCGTTCTCCTCCTTTTCCTCTATTTTATCACCACAACCCTATATTTGGGACTGTAGAATATATCTAAAGGAGGGATTTATTCTATCTTTAGCATAATTTCTCCTGTGGGGTTTTCAGGAATGATTTCTACATCGTAATCTTTGGGATTATCAACTTGAGGATTGTTTTGCTGTCCGATCTGCTGGGAAAATTGTTGATATTGGCTCAGAAAATGAGGAGAAACAACCAGTTCAGTATCTACTTGTCCTCCAAGTTGAGAACCTGCATTATTGTTTATATCCTGCATTATTGTTTATATCATTCTTGGGTGTCTGTTCAGTTTTTTTACTTTTTGTGCTTCCTTTCTCAATATGTACATGGGCATCAGTACCCGTGCTCTCTTTTTCTATTTGAACTAAAGACTTTTGTGTATCTTTTTGAGCAGCTTTTTCTGTCTTGGCAGTGTCAGCTTTGCTGCTGTCATCTTTTTTCCCTAGAACAAGATCAACTCCTGTTACTTCTTTACCAGAAGTACTTCCTCCTTCTTTCTGTTGTGATGCTTTCTCCTGTGTGGGAGATCTCAACTGATCAAGAGGCACTTTAAGTAACCTCTGACTTCTAAACAACAAAAACTTTTTCATGTCTTTCGCCTGCAACTTGGAATTGGCTAAATAAAAAAATTGGGATATATCATCCACGTAAACAAATAAATCATCAAAAGTGTCTGGTTCATGTTCGAACCGAGCAATCAAAATAGAGGTAGTAAAATCATACGCCACTTGCCTTGGGTCATATTTCCTTCCAGAAATTGTTGAAAGTTTAAGATCAAAAATCTTACCAACTTCTTTCTTAGCATGAGAAAAACTATTAAGAGTATATTCACCACACTTAAAAGGGAAGGTACGCCACATAATATTTTTATTGATTTTCAAAATTCTAGACATTCCTTCTACTGTCAGTTGATAAGAAATCTCCTGAGCTAACAGCTTATCTGGAACGTATAGGGGAAGGATATGTGGCTCAAAAATACTCCCAAAAATCCTGATATAAGTGAATTTTTCTTCCCCGAACCAATCTCCGATAGAGGACAAATCAATCTTGGCTTTATTGGAAAGTATAGGAGGGAAATGGCCAAAAATGGTTTGGTAAATTGGAATGAGAAAACCATGGCAAAATCTGCAAACATGATGTTTGAAATGTTCCTTCCATAAGAATTTGTGATACACATGAATAGGGACAGGTTCTTTTGGAGTCCACTTCCAACCTAGCATGGAGAATTTAGAACTAAAACAAAGGGCGTCTAAGATATAAGCACAAAAATGGAAAGGGGTGGAATTTCCTGAATTTTTGTCTCTTCTGTACTCAAGAATTCGATTGGCTATATTATCAGAAAAAATGACAACCCAATCCATAATTTCAGAACTAACAACAAAATGAATTAGCGAGACCATTTGAATAGAAAACCTAGCAGAGTTATCATTTCCGAAAAACCTACACATCATCGCTGCGGAATAAAAATATGGAGGTGAGAGAGACTACACAGAGTACATACCTGATGCCTCCTGCTTATGCTTCTCAGAGTTATTCCTCCATTCTTTTATTGGCTCTGCCTGGTTTGGATGTTCTGCAGCATATTTTTTAAGGAAGTCTTTGTTGTAAATATTTTGTGGGTTGGGGAGGTGGTACATTGCTTTAATATCTTCTGCCCTGAATGACCCGAACACTGATCCAAAAGCAGAAGCAAAAGTCCTATTTTGAATGGTCACATTGTCAATGACCCATATGATAACATCATAGTAGGGAAAATTTTTTGCCCGAGCAGCAACTCGGTGTAAAGATGAATTTTCCAATGGGCTAAGATGAGTTTCAGAGTCAGAGTCTGAATCTTCTTCATCGGGAAAAATTGCCTTAGGCACAATAACCCTAGCTTTCTCTTTTTCAATAAAAATGTATACACTCTCCCATGTCATCTTCCCCAGTCCTTGACAGGAGGTGTCTGTGACTAGCTTGAGCCTCGCCAATTTCTCCTTGGGCGGCATGGTTAATACAGGGGCTTTTGCAATAAAAGCAACTTTATATTTTCTGCTTCTCTTTGAAATTTCAGTGACGGGCACATTTTCTCTGGTTCTGCGAATGAAAGGATTCGAATTTTTGTTCTGCAATTCCAATGAATGCCTTTAGACAAAATAAAACACAATAATGAGAACAACTATCCAAAGATCCGTTTATTTAATTACCATCTAATCTCCCCATATTTACAACATAAATGCCCTCCAAGGGGTGACATTCACGCATTGAAAACAAAATAACCCATGATATTTTGTCTGATTTTCAATTAATGGTAACGTACAATCAGAGATCCGTGCATCCTTGGAATAAATGTTAAAATTCACTTTTGATTCTTTGAGATGCGATGAATAAATATAAATGCGAAGTAACAATTGCATTGCAAGTTTTCAATGGTGCGCAAAATAATACAACATAATTCATGCCGATTTTCTGATTGCGACAATCGCATCACAATTTGTTTGAAAGGAAATGCGACAACGCTTTCTACCAAATACCGATCGCATCAGAGATTTAAAATGGAATGAGCTGTTTAATACTATCTCCGAAAATGCGATTTCGATTGAGTGCAATCACATCAGAATTTACAACGAAAGGAATGCAATGTTTAACTTTCTTCCGAAACGCGATTGTGATAAATCGCATCGCATCGGTCATAGATAGAAAAATGCAATACTTAACACTAATCCGAAATGTGATTGCGATTGAGCGTGATCGCATCGAAACTTTTCAAAGCAAAAACAAATCTTTAAAAGAACTTTTCCGAATTTTTGATTGCGATTACTGTTCATCTTAACATATTATTAAGTATAAAGTCTTTCTAATATGTTCAAATATGTTAAAAGTTCTTCTAACTCATCGGATCGCATCGGTCATAGATAGAAAAATGCAATACTTAACACTAATCCGAAATGTGATTGCGATTGAGCGCGATCGCATCGGAACTTTTCAAAGCAAAAACAACTCTTTAAAAGAACTTCTCCAAATTTTTGATTGCGATTACTGTTCATCTTAACATATTATTAAGTATAAAGTCTTTCTAATATGTTCAAATATGTTAAAAGGTCTTCTAACTCATCGGATCGGAAAGTTTTTTTAAAGTTTGTACACTTTGTGAATAAAAATGTGATATGCATCCTTTTATCCATGGATCTTTTACTTCTATTTAGGGAAAAAGATATATAAAAAGGGGACCTATTTTTAAATGGGATTTATTATAAAAATTAAAAAATGGGGAGGGTTGTTGTATAGTACAACAATTGGTGATTCACTGGAAGAAATAGTTATCTTTGTGTTGGTCGGATATATCTCTCTTGCGGACAAGATCGATCTCCCTAGTACTAAAAGTATCTAGCAACAAACATCCAAATAGACTAATCTTTCTCTAAGCATATATGATCTACGAAAAGCTCTCTAGATGTGTAAAAGACTTACCGTATGTCCAGCGCTTGTTTGAAATCATTGTTGTCCCTCGTGCACTTGAAACAGTTTTTCTCGTAAACCTGCAGTCACAAACAAGAAAAATATTACATAGCACCTATATAGAAATCATCATAAACCATGCTTATCATAGTGATCAAGGAATCTATGAAATAAACCATTAACTGAAAGCTTATTGAGAAAAATGAGTATATTTGTATTAATCTCAAAAGAAGGAAAGCCTTACAACCTGAGCCTTGATGTTTCACAGGCCTTCCCGAGGTCCGAAGCAGGAGTCTCCTCTACTTTGATAAGCTCTGCACTCATCCAACCAAGACGAATAGAGGTATGTAATCTATCCTCACAAAAGTCTTAGTTAACTGAGTCTGAATCTCAACAGCACTTAACCTCAAATATCCTAAAGCTTGAACTCCCCTTGAGGCTACCCAATGCCTCTTTTTATAGTGGAAAAGAGGAGGTTTTCTGTTCCAACTATGAAGGGATAGAATCCTCCTTCAAAGGGATAAGCTCCTCACATCAAGGGGTTAGCTCCATAAGGTAAGGGATACATGCACCTCATAAGAGCGGTTCTATCACCGCAAGATATTTTCTGGAAGCTTCTAGAATTCAATTTTATTGAGATTTTTGGAATTTACTTGCGCCTTTTTGATCTTACAGGGGTCCGCACCTTTAACACAGATAAAGTGCGTTCGAGTACGCAAGAGAGCTGAACATTAGGTGCGGGACCGCAGGCAAGATAGAGAGAAAGTGCGACACCAAAGTTTAGGAGATTTTTAGGAACATTTCTCTAATTTTCAAGGCTTGACATGAGGAACTGATATGTTAGAATTTCAAACGGAGAAGTATGAGTAATAATGAGCTCATACACATAGCAGAATGTGAGGATGACAATTTTCAGTGTAACATATTGCCTCCTAAAGTGCAAAGTCTGGAATAGATGATGCTGAAGTCTGTCATATATGAAGAGTGCAGTACTTTATCATTTCAAGGATCATCCTGTGGACACCCCAGTCGGAACCTGTAAAAACATTCAATGCAAAATATATATATATATCATTGCTAAGGTAGGCATTCCCATACTCAGATCAAAACTAACTATAAACTAATTCAAACTGTTCTGATACAGGAATGATTTTGAGTACATCACAGTATAGACATGTGTAGACACAGTATGGACGTAGCCATCTGTTTATAAATAGTCCACTGTATAAATGATAACAAAATTCCTCGCAGCCTGGATGGTAGAAACTAGATCCAGGGTCTTGATTTCTGCATCTCGAACTAGTATGATTCTATCCATGTGAATAAATGTGTTGAAGTCGAACATGGTAGAAACCACTTGATTACCAGTCAATGATGTAAACTGTTAACAAGTGTGAGAGTAACCACCAATAATGTCAATGGCTCTCAAAGTACCCAGTACAATCCATGAAATGTGAATGAATGAGCTGAAGTCGAACATGTCACGGAATCATTTGATCGAAGGTCAATGATGCAACCTGTTGTCAAAGGCAAGAAACCTGCCATTAATGCATGCAGATTCCAAGGTACTGACAATTTCTAGATCAACTTCCTAGATAATGAGTTGTCGTCCATAGAAAGTGATCCGTCGTAGGCAAGCCACAACACGAAATCATAGATCAAGTTTTGAAAATATATTGGCAAGGACTGACTCAGGGATGGTCAAAATGGAAGACAAATATTTCGCAAATGAATGGTTTGTTTGAACTGTCCTCTTGAACACATAATGACACTGCAGATGGCTTGGTGACAATTGACCCAAAGCTAATACCTAGAAATCGGCTGAAGACTTTCAATATGGTTTGATTAACTGTTAGACAAAGGATTTCCCAACCCATGTGAACAAAAAGTGTCATGTTCAAGAGTGGTTAATGGTTTTCTGAATAATCAAAATATAACAAACAGGTTCGTTTTTCTCTCTTTCCCCCACCATTTCTGGCAAGTACCTCTTTATTTTTGACAAGATTGAGGAGGATAACATTTGCTTGTTTATAAGCTCATCCTTCGGATGAGTCCAACTTAGTTTAAGATTCGAACCCTAAGAAGGAGTAGTTCGTTCCTGTTTAAAAATTGAACAGGTCCTTTACTGTTAAATTTTAACGAGTCCAGTATAGGAGAAACTCAGTGTTTTTCAATTTTAGGGAGTCAGAAGAAAAAACTTAAGAAAAATCCATGGGTGTACTTTTTCGTAAATTTAGTCTCTCGAGCCCGAAAAAGGATAAAATAATGTGGCAGAGAACTCTATTGACCGTAATTAGTCAACGTATACCTTTTTCGTAAATAGTCCATTTCAGTTCGTAAAAGGGGTAAACTTATACTGAAGGGACGATCATTCATTTACTTTAACGAGTTTGAATAATCAAGTACTCGATGATCTTTTCATGTTTAGAGAGTCTGAAAAGGGCTTAAAAGAGGACTCTAGGGTTTTGCTTTTTCGTAATTTTCAAGAGTCTGAAAAAGTGATAAAACTATACTCAGTAGTTTCACTTTTTCTGTAAATTTTAACGAGTTCAAAAAAGGGATAAAAATGTACTCATGTGGCCGAATTTAAATTTAATTTACGAGCAGGAAAAGACGGAAAGAACTCGACATTTTCATGTGTTTTACGAGAATGAAAGATAGCAAAATAATCTCGGGATTTTCATGAGTTTAACAAGTCTTGAAAATAACCGAAATTGACTCAAGATAGGTTTCATTTTTACAAAAGCTTGAAACAGAGAAAAACTGTGCTTCAGAATGGTTTCATTTTTACATAAGCTTGAAACAGACAGAAAACTGTGCTTGATGCCCCCTAAGTGTAATTGCTAGAGCGCATGCCCCCCAGCTTCATTTCATTCAACTAAGTACACTACTGGTAATTAAGAGCTGGATGGAATGGAGGTTCATTTACGAGATCATATGAAAGACCTGACCTAAAAATGTAAGAAAATTATGTAAAAAATGAAATAACTAACCTAAATATATGACTTAACATTTACGAGATCTAGTCAAAGACTCGACTCAATTAGGGAAGGATTTGTTTCATTTTTTAACGAGCTTGACACAGGAAAAGAACTATGCTCATGGCACACTGATTCATTTTTTAACGAGGTTGACATAGTAAAAGGAACTTTCCTCATATTTGATTCATTTTTTACGAGGTTGACTCAGTAACAGGAACTTTCCTCATAAACTACTTATTTCTAATGTATTAATCTCCTCTCTACAATCTACCTATTGATTCATTTTTTAATGAGGTTGACAAAGGAAAAGAACTGTCCTCATCACCGACTGATTCATTTTTTAACAGGGTTGACATAGTAAAAGGAACTCTTCTCACCAGCCACTAATTCATTTTTTAACGAGGTTGTCACAGTAAAAGGAACTATCCTCATGCTCACTGATTCATTTTTTAACGAGGTTGACACAGTAAAAGGAACTATCCTCGGACTCACTGATTCATTTTTTAATGAGGTTGACACAGTAAAAAGAACTATCCTCGAACTCACTAATTCATTTTTTAACGAGGTTGACACAGTAAAAGGAACTATCCTCGGACTCACTGATTCATTTTTTAACGAGGTTGACACAGTAAAAGGAACTATCCTCAGGCTCACTGATTCATTTTTTAACGAGGTTGACACAGTAAAAGGAACTATCCTTGGATTCACTGATTCATTTTTTAACGAGGTTGACACAGTAAAAGGAACTATCCTCAGACTCACTGATTCATTTTTTAACGAGGTTGACATAGTAAAAGGAACTATCCTCGGCAACTGATTCATTTTTTAACGAGGTTGACACAGGAAAAGGAACTATCCTCGGACTCACTGATTCATTTTTTAACGAGGTTGACACAATAAAAGGAACTATCCTCGGACTCATTGATTCATTTTTTAACAAGGTTGACACAGTAAAAGGAACTATCCTCGGCAATTGATTCATTTTTTAATGAGGTTGACACAAGAAAAGGAACTATCCTCAGAAACTTGATCATGGCTTCCAACTAGAAGAAACACATGTCAATGGACACACCTTGATCATGGCTTCCAAGAGGTCTTCATCAGATGGAAGCACAATTCCTTGGAAGGAACGCATGTCAAGGGACTCAAAAGGGATAAGAACATCGCATTCAAGTAATCCCATAGATTTTTCCATGTCAATTACCAGATATAAGTCAAAGGAAGACGAGAAAACAGTGAGAGGCTCGCTTACATCGGTAACTGAAAACATGGGACTAGTTGCCACATAATTAACCCGTGGCAGGGTAGATACCACTTTAGAATCAGGAACATTTAGGGGTGTCAAATTATTGGTAGTCGAATCAAGACTAGGGAATGAGAGCTGGTATACAGTCACAATATTTCCATTGTGAGGGAAAGACATCACGCGAAAGAGTTTCGATACGACAACTTTCATTGCATAAACATAGTCTTGCCCAAGGAGTAAATTGAAATCCAAGGGACCTCAGACTACCATAAGATCAATACAGACAATTTTACCTTCTAAAGTAATAGAGAACTTAGAAAGGATCCCTAAAGGTTCACTGATGGTTCTGTTAAAAGCTTTCAGATTCTGCGTAATAGGCACAAGCTGAGGGGAACCCAAAGCTTTCCAAGTAGTTGAGGATAAAATACTAACAGAAACACCTTCATCTACCTGTGTGCGGTGTATGTCCCTACCACCCAACTTCACAATGATTTGGAAAGGAATGGAGGAAGGAAGATGAGGTTCTGTCAGTATATTCCAATCAAAGGAAAAGACCTTAGTATTTGGAGGGGGTTCTGTAGAAACAGGTGAAATGCCCCCCGGCGTAGAAGGATCTGATGTAACAAGAAGAACCTGAGTGGTATGAAGTTCACTCTCTACAGGGATAATGGGATCGACTTGATGTGAAATCGAATCGACCACTTGATCAACTAACGGATCATCAACCTGAGTGATATGAGTTTCACTCTCCAATGGAAGAGTGGGATCGATTGTACTTGAAATTAGATCAATCACTCCGTCAGTTGACGGTAGGTTGGGAGAAATTTTACGGTAACCAATTGGAAATTATTGCTGTGGAACAGTAAGGTTTTCCAATAATTTTGAGGCTTCATCCATGTGAGGGAAAATGTGAGTTTGATGACTCCCTTTGCATAACTTACAAGGAAACCTAACTTTACCCTTTTTCCCAGGAACCTGACTATCACTGGTTGATGGATCAACGGAAAGTTGATGAGATTTTTCTAACCATACTTCCAAGACCTTTGAAATACCAGGACAATTGATAAGGAAGTGGTCACCCTTACAAAGCCTGCAAGGGTATTTGGGTTTACGATGCATGTTGGAGGTTTCCTCAACACAACTAACACTTACAGCCATGGTTGGTTGGTTGACTTCTTTCTTATCTTGCTTCTTCTTCTTCTGCTTCTTCCCTTTCTTCTTTTTCTTAGCCACCTGGTTACTAGTGTCAAGGCTTTTACCAAGGGAAGAGGAAGAAATGGAGGAATAAATATTAGGCGAAGAAGGTAAAGGGTCAACAGAAGGTTGGTGATGTTGAGATGGTGAACTCTGTTTAAGTGAAGCATCCGGTTGAGGTGGAACAATTGGAGTATTCGGGGCCAACGAAGTTTAAAATAACCATATTGGTAAACCTATTGTAAATCCAGGTAATGACAATGTAGCTATATAAGGAGGACCAACATTTCCAAAGCAAGGAAAAGTACTAGGATTCTCGTTAAGAGGGATTCCTTGGTTGGTAAATTCCGGAACAGTTGCCATTATATTCAACTTCAGTGAATTTTATTAACAATTCACAATTCACACCTAGCAATTAAAATTCAAAATTCCAACCTATGGTCTCTAAAAGTAAAAAAAAACAAATTAACACGCGCTATCAAATCTAGGAGTCAAACCACACACAAACAGTAACTTCCTGTACTAAAAACACTAGTTGGTGACGAAATCCAACATCATAGAATTTAATACAGAAAGGGCGGTTGGAACAGTTACCCTGACAACCTGCTTAATGAAACAGACTAGCATAAGTTTCTTCACAAAACCATCTCGAGTGAAGAGAACCCCCCAGAGAGTCCAAGTGAGTCTAGTCGACGTCTGCTCCAGGTAGAGTGAGATCTTTCCTTCACTGTCACCTAAGGAAATAATCTTAAGCTTATGGACACTAAGGTTACCAACAGTAACAAATACAACTGGGGGAACAGTCTACGATCCGATTCCACGCGCAAGGGCAGAGTAACAAAGCTCAATCCCCTTGAAGGTTCCTTGACATGGTCAATCTGAGGTTTACCGACAAGTGACCCCAGGCTCTTCGACAATGGTTAATCTGAGGTTTACTATTTTTAATGCGCACAAAATATTCTATCTTTCCCAATGAAACATAATTGATTGTCTCAAAGGTTCGGACATGATCTCGTGATTAACTCCTTTAAGAGAAGCATCCTAGATTGTACCAATTACAATTGGATTTATTTCCTACCGCAAGATTTATCTACTTATTTGTTTTTGTTGCTTTGGAAATTTAACTACAACCTATTCCAAAGCACTAATCCTGAGCTAGATTGGTGGAAAGAGCCCTAAAAATGTAAAAATTACTAGATGAATTTTATTAAGCGCTGTGTTATTTAGGCTGTTATTACTCAAAAGGGTAAATGGATATGAAACCAATGGTGTTATGACCCGACCCAAAACTGAATGCAATCGAATATGATAATGTAATATTTTCAATTCGATGAATCCTAACTAAAGTAAGGAAAGAGTTTCCATTCACTTCCAACAATGCAAAAAATTGATCACTAAGAGAAAATATAACAAATTCTCTAATGCATTGATTTCATCAAGAAAAACTAATGCAAATCAATTCCAAAATAGTTTTTTATTTTTGTGTTTTTAAAACAAGCATAAAAACATCTAAATTCAAATCAAAGAAAACTGATCTAAATTTATGATTGATTTTTCAGAATGTAAACTATGCAGTTGTAATCTATGCACAATTCACTTGAAAAGTATGCAAATGTAATCTATGCAAATTTTCATTCATATTCTAAAAATGAGAATTCTAACTATGCAAATGTGATCTATGCAAGAGAATTCTCAAACACAATCAAGTGCAAGCCAAGAAAATCGGGTGAGAGTTCCAAAGATCAAAAAGAAAAACACTCAAAGGCGATTAACACTCATACACAATTTAGCCCCCCCTAGTGAATGAGGGGGAAAGTTTTTGCAAAAACAAAAGAAAAAAGATGAAAAATTGTGAAAAGACTGAGACAAACCTCTAAGTAATGACCAAAGGAAATCAAATTAAGAATTTCTCAAAAAAGAGACTCAAAACACCCAATACTGCTAAGATTCATTCACAGAAATCTTTTGACAGAAACAATCATCAATCTGGGCAGAAAACAAAAACTCTAAATCAAAATAAAGATAAACTAAAGAAAGAAATCTAAAGTTTTTTCAAAATTTTAACAGGGTCTACAAGCTTGTATAAGTAACAGGTGCTGTACCGCACTGTTTACTCAAGAAAAAATGCGAAACTGCTCGCACTGTACAAAGAAGGCAAAGTGCGGTCCCTGGAAAAATTAGAGAAAAACATAAAAGATCTCAAAATTTTCAAAAACAGAGAAAACCTAAGCTACCCAGGCAGATGTCTATCAATCAAAAACTAGGAAAAATGTTTCCTCAAATCAAAATAAAAGAGAACCAAAAACAACAAGTTCTTTCCCCAGTGGAGTCGCCAATTTGTTGGCCGGATAAATCGCTCTTGCGGACAAGATCAATCTCCCTAGTACTAAAAGTATCTAGCAACAAACAACCAAATAGAATAATCTTTCTCTAAGCATATATGATCTATGAAAAGCTCTATAGAGGTGTAAAAGAATTACCGTATGTCTAGTGCTTGTTTGAAATCGTTGTTGTCCCTCGTGCACTTGAAGGAGTTTTCCTCGTAAACCTGCAGTCACAAACAAGAAAAATATTACATAGCACCTGTATAGAAATCATCATAAACCATGCTTATCATAGTGATCAAGGAATCTATGAAATAAACCATTAACCGAAATCTTATTGAGAAAAATGAGTATATTTGTATTAATCTCAAAAGAAGGAAAGCCTTACAACCTGAGCCTTGATGTTTCACAGGCCTTCCCAAGGTCCGAAGCAGGAGTCTCCTCTACTTTGATAAGCTCTGCACTCATCCAACCAAGACGAATAGAGGTATGTAATCTATCCTCACAAAAGTCTTAGTTAACTGAGTCTGAATCTCAACAGCACTTAACCTCAAATATCCTAAAGCTTGAACTCCCCTTGAGGCTACCCAATGCCTCTTTTTATAGTGGAAAAGAGGAGGTTTTCTGTTCCAATTATGAAGGGATAGAATCCTTCTTCAAAGGGATAAGCTCCTCACATCAAGGGGTTAGCTCCATAAGGTAAGGGATACATGCACCTCATAAGAGCGGTTCTATCACCGCAAGATATTTTCTGGAAGCTTCTAGAATTCACTTTTATTGAGATTTTTGGAATTTACTTGCACCTTTTGATATTATAAGGGTCCGCACCTTTAACACAGAGAAAGTGTGTTTAGGTACGCAAGAGAGCTGAACATTAGGTGCGGGACCGCATATAAGATAGAGAGAAAGTGCGACACCAAAGTTTAGGAGATTTTTAGGAACATTTCTCTGATTTTCAAGGCTTGACATGAGGAACTGATATGTTAGTCTTGCAAAGGGAGAAGTATGAGTTATAATGAGCTCATACACATAGCATAATTTTAGGATGACAATTTTTAGTGTAACACTTTGAAAAAATGAAATGAATTCTATATTTCTAGTAAGTAAAAATTTCTAAAGATAATGAAAACTTTTCTTAAGATAATTCAAATAAAATCTAACTGTGAAAAAAGAATAAAAATCACTTACAATTTCTTTCTAATTCTTCAAGGATAAAAACATTTTTGGGTTATCTCAAGCTTTGATTGGTTGATAGTAATAAAGTAAGTGGATCTTCTCAAGTTTAGCTTATGTAATATACTCCATTATCATAGGTATTGCCTCTGTTGCCAGCAAATGTTCATAGTCTCGACAGGGTTACCTTTTTAACCATCAACCATTCATTGTCCCATCCAATTAAGATTATGAATCTTTAAAAATAATTTCATAAGACATATTTTCCCATATTTTTTGTCTTTTTATTTATTTTTTTTAATTTAAGAGCCATTTTTCTGGTTTGGTAGCCAGTTAGTAACAATGCCATTCACTAGTTGTAATTAAACTGAACAAGCTAGCTGGTGATGAGACCCCTTGTCTTAATTTATAAGCCATTACCCTGTTTTGGTATGCAGTATTGGTAATGTCAGTTTCATTACTTCCTATGATCATGGTAAGCAGGCTCGTGATGAGACCTCTTATCTCCTAAATTTGGTCATATAATTTCTTTAGGATTACATTCTAAAAAATCACAATTGAAATGGATGGGGTGAAATAGTTGTATCCTTAAGAATAAATGGATGAAAATTATCAGAGTTTTTTGTTTTCCAAAGCTTGAAAAAGTCTTTAATTTTTAAAGATAACCTTTCTCTGCTTAATAAACTTATAATGATTTACATTTTCCTCAAAGTTTCATAAGATCATGCAAATGTTTTAAACAAATTTTCAAAGTTTAACATTTTATTTTAAACTATAAAAATTGTAATCAATTCCCCAAAAATTCTCATTTAGATGAAATAAGTACTTATAACATTCTTTCCAAGACAAATTTCTAAAAGTAAAAAGTCAATCAAAGACTTATAACAACCTTTATTTACAAAAATAAATAAAAATTTGCAGAAAGGAATATGTACAAGTAAGAAGGGGTTACCTCCTTATGAAAATAATTTCTTTAAGACAAGCCCATTTACAGGAAGAAATTCTCTCTTTCCTGTTAAATCTTGAAGTATGAATGTATATGAGCCTATCTTTTAGCAATCTGAAATGGTCTAAGCCACATCTTCTAAAATTTGGTATGCTTACCTTTTTCTTCATGTTCTTTATCCCATTTCAGAACAAGATCACCAATTGACAAACTTTTTGAGCCGATGGAATTTGAATCAAAAGAAGATTTAACAAGCTGTTGATGTTTTTCATGAACACTTCTTGCTTTCTCTCTATCCTCTTCTAATTTTAGGATTTGATCAAATCTCAATTGAATGGATGAGGAAGGATTTTCTTCAATGAATTGCACCAGGGCTAATGATGGAAGGGCTAGATTTGATGGTATTACAACTTCTTTACCATAAACTAAATTGAAAGGTGAAGTTCCAATAGAAGCTTAAGAGTAATACGATCAGCCCATAATGCAAAGATTAAATACTTGTGCCAATTCTTCTGATTTTGATCAATAGTCCTTTTAATGATTTTGATGAGATTTTTGTTAGGGGATTCAGCTAAACCATTACCTTGTGGATAATAGTTTGCTGCATATTTCAATTTAAAACCTTTCTTAATTGAAAATTCCACTATGCTATTACCAGAAAAATAAGATGCATTGTCAAAGACCAAAGCGTTAGGTACACCAAACCTGGTAATGATGAATTAATCGATAAAATCAATAATTGCATCAGAATTGGCTACGTTTAGAGGAATTGCTTATACCCACTTTGTGAAGTAATTTGTTGCTGTGAGGATGTACTTATGCTATTTGGAAGAATGAGGTATTATCTCAACAATAATATCAAGCCCCTATTGCACAAATGGTTGTTCAATGTTTACTAGCTGTAGAGGAAAAGCTGGCTTCCTCTGTCTTCCACTAGCAGTTTGGCAAATCTTACACTTCCTTACATAATCATGAGTATTTTTAAAAAGGGTAGGAAAATAATATCCAGCATGGATGATTTTGTGTGCTGTGGTATCACCTCCAAAATGCCCGCCTGCTGGTCCATCGTGTAACTCCTGCAAAACCTTCTTTGCTTCAGTCTTTTCAAGACATCTTAGTAATATTGAATCATAATTCTTTCTGAATAACACATCATCAATGATTTCATATTTAGTAGCCTTCAATATTAAAGCACATTTATTCTTATAGCTGAGATTAGAAGGAGCATACCCATTTTTCAAGTAAAAGATCAGATGAGCATACTATGATTCAAAATCGGTAACACTTATCTGACTTACTTGAACAACATTTTATGGATCTTGATTTTCTGGTATGTTATGAGCTCCTGCTAATAACCTGCAAAAACCTTGTCCTCTAACAATCTTTGCTGGTTTAATATCAATATCATATTCTTGCAAGGCTTTCACCCAATTAGCCTTTTTTTCTCCTACTTCTCTTTAAATTAGTAATTGTCTTACTGCAGAAAATGGGACAATAACCTTTGTGTGTGTTTTTAAGAGAAAAGGCCTAAAATGTTTGATTGATTTAAATACAACGAAGGATTCTTTTTCAACATCGGAGTAATTCAGCTCAATTCCTTGCAGATTTGAGCTAAAGAAGGAAATCAATGCTTCAACTTGTTGATCATTGAGCTGTGTTAAAACAACAACATAGGATGTTTAAGTTGCCAAAGTATATAGAATAAAATCATTGGAAAAATTGGGAGTGTTTAATGCCAGTGCATCAATAATTTCCTTCTTGATTGCCTCAAAGGCTTCTTTTTCTTTATATCCCCATTTGAACACTGAATTTTTCCTAATCATATTCTGCATAGGTAAAAAAATTTGAGAAAAATCTGGAATGAATCTTTTTACAAAATTAATCTGACCTAAAAATGATTGCATGGAATTTTTATTATGAGGCAAAGAAATATCATAAATTTCTTTAACTCTTTCAAGATCGATGTATATACCATCTTTCGACACAATAAACCCTAAGAGTTTTCCTTGATCGAGAGCAAAGAAAGATTTCTTTGGGTTTAAGGAAATACCAAATCTTCTACATCTTTAAAATATTTGTTTCAAATCATGTAAATGATTGGATCTCCTTTTTGAATAGACTGTTATGTCATCAAGATAAATAAAAACTGATCTATTAATCAGACCCTTAAATGCTATGTCCATGGCTCTCTGGAAAGTAGCTCCTGCATTCACTAAACCAAAAGGCATTTTCTAATAAGCATAAGTTCCCCATTTGGTTAGGAAAGTGGTTTTCAGCCTATCATCTGGATGTACTAAAATTTGATTATACCCTGAAAATCCATCAAGGAAGGACATTAGTTCAGAACCAACTAACTTTTGGAGAATTTGCTCCATGGTTGGCAATGGGAAATTGTCCTTTTGACATGCCTTGTTTTTGTTCCTGAAATCAATACAGATTCTAATATCACCATTTTTCTTCCTGACAGGAATCATATTGGAAACCCAATTAGAATGCCTTACAGGAAAGATGATTTTGGCTTTCAAAAGCTTGTTGAGTTTTGTTTTGATTTGATCTTCAAGATTTGGGTGAATCTTTTTTAATTTCTGCTGAACAGGTTTAACGTCAGATAGCATTGGAATTGTGTGTTTAATTACAGAAGTATCATAAGTATTTAAATCCTCATAACTCCAAGCGAAGACATTTTTATGTTTACTCAGAAGTTTAATGAAAGCAGATCGTTCTTCTGGAGTTAAATTGAGACCTAGATTAACATTCTGAGGTTTCGAATCAGAGCCAAGATTGAATAATTCAAACTTCAAAGTTGAAATTTGAATTTTAGCATTAGTAGCTTTCTTGAATCTGTCTTTAATATCATAAATATCCTCAAGTTTAACAACAGATTTGGGAATCAGATTTTCATTATTTCTTGAAGTAATTTTCAGATCATGATCATCTTCATCAATAATTTGTTCATCATATGATTTCTCAGAAGTTAAGAAATTCAAAATATCTTGATCATGGTAGAATACTCTCCAGTTAGTAATATTGTCTGGGACAGATGGGTGAAAAATCGACTCTACTGAAAATCTATCAGGATTGAAATCTTCAGCAGGAAGGAGTTTGGACGCAACATTAGCTAACAAGTCAGCTGATGTGTTTTGATTTCTAGGAATGGAAGAGATATTAAAGGCTAGAAACTGAGTGGTAAGGTCCTGTACTAGGGTTTTATAGTGTTTAAGATGCCCTGAAAGACAATGGATGGTATTCCTTACTTGTCTTATGACAATTTCAGAATCTCCATATACTTTCAAGTATTTTACATTTAACCCTATGGCCTTATAAATCCCTTGAATCAAAGCTTCATATTCAGAATTATTAGTAGTACACTCAAATTCTAATCTACATGATAGCATAGTCTTCTCTCCATTTGGATCAATTAGGACGCATCCTGCTCCTGCCCCATCATTAGATTTCGATCCATCAAAATATAATGACCAAAATAAAGTTCTATATATAGGTTTATCTACAAATGAATAAAAAATATTAACAATACTAGAAGAATCAGATTGCGAAAAATTCTCAATTTGAGAAAAACAAGTATTTACAGAAAAAGGTGATTGTGGTGCAGTAAAATTTCCAAGAAATGACTCAGCAGAGTAACCCCCAAGAATATTATTGTTGAAAGCTATAGGTTCGTTAGGTTGTTCAAACTCAGTCATAGTGTGCATCATATGTTTCTCTCGCTCGATTTTAATTTGATTTGGTTTTCCCTTGTAGGGAAGCCAGATATGTGAATAATCAGTAGCGATGTAACCATTAAGTTTCGCAGACCAGTCCTTGCTTAAGACTAACCCATAGAATTTCGGAATATCTGCAATCCGAATATCGATTCTTTGGACAATCCTAGGGTTAGAAGCTAGTCTAATAGTAACTGAATTGATTTCTCCAATAACTTGAACCTTCGAGCGATCCAATTGTACAATGTGAACAACAGACTTTTGAGGTTCGATATTCAACTTAGCACAAACTGAAGAAGGAATTATATTAGAAGATGCTCCCGAATCAATCAAACAATTATGAGAATTCTTATTGTAGATTTCATAGGTTAGCAGAAATGGAGGTGTCTCGGAACCTGATCTTTCTCCAATAAGAACAGTGTCGGATGCATCTACTTTGTCTGGTGGCTTACCAGTCCCTTTAGCTGCTTTAGCTACTACACCACTTGGTAGAGGGGAAATAGGTGTAGCATTTAACTCTTTTAATAGCAGCTTTTGTTGATGTTTAAGTTTACTCAGTTCATGTAATGAGATGTTTGCTTTAGTCTTTTTCATGTCCTAAATGATATTATAATCCATCGTATCTGATACTACCAGAGTTTTGGATGATGATGTGGGAGGATTGGGAGATGATGGCTGATTCTGAGTGGGTAATGAAGAAGTCTTTTTTGCAGGAGTTTTGTCTTTGGTACTTGGAGTTGTATTTTTCTTCTTCGGAACAGTTTGAACAGGTTCCGATGTAGATTCTCTCCTTGTACTTACAGGCATAGCTTCTTGTTCCATGTCACTATCTGAATTAGGGAGAATGAAATCCCACATTCCATTTAGTTCAAATACTTCTTCCCTTTCATCTTCTTCGTCTGATATTAGAGGATTCTCTTCTTCTTCTTCATCTTCTGATTCTGCATTGGAAATTGCATTGGGAGGTTTTGATTCAGTTTGATTTCTCTTGAAATTTCTAAATGGTCTCTTTGTAGAAGTCTCTGCTACCTGCTTTTTGATCTCAACCATCTCATTAGACACGGTTTTAAGAAATTTCTGTAAACCTTCCATGTCATATGGATCTCTTGGTGTCTTTTTCTTGGAATCATCTTTAAAAGTGACTTTCTTTGATTTTCTTTCATCAATAGCGTTTTTCTTATCTAGAGCAATCATTCGTTTTTCAACTGAAATAACTTCTTTCATATTCTCAGCTAAAGTCGGTTTTGTAGCTCTATCTACAAAAATTGCTATGTTTGAGGGCAAATAATTAATGTACCATTCACTTCTAACTTGTTCACTAGGCTTAGATGTTGCAGGGATCTTATTCAAGAGTTTATTGAATTGAGAATTAAAATATTTAATGGGTTCTTTGGGATGAGTCATTAAATTGGAGAGATCGTTAATTAGGGTAGCAACTGATCTATCATCTCCATATTTAGTTAAATTTTTCTCTTCAAACATATCCCAATCTGTGATAGAATCAGAAGGTAAGGAAAAGTACCAGGATCCTGCTGTTCCTTGCAACGTATAGGGAAATAATCAAACTACAACATCTTCATGCACTAATTGATTTAAATTTATAGCAAGCATAAAGTTATTGATATGTTGTTCCGCTTGTATACCAGTATCTGGACTAAACTTTGGGAGCCATTTTTCAGGATGATCAGGTAGATCATGCAAAGGTGCAGCCATATTCACAGATCCTGGTCTGGTCCATGGTCTTTGTGCTGGTTGTGCCATTCTTGTGATGATGGTAGATGAACTAGAAGGGATAACTGGTATATGAGTAGTAACTGTTGAAGTACCGGAAGAGACAATTAATGTTTGAGTAGATGTAGTTTGAGGAGATGAAGATTGAGTAGATGAAGTTTGAGCAGAGGAGGAAGATTGAGTAGATGTAGATGAGATTACTGTACTTTCTTGATTTGGAGCTTAGGAACAGATGATTGAATATGGGATGAAGAACTAGTACCACTTTTTTTTTTCTGATGGATTTTTTGTTGTTTTGACTCTACTAGGTGTAGGAAATAATTTTGGGGAAATTCCAAGTTTTTCACTCTGTGACCTAGTAAGAGGTCCGGAAGAAACAAACTGTGAAGTGACACTACCTTCAGATAATTCTGATTCTTCTAATGATAATGAGAATCCTTGAATTTTATGGGTCAAGGCCTCAACTTCAGGGGACTCAGGAGTTGGATTATCTGATTGATCTAAAACTTTGGTAGTGGGTGTTTGAATACTTTTTTCAATTTCTTCTCTTGTGATTTGAGATGTGGAAGAAATTGAAGGTGATGAGGGTGATGTGCTCTTAGAATGGCTTTCAGATTTAGATTTATCTGCCATTCATAGCTTATGGCCCTCCTTCTAGCACCAAAAATTTTGAAGCCTCGAAAATTGCTGCTTCAAAAATCAGGGGATAACCACCCGATCGGGACCTTAAGACAACTCCTTTTCCATTTGGGATGGTGGCTCTGACTGGATTTATAGGACCAGTTTCGTACTAATTTGAATGGGTTGGTAATGGAATGGTTGAATGAAGGGAAAATGGGACTAAATGACTGAAATGAAAATACTAAATAATCTAATTTAAATACTGATAAAGAAATTCTAAAACTAACCCGGGAATCATATGTGAATACAACTTTAAATTGTTTCAATTGAACAATAACCATAAAAATGTGTTACAACTTAATTTAAATGTGCAACAACAAATAAAGATAACTCTGTTTAAGAAATTAAACATATTTATATTAACATATTGTATTCATCATTGTATATCGTTTGCATATACTATAAAAGATAAATATTTCTAATATACTCAGAAATGATATATATAAAGAAATATTGTGAAACGAAGTACATATAAACGATAGCAATTTAAAAGAGAATATCATATAACAAAAGAAATTAACAGTAAATAGATAGAAATACCATATCCATCTTAAGACTTTCAAATGCAATCTAATAATCTAATCCAACAATTCCAATGTAAAATCAACTCCAAGGTACAGAAATGAAATTCTTAAAGATAATTCTGCACAGAATCACCAGATGTGATCCTTTATAAAAGAATATAGGAGTAAATGGAGTACAGAAATGTAATCCCCAAGTCAAAAATATTACAAATTAAGGACCCATTTCTAAATGCATGAAAGGGGTTTAAATAGGTGCCTAAAAAAAAATAACTAAAACTATTCCTACAATCTATCTAAAATAAAAAATATCTGAAACAGAAATGCGAGCTTGATGAAGACCGACTCATTGATCATCAGTTGAGGTGGATGTACGAAGGTGGCAAATTTTGAGCATCTCCTTTACTTCTTCAGGATGAATAGGCTTCGAATGCAACCGCCCTGTATATGTGGCATCAGAAAACTCGGGAATGATGCAATCAATGGCACTTGAGAGAAATTTAATTGCTATTTTTTGACTATGTGGCTTGATGAGATAAGTCCACATTGAATACCATGATATTCCCTGTAATTGGCCAATTTGGTGATTTTTATTAATGATCTCTTGTTTCCATCTAAGATCAGTTTCCTTTATGCTGGGTAATTGGCCGGGACTATAATCTGCAATTAAATTGATTACATATAAATTATCATTTACCATCTGTGTTACATTGTTCATTATTCCCTTAGCTCTGGATGTAGCCCTTTCTACTTTGATCAAGCGATGTTCCCATTTTGCAAAAACAATTTCTTTATGTCTCTCCATAATTTTGGGAAGATCTGCTTTTCTCCCTGTTTCTGATTCTTGCCATAAAAGAAAATCGGAGATATTTTCTTCAGCTTCATCATATTCAATCTTAAGAGTGATTCCTCCATCTACCAGGGAGGATGTTAGTTCACATAAAGACTCTGTTTCTGCAATATTTAGACAAAATTCATTTAATTGTTGAATCAAAAATTTGTTTGTCTCCAAAGCCTCATTTTTAAATTGATCCAGAGTGGGATAATTCTTGAATTTGTTAACTTAGATTGAAAATTTTTTCTTGTTCAATATTGAGAGTCTTCTCATTTTGCAGAAGGGTTTGTAACTTTGCAATCTCCTAATTAAGCTGCTGTTGTTTTTCAAGGGTCTGCTGATCAATATTTCCTTTTTCAATAGCCAGATGTTCTTCTAATTTCTTAGTTCTAAGTTCTGTATCCTGTAATTTCTGCTCCAACTGAATAATCTTTTGTTGATTTCCTGCAACCTGTTCTTCAAAAATAACAATTTGCACATCCTTTTGTTTAACTAGCTGTGTAACTTCGGAAGCTTTATCTATAGTAGCAGCACTATAGGCACCTGCATACTGAGACAATTTGGTGAGATCCTCAGATGGATCCACCTCAACATTTTTATAAACAATATTTAGAAATTCCCCCTGTGATGCGAAAAGTGCATCTTGATCCGTTCTCCTCCTTTTCCTCTGTTTTTTCACCACAACCCTATATTTGGGATTGTAGAATATATCTAAAGGAGGGATTTATTCTATCTTTAGCATAATTTCTCCTGTGGGGTTTTCAAGAATGATTTCTACATCTTGATCTTTGGTATTATCAACTTGAGGAGTGTTTTTCTATCCTATCTGCTGGGCAAATTGTTGATATTGGCTTAGCAAATGAGGAGAAACAACTAGTTCAGTATCTACTTGTCCTCCAATTTGAGAACCTACATTATTTTTTATATCATTCTTGGGTGCCTGTTCAGTGTTTTTACTTTCTGTGCTTCCTTTCTCAATATGTACATGGGCATCAGTACTTGTGCTCTCTTTTTCTGTTTGAACTAAAGACTTCTGTGTATCTTTTTTAGCATATTTTTCTATCTTGGCAGTGTCAGCTTTGCTGCTATCATCCTTTTTCTTTAGAACAGGATCAGCTCCTGTTACTTCTTTACCAGAAGTACTTCTTGCTTCTTTTTGTTGTAATGCTTTCTCCTGTGTGGGAGCTCTCAACTGATCAAGAGGCACTTTAAGTAACCTCTGACTTCTAAACAAAATTTTTTTTTCATGTCCTCGGCCTGCAACTTGGACTTGGCTAAATAAAAAACTTGGGATATATCATCCACAGAAACAAATAAATCATCAAAAATGTCTGGTTCATGTTCGAACCGAGCAATCAAAACAGAGGTAGTAAAATCATACGCCACTTGCCTTGGGTCGTATTGCCTTCCAGGAATTGTTGAAAGTTTAAGATCAGAAATCTTACCAAATTCTTTCTCAGCATGAGCGAAACTATTAAGATTATAGTCACCACACTTAAAATGGAAGGTAGGCCACATAAGCTTTTTATTGATTTTCAAAATTCTAGACATTCCTTCTACTATCAGTTGATAAGAAATCTCCTGAGCTAACAGCTTATCTGGAACGTATAGGGGAAGGATATGTGGCTCAAAAATACTCCCAAAAATCCTGATATAAGTGAATTTTTCTTCCCCGAACCAATCTCTGATAGAGGAAAAATAAATCTTGGCTTTATTGGAAAGTCTAGGAGGGAAATGGCCAAAAATGGTTTGGTAAATTGGAATGAGAAAACCATGGCAGACTCTGTAAACATGATGTTTGAAATGTTCCTTCCATAAGAATTTGTGATACACATGAATAGGGATAGGTTCTTTTGGATTCCACTTCCAACATAGCATGGGGAATTCAGAATTAAAACAGAGGGTGTCTAAGATATAAGCACAAAAATGGAAAGGGGTGGAATTTCCTGAATTCTTGTCTCTTCTGTACTCAAGAATTCAATTGGCTATCTTATCAGAAAAAATGACAGCCCAATCCATAATTTCAGAACTAACAACAAAATGAATTAACGATACCATTTGAATAGAAAACCTAGCAGAGTTATCATTTCCGAACAACCTACACATCATCGCTGTGGCATAAAAATATGGAGGCGAGAGAGACTCCACAGAGTACATACCTGATGCCTCCTGCTTATGATTCTCAGGGTTATTCCTCCATTCTTTGATTGGCTCTGCCTGGTTTGGATGTTCTATAGCATATTCCTTAAGGAAGTCTTTGTTGTAAATCTTTTGCGGGTTGGGGAGTTGGTACATTGCTTTAATATATTTTGCCCTGAATGACCCGAACACTAATCCGAAGCAGAAACAAAAGTCCTATTTTTAACGGTCACATTGTCAATGACCCATCTGATAACATCATAGTAGGGAAAAATGTTTTCCCGGGCAACAAATCGCTGTAAAAATGAATTTTCCAATGGGCTAAGATGAGTTTCAGAGTTAGAGTTTGAATCTTCTTCACCGGGAACAGTTTCCTTAGGCACAATAACCCTAGGTTTCTCTTTTTCAATCAAATTGTATACACTCTCCCATGTCATCTTCCCCAGTCCTTGACAGGAGGTGTCTGTGACTAGCTTGAGCCTCGCTGGTTTCTCCTTGGGCAGCATGGTTAATACAGGGGCTTTTGCAACAAAAGAAACTTTAGATTTTCTGCTTCTCTTTGACATTTCAGTGTCAGGAAATTTCTTTCTGGTTCTGCGAATGAAAGGATTCGAATTTTTGTTCTGCAATTCAAATGAATGCCTTCAGCTGAAATAAAACACAATAATGAGAACAACTATCCAAAGATCTGTTTATTTAATTACCATCTAATCTCCCCATATTTACAACATAAATGCCCTCCAAGGGGTGACATTCACGCATTGAAAACAAAATAACCCATGATATTTTGTCTGATTTTCAATTAATGGTAACGTACAATCGGAGATCGACGCATCCTTGGAATAAATGTTAAAATTCACTTTTGATTCTTTGTGTTGCGATGAATAAATATAAATGCGAAGTAACAATCGCATCGCAAGTTTTCAATGGTGCACAAAATAATACAACATAATTCATGCCAATTTTCCGATTGCGACAATCACATCGCAATTTGTTTGAAAGGAAATGTGACAACGCTTTCTACCAAATCCCGATCGCATCGGAGATTTAAAATGATATAAACCGTTTAATACTATCTCCGAAAATGCGATTGCGATTGAGCGCAATCACATCAGAATTTACAACGAAAGGAATGCAATGTTTAACTTTCTTCCGAAACATGATTGCGATAAATCGCATCGCATCGGTCATAGATAGAAAAATGCAATACTTAACACTAATCCGAAATGCGATTGCGATTGAGCGCGATCGCATCGAAACTTTTCAAAGAAAAAACAACTCTTTAAAAGAACTTCTCCGAATTTCCGATTGCGATTATTGTTCATCTTAACATATTATTAAGTATAAATTCTTTCTAATATGTTCAAATATGTTAAAAGGTCTTCTAACTCATCGGATCGGAAAGTTTTTTAAAGTTTGTACACTTTGTGAATAAAAATGTGATATGCATCCTTTTATCCATGGATCTTTTATTTCTATTTAGGGAAAAATATATATAAAAAGGGGACCTATTTTTAAATGGGATTTATTCTAAAAATTAAAAAATGGGGAGGGTTTTTGTATAGTACAATAGGTCCTTACCCAGGTTCAGAGTTTATCGCACAAAAAACAAACCCTACAACTACTAGCCCTTTCGGCAATGACCTGCTTGTGCATATCAAATATCACCCGAAGTAGTATGCTAGGGGTGATGGAACTAGGTTTCTGCACCCTGAGGAAGAAAATAATGTAGTTTCCCTAAGCATATTGATTGCAGACTTATACAAATCTTACAGATATGTGAAATTATAAAATAATACTTATCATATTATAGACAGAATCGAAGATCACTTCGTCACATATATATCATAACAGAACTAGATCCACATCTATATAATGCGTAATCACTTAAGAATATTCATCAACCATCAATATAACTTCATGTATAACTAACAAATGTATTCATGCAAATAAAGGTAAGCATAATATAAGTAAAGCGAACTTAAGACATAACAATAACAGATAACTCGGATAGTTGACATAATGTTTCTGCCAAAATTAGTCCTTGTATTAATTCAGAGTAATTAAGTACATTAGATTTTCCCTTACACTTTACCCTTCCACCCACACAGCCAGTAGAACCCGCACACATCCAGGACTGGGTCTTCGCGCACACATCCAACAAGATCCTTTTTACCGAACCCAAACTGAAACCCTTACAAAAGTATCATATTCACATAAAAATTCAGATCATAACATGAATAATGATTTTCTACTTCCTTAGAATTGATCTATATATTTATATAAATCTAACACACATATACTATGGTCTCCAATAATGGTTTGAGGCCCACAATTTACCCTTAAAACCATTTTAAATCAAAAGCGGGATTTTGACATGCCCCAAAGCCCCTTGACCTATCCGCACAACGCATATATACAAAACTTATACAAAAAGATACCAAATAGTGTACCTCAAGGGACCCTGCTCCAACAGGTCCCCAACATAAACATGTGACTCGTCTCGAGTCACTGTGGTGTTTGTTCCTTCATATTAGCTTGGAGCCCACTGATAGATGATTTGAGAGGGAGCACCATTTCCAGACTCTGCATAGTAGCTCTCTGTGCTTGAAGAACCAAATTCTTAGTGGTGGGCCCTTAGGTGGCCAAATCGATACTTCACTATTTTTGCTGAATGGCCTTCATGGTGTTGTCCAAAGTTTATGGTAGTTGGAAAGCCTCCTCAGTCCATGACTGCATTCGTGCCTTGAATAACTACTCTTTGCAACATAGGTCCTCAATCTCTGTTTGGATGATCCGACCCTCCTGTAGGTGGGTGAGGCGCTTTGTAAGAAATAGGGTGGGTGCAATCACTCTGATCTTAGCAAACTATTTTTATTTTATGTGCAACTCATTGCGCAACTGTTGTACTAACGGTTCATTCTGAACCGAAGTCCAAACACCCATAGCCTTGTCTAAAAGTGTGTCACACTGTGTAACTACGAAAACAATACTAGCAGTGGCATGCTTTAATTCGGTAGCTCGCTTCACTCTAACTTCAGGTGGAGTTTCAGGTTGCAAATTCATTTGCAGATCAACAATTTGGTGTTCAAAATCGGCCCAGATGGTCTACACTTCAGCGCGCGAGGCTTTCAAGGTGGCAGGGAGTCCTTCCAATTTCTCTTCAGGGGTAGCTATGGTCAGGACTGCTGGTACTTGAGTGCACGCTTGATGGATATTTTCTTCAAGCGTAGCATGTTGGGCTTCGGCTGTGCGAACGACTTCCTCCACTGCTTGCTATTTCTGTTGTGCTTCTATGACCTTCTTGTTTGATTCTATAGTAGTTGTGTGAGCATGGGCCTCAGGGAACTAAATTTTATCGGCAATCATACTGTGCATCAGGTGAAACTTTCCTATAGGTAAAACATACAAGTTAATATTAATATCACCAACAACTATAAACTGGGCACGCTGGCTGGGGTCTACATGGATGGCCGACACAAGGATCTACACAAGATGAACATCTCTAGTCACTGGTAATTCTATTTCCAACTCTTGCGTGCTGGTTACATGTGCGCTCATCTGTTTCTGGCTTACCTGAGCAATGCATGCCTGAAGAAGGCTCACTTTTACTTTTAATTCTTGGATCCCAACCTATAATACCTTGAGCACAATCTTATACTACACCTCCGTATCCGTCCATCAATACTCTATCGTAGACATGACCGTGTTGGCTATTTATTTTAAGTCATCTTCAGTCAGCGTCATGATCTCCTATCTAGTGTCTTTAGAGGCTGTTATCACAAAACTGCACTTGATTGGCTGCTAATCAGAAAACTCTATGTAACTGTTTCAAACTAGCTTGTGACTGAAGTTTAGCCTCTTCAGTCTAAGAGGGCTCTCTCAAAGGGGTTAATGATATTTGATAATGATGAAACTAGATGGCTAACTCTATTTGGAAAATAACTTGATTGTGATGTGTGTAGGTTGAAAAGAGTACAAGTCTGCAACCATTGGGCTTATGGAGTCAAAAAATCAATAGGTTCAGTGGTAAGGTCTCTTGACATGGAAGCTTAGGCAGGTAAGAGTTTTTAGTAATTGTAAATCACACATGGAACATAGAGCAACACAACCATTTCATCAATAAAGGATGTCATAGCATACACATATGAATTCTGATTAATAAAGATGAAATCCACTGCAAGTAGTACACATAAAAATATATATCAGAAAAGCACTAAAAAATCCATGAGAATCTTAGGTCTGTCAAGAAAAAGTCCTCTATATTACTGATATTAGTCAATTTACATAAAGCTATAGTAGTGCGAAAAATATCCAACCCTTTAAAAATTCGATCATATGCCCTTTAATAGACTTTCTTACATTAGAGATGATCTACCTCTTGGCTAGATTCATCAAACTCTTCCTATGACACCTTACATAATAGGAAAACATGTGCTTTAATGAGAAAATGATAGCTACACTCTAAAATAGTCCTTTTCCTAATAGGACTCAAACTGCTATTTATTACATCAAACTACCTTATCCCTTAAAAAAATTACATATCTGAAAACTAATGATTCACATGTTTGAATAGGCTTTGATAGAACTTATCGCTACTTGACATCTTAAATATCCTCCGCAACATATGGAAACAAACCCTATTTTTTAGGAAAACATGACCCTATCTTCAACGAAGTCTTCAGTTGATGAGTTGTATCCATTTCATGGTCTTCAAGTCATGGATGATTACTCGCAAGGTCCCTTGACCTATTGAATGTGTCCACTTGTCCAAAACTTCTCTTAAACCTGCTCAGAAATCTTCAAAACAACTCGCTACGAAAGCATGGCAGTTTCGTAGCGTACCAAAAAAGACTTTTGCAATCAAAATTTATGCTTCTTTTCTCTTGCATGGTGTCCATCACGACCTGACATCATCACTATCATTTCCTCTCCTTGAAAGTTGAAAAAATTGGTTTTAGAAGCAAAAATAAATCTACAAAATTTTTTGTAGCGTTTTCTTGGCTTCAAGCCTAGGAAACACTATGAAACTGTGGAAAATTGTGTAATTTCCAAATTTTGACCTTGTTTCAAAAAGGTACCTTCCAGCTGTACAATTTTGGTTTTCAATAGGCTATTGACCTATCAAAACATAAACAAACTCAACTTAAGAGCCTTGAGGTGTTTCTTCTTCATTAATGATGAGTTGAGCTATGGGTTCCTCAACTACAGTAATCTTTAAACCCTTCTTCTCTAGCTCCTCATGGATCAATTCCAAGTACTCTTGGAGGTATTTAACTTGGCCCTTTAGATTTTTGTTGCTTGATTTCAAGTGCAGGTTCATTCTTCTAACATGTTCACCTCTTTCCTCAATGGCATAGTCCATTTGATTAATTGTTGTGTATCATCTAAAGTCTTTGATACACTATCAACTTGCTTCTCCCATATCTCTTTCATCTTCTCAAACTGCACTTTTTGGACATTATGCTTCTTTGACTCTTTCTTCATGACTTCTATTTCATGATTTGCTAACTTCAACTATTCCTTAATGACCTCAAACTCTATTTTTTCAATAATTTTCTCCTTTCCTTTCTTTTGCTTGATGACTTGATCTTCTTCTGCAGGCGATGAAATGTCAATAATGATTTGTGGTGGCTGGACAATGTTAGTGATTCTTTGAACTTCTTTACTGCTCTCCAAGAGTTGTATATCATTCCTTGTCATGGGTTTCCTAACTTGAAACATTAAACCTGCATCCTCACCTTCAAACTCTAACTTCTTTGTTGATTTATCTTTCCTGAGCTTCTTTCCTCCCTCATTTATATCTTCAACTTTGACTATGGGAATCTCTTCAATATCAATAGCATGTAGAATGTATTATAAATCGCATTTAGCCACTATTTGGCTCCTTGTAATCCTTTTGCTACCGGGTTTGCTCATAGTTGACTTTTGTTTTGTAGGTGAAATAGTAGGTGTATCAAATTTCTGCTATGTTTCCATGATTACTGGTTCACTTTGCTCTGCCCCTACTGGTTCACTTTTTTCTGCCACTAAAGGTGATGGTATACCTCTAGGTTTAGGATTTCTTTTAGGGGTAATTATCCACTTCAAAACCAATAACAAACATAAAATAATACCGGTATCTGTCTAGCCTTTTTAACTCATCTAAAACCAACAAATCTATTAAACCATGATGAAAAAATGAGGTTTCACTTCCTTCAGGTTTAGCTTGAACTTTATCTTCCATTTTTGATAAGCTTATGTATAAATAAAAAGGTAGATCAAGAGATATCTTACCAACATAATGTAGAAGAAGCTTGAAGTGGTAAGAATAAACTTTATGATATCTCCATTCACAAGTGAAGTATTTATAAATGATAAGCAGTAGCTTTGAGAAATTATCTTTCATGCAGCTCCTTGGAATGAAAATTGTAAGGTAAACCTCACTTTTCTGGCTTGATAAATTATTTACATTCCTGCATGTTGAATTTGAAACCTTTGAACCATTTTTCTTCTTCTCTTGGAATCCCTGTTGCTGCTGCAATGGTTTCTAGTGTTATAATGAGGTTCAACATTCCCACTTTTGTGGATGTCCCATTAAAATTTATGGCAAACTCTTTAGAAAATTGTACATGGCATCCTTGCAATCTTTGGAAAAACTAAAAACACCCTGTTCTTCTGAAAAATTCTACAACTGTTGGGTCTTCATTTATCAGGTTCATGTATGATGGCTCATATCTAAGACAACGACCACCTTTGTTGGTCTTTGCGCTTGCAGCCATGGTTCTTTAATGTCTTCTATGTCTCACTTGATCAATGATACCTGCAAACCTTTGAAAATACCAGCCACAACTTGGGCTTAGTGAAATATCTCCCCAGAGCTCAATAACACACAAAGAGGGAATGGAGAATGACAAATGAATCAATTTGGAAAGATTTTGAAGTTTGATGACAACTAATGGCATAATGATGACTCATACATGCTTAAAATGGTGTTAATGATTTCAGCCATGACCATTGTACCTTGACCTTAACCCTAACTGATTCGAATGGCATCTAACCTATCCCTTTAAATCATTTACTAACACCTAACATCTGTTTTGACAAGACAGACAGGAAACCTTACTTTCGTAGCGTACCTAGTGTATTTCTGGGCAGTTTTGCTACAAAAGCATTAACAATTTTGTAGAGAAAAGTGCACTTTCTCTGTGTATTTCGCTACGAAAGTAGGGATTCTTGGCTAAAAGTATATTTTCAGTGTTATAAACTTGGGAAATTAAAAATTTTAGAAAATAATGACTGATGTGACATGAAAAGATTTGAATGAGGGTGAGTTTTGGACTTTAGGATAAGATAATAAGAAAAATTTAAAATTTTCCTTAACCAAGTAATGGAAAATGAACGATATGACCCTAACTTTAACACATGAACCTCTAAGACTTTGTCAAATTATGTTTCATTTTTTCTGAGTGATAACAGAGCCTTTTATCTTCTTCCTCGATCCTCTAGTGGTTTGAAAGCCATGCTTTTTTCCTTTAGAAGACTGTGCTCCAACTTGCTCCACGACGTCCTTTGGCGGAGTGCCATTTTTCTCTGGTTTAGTATCTTTATCTAAGTAAATAGTTTCGTCGGTTGTTTTTGGCGTGGTCTCCTTCTCTGTCGGCATCTCAGTTGTTTTCTCTGTAGTATTCTATGGCTGGGTACCAGTGCACGACTTCGTCGGCGTTTTAGGAATGGATGTGGACGCACCATGCTCTAACCATGCTGGTGGCCATTATGTAGTGATGCGGATCAGATCATAATCCATGACTAAGTATGGTAATTCATATCAGACTCCCTTGATTGCGCCTTTCACATGGATATGAAGATTATGGAAAGTGGATTTGAAATCTGCTATCATATTTTACTGATCATAAAGTGTTGTAGACAACCTTGGCTTAGACTGCACTGCTTGATAGAGCAAGGCATCAAACAACACCCAAAAAATATTATTCTCCATAATGCGTGTGGGGTCTGATGAATTCCAAAGTGTCACATACCGTGAGGCCTCACACATTTGGGGCTCTATCTCATGAAACTGGGTTTCCTTAGGGCTCTTCCACTCAATTAATGTAATAAAAAATAGAAATTTCTTGCCTTCTTCCTGTGCTTCGTGCACATTCTTGAGAAATTCCTTGCACAAATAATGTGACGAGTTGTAGACAATCCATTTTCAAATCATTCGACAATATCAATCACCTGCGCGGGTACCTTCTTGTGCAGACCCAACATGCATCTCTTCAGCTCTAGGTGCACGATTCCCCCTTCATACTTGACATGGTATAGGTAGAGCTCTGGTACAAGTTCAAGAAATTTATCTAGGTCCATAATGTCCCAATCCTCCATTCTGAGATGTGTTACTTTTGAAAACATGTCACCTTCCATTGGGATGTTTTCAGGGATCAAAGGCATATTGATACTCGCTCGCACCTTATCGAGATATTTAGGAACCCTTACTAACGGTTTGCGCGTTGCGACATAGGCCAACAATCGCGAGAATGGGGCCATTTCGACCACATCCACTTCTTCCTCTATGATTGTCTCGGGGGAGCAACATCATTGGTCTTTTTAGGCGCTCATTCGCAGTGGAGCGTGGCTTCGAAGTCTTTTCCCTCGGGGATTTCCTTGTTCTAGATGTTTTCCCTTTCTTAGACTTCGTGGGTGTAGGTATTTCAAAAATCGGTGCTACAGGGACCTCTAGCCCAGCAAGGTCATCTTCGGGTCATGTAGCTATCATACTGGGTGGAATTACATAACCCAACCCTCTGTGGCACAAATCTTCTTTGAATCCTGGATCCAAACCAGACATAGACAATGAGTATGCAGTAGAAATCGAAGAGCTAAAGGAAAATAATTCACTTAGAAATAAAGGGGAACTATTGCGACCCCATAGGTCATATTTATACTTGTGGCACGTCTTCAACGATTCCTTCTAAATTAATGTGTCTCCATAAATGACAAAACAATCCAAAATCTGGAAAAATCCCTTCATTAAACACAACCTAGACGCTCCCATAAATGGTAATAAAGATGTCTTTTCCAGATTTACTATTTCAACGGCTATTTTTTAGCACCTATGTGACCCAATCAACCTCCTCACATAACTACTGTGAGCGTGTTGCACCTTTCTGTGAATCCGCCATCCCATCTACGCACAGGGTCATCCATGTATGGCTTCAATTGGCTTCCATTGAAATACACCGGAAGGTATTCTCCGCTCAATGTGGCCAGGTGCACTGCACCTCCATCAGTGATTTCCTTAACAAAATATGGACCTAGCCAATGCATCTTCAACTTCCCTGGGTGGCGCACAAAATTGCTGTCATATAATAAGACCAAATCATCTTTCTTAAACACCTTTTTCCTGATGTGCCTATCATGCCATGCTTTTTCACGTGCCTTATGAACTTGATGGTGATAATTGGATATAAAGCGATCTTCTTCCAATGCAACCAAATGCCACAATCGTTCCTCCATGGCATCTACTTCTACGATATTTGTGAATGTTTCAATGCGCAAACTAGGCACAATGAACTCCATCAACAACACAACTTCTTGTCCATATACCATCCTGAAAGGTGTCCTACCAATCAACTTCTTACATGTGGTCCGATATGCCTAGAGAACTACAGGTACGCGCTCATTCCAATCAGTTCGGTTAGCATTGCATACCTTGGTAAGCGTAATCTCTAATATCTTATTGAATGCTTCTACCACACCATTCACTTGGGGCTGATAGGGAGATCTCTTCGAATGATGCATTTGGAACTCATATGTCAATGATTGAATGGTTTCATTTACAAAATGCATACCCTTGTCACTTATTAGAATATTAGAACATCCAAAGCGAGTCATGATATTATCAAATATGAACTGCGCAACTGTATCTGTAGTACAATCATTCAAAGGCTTAGCTTCAACCCATCTGGTTACATAGTCCGTCACAGTAATTATGTAACGTGCACCGCTCTTCTTTTCTGGATGATTGATAGGTCAAAAAAGTATATATCCCATTTCTCAAATGTTTGTAGTGCCATTTGTGGATGAAAATGCTTCTCATCTCTACGTGATGGCTTTCCAGTCCTCTGGCATAAATCACATGCACGACAATGCGCAAAGGCATCATTGTGCAATGTGGGCCACCATAAACCAGCTCGAAAAATATTCTGTGCAGTTTCCTTACCTACATAATGACCACTAATAACCCTCCATGAGCTTCATCTAGGTTTGCACTCCTTTCATACTCCAGAACATAGCTTCACAAAAATTCATCTACACCCATTTTGTACAACTGTCCAGCAATAATAGTGAAGTCTGTTGCACATGCCACAAGCTCTTTCTTATGATGAATTGTATATTCTTCAAGCACGCATCTATTAGTCAGAAATTGAATAATATCAAGGAAATTCTCATCAACTACCTTGATCACAAATAACTGTGCATCTGGTAATCCATCCTCCAATTTCGTAGGTTCTTCACCGGTCTCAATGCACGATAGATGGTCGGGCCCAAAATTCAGTCTTCCTGGTTTCACCATAATCTCAAAGTCATACTCCTGGAATAACAAAAACCACCTACAAATACCCCCCCACAACACAGGCTTATTGACCAGGCACTTCAAAGCAGAATGATCATTAAAAATATTAAAATGCTCTCCTAAAAGGTAGTGGAAGAATTTCTGCAACACATACACCATTGCTAATGCTTCCATTTCTGTGGTTTAGTAATTCTATTCTGCGCTTGAGAGTTTCTGACTGGCATAATAAATAGGGTGATCAATATCTCCAGCTCCTGTTTGTGCTAAAATAGCTCTGAGCATGATACATGAGGCATCAACATGCACATGAAACACCTTTGACCAATCTAGAAAGACCAGTATGGGCGCAGTGACCATATTTTCCTTCAATAAATCAAAACTCTTCTGAATGTCCTCATCCCAGCAGAATGTCGCATCCTTCTTGAGAAACTTCTCCATGGGCGTAGTTATTATCGCATAAACCGGAATGAACTTCCGATAATACCCAGTGTGCCCTAATATTGAGCATAATTTCTTGACACTCTTAGGTATCTCCACATTAACTATTACTGCGATCTTCGCAGGATCTACCGTCAATCCTTGCTAGCAGAAAAGGTGTCCTAGTAGTATCCTAAATGGGACACTGAATATACATTTCTTCAATTTCAAGGAAATCTGGTATTTTCTACAGGTATCCAACATTAAGCACACATTTGAAACATGCTTCTTCAATAGCCTAAACACAGTCCAATCATCAAATTTCACCTCAAATAACTTGTGGATAAATTCTTTGAAAGAAGCTATTACTACGTGCGATAGGATGGCAGGCACATTATTCAAGTCAAAGGGCATGACTGTATATGGGAAAGATCCCCATTCAATTGCAAAGGTGGTCTTACTGCAATCTTATGGTGCAATCCAGATCTGATGGTACCCTGAAAACCCATCTGTGAATGATTATGCTTCTTGTCCTCCAACATTATCCAAGATTTCATCAGAGAATGGAGTTGGGAATGGATCATGCACACAAGCATCATTAAATTTGCACATATCTACATAGATCTTGATTTCTCCCTTCATCTTATTGTCTTGCACTACCATTGGAATTACCAAATCAAACTCTTCTACTTCTTCTATGATGCCTGCAACAACCATCTTATCCAACTCTTCCTTTACCTTCTGCTTATATCTAGGATTCAGCCTGTATGGGCACTGCTTTACCGAGCATGCATCATGTTTCAAAGTGATATTCATAGCTCTAATTTCACCAATTATTCCTTTCAGCTCTTATAACTTTATAGGGAACAAGTCCTGGTATTCTGTTAGCAAATCAACAACTTTTCCTATTGTATCATCATCCCAATAGTCTCCAATATTTTCCAAATTAGGTTTCTCTTTAGATGCGATATTCACATGTAGGAGGAGAGTTTAAAAATGGATGAAAATGGAGGATATTTTGAATGAGCACCGAGGTGAATTCATTTAGTTTAGAAGCAAATAAACATAATATGGTGAATCTTGTCTAAAACAAAGCATGTATAAACATGAATTATGCTCTCAAACTTACAAGATAAACATATATGAAGAAGAAGACATGTCATTAAGCATAAAATTATAAACATACATGAGAAACACATATGATCCAAAGCATACCACAAGTATCTCAACACAATTCCAGCAAATCTGTCTCTGATTTCATTCCACAAGCTGATTACAAGAGATCCACTGCAATATGAGACTATCCAACCCCAAAAAATACTAAAGAAAGTCTACTTATAGAAAATATAGACTATGAAACCTCTTCATGTAGAAATCCCATCCAAAATGGATCATAAATGCAAAATATGAGACATTTCCTAGTTTCTAGGGAGGTTAGAATTCATTCCCTTAAATTTAGCTATAAACTAGGACTGCTTATCCCTTACATTAATTACATATTAAATCATGATATGAAGCCAAAACCAACCCAATAACTCTAATGAAAATTCAGAGGACAACATTGCCTCGAATTTGTGACCATTTATGAGTTTGAAAAGTGTCTTGAGGAATCCAATGCTGATTTGTGACAATTCTGACATAAGATTTTAAAAACAATTTGCAGAAGTGTAATAGAACTTTGGAGGAACTTTTGAGACACTTTGAGAGGTCCAAATCCACTTCTGAAAGAACAGTCAACTAGCCTTGCATGTCTATTTTTGATCACATCTTGAATTTTTCAAAATGGACCATGGTTAGGCCTTCGAAAATTCATTCTCCCAAGTTCTCTCAAAAGCGTAACAAAGGGTCCAAAAAGGAAGTAGAAACATGAAAAATGAGTGGTTTTTGAGTTTTTTCTACCAAATTTCAGCTTGTCATGCCATGAGAATTCCTTATATGTGATGTAATCATCAAAATACATCCATCCATGTAAATAAATTATCATTTGGATGCCTCCAAAATAAAATTAACAAAAGTCTGTTACCCTTCTGCAATGGTAAATTTCCAGAATTGTGCAAAAAATCATATAAAATACCAAAAATGATTAAAAGTTCTAAAAATTGGCTCTTTGGAACCTGTAAGAGATAGGATACATAGCTAAGGAACCTTCAGCAAATAAATCCAAGCTATCCTTCTCCTTGAGCTTCATTTTCACCTCTTTAAGCCTTTTCTTCACTTGTTTCAGCCTTATTTGAGAAATGGTGTCCCTAATGCAATAATGGTTTTCCATGTGTCTTTGCAGCTTGTTATCCCTTTTAGCCTTCTTCAATAGCTTCTCCAAATTCTCATTAACTCTTGATACCCAAAGCTCTCTGTCCTCATTGATATCCATGGAAATAATCTCATCAAATGTCAACTCTTCAGATTGATGAATTGTCCTGTCTTTCTCACTCCAACGCCCTTTTGAGGCCTGTTGTTCTTGTTATTATTGTTTTTGTTTCAATCTCCATGTCCTGCATTTGGTCAAAAAAAAAAAAATTCTTGCCTTTATCTCTATTTTCCTCCATGTCTTATTTGTAGTTTCTTTGTAGGAACTGATTCACTTGCAATTGAAAATTTTCCTGTTGAAGGAAAGTAATTTGGGATTGGGAAATGGAAAAGGTCGCTTTCAATTCTGCTATCTCTTCATCTTTATCTTTGAAAATTTCTTCAACTAATATGACCTCCTCATGCTCTGATACCTCATCCTCTAATGGAACTGACTCATTATGCTGATGCGAGAGAGGCTGCTCCTCTATCTCACATGTTTCAACATGGGTGCCAAGTGTAAGAAAACTCTTGGTATAATTAGGCACAAATACTTGTCTCTTCACCCTCTCATATGTGTGACCAAATTACAAAACCTTAGGAACATCTGAAGTTTGAATACGCATGCTAGAAGATGAGTCAATCTCCATTGGTTGTGTTGATGATGTAATAGGCAAGACAGAAAGCACTGTTTACAATCTCTCCAATAAGTTTTCCTAGATCATGTTTATGGAGGACAAGTGATGCAACACAATGAGCTTGATTAGGCCATGAAGAAAGATACTGGTGTGATGATATTATATTCTACTTTGAACCTTCTCAGCCATCTTAATCAATCTCCTGTAGAAATAATGAGGAAAATCAAGTGTTTTGATCGAGGTAAAATGCATCAAAATCCTGATGTTATACCTATATAACCTAGAGAATATTCCTTCGCATGTGAAATACTTCATTATAAAAATAATCAGAGGAGCATACTTGTTTCTGAGGTGTCTGAAAGGAAAAATAAATTCTGGCTCCTCTCTAGCATGAAGCTTGAGGAATTGCTTGTATTTTTCAATGTCTAGGTCCATACCCTTGAACCACTGCTCTCCATGAGAAGGGATACATGTAGCTGAAGCAATTAGGTCAGATGATAAACTTATCTCCATACCACAAGAGTGACCTTTCCTATATTATATCTTATTGAAAATATACTGGAAAACTGAAGATGATACCCCCTTCCATAAGCCTTTCACAAAATTTCAAACATTGATTTCTATCAAAGCACCTTCTGGCCAATGGAGAAGCATTAATCTCATGCATGGTGAATGGTTCAAACCTGAGGTGGCACCCTCCTTTGAAGCTCTTCTTGTCATTTTACATTGTATTTGTCACTAGAATGATGAAGACCCTATGGTGTTAATGAAATGAGTGAATGAATGGAAATATAGAAAAACAGAGTGTAGGAAGGTGTGTCTTTGGTGGTTGAAATGAAGGGTCTTGAAGCTGAGAAAAATTCTGAAATTTTTTGTGTAAAGTTGTGTTTTGTGTTAGCTTCAAGTTTTAGGTGGAATGAGGGAAAATGAATGTGAGGAAGGTGTCAAAATGTCTAAAACACAGGAAATTACTAATTTTTACTGTGAGAATAACTTGTGCAATAGTAGGGTAAGTTGGTAAGATGAAATGGGGGTCACGGGGTTAAGTAAAAATTCTGAGAAAAATTGAGTGGATAGGGTAGTGTCTTAAATCCACAATGAAATTGGAATGAAGGGAAAATGGATAAGTTTAAAATGGTAAAAATCCTAAAAAATAGTCAGCCCCTAGGTTTTCACTGTACCAAGGATGAGAGCATGAGCTTTGAAAGGTTTTAGGTTATCCAAGCTCAAAACAATGGAAATTGCTAACTTACAGGAGCATAACACCTCCTTACAGAAGCGTAACAACACTCATAGGAGCGTAACAACTAAGGCAGGAGCGTAACAACTGCTATGCATAGCACTTGAAAAATGCCCACGCAACACTCCAGAAGGGTAACACTTGCTGTGTAGTGCTCCCAGAAGCATAACAAAGCAGTCCAGGAGTGCAATAAAAAGCCCAGAAACATAAAAAAGATGGTTTTAAAGGGTTGTAAGTGTGTTTTAATGAGATTTGAGGGTTATGATTTGGATTTTAGGGACTGTGGAGGGTAAGTGGAGTGGAGAGCTACTTTGACACATTCATGAAAAGGAGAATAATGAGTTAAGTGATGTTTTCTCTTCCCTTTATAAACTTTGAAATGCCCCTTACCTTTTGACACTTGAAAATGAATTTTTGACCCTTTGTGAATTTGACAATAACCTTTTGATCTTGACAATAAGATTAGAGGTCATAATATATCTCTTTTTCACTTTTTGACACTTGAGGTGACTTTTATGGAATTTTAATGAAACAATGAGACAAACTTCTCCCTTTTAATGAAACAACAAGACTTCTTTTAAAAATTTTCAAATCTTTCACATTTTGGATATGACCCTTTTCAAAACAAGATGAGGTGTCTTTAAAATTGGAAATGACTCCTTTTGCATTTAACTGGAACAATAGGTTAGATTGACCTCCTTTGAAGCTCTAACAGTCAATGATGACTTTTTTGGTCCTTTAATAAGATAGTGAGGCACAATTCTTCTTTTTCATGAGACAATGAGACAAACTGGAGTTACTTTGAACTTTTTTGGAACTTGAGCCATATAAAACATGAGAGGTGGATTTTATTTCATCTTCATAAACATGATAGCTCCTTCATTAGGGTTTTATGAATGGAATGTTGGGTTTCTACCTTATTTTAAATGAAAATTTGAATATTTTTCAAAGGCATAGATGAACCTAGATAGTGACCTATATGAAATGGAGTGACCTAACCCTAGACCTCTTCAGTGATGATGATGGAGATGATGACCTTGAAACTGATGATGAAGATGACCTTGAAAATGATGGTGTTGATGAATGAAATGAAGGAGCAACAAGCATGATTTAGACCTCTTTAGTGACCAAATTTATTTTTTGAGAATTGGTTTGAAAAAGTAAAATTTTTTGACCTATGACTTTATGGAAAACAACTGAAAGAGTTATTTGATCATTGAAATACCTGAGCTAATAGGTTCTATGCCCCATATATGATTCCATATAGCCAAATGTCTACGTCGATCATCCTTTCCAGAGTAGAATTATTCCATTTGGATAGTTGGACATTCAAAATGTAACCTTGTCATGCGCGTGCATTCATCTTAGTTACCCATGTTTTCCTTATGAGTTTCCCACCATCTTGTTGGAGTAGCGCACAGTCCGAGATAAAAATCATGGAATCTCTATCTTTTGGGTATGGTCCTTTCAAGATTTCCTAAAAACATGTTTATATCAGTTAAACCATCATAATGTGGTAATTCACATACCTCAAATGTTATACATTGAAGAGATTTGGTCACACGATCACAGCGCAACGCATATACTTCATGCAATTGGTTCTACTAGTTTAAAATTCCTCATTAGAATATGAGAAACAAGAGCTATCCTCTTCCCAATTAATATTTCCATATGTCATTGGGTCAATACAATCTTCCTTGCGCAAAATTAGCTTATAGATCTGATCAATATCATCATCAGTGTGCACATGCTTTGTGTAACTTTGTCCTTCTATGGGGTCTAGAGGAATGATGACCCTAATTCCATTGATTTCAAACTCCATTCTTCTCTTCTTTAGGTTTATGAAACCATCCATATCAATATCCCAGTCTAACCCTAGCAGCGCAGGATAAGGATCGGTGTCATCTAAAATTTTATAACTTCATAGTCTGCCATCACCATAACACCCTCAATACTGACTACGACCTGTGACAACCTTCCTAATGGAATGATATTTTTCTGATTTTCCATGCATAGTCGAATGGTAGACCACTCCAACTTGGGTTCTCCCATGCACTGCCATGTTTGCTTAGGTAGAACATTGACATCCGATCCCAGATATAGAATAACCTGGTCCATCTCATAAGAATTGATCTGCGCAGTCATACACATCTCTCTACCCGTTCTCTTATTATTCTTATATATTTTGTTGATATCTCTCTATTCCACCATTGGCTATTCCTTCTCTTCACAATTATATATCAGATCGTGAAGGTTCTCTACTTGCTTTTTGTTGCACAGTACCTTAATGCAATCTTGTAGGAACAGTTTGATATCTTCATCTCCTCCTGCTTCCTTCATTGGTATACTTGATGTTGATGCACTTCCCTCTGCAAATTATTTCCGCACTTCAAAAAAAGTATCCTTTGCGTGCTATAAATAAAATCCTTCTTTGTTCTTATGTGCTTTACGAATCCATAAGTCAGTAGTCGGTTTCTTTCCCTTATCTTCATTAGTGGCTGCAACACTCCTGGTGACCACATTCATGTTGGTATCTTCTTCATGGGTTTCTTCTCTAACCATATAAAGTTTCTGTGTTAGAGTCTTTGTCTTTTTATCCTGCATTTTAGCAATCAAAACATGGAAATCTTCTATCACATGGTCAAACTGTCTACAATACCTGCATGATTTTCAAGCTGGATTTGGGCAGTCGCACACATAGTGACCAATATATATGCAGTTGTAGAAAATAATTTTTCCTCTTCCTCGACCAACTGATCCACCTCAACATCCTCTTCCTCTGCCCCAGAATCAACCACACCCAGAGGGGGATCCTGGTGAGGTAGGTTCAACCTGCATTTTATATATTTCAACTTTTTCCAACATCATATCATGAGTACAAAATTGATGCTCATCATGTCCTAGTGACGAACATAATCTGCAAATCGATTGCTTTTACTCGGGTTGATACTTTCCGACCCTTGAGAAGAAATCTATGTCATGTGATCTATAAACTTGATATATTGTGCACCATACTATGCTCTTCAATGGGATAGGAATTCCAATGTCCAGATAATTATTTAATACAAGACAATGATCCTTATGGTGCCCAAAAATTTACATTTTATGCATTAGACCTCTCCGTATACTTCCTTTCCCTTGTCTTTGCGCAAACTTTGAATCTCCAAATGCATGGCTTCCAACTGTTTCTGAATCTGTTGAGTTCCAAGCAAAATTTTTTTTGGGGTATCTTCTAGTTTCATTACAATCTCCACAGCCTCAACCTACATGGAAATCTTCTGCTAACCTAAGGGTTGGCACAAATGTGGGAGCATCACCGCAATAAACCATTCCTTATGTTGAATATAATCTATGGTAAATACACCATCTCTGATAGTGTGCTTAAGCCTCTGATCTGCCTCCCACATAGATTCATTGGCCTTCTTATGAATCTATTTCATTTCTGTAACCAAATGCGCGTATGACTTAGGCTTCTTGAACTGCTCTTTTAGGGCATATTTTTTTGATCCAGAGTGGAATTAGGGTTTTATTGAACATATATGATATACTAATCAAATGCACAATCTTAGAAAGCAGTGGCTAACTACACTTTCTTAATAGCATCATTATTAACCTGCTGAGCCTGCCATACAACATCAGTCACAAACCAAAAGTGCTCAGTATCTTCATTTCCAATACCTCCAAAATTAGGTAGCTTCATCGACGTGACCATATATACGCTTGGGGGAGGTGGAGGTGGTGGTGGAGATGGATTGTGTGGTGGGGTGTGTGCTTTGTGAGATGAGTTTAGAAGTGGAGTGGATGGGGTTGGAAGAAGGATCAAGGTTCTCTGATTATTATTGTTTGATGAAACTTCTTCTTCAGAATCACTAGAGCTACTAATTTCTGGTTCACCTTCACTATCAGATCTATGTTTTAGAGGGCTATAAATAATTTTTTTGGATCTTTGCGGTAAAGTTTTCCATTATGCATTGTCGGGCCTCTTCGTGAAATTAAAGAAATATGTTGACACCGAGAGCCTTGTTCACATAATATAATCTTCAACAAAAAAATTAAAGAGCGCGGGAACTTACCTCTAGGACATTTGTCAATGGAAAATTCTGTCATCCAATGATCTATTGCGTGGGTGACCTTATTGTATAAATTTTCTAATTGATGAATAAATTTAGGAGTCCACTCAGTGATTGTGTCATCCTTCATGCAAGTATTGAATTCAGTCAATCGTGACAACCACTCCTGCAACTCATTTTCAAAGGAGAAAAAGGATATCTCGTGAACTTCTATATAGATATATTTTTGTACCCACTTTTTGTTAGATAACTTAGTACTTCGATTCTCTTGGAGTGCATATTCAAAGATATTTCTATCCATCCAATATTGCAATTCATTCTGCGAAGCGTGCCACAACGTCAAATGTCCCTCAAAATGATCTCGGTCCCGACATCATAAACATTTTTTGGCTTGAGGGGTCTTGAACCAAGTTCAAAGTTTATCACGCAACTAAAAAACCCTCTTACTACTGGCCCTTTTGGCAATTACCTGCTTGCGCAAATCAAAGTATCACCCAAAGCAGTATGGGGGGTGCTGGAACCAGGTTTCCACACCCCGAGGAAGAAAATAATGTAGTGGTCCTAAATAGATTGATTGTAGACATATATAGATCTTAACAGATATACACAATTATAGAATAATGATTATCAGATTACAGACATAATCGCAGATCATTACGTCACAGATATATCATAACAAAACTAGATCCAGATCTATATAATGCGTAATCACTTAAGCAGATTCATCAGCCATCAATATAACTTCATGCATAACTAAAAAATGTATTCACACAGATACAAGTAAGCATAATAGAAGTAAAGTGAACTTAAGACATAACAGTAACAGATAACTTAGATAGTTTACACAATGATTTTTCCAAAATCAATCCTTGTATTAATTCAGAATAATTTAGTACATCAGACTTTCCCTTACACTTTACCCTTTTGTGCACAAAACCAGCAGAGTCTGCACACAACCAAGACTAGGTGTCCGTGCAAAAAGCCAACATGAGCTTTTCTACCCAACCCAGACTAAAACCCTTACAAAAGTATCACAAACTCATAAACATTCAGATCATAACATGAATAATGATTTTCTACTTACTTAGACTCGATCTATCTATTTATATCAATCTAATGCGCAGATACTATGGTCTCAAACCATGGTGTGAGGCCCACAATTTACCCTTAAAACCATTTTACATCAAAAGAGGGACTTTGAAATTCCCAAAAGCCCCTTTACCTATCCACACAACACACATATACAAAAATTATACAAAAAGATACCAAAAATTGTACCCCAGGGGACCCCGCTCCAACATTTACATAGATCACATATTTCTCCAAATGAAAGTTGAGAAAAATATCATTTTCACATTAAATTGAGGAGGTAAATACACTCATCTCTAATATAATTTAGCAAAAGAGCTTTTAGTGTTTCATCATCCAAATTATACATCTTCACCCTTTTAATGTTGTCAGAAAATATTTCAACTAAGTCTTCAATTCTTTCATCCTCCTTTTGCATCATCTTAAATACTTCATCCTTAAGGTTATGGGCATACAATAATCCCTATATTTTTCTAAGAGAACACTTTTCATTTCTTCCCATGTTCTAATAATATGTGTTCCTAATCCCATGAACCATTTAAGTGCTCCATATTTAAGAGTAGCTGTAAACAATTTTAATTTTTGAGGATCAAGTAAGTAGTCATAAGATATACATAGAACTTCAAACTCAAAAATAAATGTTTCAGGGTCCTCTTTTCTTAAACCATGGAAATTAGGGAGAATGGAAGGTGATATGTTTTTCATTGTGGATGTGGTATCTTCATCAAAGATTATAAATCCATAAGGATATGGTTCTCCTCTACCACCTCTACCTCCACCTCCTCCTCTATTTCCTCCTTGGCCTCTTCCACCTCTAAATATAAGTTCACCAGTTAAATTATGTAATTCTCCTTCCCGTTCCCATGCCATTGTAGATTCCTCAGAGCTAATATAAGGTTATATAATTGGATTGTATAACTCTTCTTCAAATTCTTGTACTAATGGAATATTAAAAGAAGTTTCTTCTTCTTCTTCACTAGGAGATTTTTAGTTCTTGTACTAATGGAAATTGTTCTCTAGTAGAAGAGAGAAATTTTACTCCTTCTATTTGGGATGTAGTCTCTTCAACTACAACTTTAGTAGAATAATTTGGTGAATATCTAGGTTTGATTTAATATCTATGCACCCCAAAGAGTCTATGTGTTGGGAAATGGAATTAAAATTCAATTCCTCAACACTTATCATCAATCTAGGGCTTCGTAAGCTTTGAGGCATAGCACAGGAAATGCCAAGGATTTTGGATCAATTATTTAATCACTATCGTTATCTACGCAATTAAATCACTCAGGTGCAAAAAACATAATTGTAAAGAAAGCCTTGCAATTATGTTGCTGTACTATCAACATAATGACACCAAACCACTTTAGAGACTGGATTTTCACTCAAAAAATAACAACCAAAGACCTGAAAGAAACAAATTAAGAAAAAAAAATACAGGATGTTGTGTAACCAGCTCCAAAAATAGAAGAAAAGAGATATCAACGCCTTAGAAATAAGCCACTTCGAGGGGGCAACCTCCAATACATTACATAAATGAACAATTCTTGGATGATACAATTTACAAAACCTCCTTTCTATATGTAGGAGTCCATGTGGCCATAATGTAATCCTAGTGGGCCACAATGTAATCCTAGCCGACCTAACAATAATAATTTAAGGGCACAATAATAACAAAATGGGGGTTACAAGGGTACAATGATAACAATAAGGGGGTTACACTAATAACAATAAGGGACTATACTAGTAATATAGGGACCTAACATGCCCCTCTCCTTCAAAAAAGTGTTGTCCTCAACACTTGAGTAGCTCTGGGTGCTTCTGTATAAACTTCTCATCCTCCTATGTAGAATCTTCAGTGGGTAAGTTCTTCCACTTGATGAGATACTCTGAAATTGATTGATTCCGTAGCTGTCAAGTTCTTGTTTCCGTGACCGCTTCAGGTTCCAATATGATTTTTCCTTCCTCATCAAGTTCTGGAAATATTGTTTGAATTGGAAGATTTTCACCTATAACCTTCTTTAAGCATGAAACATGGAAACCTGGATGCACTCGTAAAGAAGCAGGAAGCTCCAATTTGTATGCCATAGTAACAATCTTTTGCAACAACTTGTAAGGAACATAGTACTTTGGCGATAATTTATTATCCTTCTTAGCTTGCTTGAGGGACATTTTTTTGTATGGTTGTAGCCGTAAAAACACCCAATCTCCTACATCAAAACTTCTCTCGCTGCGATGTTGATCTGCCTGTTGTTTCATTCGATTTTGTGCCAAATTCAGGTTATCCTTTAAGAGTTTGAGAACTTCTTGTTGATGCTCGATGTGATCTTCCACTGCTTGAACCTTCGAATTTTCCCTTAAAGATGATGTGATCGATGGTGGATGATATCCATAAAGTGCCATAAATGGGGTCATTTTTGCTGCGGTATGGAAGGAAGTGTTATACCACCATTCAGCGAGAGGTAACCACTTGACCCATTGTGTTTGTTTATCAGATACAAAACAACGAAGATATCCTTCCAAACATTTATTTACTATCTCGGTTTGACCATCGGATTGAGGATGATAAGATGAGCTATGAGCTAATTGAGTACCCAAACAAGAAAATAACTCCGTCCAAAAATTTCCAGTAAAAATGGGATCTCTGTCGCTCACAATAACCCTTGGGTTTCCATGTAGCTTTTGAATTGTGTCCATAAATGTAGTAGCAACTGTACTTTCTTTAAATTGATGAGATAATGCACAAAAGTGTGCATACTTGGTAAGTCTATCAACTACCACCATGATGACACTCTTTCCTTCGGACTTAGGTAAACCTGTGATAAAATCCATTGAAATCTCCTCCCAACGTTGACTTGGAATGGATAAAGGTTGTAGAAGTCACGGGGTCTTAATTGTTTCCACTTTATTCTGCTGGCAAACCAAACATTCCGCCACAAACTTTTGAATATCAGATTTAAGGCCATCCCAAAAAAAAATCTTTCTTCACCCTGTGGTAAGTTTTTAAAAATCCTGAGTGTCCTCCTAAAGGAGAAGTGTGCAATTCCAGAAGAATCTTTTGTTTTAGTTGGGAATTCTTACAAAGATATAAGCGATCTTTGTACCATAAGGAATCATTTTTCCAACTAAATGTATCAGATGTACTAGGATCTTGCTGCAGATTTTGAATGAGTGTCCATACATCTTTGTCCTTCTTCCATTCATCTCTTGCTTCGGTTATCCAATCTGGTTGGATAATAGAAATGGCACAAAGCAATGCTTCCACCTCTTCATTCTTTCTTGAGAGTGCATCTGCCACAACATTAAGCTTTCCTTTTTTGTAGATTATTTTAAAGTCATAACCCAACATCTTTGTGACCCATTTTTGCTGCTCTTCTGAAGATAGTCTTTGTTCCAAAAAGTGTTTAAGACTATCATGATCCGTTTTTACTTTGAAGTGTCTTCCCATTAGGTAAGTTCTCCATTTCTTTAGTGCATGCAGTATTGCTAACATTTCCTTCTCATAAATAGGTTTCTATAAATACTTTACTTTGATTGGATGACTTTAAAAAGAAATGGGTCTTCCTTCCTGCATTAAAACAACACCAATTCCATTTCCTGAGGCATCACATTCCACAATAAAGGTTTTTGTGAAGTCTGGCGTAGCTAAGACCGGTGCTAGGCACATTGCCTCTTTAAGATGTTCAAAGGCCTTAGTTGCTTCGGGAGTCCATGAAAATGCATCTTTCTTCAATAATGTTGTTAGAGGTGCTACTATTCTCCCATAATTCTTAACAAACTTGCGATAATACCCTGTTAACCCGAGAAATCCTCGCAACTGCTTTATGGTTGTGGGGACTTTCCATTCCTTAATGGCTTTAATTTTGTTAGGGTCTACTTTAACACCCTCGTGAGATACGATATGACCCAGATATTCCACCTCTTGTACTCCAAAGAAACATTTGGATTTTTTTGCATATAATTGTTTCTCCTGCAATAGTTTGAGCACCCTGTCAACATGTTCAACATGATCCTTCCAAGACCTGCTATAGATTAGTATATCATCAAAAAATACTAGCACAAATTTTCTAAGGAGGGGTTTGAAAATGGAATTCATCAACCCTTGAAATGTAGAAGGTGCATTGGTAAGGCAAAAATGCATGACCAAAAATTCATAATGACCCTCATGAGTTCGAAATGTTGTTTTTGGAATATCTTCAGTCTTCATTCTAATTTGATGATATCCTGAACGAAGATCCAACTTGGCTAAATAAATTGCTCCATGTAATTCATCCAATAATTCATCAATCACAGGAATGGGAAATTTATCTTTAATGGTGAGCTTATTGAGCTCCCTATAATCCGGACACATTCGCCATGATCCATCCTTCTTGTGTACCAATACTACAGGAGCAGAGAAAGAACTTTGACTAGGTTGAATTATACCCGCCTCTAACATTTCTGCAATTATACGTTCAATTTCGCTCTTTTGGACGTAAGGATATCTATAAGGCCTGATGTTTGGAGGAACACTTCCTGTAATCAAATGAATAGCATGATCATGATCATGAATAGGTGGGAGTCCTTTGGGAGTTTCAAACACCTTGGAATGATTGTCCAAGACTTGTTGGAGATATGTAGAAATATATTATTTTGATGTTGGAACTTCTAGTGAGCATAATTGTGCAATTACGACTCGTTGTTATTTCTTTAGAAGATTTGTCATGACATTAGAGCTTATTATATTTCCTGGATTCCATGCAATACCTCGTAATTTGACTTCCTTTCCTTCTGAAAAAAATTTCAAGAAAAGTTTTTGAAAATTAAAAGCTACCGTCCCCAAAGATTGTAACCATTGTACTCCTAGTACAACATCAACACCTCCCATAGGAATGGAAAGCATTGGAATAGTCAATACATATTCCACCATGGTTAGCTTGATATTATGGCACTTTCCAGAGCAATTTATAGTTCCTCCATTTTCAACCATCACTTGACATTCTGGTGCTGGGTATAGGAAACAATTTAATTCCTTGGATACCTTACAATGAATAAAATTATGGGTCCTACCTGAATCAATCAACACTATTACCTTTTTCTTCTTGATATGTCCTTCTATCTTAAGAGTTTGAGGAGTGGTAATTCCTGCCAGTGCATTACACGATATGGTTGGATTCATTTCTTCCTCTTCTAGGGATAGTTCCTGGTGTATATCCTCTTCTTGTTTATTTTCTTCTTCCTCTTCACAATCTGTGTAAAATAATTTCTTCTCAAAACACTTATGACCTTTAGTGTATTTGCTATCACAACTGTAGAAAATCCCTTTTTCTCTTTTTTCTTCCAATTGTTGTGGTGTCAACCTTGTAGGTTGTGGAAATCTAGGCGTTGTCGCCATTATTTTACATTCAACTTTTCTTGCCAACCTGAATGCCTTCTCCAATGAATCCAGTTCCAAAACACGAACTTCATGTTGGATGTTATCCTTTAAAGTGCCTATGAAGAGATCGATCTTGTGTTCCTCTGGAATATCAGTTACCCTTATATTCAATTTTTGGAAGTCCTCAATGAAGAGAAGGTGTTGCTCTTTGTATCCACATAATGTGCTATCATTTCCTCTGTAAAAATTGACCAAGTGACAATTTTTTTGTGAGAGCAAAGCCATCGATACCATACAAATGTATTTTGTTCTAAATGTAAAGTTGCAATGCGTACCTTTTGTGTGTTTTGCACATTATGGAGATCAAAATATTTCTCCATCTGTAGTATCCATGTTACAAGATCCTTTCCATCAAACTTCCTCATATCCATTTTTTGAATATGGTGGTTCTTCCCGCCAACATTAGATTTTATGAAATCAAAATTAACATTAATTTTTTTCTCATCATGAGTTTCCTCTACTATATTTTCACCATTAGAAAACATTTCTTGTATCAACTTTGTCAAACCTTCCATGTCTACTTTCAGATCATTCTTCATGTTTTCCATTTTCTCATCGATCTTAGCTTCCATGTCATCCATCTTAGATTCCATGCCATCCATATTAGCTTCCGCCTTTCTTCAAACCATCCATCTTCACTTCCATGCCTTTCTTCGAAACTTCCATTTCATTTTTTGTTGCTCTTTGCGAGAGCGAAATTTGGTGCACTTGCTCTTGTAATTTAGATAGATCATGTTGCAATTCTTCATCTTCATGAGTCACAGTAGAGCCTTCTGAAGGCTTAATGGGTGTTGAGTTATTTTTACGGGGCATATTTTAGAACCCAATATTGATATCTATTCTACAATATGCCCTTGGAATCAATTCAAATTGATTCTTCAAACAAGACTTATGCAATTTGGAAAAAAAATACACACATTTTTCTTGCTTTTGAGGAGCTCGATATTGAAATTGGATTATATTTGTGATTGCAGCACTTCAATATTCGAATTTTGGTACCAACGTATCCCTTTGAGTTCTCTTTTGAATTCCATAGGTTTTACCTAATTTGGATTCTCCAAGACAAAGTTGTGTCCAATATCCCACAATGACCTAATTATGGACTGGTTCAGTAGATTGAACTTGTACGACTTGCCACATGTCACGGTTTCATCCTTCGACTCTGAAATTTATAGCCAAGAAACTACAGTCAGTGTACTTATGACCACTTTTTACGGCACTCCAATCCGATGCTCAGAGAGAGAGTTATGAATATTTTCCCACGATCACCTCTTTGAGATGAAATTTGGGAGCTTGAAAAAGCACTACCTTCCACAAATAATATCTCTAAAAATATTGAAAACCAAGATATGAATTTTTTTGACAAGTTTCCTCAAGATTTCAGCTTCACACCCTAAAAATTTCAGATTCTGAACCTTCGTATTAAAAAAGTTATAGCGAAAATTCCACAATGACTTATTTAGGAGCCTGAAAAAATACGTAACTTTCATAGATCATATCTCAGAAAATATTGCGAATCAAGATCTGAAATTTTTAGAAAATCTTCCTCAGGATTTCGGCTTCGCACCCTAAAAATTTCAGCTTCTGAAACTTTGTAGAAAAAAATTTATATCGAAAATTCCACGATGACCTGTTTGGAGCAACGAAACCCTAGAATCCAAAGCTCTGATACCAAATGTTGTGTAACCAGCTCCAAAAATAGAAGAAAAGAGATATCAACGCCTTAGAAATAAGCCACTTCGAGGGGGCAACCTCCAATACATTACATAAATGAACAATTCTTGGATGATACAATTTACAAAACCTCCTTTCTATATATAGGAGTTCATGTGGCCATAATGTAATCCTAGTGGGCCACAATGTAATCCTAGCCGACCTGACAATAATAATTTAAGGGCACAATAATAACAAAATAGGGGTTACAAGGGTACAATAATAAAAATAAGGGGGTTACACTAATAACAATAAGGGACTATACTAGTAATATAGGGACCTAACACAGGATTCATTTCAAAGCATGAAAAATCAATCATTATAGAACATAAATACTTTTCAAAATGAATATATTCTTTCACTCAGTTCCTATACCGGAAAATACAAAAGAGTTCCTGCACTCTGTTCTCGTACTAGGCAAAAAAAACAATTCCTATACTCTATTCCTGCATTGGAGAAATAAAACACTCTGTTCCCGTACTGAAGAAAAACACTTTGTTCCTATACTACAAATAATTTTGTGCAACAAGACCAAACTCAAATATTGTGGAAAGAAACCTTGCTTGAATTAAGATAAAACTCCCAGACTCAACACACCCTCAATGCATGAACCTAAAGAATTTATCAACTATCAAAGGAAATGTTAAACTCTCATGCATAAATGGAAAGATCACCTCACAAATATATCTAACTTGTTCTAGTTTAATTAACAATGTGTTTAAGATAAGATTCTATGAATATAACTTTATAAATGAAACTCAACTGATAACTTCAGTTTAGTTAAGGATGAAAATATTATATTCCTGCACTTAAGATTCATGAATAGACAAAGGAAAATCTACATCCAATAGGACCAAAAGAACACTATAAAATGCTAAAACATGAGGTTCTCAGACGAGAACATATCCACTTTCACATTAATGTTTTCAAATAGCTATAGGTACCTCAACAAGGGATTTCACTTGCCTGCTACGTAAAAATGATTTAATGAATAAATATATCAATCACCAAGCAAGATTGAAATAATACCTCTATATATATTAACCAAAGAGATATGTGCACACCACATAGTAGATCTAAATTAAATAGATGACTTTGAAAACGAAAGGAAATTTCCAGATCCAAGTCCTTACATTGGATTACAATAAACAAAAGTTTTCGTAAATGATAAAGAAAATTTTGTTTAGAAAGTAAACCTCAGACATAAATGCAAAAATAAAAGAGTCCAGATCTGAACTCTTATCACTCGTTTCAAAAGGAAACACAAAAGGGTTTGTTATCACCATAATTTTTTTTTCCAAACTTGGATAGTTTACAACGTTCCTAGTCATGGTCTTATATAGGTGTTGGGTAATTTCATGTTTTAAAGGGTAGGTGATAGGGTAAGAGTCTCAAAAGTCCTATTTTCATATCCAAAGAAAGTTTAAACAACCTTATCCATGTATTAAAGGTCACACAATCCTCTTTAAAAGTCATATTTTAAACCATTTGATTTTTTTTTTGAATTAGCCACGAAAATAGCCATGCTTTCGTAGCGCAAAACAGAATTTTTACACTATTCGAGTTACGAAAACGTGGTTTTATGGCTAATTCAATTTTGTTTTCAAATGGTTTAAAATATGAATTTTAAAGAGGATTGTGCGACCTTTAAGACATGGATAAGGTTGTTTAAACTTTATTTGGATATGAAAATGAGACTTTTGAGACTCTTAACCTATCACCTACCCTTTAAAACATGAAATGACCCAATACCTATCTAAGACCATGACTAGGAATGTTGTAAACTATCCAAGTTTTGAAAAAACTTTTATGGTGATAACAGTGGCTCCACTTGGGATAGTGTGCTCCTGTGGTACACTGAGAACCCATAGCTCCAGTGCTATCCATTTTTTGATAAAATGGAAAATTTTTTTATTTGATTTGACAAGCATCTTCTTCAAACTGTTTGAGCCTTCACCTCGGGCTTAAGCTCTCTGTTTCAACTTGTTATTATTAACAATAAAACTGACAAATATGGAATATGTACAATGTCATGAGTGATTGATAAAACTTTAGCAAATATAATGCTTTAGGAACCTGCCATTAACAGGCCCTCAAGCATATGATCCTCCATCAATTTCCTATAATATATAAATGTTGTTCCCATGAAAACCAACAATCTGAAAAGGACCCTTCCATAAATTCTCAAACTTACCATGCTTTCCCTTTTTCTCAAATTTTGCCTCCCATTTCAGCACTTTGTCTTTTATTTGGAAACTATTTTCTTTAATCTTCCTGTCAAATGTATTTTTAATTCTGTTTTGAACATGTTGATGGCTGTCATAAACTTCATTTCTCTTTTCCTACAAAGCTATCAGCTAGTTAATACTCCTCTGAATGGAATTTGGTTCGTCTTCAAGTCCTTGAATTAATTTCATGACCGGTACCCCAAGTGATGTCTGAAAAACAACTTCAGCACCATAAACTAATTCATATGGTGAAGTCCCAATTGATCTCTTTGTACATATCCTATCAGCCCACAAGGCATACTTTAGCTTTATATGCCAAGCTTTCTTGTTCTCCTGTAATACCTTTTTGATGATTCTTACAATACTCTTATTTGATGATTTAGCAAGACCATTTCTTTGCGGATAGTATGCTGTAGAGTGTCCAAGAGTGATATGGTATTGATGACAGAAATTGATCATTTTCTTAGAATTAAATGCTCGAGCATTATCTGTTATAATCTTCATGGGGCAGCCAAATCTAGGCAATATATTATTCTCTAGAAAATAAATAATTACAGAGTCATTAGCTTTCCTTGTTGGGATCGCCTCTATCCATTTGGTGAAGTATTCCATTACTGTGAGAATCCAGTGATGCTGTCCTGATGATGATGGATGTATCTCTCCAATAAATTCTAACCCCCACTGCTGAAAAGGTGCTTCCACATAGATAGGAACCAAAGGTAGAGGTAAAATCTTTCTTCTTCCTTCAAAAATTTGGCATTCATGACATGCAACAATTATTTTGTAAATGTCGTTAAACATGGTTGGCCAAAAATATCCCGCTCGTAGAATCTTATTTGATATAGCCTTCCAATAATGGTGTCCTCCACAATCACCTTCATGGAATTCTTCAATGACTTTATCAGCCTCTTCTTCAAGTAAACAATTCAGCAAAATTCCACCTGTATCTTTCCAAAACAGATTTCTGTCAAAAACGAAATATCTCAAGGATTTTAGCTTAACAAACCTTGCTTTGGACTTTGTTATATCAACGGGAGCTTTGTGACACTGTAGAACAAAAACCACATCCTTATACCACTCCGAAGTAATGTCTTTCTCATCAATTTGGATCAATTCTTCTTCATCATTAGAAATTTCTGATATTTCTGCATTCAGATTTATATCAAGACAGTCCAAGTTTGATTGAGTCATTAACTTCGCCAAGCCTTGTCCCTTCACTAATTTGGTTGGTTTGATGTCTATATCATATTACAAAAATTTTGCGATCCATTTTCCCCTCTTACCATCGGGATCTGACTGAGTTAAGATATCTTTTACTACAACACTTGGAACAAATACCACAATGTGAGAATGCAGAATGTAAATTCTAAAATCTTTGATAGCCTTCACCAAAGCATAGGCCTGCTTTTCTAGAATATTATACTTCAACTCAGCATTTGGTAATGTTCTACTAAATAAAGAGATAGGCTATTCAGTACCTTGCTTTCTTTTTTGTAGCAAAACTCCGACAATTGTCTTTTATGAAGCGAATGTAAAAACCAGATTTATTTGGAAAAATCTGGACTGATGAGTACTGGTGCTTGTGTGAGTGCCTTCTTGATTTCTTCAAAATATTTCTTTGCCTCTACTGTCCATTTAATCTCAACTCCTTTCTTTAACATCCTTGTTATATCTTTGACAATCTTAGCAAAGTTAGGAATGAAACGCCTAACAAAATTCACTTTCCCAAGAAATGATTGAATCTCTTTCCTACTTCTTGGAAGATATACTTTTTGAATTGCATTAGCTCTATTAGGATCAATCCTAATTCCATATTCAGAAATAATATGACCAAGTAACTTGCTTGTAGTTAAAACAAAGATGCTTTTGGTAGGATTAAGAGAGATACCAAACCTTCTACATTTTAGCAGAATCCTTTCTAGGTGTTTCAAATGATCTTCTTCTTTCTTTGAAAAGGATGTTATATCATCAAGATAAACAACCACCATCTTGTCCTTTTCTTCAGAAAAAGCAATGTCCATTTCTCTTTGAAAAGTAGCTCCCGCATTCATGAGACCAAGGTATCTTGGCGTACATGAATGTGCCCCATGGTGTTGTGAAGGCTGTTTTTTCCTGATCATGTGGATGTACAAGAATCTGATTATAACTTGAAAAATCATCAAGCATAGACATTCTCTGAGAACCAACAATATTTTGCAGAATTGAATCCATCTTGGGAAGAGGATAGTTGTCCTTTAGTGAAGCCTTTTTCAAATTTCTGAAGTCAATAAAAATTCTGATTTCTCCACTCTTCTTTCTAACCATTACCAAATTTGCAAGCCAATTTGAGAATCTGATTGGAACAATTATTTTAGCATCAAAGAGTTTCTTAATCTCTTTTTCGATCAATGGCATGAGAAGAGGATTAATTCTCCTTAATTTTTCTTGAAAGGTCTTTCATTTTCTTTAATAGGAATAGTATGCTGAATAGTGGAAGGATCATACTCATTTAAATCAACGTAACTCCAATAAAAAATATCAATAAATCTCTTCATCGTCTCAATATATTTGAATTTCATATCAGCTGAAAGAAACTTTGAAATTTTGATCATTTTAGGCAAAACTAATGTACCAAGATTACAACTCTCTACTTCCTTTTCATCAGCTTGTATCTTTGGTGATTTGGAAACATCATTCTGATCAAAAAGTTTCTCAAGAGGAATAAGACCCTTTGGTATTGAATTATTCTTTAGTAGCAAAACTTCAGAATTTCCTTTTGATTCAAAAAACATGTTTTGTTGATCTACTTTTGTACTTTCAAATTCTTCTTTCAACTCAATAAAATTCTTTACCTGTTGATCATCTTCAAAAACTTGCCAATTGGTGATATTATCTGGTATAGATGGTTTATGGTGAACTTCAATCTCATATTTTTCAGAAGAGTGAATAGGAATGATGAAAATACTTGCAAAGATAGATAGAGAATCAACAATAGAATTTTGGTTCTAGTTTTGATAGTGAAAGAATAGGCTTGAAATTTCTCCAACATGTCTAAAACTATATTTCTGTATGCTCTCATTCTTACATCCTTCGTTTGATAAACACCTTCAAATTGTCTAATAACCAATTCTGAATCTCCAAAAACAGAAATATTTTGAGCCTTCATTCTTTTCAAAACATATAAACCCAAAATCAAAGATTCATATTCAGCCATGTTGTTTGTGCAATAAAAATTCAGTTTGTAAGAGTAAAACTTACTCTTATCATTTGGACTTGTAATCCAAATCCCTACTCCTACCCCTTCTTTTCCCGTTGATCCATCAAAGTAAAATGAACACCATCCATATATCTCTTTGTCATTTTCTTGCTGATTTTCTGAATGCTGCTTTTTTTCTCTCATTTCTTCCTCAACACTATCAACTGACTCATTTAAAATAATGGTAGATCCAAGTTCAGTATCAAAGGCATAAATAGGAAATTTTTGAGGTTTATCTTTGCTACTTACCATGTAAGCCATTCTAGTCTCCCGATACAATCTCCTTTGCTCACCAAAAACAAGAATAGTGGCATAGGTAAGGTCCATCTACATTGTGCCTTTGATTTTGGCTGCCCATGATCTTGACAATAACATTCCAAACTTTGGCGGAACATCAGCCACAACAATGTCCATAACAACCGTCTTTGCTAGAATTTTTGTTATACCAACAACACATCCTTGATTAAACCAATACATTGAACTCTTTTTGAATCAAAAGAAAATAAATCCTTATATGGTCATATTATTTGTAACCCCATCCTTTCCATGATTACTTTTGGCATAAGGTTATGAGAAGCCTCTGAATCCAACATAGCATTATGTAAAGTCATATCGTGAATACTAATGCTTACATAAAAGGGAGGAAACTCTTCATTTTGTTCATATTCTAGCCTTAGACCCAAATATATAGTAGGATTATCTTCTTAGACATTCAAAATATCACCAGCTCCTGGTTGTGAGTTTAACTGTTTAACAATCTTGCTTCTATATTCATTTACCTTGAGAATCTCGGTAAACGGGATTGATATTTTAATCTTTGAAATTTCATTCTCAAGGTTGAAACAGAAAAAGATTTTTTAGCTTCTTTGATAGGAGGAGGAAGTTGAGTGTCTTTCTTACCAAGTCGAGTGTCTTTCTTACCTTCAACAATCTTTGGGGTATCCTTTTTGGCTTCAGCAATATTTGGAGCATCTTTCTTAGGCTTTTCTTTTTTTTCAATGATAGGCACATTTCTGTTTCTGAGATTATATTGTTTTTGCATCTCAAAACTATCATGCTGATACCCCTTAAAATAATCTGATGGTTCTTCTCCTTGATTAGCCAAATCTGACTCATCATGCGCTTCTTTAGTCAAGAAAATTCCTGAAATCTCTTCATCAAGACAATGGATAGATTCTTCAGGAATTTTAGGCTCATCTTCTTCATCTACTAATTCTACTGAAAAGGAGGTCTCACTGGAGGATCATGCTACTGATTTCTATTTTCTCTGGGCCTTTGTTGGTTTTGAGGTCTCCTGAATTGAGGATTCCTAGATTGAGGTTCATGTTGCACAAGAGGAGTAGAGGTGTTTCCAAGAGATAACCTATTCATCAACTTATCCATGGTTTTCATCATTGAATCAAATTTATCTTTAGAAGTTGAAGTGGAAGGTTTCTCTTCTTCTTTCAATTTAGTTTTTCCTATTTTTGACTTTTTAGCAGCTATCATGTTTACCTCTACCTTTACTGCATCACTTTTCATTTTAGAAAGTGTAGGTGATTCTCTTTCTCTCACAATATAGAAAATTCATAATCAAATGCTTCAGCATATCTCATTTGTGCTAAGGCTTCCGAAGGTTTCAAATGAGCTGGAATTGAGTCAAAAAATTTATTAAATCTCTTAGAAACGTTTTGGATAGATTCATCAATTGCCCTTATATGGCTATTATATTCAGTAAATGCTTGAACTGGATTGGTTATGTTTCCCCATTTTCTCAAAAATTTGTCTTCAAACTCATCCCAAGTTCGAATACTTCTCGGTGTGAGAGCTTTAAACCATTTTCTAACTTCACCGGTAAAACTTTGTGCAAATAGTCTTAACTTCACATCTTCATCATCAACTTCTTCTCTGTCTGTAAAATCATTAAATCTATCTACACATTCTTCTACTGTGATTTATTCATCACTACCCCAAGTAGGGATCCTAACAACATATTTACTAGGAAGGTCATGCAAAACATCAGGGAGTAAAAATGGTGCATACCTAGCAGGAGTAGCCATGCTTAAAGGATGAACAATAGTTGTAGGAATGGAAAAAAACAGAAGATGAAGAACTGATATGAGGAGGACTATTTGGTTTTTGTAAGCCACTAACAATTGAGCTCCAATTTGGAAGGGGTAAACCAACTTTTGATTTCAGCAAAATTTCGAAAGGGTCAAGTTATTTTAATTTATCTAGAGACTCTTTTTCTAACAACAACTCAGAGGTAACAGCTTCCCAAAATTCTTCTTTGTCTTCTTGTGTTACTAGGGCTGAAGTGTCAATTCCTCTCTTTTGCAAGTCTAAGATAATATCAATGAGTTCCTTTTCACTTTCTAATCTAAACAACACTTCATGAATTTTCTCATCAACTCTTTAGTCTTCAAGACTTCTTAATATTTCAGAGGAGAAAGATTTCGAAGGAAATGGAGTACTTGATATTTCTGAAATTCTTTGACTGCCTCTTGAAATAGTGTTTGGATTGTCCACAATGTTAGGTGGGTGGGGATCAGGATTGCTCCGTGTGTATCTCCTTCTCGAAGCCACCTTTAAACTTTTGAAAATGTATGGAGTCACTGAGGTAGATGCAGCCTCGAAAAACTTTCTGAGCTATTGCTACCTTTAGAAGTTCAACTTCTTTATTTCGAGAATGAATAATCTTCAGGCTCTCGGCAGACACACCAAAATGTTATCACAAAATCTGACCCTGATAGGCTGCTCATCAAGTAGACTTTGAATAACTATTTCAAACCAATCTTTTGGCTGAGGCTTAGCCTCCTCATCCTGAGAGGGCTTTCTCAGTGGATTTAAGATTTTTGATTAATGATTAGATGGCTAACTCTAGGAATAAAAAGGATAAAAATGTATAACTGGTTGAATCAATGATTAGCAAACACTCATTGGGACATGGAGTCAAGATAGTCTTCAACAAAACATCATAATCTATCAAAACATGGAAGTCAAGGCACTTGGAGTCTATGTTTATAAGTGAAAACAACAACACAATGAATAAGCACAGTCTACAAGCACATGAAGGAAGTTAGAGCATTTTTTAATGAATTATAAGTAAAACATGCTCATACCACTGCAAATAGGTAATTGAAAAAGGCATAGAAAGATGATACACATAAACTCCTTGTGAATCTTAAGTAGTCAAACAAATCTCTGTATTAAGTTGAAGGATCACAGTAACATACAATAACACAACTGATTTGCTAATGAAAATTCCAACCTTGAGGAATTCAACCTCATGCTTCATATAGAGTCTTTAAATTTCTTGGATTCCATGATCCATCATTAGGAGAATTCAAATTTCTAAAATTGACACCTATCTACTCATAAAACAAACTCTTAATTACAAACTGACAGCTAACTGTCTTCTAGGAGTTCTAATACAAATAGGTGTGAAACTCCTAAACATGTCTCAAACAACCTTATCTAAAACTTAAATAATTTCTTTGAAAGCTGCTAATCCATGTCTTTGACCTTTGTGATGCTTCTATCTTTGTGGTAAACCCTGTTGATTCATGACCTATCTGTCCTAAAAACCAGGAGACAGAGTTTCTTGATTTTTAGCCCTTAACTCCATGCTTGTCTTCGAATAGATTTTCTAGCCTTGATGACTGTTTTGTATATGTAACATGTGTTAAATTTCCATAAACACTTCAAACTTCCACCTGTGCAAAAAGAAACCTTCAAAAAAATGAAAAGGACATGAAATATGACTGCGCTACGAAAATAGCTTGTTTTCATAGTGTAGTTTTTATACCATTGCAAAAACACTTCCTTTGACCATTCTTTCTCTTTCTTTTCAATTTGAAACTTCATTTTTGATCTTGATCTTTCCACTAGCAATACTAAAATCTGAAAACCAACAGCCCTTACCTCCCAAATTCATGCATAAAATGCCAAAATGTCACCTTCAGCAATTTCGTAGCGAGCTACGAAACTGCTGTGTATGCTCCTTTAACACAGTTTTTTCCAAGATTTTGAAGATTTTTTAAGGATTTGTATCAACATCAAATAGCTTTAATGGATTTTTTTCTTAAAAAATGATCCTTATCTTCATGACAAAAATATTTCAAAGATTTATCATTTTTTTGCCTTGTTTCATTGTTGCTGCAACTATATTTCTAGGTCTTCAATTTTCCTGCTCAGTTTCCTATTGGTGGCCCTTAACTGAACATTCATCATTCTCACATATCTAGCCTCTTTAATTGCAAGAACAGTCCAAGTAAAGTACTGAGCTTCACTGCCTATTTTTTTTGGTTTGGAAACCTTTTCGAGTTCCCATAAAGCCTTTATCCTCTTGAAATTTGTCTTTTCAGTAGCATGCCTTCTTTCTCTCTTCCTTAGTCTAGCAATTTCATAATTAGCTGATTTCAACCTTTGTTCCATTTCTTCATAGCTAGTTTTTTTTGTCTGAGTGGAAAATACTCTGTTTTTGTCACCTTCAGGTATTGGTGGTGAAAGGTCTATGAACTCTTCTTGAACAGTGGAAGCTTCCTCTGTTTCTCCTAACTCAACATTGAACTCTTGCATCCTTTTAGATTGCCTGGTTAAAGTATTTCTGGGCTTAAACACAAATGCTGCATCCTCATCCTCGAATTCCAATTTCTTAAAATATTTCATCTTCTTAGGTTTTCCTTAATCAAATTTTATGAAATCTGCCTGTACTAAAGGGGATTCTTCAATATCAATGGCTTGTAAAATATCATTTAAGTTACCCTTTAAGCCTGGAATCTCCGCTGAAATCACTGATTTACCCTTTTCTTTTGTAATTTGACTTCTAGTCAATCTCCTTTGAACTTGTTTATTAGTTGACTATTCTTGTGTCATTTCTCTAACCTCAGTTATCTTTTCTTTTGTAGGTTGAGGAGTCTCAAGAATAACCACTGATGCTTTACTCATTTTCTCTTTCACTTGCTTTCTAGGTTTCAACTTGACAAATATTTTTGACCTGGTCATTACAGGATTATTGGTTTCTGCTGGTGGGGTTTCTTTAGCCTTAGGGCTAATGCCTGTACCTTGGTTTTCCACTCCAAAACCACATAAAAACAAAAATGAAAACCATTCTCTGTTGATCCTTTGAAGTTCATGTAAAACTATCAGTTTAATTAGACCATGATGAAAAATGGAAGTTTCACATCCTTGAGTTTTCATTTTCACTTTATCTGCCATCTTAGCTATACTTCGATACAGGAATAAAGGAAAATCTAAAGAAATTATGCTAGTAAAATGCAACAAGAGTTTAAAATGATATGAATATATTTTATGATATCTTCCCTCACAGGTAAAATACCTTTGAATGTTGAAGAGCAAGTTGGCATAGATGTATTTGATGTAGCTCCTTGGAGTTGCCTTAGTTAATTCTGTTTCTACAATCTCTAGCTTCAGAAACACTTTACATGGTTCCATATCAAATTTGAAGTTTTTGAACCATCTATCTTGCCCCCTAGGAGTCTTTGTCACCAAATCTATGATCTCAGGGGTTATTGCCAAGTTTAAGATTCCAATTTTTGTGTTTGAGCCAGTGAAATGTAGAGCAAATTCCTTTGACACTTGAGTGTGTCCTCCCTGCAATTTTTCACAAAATCTCCAACATCCTGTTTTCTTGAAAGCCTCCATCACTGATTTATCTTTGACTAGAGCCTCTGTGCTTTCAGGCTCTGTTCTTAAACAATGACGAGACCTGTGATTTTTCCTTTCTTCTGTCATCTTTGGCTCTGAATTCATGTAAAAAATCAGCCTCACTTGCTTATGGTAGTCAGCCTCACTTGTTAATGGTGATCAGCCTCGCTTGAAAAATAAATGAGAGAAGCTTTGGTAAGAGATTACCATAAGATTAGCATTAAAAAATAATCTATTTGAGTGTTTTCATGCAAATTGCAATAAGAAACCCACCAATCCTTTCGAATTTGAAATTACCTATCATGATGACCCCTACATTTGAAATGATGGATTTAAATGGTTGCATGCTTTAGAAATGACACCTAGCTGACACCTAATGATGAAAAGTTAACGGAATTTGATTGAGTTGATGATTTGACAAGATTGCTTACGAATCCACGATTTTGTAGCGCGCTTAGTTCATTTTCAGGGGTTTGCACTACGAAAATAGCAACGTTTTCGTAGCACAAAACATAATTTTTACACTATCTATGCTACGAAAACGTGGTTTCGTGGCTAATTCAAATTTTTTTCAAATGGTTTAAAATATGACTTTTAAAGAGGATTGTGTGAACTTTAAGACATGGATAAAGTTGTTTAAACTTTATTTGGATATGGAAATGGTACTTTTGAGACTCTTACCCTATCACCTACCCTTTAAAACATGAAATGACCCAACATCTATCTAAGACCATGAATAGGAATGTTGTAAACTATCCAGGTTTAGAAAAAAATTGTATGGTGATAACAGTGGCTCCACTTGGGATAGTGTGCCCCTGTGGTACACTAAGAACCCGCAGCTCCAGTGCTATCCATTTTTTGATAAAACAAATTTTTTTTTTATTTGATTTGACAAGCATATTCTTCAAACTGTTTGAGCCTTCACCTCAGGCTTAAGCTCTCTGTTTCAGCTTGTCATTATTAACAATAAAACTGACAAAGATGGAATATGTACTATGTCATGAGTGATTGATAAAAATTCAGAAAATATAATGCTTTAGGAACCTGCCATTAACAGGCCCTCCAGCATATGATCCTCCATCAACTTCCTGCAATATAAAAGTTGTTTTCCCATGAAAACCAAAAATCTGAAAAGGACCTTTCCATAAATTCTCAAACTTACCATGCTTGCCCTTTTCCTCAATTTTTGCCTCCCATTTCAGCACTTTGTCTTGTATTTGGAAACTATTTTCTTTAATCTTCCTGTCAAATGTATTTTTAATTCTATTTTGAACATGCTGATGGCTGTCATAAAATTCATTTCTCTTTTCTTGCGAAGCTATTAGTTGGTTAATCCTCCTCTGAATGGAATTTGGTTCCTCTTCAAGTCCTTGAATTAATTTCATGACCAGTACCCCAAGTGATGTTAGAAAAACAAATTCAGCACCATAAACTAATTCAAATGGCAAAGTCCAAATTGATCTCTTTGTACATATCCTATCAGCCCACAAGGCATACTTCAGCTTTAGATGCCAAGATTTCTTGTTCTCCTGTAATACCTTTTTGATGATTCTTACAATACTCTTATTTGATGATTCAACAAGACCATTTCCTTGTGGATAGTATGCTGTAGAGTGTCTAAGAGTGATATGGTATTGATGGCAGAAATTGATCATTTTATTAGACTTAAATTCTTGAGCATTATCTGTTATAATCTTCATGGGGCAGCCAAATCTAGACAATATATTATTCTCTAGAAAAGAAATAATTACAGAGTCATTAGCTTGCCTTGTTGGGATCGCCTCTATCCATTTGGTGAAGTAGTCCATTGTTGTGAGAATCCAGCGATGTTGTCTTGATGATGATTGATGTATCTCTCCAATAAAGTCTAACCCCCATTGCTGAAAATGTGCTTCCACATAGATAGGAACCAAAGGTAGAGGTACAAGCTTTCTTCTTCCTTCAAAAATTTGGCATTCATGACATGCAACAATTCTTTTGTAAATGTCTTTAAACATGGTTGGCAAAAAGTATCCGGTCTTAGAATCTTATTTGCTGTAGCCTTCCAATAATGGTGTCCTCCACAATCACCTTCATGGAATTCTTCAATGAATTTATCAGTCTCTTCTTCAAGTAAACAATTCAACAAAATTCCACCTGTATCTTTCCAAAGCAGATTTCTCTCAAAAACAAAATATCTCAAAGATTTCAACTTAACAAACCTTGATTTGGACTTTGTTAGATCAACAGGAGCTTTGTGATGCTGTAGAACAAAAACCACATCCTTATACCACTCCGAAGTAATGTATTTCTCATCAATTTGGACCAATTCTTCTTCGTCATTAGAAATTTCTGATATTTCTGCATTCAAATTTATATCAAGAAAGTCCAAGTTTGATTCAGTCATTAACTTCGCCAAGCCTTTTCCCTTCACTAATTTGGTTGGTTTGATGTCTATGTCATATTCCATTAATTTTTCTATCCATTTTCCCCTCTTACCATCAAGATCTGACTGATTTAAGATGTATTTTACTACAACACTTGGAACAAATGCCATAATGTGAGAATGCAAAATGTAAATTATGAAATCTTTGATAGCATTCACCAAAGCATAGGCCTGCTTTTCTAGAATATTATACTTCAACTCAACATTTTCTAATTTTCTATTAAAGAAAGAGATAGGCTTTTTAGTACCTTGCTTTCCATTTTTTAGCAAAACTCTGCAATTGTATTTTCTGAAGCGAATGTAAAAACCAGAAATTCTTTGGAAAAATCTGGACTAATGAGTATCGGTTCTTGTGTGAGTGCCTTCTTGATTTCTTCAAAAGATTTCTTTGGCTCTGTTGTCTATTTAACCTTTCTTTAACATCCTTGTTATATCTTTGACAATCTCAACAAAGTTAGGAATGAAATGCCTAACAAAATTCACTTTCCCAAGAAATGATTGAATCTCTTTCCTACTTCTTGGTAGATCTACTTTTTGAATTGCATTAAATCTATTAGGATCAATCCTAATTCCATCTTCAGAAATAATATGACCGAGTAAGTTTCCTGTGGTTAAATAAAAGATGCTTTTGGTAGGATTAAGAGAGATACCAAACCTTCTACATTTCAGCAGAATCCTTTCTAGGTGTTTCAAATGATCTTCTTCTTTCTTTGAAAAGACTATTATATCATCAAGATAAACAACCACCGTCTTGTCCTTTTCTTTATAAAAAGCAATGCCCATTTCTCTTTGAAAAGTAGCTCCTGCATTCATGAGACCAAAAGGCATCTTGGCATACATGAATGTGCCCCATGGTGTTGTGAAGGCTGTTTTTCCTGATCATCTAGATGTACAAGAATCTGATCATAACCTGAAAAACCATCAAGCATAGACATTCTCTAAGAACCAACAATATTTTGCAGAATTGAATCCATATTGGGAAGAGGATAGTTGTCCTTTAGTGAAGCCTTGTTCAAATTTATGAAGTCAATACAAATTTTGATTTCTCCACTCTTCTTTCTAACTGGTACCAACTTTGCAAGCCAATTTGAGAATCTGTTTGGAACAATTATTTTAGCATCAAAGAGTTTATTAATCTCTTTTTCGATCAATGGCATGAGAAGAGGATTAATTCTCCTTAATTTTTGCTTGAAAGCTCTTTCATTTTCTTTAATAGGAATAGTATGCTGAATAATGGAAGGATCATGCTCCTTTAAATAAGCATAACTCCAAGAAAAAACATCAATAAATCTCTTCATCGTCTCAATATATTGGAATTTCGTATCAGCTGAAAGAAACTTTGAAATTTTGATCATTTTAGGCAAAGCTAATGTACCAAGATTACAACTCTTTCCTTCCTTTTCATCATCTTGTATCTTTGGTGATTTGGAAACATCATTCTGATCAAAAAGTTTCTCAAGAGGAATAAGACCCTTTGGTATTAAATTATTCTTTAGTTGCAAAACTTTAGAATTTCCTTTTGATTCAACAAACATGTTTTGTTGATCTACTTGTGTACTTTCAAATTCTTCTTTCAGCTCAATAAAATTCTTTACCTGTTGATCATCTTCAAAAAATTGCCAAATGGTGATATTTTCTGGTATAACTGGTCTATGGCAAACTTCAATCTCATATTTTTCAGAAGAATGAATAGGAATGATGAAAATAATTGCAAAGACAACCAGAGAATCAGCAATAGAATTTTGGTCTCTAGTTTTAATAGTGAAAGAATAGGCTTGAAATTTCTCCAACATGTCTAAAACTAGATTTCTGTATGCTCTCATTCTTACATCCTTCGTTTGATAAAAACCTTCAACTTGTCTAATAACCAATTCTGAATCTCCAAAAACATAAACATTTTGAGCCTTCATTCTTTTCAAAACATCTAAACCCAAAATCAAAAATTCATATTTAGCCATGTTGTTTGTGCAATCAAAATTCAGTTTGTAAGAGTAAAAATTACTCTCATCATTTGGACTTGTAATAAAAATCTCTGCTCCTGCCCCTTCTTTTCCTGCTAATCCATCAAAGTACAATGACCACCATCCCTCTATCTCTTTGTCATTTGATTGCTGATTTTTTGTTTGCTGATTTTCTGAATGCTGATTTTCTGCTCTCATTTCTTCCTCAACACTATTAGCTGACTCATTTAAAAGAATGGCAGATCCAAGTTCAGTATCAAAGGAATAAATAGGAAATTTTTGAGGTTTATCTTTGATACTTACCATGTAAGCCATTCTATTCTCCCAATACAATCTCCTTTGCTCAACAAAAACATGAATAGTGGCATACGTAAGGTCCATCTACATTGTGCCTTTTATTTTGGATGCCCATGATCTTGACAATAACATTCTAAAATTTGGCGGAACATCATCCAAAACATTGTCCATAACAACCGTCTTTGTTGGAATTTGTGTTAGACCAAAAACCACATCCTTGATTAAACCAATACATTGAACTCTTTTTGAATCAAAAGAAAATAAATCCTTATATGGTCTTGTTATTTGTAACCCCATCCTTTCCATGATTACTTTGGGCATAAGGTTATGAGAAGCCCCTAAATCCAAAATAGCATTATGTAAAGTCATATCATAAATACTAATGCTTACATAAAAAGGAGGAAACTCTTCATTTTGTTCATCTTCTAGCCTTAGACCCAAATATATAGTAGGATTATCTTCTTGGACATTCAAAATATCAGCAGCTCCTGGTTGTGAGTTTAACAGTTTAACAATATTGCTTCTATATTCATTTACCTTTAGAATCTTGCTAAATGGGACTGATATTTTAATATTTGAAATTTCATTCTCAAGGTTGAAAACAGAAACAAAATTTTCAGCTTCCTTGATAGGAGGAGGAAGTTGAGTGTCTTTCTTACCAAGTGGAGTGTCTTTCTTACCTTCAACAATATTTGGAGTATCATTTTTGGTTTCAAAAACCTTTGGAACATCTTTCTTAGGCTGCGCTTTGTTTGCACTGATAGGCACATTTACGTTTCTGAGATTATATTATTTTTGCATCTCAAAAATAGCATGCTGATATCCCTTACAATAATCTGATGGTTCTTCTCCTTGATTAGTCAAATCTAACTCACCATGCTCTTCTTTAGTCAAGAAAATTCCTGACATCTCTTTGTCAAGACAATGGATAGATTCTTCAGGAATTTCAGGATCATCTTCTTCATCTACCAAATTTTGCTGAAAAGGAGGTCTCACTGGAGGATCAGGCTGCTGATTTCTATTTTCTCTTTGCCTTTGTTGGTTTTGAGGTCTCCTGAATTGAGGATTTCTAGATTGAGGTTCATGTTGCACAAGAGGAGTAGAGGTGTTTCCAAGAGATAACCTATTTATCAACTTATCCATGGTTTTCATCATTGAATCAAATTGATCTTCAGAAGTTGAAGAGGAAGGTTTATCTTATACAAATAAAAGTATGGGTACTCGTTTTACAATAAATCCATTGTTTTTATACATAAATATTGGATTTTTTTTTTAAACCGACCCAAAAATTTGAAATCAATTTACAATAAATTATTGAGATGAAAAAAAAAAATGAAATAAAATTTCTTGCTCTGTAACAAGAGAGGTTTCCTGCACTGTTTTGAGATTCCCACACTAGAATAGAAGAGTTCTTGCACTATCCTGAGCACGATTCCTGCACCGTGATTGGAGGATTCCTATACTGTTATGAGCGATATTCCTGCACTGAGAAAAAATAATTCCTGTACCAAAAAGAAGGGGTTCTTGCACTAAAATAACCAATCTAGTTTCCTCTTGAAAAAATTTGGATTGGATAGTGTGTAAACAAATTGCAAAGTTAGAGGAGCATTTTATTGCCAGGTTTAGATGGTATCATGCTCTTAGTCTTAAATAGACAAGGCTTGAGAAATTACCATCACCTGAAAAATACGAGGGATAAAAGAAGCGGGGCAGGGATATCATAAAAAAAGGGAAGGAAAATCACAAGGGACACTTAGAATAAGGTGGATCAATCCATAGAGGGATATAGGAAAAAGGGACAAGGGAAAAAAATTTAGGGGTAAAAGAGGGAAAAATAGAAATCAGGACGGGAAATTTTGTAGAGGAATAAAAAAAAGGGAAAAGAGGAAAGCGAAAGACGAAATCAGATGGAAATTTCAAAAAAGGGAAAAGAGGAAACCCAAAGTATTCACCTTAGATAGTAAATGCCTCCGTAAAATAATGTTGTGACCTATGTGAATCAATTAATTGTGGTGTAATTTTTGTGTTGCATAAAATTTTTACCATGATGCTTTCTCTAAACTTTGATAAAGGATTAGTTTCTACTATTTTTTTTTTGCTGTGACCACAAATCCTATAGAAAACTGCTTCTTCTTAAAACAAGTTAGCCATGATTTCTAATTAAAGTGACATCCCATTTTATTAAAGAGGAACTTGGTAGCCAACAGGCTGGTTTTCAAGAAGATCCCCACATAACTACGCCAACAAGTTGATTTTCATAGTCATGTGTTTTATTATTATTATTATTAATATATATAATATATATATATATATATATATATATATATATATATATATATATATATATATATATATATATATATATATATTAAAATTATTAATTTTTAATTTTTTACATTATGAAAATAGTAAATAAAAAATCACTCACTATAGGATAGTATCCTTTCTCACTGATCATCTTCAAATATGACTATTTTTGTATCTATTGTATGACAACTTCTTTGGTGGGCTAAAAATGTATTTTAATCCTATTCCCATTCACCAAGAAAACAAATCCCTATCCTGGTTTTGATATCCACTACTCCGTTCTTAAAAAATTTAACTACTTCGTATGGCCCCAACCAGCATGTGTGAAACTTCACCTTAAAATTTTTAAATTTTGAATCATAGAGGAGTACCCAATTACCTGGCTACAGTTTATTTTTCTTGATCAACCTGTCGTGTCATATACTACGTTGTTGCTACATCAAAATAATTTGTTGAAAAACATCCCTTCTCATTTCATCAAGTTCATTTAATTGCAAAAGGATTTGCTTTTGAGAGGTCCAAACCCAACTGGACTGCAATTATAAAGGTTTTAATATAGAATTCAATTGGCAACAAGACCTTCTTCCCGTACACTAGATCATGAGGTGTATGACCTGTCTTTTTCTTCCAATAGTTCTATAAGCCCATAATGCTTCCAGTAATCTATTTGCCTAATCCTTTTTATGAAAATTACTTTTTTTGTAAGGATGGACTCGATTACCTTGTTTGTAGATTCTACCTAGCCATTTTCCCGTGCATGATACGGTGTAGAATTCTTGTGTCGAATCCCGTATTTATCTATACCTCCTTTTACCAGATTAGAAACAAACTGAGGTCCATTGTTAGTAACATATTCTCTTGGAACACCAAATCGAGTAAAAATTTTGTTAAATTAAAAATCAACAACAAATCTCTCAATATCATAAGGAACAACTCTAGCATCTACCCATTTTGTTACAAAATATGTACAAACAAGGATGCGTATTTTTTTAAGTATGTTGGGGCAATGGGTCCTGTTAGCAATCCTTAATTTTCCTAGGATGGGAGGAAATTGCAGAGGTAACCACAATACCACTTTTAATTCTAGGATCTAACCCTTCTAGCTTCAGAGAGGGATCTCTCTTTATGATTTAGATTTTTTGATTAAAGGTATTAGGATAGTTATTGAGTTTAGAGGTTGATTTTTGAAATATTTGGTTGAAACTTATAAAATAAGCCATTGGGAAATGGAGTCATAAACCTTAAGTAAATCAAGTACAAAAATAATAGATGAAGCGTAATAGGGAAAGATAAGCAGACTATTGGCTCTTTGGAGCTTTGTTGAGTGAATTGGAGGAAAATATTTAGATTCAATTAAACATAGGGCATTTAAAAATGAATTCTATATTAAATTTCATTTTGAAAACACATATATTGTTTATAATCCAGAGAAGGGTGTAATTAAAAAAATTCACTCTTAATTTTCTTTAAACAATATAGATAAGAAAAACATATGGAAAGACAGAGAAATAAAAATTTCACATTACGAAGAACATCACCAATTTTTCTGACACATGAATTGTCTAACAACTTTCTGTATTACTGAAAATGATAACTTTTAGCTCAAACAATATGTTGTTACAATATATTTATAGACTTGATATTGAACTAACTTCATATTCCAAAAATGAACTGATTAAAAAATAATCTTTAACAATTTCTGGAAAAAACATTAATAATAAATTAAAGATAACATCAATCACAAGAAATCTGCAGGAAATTTGGAACTGTTGGAAATATTCAGCCTTCACATCTGGAAATTGGTCAACTAATGCTGATCCTCTGCCTTGGAATCTAGAGAAGTTGATTCGGATTTATGCAAGAATGCAACATAATACACATATAACCATAAATACAAAGATACAATGGAAATAACACTTAATTTCATTAATATCAAAGAACTAAAATTTGCTTATAGACAGAATGTAAATAAACTAGCTAGGGAAATGGTAGCTTATCTATGAGAAGATATGTGGTAGCTACAAGCCTCTGAATTATGTTACAATGAGGCTCGAAGGCCTATTTATTATTTAGAAACAATGGAAAACCATAAACATCCAAAAACCTAACCTGAGGAGATGACACACCAAAACTATGGGCCCCGTTTGGGTAAATTGGTACATCAACTTCCCGGGGACGTAACTTTGGCATATGATATCCATTTGATGCGCACCATACCTCGTTAGAAAGATATATCCGAGGAATAAAACTTTTGAGTGAGCAGCATTGGTCCATAGACCCATTTTTCTCCCAATGTTTCCAAAAAATGTCGTTTAGGGCCTCATAACGACTCTGTAAGTTTAGGACTCGAAAAATAGCTAAAAATAGTAAATTGTGCTATAATTAATGAAACTGAAAAATTGAAAGAGACAATGGTGGGGCCCCAAGTGGAATAGACGGATGGCCACCAATATCCACCTGGATAATTCCTCTCGCCTTAGGAAGCAATGGTCCCCATTACGTTGAGTCCCTCCACGAGATGATGAAACTTCTGCTGAACTTGGTCCCTGGTGAACCACTTGCGTTGGTGTAGGAGTTGGCCAGATTTGACAACCTGATATAGTTGGATATTTTGCTGGCGAGTGTTCTTGATTTTCATGCTCATGATACAATCTGTGGTGGCCTGTTCCATGTATTTTGGGTTTAAATCTATTGGTGTGAGTTGTTCTGCAATGTCTGAAGTGTCCAGTCAAGGTGGGAAGTAGGGCTCAAGGTGGTCCACATTAAATAATGGGTGAAGACCAAGGAATGGTGGAATACTGTGCTAGAAGGAATTGTTCCCTACAGCCTTGGTGATGGTTTACGACCCATATTAGAGCAAGCAAAGCTTGCAGTGGGGTCTAGTGAGGTGCTCCTTCTGCAAATGTAGCCACACTTTTTTTCCCACCTGGAAGTTGTGTGGCACTCGATGTTGATTAAGTCGTTGATTGTACTTAGCATTGGCTCTGTCCAATATGTCATGAACCTGTTGGCATATGTGTTGAATGTGCTCAGTGAATTTGTTCACTTTGTCAACTTCAGACTGGAAATGAGTCGAATTGGCATGAGTACTGCAAATGGAATGGCTACGTCAATGGGACATAGTGGCTGGAATCCCAAGCCCACCTGAAAGTGGTCATGGCCGGTTGAGCTGTGGATAGCTCGATTATAACTGTGTTGTACATAGGGGAGGCTCTCATCCCATGTGCGTGGATGCTTTGAATTTTACATGCGCAGAATGTGTACAATCATCCTATTAACGACCTCCGTTTGGCCATCAATTTGGGGATGGAAAGTTGTGGACTTGGTGAGCTTGGTGTCCAGCATTGACCAGAGGCTGGTCCAAAATGTGCTGAGGAAATTTATATCTCGATCTGAGATGATAGACTATGGGATCAAAAATTGCACCCACATTCCTTCAAAGAATATTTTAGTAGTGACTTCTGTTGTGATATTCTTCTTGCAGAGCGCCATAATGGCCATCTTCGAGAATCTATCGACGACCACGAAGAAAAATTTGTTTCCATGCTTAGTAGAAGGAAGGCCTAACATGTAATCCATGGAGATGGATTCCCAAGGTTGACTAGGGGTAGTTAGTGGAGTATACATGCCTTGCTTCTTGATGGTCGGTTTGGAAATGGCGCAAGCAGTGCAGGATCTGATGTACTTCCCGACATCCTCTCGAAGGTTCAGCCAATAGAAATAATTATGAAGTATTGTCACTGTTTTCTCGACCCCGAAATTACCAATGACTCGACTATAGTGTGCTTCCCAAATCATCTTGGAACGCTCTCTTGAAGGAACAAAAAGGTGTCCCAGGTGACATAACAGTGCATCTTGAAGGTGAAAATTTGGAACTTGCGTGCCCTCCAACAATGTCTTGTATGTGTGGCTGAATTTTGGATAGATCTTGTAGAGAAGCGGCCAATCATAAGTCTTATGCCCACAAGAGTTGAGAACGGTGGTTAGTGCCACGATCGGTGGTCGACTGAGGCAGTCTGCAACATTATTGGTGCTACCCTTCTTGTACTTGATGTTCAAATGAAACTGTTGCAAATATGTGGACCACTTATGATGGTGATTTTTCTGTAACTTCCCTTGTGTCTGTATGAACTGTAGGGGTTGGTGGTCTGTGTGGATGATTGTTTCCTTCCACAAAATGTAATGCTTCCACTATCGACAACCTTTCACAATGGAATACATTTATTTTTCATAAGTGGGATACTTGCGGACTGTGTCGGAAAATGTCTCACTGTGATATTCCACTGGATTCCCTTGTTGAGTAAGAACTGCCCCAATAGTAGAGTCAGAGGCATTTGTATCGATCTAAAATGGTTGTTGCAAGTCTGTAATATGAGAAATAGGGCAGAACAAAGGTGATGTTTCAATTCTACGAATGACTTCTATTGATATTCCGACCAAAAGAATTTTTCTTTCACTCCTCCCTTGGTGACTTGACTCAAGGGCCAAGTGATATGAGAGAATCCCAACAAAAACTTGTGGTATAAATTAGCAAGACCTAGAAAGCTGTGAAGCTCTATTAGAATGGTTGGGGTTGGCCAATCCCGAATGACTTGGATCTTGGTTGGATCCACATGCACCCCCATTTCATCAATAATGTATCCTAGATAATGAACCTAGGTCATGCTAAAAGTGCAATTCTCCAAATTGGCACAAAACTTGTGTTGCCGCAGTGTTTTGAGGACCCGTCGGATGTGGTGGAGGTTCTCTTCCCAAGTCTGACTGAATATCAGAATGTCATCCAAGTACACCACTACAATGAGTTGGTGAATGGCCGCAAGATGTCATCCAAAACTTGTGTTGCCGCAGTGTTTGGAGGACCTGTCGGATGTGGTGGAGGTGCTCTTCCCAAGTCTGAATGAACATCAGAATGTCATCCAAGTACACCACTACAATGAGTTGGTGAATGGATGCAAGATGTCGTCCATCAACCTTATGAAGGTTTCGAGAGCATTCATCAACTTGAAAGTCATGACCAACCATTAAAAATGGCCCTCCTTACATTTGAAGGTAGTCTTCCACACATCAGAGGGTTCGATTGGTACCTGGTGATACCCAGAATTCAAGTCGATCTTGTTGAAATATTTTTCCCCTTTGAGTTAGTCCACAAGGTCATCAATCCATGGGATTGGGTACCTATTTTGGACAATGATCTTGTTCAGTGCTCGATAGTCAATACAGAGTCTCCAAGTCCCATCCTTCTTCTGTACCAACACGACCGGGTTCCCACAAGGCGATGAACTTGACTAGATGTGATCATTCTATAGCAGCTCCTGAATCCACCTCTTGTTTTCATCTTTCTCCAGAATAGAGCACTGATATATCGTTCCATTTGGTAGCGGCGCACCTGGGGTCAGATAAATGGGGTGCTTGACTTGACATTGCAGAGGCACCCCTATGGGTGAGGTGAGGATGTCCTCGTACTCCTCCACGACCTTGTCCATTTGTTGTTGTCGTGCGGAGGAGCCTTGTCTAGAGGTCGTGGCTACAATATTATTCCTGCCTTAGGGGTAGATCACCAGGAAAACAAATTTTCCGATTTTGGAAATGAGCTTACTGCATTGTTTTGCAGTAACCAAAGAGATAGCGACAGGTAGTGGTACCTATGGTATCCTATACAAATTATTGCCCAAAGTAACAATAACAATGTGAGGCAGGGATTCATACACAACATGTTGCTTCCAAAAGTATGGTTGGCCTAATAATACATCACAAACATCAAGAGGAGAAATGTCACATAATACCTCATTCGTGAAGGGCTTGATGTTGTAGAGAAGGCGAAATTGCTGGCTGATGCAGAGATCCCGTCCTTGGTGAAGCCACTCGATGGTGTATGGCTGTGGGTGTGCTGTGGTCAGCAAGCCCAACTGCTTCATGACCTCTGCTGAAATGAGGTTCTTTTGGCTCCCACTGTCGATAATGAACTGTAGCGGGGAACCCTTTACCCACATATGGGAGTGGAAGAGACGCTCCTCCTCCTCTAGATCTTCTAGTTCCTCCTTCTGGATCTTTGCAGTGGCAATGGTGGCATTGGGCTCTACATCAATAATTTGCTTCCCTTTGTCATTCCCATTTTCAGGTTCTAATTCAAAGTCAGAGCATGTATCTGATTCAGAAGCCCTCATCTCGGCCACCAGCGATTTCTTGGCCCGACACTCACTTGTGTTGTGAGTGGAGCTCTTATGGAACTCACACCACTTTCCCGTGTCCTTCTTTGGATTCATGATGTTTTACTTTTCTTGCAGCTTTGGCAGGTTGTCTTGGGCACCTTTCCCTTGATTTTGGGGGCACCTTTCCCTTGATTTTGATTCACATATCCAAAGTCTCACTTCTTCTGTTTGCATTTATGATCAATCTTGGCAACATACTGGTATTTCGTACCAAGAGAGGAGATGTCAAGGAACTCCATTTCCTCCTGAATGTATCTGTGCAGACAACTGTGATACTTTAGCACCAAATTTTTCTCTGAAACTTTGATACCCAACTTTTGAGAGGGTATGGAATAGATTCATCAGCTCATGCACATATTGATCCTTTTGCTGCCCCAGTGTGGTCCATTGTATGTACTTGTCCTCATATCTCCCCACGGGATAATATTGTTCCTTTATGGCATCTCGGAAAGAATTCCAAATGGGTACGGTTGATAACAGAGAGGGTGCTGCCTTGTCCTTTTTCCAACAATAGGTTTCTCACTAGTCCTTGACATGGGGGGTAGCTTTGAGGAGTGAAAAAATAATCTTCTCCTAGTCAGAAAAGTGATGAACCGAGAAATATCCTTCTAATAGATTCAACCATCTATCTATGGAATCTACATCTATTTGGCTCTCAAATATGGTAATTTCAAAGTTTAATTGTACCTTAAAGGGATTCACGCCTACAGAGTGGCTTCTGGATGCAAATGTGCTGCCGGTGGGTAGTCATTGAAGGATCTGGGTAGACTTATCCATCATCGCGTTCCTTTGTTTTTCGAGGGCCTCCTCGAACAATATTTTGATAGGATCTCCTACTCCCTCATCTTTCTTTTCATCCCCCATGGGTAGCAATTAGGTTTTGTGAGGCTGATCTTGCAAAGGTTCAACCAGGTCGAGCCCTAACTCCTTATATCCCAACCTCGTTGGGGACATGCAAAGAAGGAACGAGAAAAATCAGACCCCTCTGATACCATTGATCCATATTTATGCAGGAATGCAACAGAATACACATATAACCATAAATACAAATATGCAGTGGAAATAACACTTCATTTCATTAATATCAAAGAACTAAAATGTGCTTACAGATAGAATGGAAATAAACTAGCTAGGGTAATGGTAGCTTATCTCTGAGAAGAGATGTGGTGGCTACAGGACTTTGAAATATGTTACAATGAGGCTCGAGGGCCAATTTATTATTGAAAAATAATGGAAAACCCTAAACATCCAAAAAAATAACCCTAGGATATGAAGCACAAAAACTATGGGCCCCATTTGGGTAAATTGGTACATCAACTTCTCGGGGATGTAGTTTTGGCATACGATCTCCATTTGATGCACACCATACCTAGTTAGAAATATATATATGAGGAATACACATTTTGAGTGATAAAAAATGGTCTGTAAATCCATGTTGGTCTCGGTTTTTCCAAAAAACGTCATTTAGGGCCTCAAAACGGCTCCGGAAGTTCAGGACCCGAAAAAATGCTAAAAATATTAAACTGTGCTATAATTAAGGAAACTGAAAAATTGATAGAGACAATGGTAGGGCCCCAAGTGGAATAGGTGGGTGGCCACTAATATCCACCTGGATCATAAGTTGAAGTTGTCCTCCCAAACTTGTTAGCTATCCTTTCAACCTCACTAATTCTACCACCTGCATCAACTAGCTGTCCCTTTGAGTTTTATTTCTGTCATTTTTTTTTGTCTTTCATCATCTTTTAATGCTTCATTATTGTCTTGTCACAAAATATCCAGGGAAATATATATGTATATATATATATATATATATATATATATATATATATATTGAATAATATTTCCAAATGTTTTGATTAAACATGTAAATGAATTTCATAATTAAAATTTCAACATATTTATTTGAATGGTTTAATAAACCATCTTATTTGAAAATCCATGTGTTGTTTTCCCTTCCCATGGGTTTAAAAACCATGTCCTATTTTTCTTTCCCATGGATTTTGAAACCCATGTGTTGTTTTTCCTTCTCATGGATTTTAAAAACCATGTGTTGTTTTGCCATGGTTGGGTAAAGTATTTTACTTTCCCTTTTTACTCCTATAAAATTTTTGGATAAGTATTTATCCAAATTCATATCCCCTGCATTTCTCCTCTCTATACCATAGAGAAAACCATATCCCTGAAATTTCATTTTTACATTTCTCCTCTCTATACCATAGCAAAAACCATATCCCTAAAATTTCATTTTTACATTTCTCCTCTCTATACCATAGCAAAAACCATATCCCTAAAATTTCAATTTTACTTAGCCTCATTTTAATTTCACATGTAGCCTCATTTCACACCTATAAATATCCTTTTACTTTCAACTGTAAATCTTGTTTTAACTTAGACTTCTACCCATAAATATCATTTCATAAATATATGAAATATTTCCTTTATATACTTTCAAGCCAAAATTTCATTTCACTGTACTTGCAAATTAATTTTACGTGTACTTGTAAATTCATTTCACTATAAAATATCCTTTCACCTTCCTTAGTCACATTTTACTCAACCTTGAATGAATAGTAATAATGGTATTTTGCGGGTTCCCATCGATGAAAACATGAACATATATCGAGGATTTTAACATTAGGGAATTTTAATACATGAAGTGTTGGGTGGGGCTAGAACCTTTTTTGACTTCAAAATTCGTTATTCGCTAACACCTAAAAATAAATATAGTTCTAATTGTTTATATATTGGATTGCTAATTTTTTTTTAATTAATTTTAATAATTCAAATAAATAATTTCACACTTAGGCATTTTTCATTGTTTTGTGGTTTTGAGGAGAAAACTTCAACTTGCTATGTCTTTTGATCCGGAAGTTAGTTTGAAGCACCAAATATACCATTGGAAAACTGCTTCTAAGAAATTTACCATGAAAACACCTGCAACACGATCCGACCCAAAATTTATATGCAAAAAATCTCCCAAATATTCAGACTTGCCTTGGCCACATGAATTCAAGAACTAAATGGCTCCTTGGACAAGCAAAACTTTAGGCTATGACACCTAGTGATTCATAGGCTAGAATTTATCAGAAAATTCCCAAAATAAATAACTAGATAATCATAAATTGATCACTATAATTTATAGGACCTTAACATCAGCTCCAATGGGGATGGCATCCTCCATGAGATGTGCCAAGAACAATGTAGAATAGTAGCCTGATCCATCGGGCTGATCCCAAACCTACAACATGCAATGCCATGAAACCACTGCAATTGAAAACCAATTTAGAATCTGTTCTAATTCTCAAACTGAATCAAATCCATTCTTAAAATTGAAATCTGAACTGTATACTGAAAATTGAAAAATCCGTTGCAAACTGAAACTGAAAATAATTCTTAAAGAGTGGAGCTTATTCATCACACCTACTCACTCTAATCCGCTGAAATGATTGTAATATCAAGTAATAACAAACTCTCAATGCAACCAATCAAGAAAATGACTACTTAACTGAATCTTGCATTCCACTCCTCCAAGCAGAAAAATAAACTCAAAAAATGACAACTCAAAATTCCCACTGAAACCCTTTTCATAATCCATAACCAACTCAAAATTTAGTTTTGTTGAATATTCCAATAGGTTTTCCAAAGGATTCTCAAAATCATGGAGAATTTCCCTTTGTTGTTTAATGTTTGGAAACTTTTCACTAGAAAACTCATAGTTACTATTAAGAGGAAAAACACCATTTTTCTTAATAAAATCTATATTCACATCATTCCAAAGACAAGACTTTGGACGCTGATGAAAAACTTCAAATATGACAAGTTATATTTGAACACCTGAAAATGACTTCTCATATGCTTCAATAAAAATGTCTTTGTGATTTTTTGAAGTTTTTGGCTTTGTGTTTTCAAGGGATGTAGTATCATAAATATGGTGTTCATCATCCGAAGGATCTGAAACAACTTTTTCTTCTTCAACATCTCCTTGGAACTCAATGATAAAATTATCTTGTATTGAAGAGTTGATTGGAAGAATTTTTTGGCTATTATGCTTATCCTCATGTGACTTTATTTGAAGACTATCATGTGCAGGCTCACTATTTAAATTTTCCATACACAAAACTTTAGAAATATGAACTTGACAAGCTTATTTTTGAAATGAAAATTCAGAAAAATGAAAAGTTTGAAGAAAAACTTGAATGAAAACCTCATACTTATGTTGGTTTTTTAAAATATTAAAATTTTCATTAGAGCCAAGGAATAAAACATGAGTTTTCACATCAATATCCTGACTATCTTCATCCATATCATGATCACATAACAAATTGCAAGGCTGCTGCAAATTGTCATCAATTTCAGGGGATAGAACGTGACTGTCATCATTAAATTTCAGTTCTATTTCATCTTCAGCAATAGAAGAATCTAAAGTTTGCTGAAAATTTCTTGAATATCGTGACCAATATCCTCTAACTTTTCTTCCTGATGATGAAAATGGTTTTCATATAAAGCTTCCATAATTTCTTCATCCATGAACTGATCATATTCATAGTAACCTTTCAGATATTGAATAAAAATTTCAAAATGATCACAACAATTTTGAACCAACAACAAAGATAGATAATATTCTTTGTATTTCTCAAAAAATATAGTATGAAAATGCTTTAAAAAACATATACTAGTAGCTGGAAAATTTTCACACCAAGACCTTGCATTTCCTTTCAAAGTAAGCATGAACATCTTCATAAGACAATCTTCATGTCATTCAACATTAAGCCTCCATAAATGCATATGTAATTTGATAAAATGTAAAGCAACATTATTACCTTTCGTGTCTTTGAACTCTAGAAAATATGATTTCCAATTTATGCAAGGCATGTGATGCAGAAAGCCAATGATACTAGATCTATCCATAGGAGCATACTTGTGTTCCACCCTTGAAATCATTTTGAAAACAATCAACAATAATTCATGAAATTACAGATCTTCCCACAGTGGAGTCACCATGAGTGTTCTATAATCTAGATTCTTTGACAATGGAGTCGCCATGAAAGATTTGAGCTCTAGATTCTTGAACATGGAGTTGCCAGGTAAAAGATTCATCCTTCCTATGTATGACTACTATACACCACCAACAATCAAATTTTAAACTTAATAATCTTTCCTGGGGAAGATAAAATATTTCTTCCCCAGTATGGTTGCCACTATGTTAGCACTCCGTAATTTTCCTAGGCTGGGAGGAAATTGCAGAGGTAACCGCAAAACCACTTGTAAAGCTGGGATTTAGCCCTTCTAGCTTCAGAGAGGGATCTCTCTTTATGATTTAGATTTTTTGATTAAAGGTATTAGGCTAGTTATTGAATTCAGAGGTTGATTTTTGAAATATTTAGTTGAAACTTCAAGAATAAGCCATTGGGAAATGAAGTCATAAACCTTAAGTAAATCAAGTACATAAATAACAAATGAAGCGTACCAGGGAAAGGTAGGCAGACTATTGGATCTTTGGAGCTTTTTGGACTGAATTGGAGGAAAATATTTAGATTCAATTGAACATAGGGAATTTAGAAATGAATTATATATTTAATTTCAGTTTGAAAAAAAAGATATTATTTATAAGCCAGAGCAGGGTGTAATTAGAAAAAATTCACCCTTACTTTTCTTTACAAAATATAGATAAGAAAAACATATGGAAAGACAGAGAAATAACAATTTCACATTCAGAAGAACATCACCAATTTTTCTGACACATGAATCGTGGAACAACTTTTTGTATTACTGAAAATGATCACTTTTAGATCAAAAAACATATTTACATAAAAAAGCCTTCTTTCTTCATACAAGTTCCAACGATTACTCAGTCTTATTACAACATATTTATAGACTTCTTATTGAACTAACTTCAGATTCCAAAAAGGAACTGATTAAAAAATAATCTCTAACAATTTCTGGAAAAAATCCGAATAATAAATTAAAGATAACATCAATCACTAGAAATCTACAGGAAATATAGAACCATTGGAAATATTCAGCCTTCTTATCTAGAAATTGGTCAACTAATGCTGATCCTCTGCTTTGGAATCTGGAGAAGTTGTTGTCCTCCCAAACCTGTTAGTTGTCCTTTCAACTTGACTAATTTTTTCACCTGTATCAACTAGCTGTCCCTTTGAGTTCTGTTTCTGTCCCTTTTTTATCTTTCATCATCTTTGAATATATATATATATATATATATATATATATATATATATATATATATATATATATATATATATATATATATATATATATATATAGAATAATATTTCCAAATATTTTGATTAAACATGTAAATTATTTTCATAATTAAAATTTCAAATGATTTAATAAACCATATTGTTTTGAAATCCATGTGTTGTCTTCCCTTCCCATGGGATTTAAAAACCATGTATTATTTTTCTTTCGCATGGATTTTGAAACCCATGTGTTTTTTTGGCTTCCCATGGATTATGAAAACCATGTGCCGTTTTTCCATAGTTGGGTAAAGTATCTTTACTTTCCCTTTTTACTCCTATAAAATTTTTGGATAAGTATTTATCCAAATTCATATCCCATGCATTTCTCATCATTTTTACTCAATCTCCTTTTACTTTCACCTATAGCCTCATTTCACACCTGTAAATATCCTTTTACTTTCAACTGTAAGCCTTGTTTTAACTTAGCCTTCTATCCATAAAAATAATTTCATAAATGTATGAAACATTTCCTTTATATACTTTCCAGCTTACTCTTGTAAATTTTTTTGGATAAGTATTTATCCAAATTCATATCCCGTGCATTTCTCCTCTCTATACCATAGCAAAAACCATATCCCTCTTCTCTGTAAAATTTCTTTTTTACTCGGCCTTATTTTACTTTCACCTATAGCCTCATTTCACACCTATAAATATCCTTTTACTTTCAACTGTAAGTCTTGTTTTAACTTAGCCTTCTATCCATAAAAATAATTTCATAAATGTATGAAACATTTCCTTTATATACTTTCCAGCAAAAATTTCATTTCACGTGTACCTGTAAATTTATTTACCTGTAGGAAGGGGGGTTTGAAATTAACAAGATGGTGACAACTGTAAAAAGCAGTAAAGTGATTTTTTTTTTCTTTCGGAGGGGGCAGGTTAAAGGTAGAAAAGGAGACCCCCCCTGAAATTCAACAATTTCCATCGATGAAAACATGCACATATCTCAAGGCTTTTAACATTAGGGAATTTTAATACATGAAGTGCGAGATGGGGCCACAACCTTCTTTGACTTTTGATTTTGACTTGAAAATTCATTATTGGCTAACACATGAAAATAAATGTAGTTATAATGGTTTAGAGATTGGATTGCTAAATTATTTTTGAATTAATTTTAATAATTCAAATAAATAATTTCACACTTAGACATTTTTCTTTGTTTTGTGGTTTCGAGGAGCAAACTTCAACTTGCTCTGTATTTTGATCCGGAAGTCGGTTTGAAGCACCGGATATACCATTGGAAAGATGTTTATGAGAAATTTACCATGAAAAAAATTTCAACATGATCTGACCCAAAATTTATATGCAAAAAATCTCCCAAATATTTAGACTTGTCTTGGCCACAAGACTTCAAGAACTAAATGGATCCTTGGACAAATAAGCCTTTAGGCTATGAAAACTGGTGATTCATAGGCTAAAATTTTCCATAAAATCCCCAAAATAAATAACTATATAATAATCAATTGATCACTATAATTTATAGGACCCTAATAGGTCCCACAAAGTCACTGACCCATTTTAAAAGGGCTCTAACATAACTTGAGGGCATAAATGCATCTCATTGTCTTGACTAGGTTGGCCCATGCACTGAAAACTATCACAATGATTAACATAATATTTTGAATCCTTAAACAAGGAAGGCCAAAATTAGCTAGCGTGAAGAATTTTATATGTTGTTCTCTTGTAAAAAAAATGACCCCCACAAGGCTCATCACAGGCAGCTCTCAAAATATCAAACACTTCCTCTTCTCTTACACATTTACACATAATAAGGCTAGGTCCAGTATAGAAAGGTCTCCTTCGATACAATAATATGAAGCACCTTTTTGAATGAACACTATTACTGATGAAATAGGTAACCGCATTGTTACCTACTTTTTTTTGGTAGCATAAAAAGCACCCGATTTTGAAAAGTGGTGATGCAGAATCACTTTTTTTTTTTTTGAGCACATTTTTGACACTCTAATATTTTTATTTATGAAGTTTGAATATTTGTTTTAAAATGTTAGTGATTTTCATGCTAATTTTGAAACGTATTGATGCAGCATAACCTTTTTTTTAGAGTGGTGATTTTCATGTTGGTAATAAAACACAAAACTTAAATATATATATATATATATATATATATATATATATATATATATATATATATATATATATATATATATATATATATATATATAAAATAAACCAATAAAAATGTAAAAAATAAACAAAATTAACTCGCAAGAAAAAAAAAAAAAATCGAATATTATATCAAAAGAAATGACAAAATTTGAAAAAAAACACATAATTTAAAGAAAAAAAACAAAAATTAACCCAAAAAATAAAAAAAACATCAAAAACATTTTTTCCTAAGTTATTAAAAAAAACCATATAATTTAAAAAAAAAAAATTTAAAATAGAAAATTTAAAAATAATTTAAATTACAAAATTAAAATTTAGATTAAAAAAAAATACAAAAAAGAAAAAATTAAATTTAAAAATTTAAATTAAAAAAATAATAATAACAAGAAAAAAAAAATGCAAAAAAAAAAAATGCAAAAAAAAAAAAAAATGCAAAAAAAATGCAAAAAAAAGAATTTAAAGTTGAAAAAGAAAATTAAAATAAAAGAATTAAAAAAAAAAAAAAACTATTATTAGAAAACAAAAAACAAAAACAAAAAAACTACGTGCAAATAATTAAAAAACAAATATCCATAAATTTACTCTTTTTATTTTTTTTATTTTTTAAATGAAACAATTTATAAATTTTAAAAATGAAAAACTAAATAAACTAAAAGATTAAAAAAGAAATTAAATTAAATTAAAATTTAATAAATTTAATAAATAAATTTTAAATTAAAAAAAAAAAATTAAAATATATATATATATATATATATATATATATATATATATATATATATATATATATATATATATATATATATATAAAATAAAAATTAAAAAAAAAAATTAAATTTTTTTTTTAAAAAATTAAAAAATATTAAAAATTAAAGAAACAACAAAAAAGGAATTTTTTTGATCGTGGTGGCGCCACGAACCGCCTTCTCGCCTGTGGCGAGCGGAGGGCCGCCGCGCGCGGGCAGGGGCCGCGCCGCCTCGGTGGGTGGGGAGGCCGCGCGCGTCTCGCCCCTCCCCGGGGGCCCACACCTTCCGCCGCCACCCCCATGAGGGCGATTCCTTAATTGGCCTCTCGATCGCTAGAGTGTCGATTTCGAATCGTTTCTCAGCTCAATGTTGGCCTGCGCTCGGCCACCCGGGCGGAGGCCGATTTTGGTGGTGCCACCACGACCAAAAAAAAGTTCTTTTTTTATTATTTTAATTTTTTTAATATATATATATATATATATATATATATATATATATATATATATATATATATATATATATATATATATATATATATATATATATATAACATTCAAAAAATTTAATTTTTTTTTTTTTTTTTTTAAATTTAATTTTTACATTTGAAATTTAATTTGTTTTAATTTTTTTTGTTTTTTTTTAAATATTTTTCATTTTTTTGTTTTTTATTTTATTTTTTCTAAATTTTGTTAACAATTTTTATTAATTATTATTATTATTATTATTATTATTATTATTTTTAATTGATTTTTTTTTTTTCAAATTTTTTTTTTTTTTTTTTTTTTTAAATTTATTTATTTATAATTATTAAATTTTATGTTTAGTTTTTTCATTTAAGTTTTTAAAATTTAGTAAATTTTGTATTTTTTTTTAAATTTATCTGAATTTAATATTTTTTTTTAAATTTAATTTTTATTATTATTATTTTTTTAATTACATAATTTTTTTTAATAATTTTTTTTATTTCAATTAAAATTCTGTATTTAAAATTATATATATATATATATATATATATATATATATATATATATATATATATATATATATATATATATTAAATTAAACTTAATATTTTCAAATTAATTTGTTTTTTATTTTATTTTTTATTTAATATATATATATATATAATTTATTTTTTTCAATTTTTCAATTTTAATTGATTTTAAAAGTTTTTTAACTTTTATTTTAACAATGTGTTTTTTTTTCCTTTATATTTAAAATTTATTTGTTTATTCATTTATTTATTAAAATTTAGTATTTTTTTTTTTAATTTAATTTGCTATTTTAGTATTAACATTTTTTTTAAATTTAATAAAATCTAATGTATATTTTTAATTTAAGTTCATATATATATATATATATATATTTTAATATTTTTTATAATTTAAATTTAATTTATTTTTTAAAATCTATTTGTTTTCTTAATATATATTTTTTTAAATTTAATATTTTTATTGTATTTTATTTTTCATTTTTTATTTTTAATTAGTTTTTCATTTTTTTACTTTTAATTTCAATAACGTTTTTTTTTTTTTTTTAAAGTTTTAAATTTATTAAAATTTAATATATTTCTTTAAATTTATTATTTTTATTTTTATTTATTTTTTAAAATTTAATAAACATTTTCTTTTTGTTTTTTAAATTTAATTTCTATATTTAATTTTTTATAATTTTTTTCTTGTTTTAACTTTCTTTTTTTTAATTTAATATTTTTTTGTTTTTATTTTTATTTTTTTATTTCTATATATTTTGAAATTTTAATCTTTAAATTTTATTTTTATTTTTATTTTTATTTCTTAAATTTTAGGTTTTTTTAAATGTTTGAATTAAAATTTTTATTTTGTTTTTATTTTTATTTTTTTATTCCTATATATTTTTAAATTTTAAGCTTTAAAATGTTTTTATTTTTTAAAGATTTTATTTATTTATTTTTTTAAATTTTAGGTTTTTTTTAATGTTTGAATTTTAAAAATTAAAAAATGTTATTTCTATTTTTAAAAATGTCAAAAATATGACACAATTTTTTTTTTGTTATTCCAGCATCAACTGGTTTTGTTTTGAGGGTGTTTTTTCAATCGTTTTTTCAAGAAACAATTTTGTTTTTAGCATAATTTTATAAAATGTTGAAATTTGACCTTCAAAAAAAACTAAGTGCATTCTGGAATACACTTTTCTTGTTTTTGGGGTGTTTTTTCATGTTTTTTGAGTCTTTTTGGGCTAGAGTTCCGGTTTTGAGGTCACGTTACCTATTTCATCGGTAACAGTGTTAATGATCTTCCATCTTCCTCCAGTGGATAAGTGTGGTGGTGTTTTTCCCGTGACAAGATAATTAGCTATGTAAGAAAACCCTGGAGAGTTTTTCGAAAAAGCAAAAAGATGTTAGTTGGGAATTGAATTATCTACAAGCATTAATTGACCAAGATGATTCAATATAGAAATATAATCGACTACTACATTTGATTTTCTTGGCCTGTCAATTATAGTAATTGTTGTAGCCCCTAGAGACAGCCTTGAGTTTCAAAAGACTAGTGCCTAGGACATCTTAAAATCATAGGTTAAAAGTAGACAACTATAAGAATGCCTCTGACAGAATATGGAATAAGAGAATAATGGTTTTGGTGGTTCAATAATGGAGAAGAACTTCAAGTCTGATTCCTATGAATTACCTTATATTGCAAGAGGGTTCAAGAGGCTGAATGGTTGGATGGCTTTCAAACAGGCAAAGTATGAAACAATGAGTAGAGGCTTTCAATTTATGTAGAGGTGCCGAGGAAGAACGGAGGAGGAACTCGCAAAAAACAGGCTTAATATCCTTAAGAATCCGTCTCCCGTGAACTCAGAGGAAACATATGTAAGTGGAATATGACTAACATTAGAGATTTGTGGAGCGCGAATAAAGGAAATGCAATAAGTTTGATACATGAGCATTATATATAAACAAATTCATGAATAAAAATGCATACTACTGGCAGCTACATTACACAAATCATCAAAGCAGCATAACATTGAAAGATGATTACACATAACAAGATATTACTGATAAACAAAGAGAAACAGATACATACTACTCATTTCCCCATCTGGAATCCAAATAAAAAATGACGTATTATGCTAAGTTCAAAAAACTCTCCCAAATATGTATTTCAGAGCATAAAGAGCACAATTATACAGAACTACAGCAAAATTCTCCAAATTTTAGAACCTTTCTTACATCTCTGAACTTCCTACATATAGAGTTCCTATTGAGGGTTCCCGATTGAATAATAAGTCATGATTGGCCCACACATGTGAAATCAAAATATCCTAACTAACTAGCAGAGCGTGCATCAAGCAATCACTCCCATAAACATAAAATCAAAACATAATTGGGTGAAAATGAGATTTCACCAGCAAAACATCATAATCAAAATAGTAAAAGAAGTTGCATAGTTGGCCACATAGGCCTAGTCCTGGAATCTTCAAATGGTTTGGCGAGGAGGAGTTATGAATAGTTGGGCAATCAGGTTTCCATCACATAATTCCACCCACCGTCGAGAGCCTCCACTCTGTTATTCTTATGATTTCCACTAACCGTTGTGAAATGACCAGTTGTGCTATGTGTGCTTCACTCTTTAGCGGAGGTTTCCTAGATCATCCAAATAAACCATAGCTATGTTGTTCCGCCAAAAACCAATGTTTGTGCTAGAGATGAAGGGGAGATGGTGGAAGAAATAGTGAGGCTATCAGGATAATTATCACGAAAAGAAAGGGACAAAGGCCATGAGAGGGTTATTGATGACGTGGTGGGTAGGTGGGGCCCAAATCCATATTGAAAATCATGAATTGGAAGCCTTTGTTATAAATAGCTGGAGGTGAGTGATAAGATATGCGATGGGCGAAGCGTGGTGGCGGGGAAGGTGACGTGGCATGAAGGTGGGGCCGCCTGCAAAATCACAATCAGAAAATTTTTGGTATAAGGAGTGGGGTTACAAGTTATGACTTGTGATGGGAGATGCGTGATGAGGGGAGGATGATGTGGCAAGGAAGTGGGCCTACCCATAGACCACAATCCACAATATTTTCATGGAAGCAGCAAAGGGTAAATGTTATATTTTGTGGAGTGCGAAATGCGATGAGTGGAGAGGTTGGCAGTGTGAAAAGGTAATTGAGTGCTGATAAATGTTTTGAATGGAAAGGAGTGGATTGTTTACGATAAGGGCTCATGCGAGAAGGGGGGTTCCCTTTATATCACATCGATAGAGTTATAAATGGAAAATGGTGTTACGAATGAGTTTGTGGTCTTACGATGCAGGAAGGTAAGGAAGGGTAATGTGCTGTCTATGCCATATATGTTATACATATATCAAGCAACCTAAAGTGGGGGGTGGAGCATTACACCTTATCAGCCAAACTTTCCCCTTTCTAATGAACTGAAAGGCAGATTGATTCCTTTGAAGCTCTTTAATAGTTAGGATTTCCCTTCCTTTCTCCTTCTCCAATTTGTGTGTGGTTGTAGGCCAACATTGGCTCCATCTGGGGACAACGTGTTGTTCTTAGTGCATTGATAACCTGAAAACCTGAATGCTTGTGCTTTATTGGGCACATGGAGTCACAAATGCATACTAATTAGACAAGTTTTAATACCAACAGTCAAGTGGACACACCATGGAAGATGAAATGGAAGATGATATGGAAGATCAAATGGAAAAATAAAATAGTGGATGAAACAAAATGGGAATAGTGGAAGATGATATGGAAGATGAAATGGAAAAATGCAAACAATGGATGAAACAAAATGGAGTATAGAGAATGGAATGATATATACAGTGAGCTAGATTAGCCCTCGTCAGTGATGAAAATAGAACTTGAGGAAATGACCATTTCGGGTGCCGCAAGTATGTCTCCTTCTAAGTTCTCGAGCGCAAAAGTATTGTTGCCTTTGACCTCTTCCACCCTGAAAGGACCAAACCAGAGAGGGTCGAAATTCCCATGTTTCCCTTTTTCTTCCCGCCTAACATCCCATCACAACACCAAATTCCCTACTTGGATTTCCCTATCTTTAGCTCTTTGATCAAATAAGCCTTTCATCTTTTCGTGTTACTCTGCTAGTTTGAGGCTTACTTGTTCCCATGTTTCACTTAGCTTGACTAATTGATTCATTATTCTGATAAGGTCGTTTGGCTCTTCCTCACTCTCTTTTAAGAATCGAGCAACGGGTAATGCAAGCTGAATAGGAAAGACTATAACTCTTCCTTACACCAGTTCATAAGGGGACTTCCCTGTGGATCTTTTGGTGGTGATGCAATTTTCCTAGAGTGCAAACTTGAGTTAGGAGTACCCGTTCTTTTGGTTTTCATTGATGGGATTTTTCAGAATCCTAACTAGTGTCTTGTTAGATGACCCCGCCAACCCGTTCCCTTATGGGTAATATGAAGTGGAGTGTCCCAGAATGATATTATAGTGCTGACAAAATTTCATGAACTTAGCCCATTTGAAAGCTTGGGCATTATCGGTGATGATTTTAGCAGGGCATCCAAACGTAGCTATTATGTTCTCCTCCAAGAACTTGATCACTACCCCATCGGTGGCATTCCTTGCAGGCATGACTTCAACCCACTCAGTGAAGTAATCTGTGGCAGTGAGGATCCATCGATGTTGATTGCTAGAGGCCAGGTGAATCTCTCCTATGAAGTCGATTCCCCACTATTTTAAAGGTTCTTCAACATGTACTAGGATCAATGGGAGAGGTGCATACCTTTGCTTTCGGCAAATGTTTGACACTTCTCGCAGGCCCGAATGCAAGCATGTATATCACCAAATAGTTTAGGTCAAAAGAAACCTGCCCTTAAGATATTGTGTGCAGTGGATCACCAACTATAATTCCCACCACATATCCCTTCGTGGAACTCAGTCATTACTTGGTCAAATTTGTGCTCTGTTAAACACAATAAGAGGATCTTCGTTGGGTCCTTCCAATACAATCACCCATTTTCCACGATGTACTTTTCAGACCTCAGCCTCAAGGTGCAGTATTTGGCCTTATCATAGTTAGGAGGGCATCTTAGTGTTAAAATATATTCCACTATATCTTTATACCATGAGGATAAAAGGTACTTCACATGTGTCTTTTGCATGGAATATTATATGCCCTGAGGTGCACCTGTATCCTCTTGTGCTTCTCCTCCTATCATAGACAGATTTATTCCCAGAGCTTGACAGTTGGATTCAGAAATAATATTTTCCAGACCTTGGCCTTTAATGAGTTTGATAGGCTTTATCTCCATATCATACTCCTGAATCTTAGCTATCCATTTTCCCCTTTTTCCTTCACTGTCGCCCTGCACCAAGATATCTTTCACAACTGCAGTGGGAACATAGACGGTTATGGCAGATTGTAACACATACACCCAGAATGACTTTAGAGATTTGACCAGAGCATACACTTGCTTTTACAAGATATTATATTTCACTTCGGCATTGTGCAGAACCTGGCTGAAGAATGCAATAGGTTGTTCATGCCCTTTATGATTCTTCTGTAGCAACACTGAAGCTATTGTATGAGGAGAGGTGAAAGAGAAAATCATGAAGGGTTTCCCATAATATGGACTTATTATCATTGGAGATTTTGCAAACTCCTGCTTGATTTTTCCAAAATAATACATCGATTAAGGGGTCCACCTCACATCATTGTTCTTTTTTAGCATTTTAGTGATGTTTCGGATGATCTCGGCATAATTGGGTATGAATCTTCTTAGGAAATTTATCCTTCCCTGGAACACTTGTACATCATTTTTGTTTCTTGGTAGAGAAATGTTGTTTATCACCTCCACCTGTTTCGGATCAATCTTCACTCCCTCCTTAGTTACTATATGTCCCAGTAAATTTCCTTCTTCCTGAGAAAACATGGATTTTTGAGGGTTCAGTGATAGGCCATACTTGTGGCATTTGTTGAAGGTTCGTCGAAGATGTTCTAAGTGTTCAACAGTGCTCTTCGAGAAGACAATGATGTAGTCCAGGTAAATCACCACAAAATTATCCTGCTCTCCTATGAAAGCAATGTCCATAGCACGCTAGAATGTAGCATCAGCATTTATCAGGCCGAAAGGCTTTTGAGCGTACATGAAATTTCCCCAAGGCATAGTGAACGTCGTCTTCTTTTGGTATTTCGGTAGCATTGCCAATTGATTATATCCTGGGAAGTCTTCCATCATGGACATGCGGGAGGATCCCACCACCCTTTTCAATATGTGGTCCATATTTGGGAGGGGATAGTTGTCTTTCAGTGAAGCTCTGTTCATATTATGGAGGTCCACACAGAGCCTGATTTCACCATTCTTCTTCCTCATGGATACCAGGTTCGGCACCCATTCAGAATACCTTAGAGGGACACTAATATTTGCCTGCAACAACTTCTTTATTTACTTTTCAATAGCTAGGAGAAGAAGTTGATTGATCTATCTTAGCTTCTGCTTATGAGGCTTAGCATCCTCTTTGAGTGGTATCTTGTGTTATATAATGTCAATGTCAAAAGTCTTCAGATCCTGGTATGACCAGGTGAAAACATATTTATATGATTGAAACAGCCTGAGGTACTAATCTTGGTACTCTTCAGGGACCCCTTTTGACAGCTTCACCAACTTCGGATCTTCCTTCATCCCAATATTCACATCCCTGATAGGCTCGTCGAGGGTCATTTTTCTGGGGTTCACCGGGATATCAATTTTGTCAAACAATCTCTCCAACAGTATGAGACCCATGCGAATAAAATTTCCCTTTAATTGCAGAACACGGTGCCTTGCCAGTGTCTCTTCCCATATAGTTTTTGGCTCTTCACTATCATCCTCGGTGACTGAGACAATCACCATATTTTAGAACTCGCCCATCGTTTCCATAAAATGCTAGACCTACTCTTCATCTTCGAAGACTTGCCAATTCCTTATGTTGTGCAGAATGGAGGGGCGGTATTGCACTTCAATCTCATATATGAGCAGAGGATTTTTCAAGGGGAGGAAATTAATAGCAACCACAACTAGTGAGTCTACCATTCTGGTCTTATCACTTGTCATGAACTAAATGTTAAACGTAGAAAAGAATTTCTCAACCAAATCCCATACCTCATTTTTGTAAGCTCTGAGTTGCAGGTGTTTAGTTTGGCATTGGCTCCTGACTTACCTCACTACAAGCTCTAAATATCTGAACACCTTGAGATTCTGTATGTTCATGCTCCTTTCCATCTACAATCCCAACAATAGGGCTTCATACTTAGCCACGTTGTTTGTGGCTTTAAATTCCAGTTTAGAGGAGAGGGGAACCAAGCATCCTTCTGGTGATATCAAGAGTACCTTGCCCTCGTTTCCTTCTCGTGAGTAAGCTCCATCAAAATTCAAGGTCCATATCTAGTTTTCCTTTCTTCTCATAGGATTATTCTATATTAGAGGACATACCTTCGTTTCTTGTAGAAAATTTTCATCCTCCTCGAGCATAAGACAAGATAATTCACCCTCTTTTCCATATACCAGAGAATATGTCGAATAGTCGGCTTTAGTGACCATCTTTACAAACCTGGATTCTCGGTATAACCGTCTTTCCTCCCCACCAAATAATGGAATGCTGGCATAGGTGAGGTCAAGTTTTATTTATCCTCCAATTTTGGAACCCCAAGATTTGGACAACAACATTCCAAACCGAGCCGGGATATTAGCTACAACAATGCCCATTACCGCACTTTTGGCCAAAATCTGGGCTAAGTTTACTACTAGATATTTTATCATGCCCAAGAATTTCACTCTCTGGGAATCAAAAGAACACAAGTCTTTATAAGGCATGGTAATCTACAACCCCAACTACTCCAAGATATACATCGGCAACATGTTATGTGAGGCCCCGTAATCCAGCATGCAATTGTGCAATAATAGGTCATGTATAACTAGAGTCACATAGAATGGGGGAGTGGCTGAGTCCTGCTCTTCTACATGAGGTCCAAAAACTACCATGGGCCTTTCTTCTTGGAGATTGAGGCTGTTAGGCAGAGGGCTTACACCATGGGGTAGCATGAATTGGGACACTTGGGCCCTGTATGACGGCTGTTTTAGGAGCTCGATAAGGGGAATCGAGATCCTAACTTTCTCTAATTATTTCTAGAGGTTAAAGTCCATGGGATATTTTTCTGTAATAACTTATTTAGACTTCTCTTTAGGAGGGTCACGTAGTTTCAAGGGTATAGCCATGGACTTCTCATTTTTGGGAGGATCAGAGCCTTGTTTCATGGAAGTGGATGCAACGAATTTGTGAGGGGCAGACTCTTCTACTGGATTTCCCCCCTTACTGGAAGAACTAGGAGTGGTATGTTCTCTTGATGTTGACTCTTCATTTTGTTCTTGCATTCGGGTTCTATTTCTATAGGACCTGAGATCATACTTCTTTTGGAGTTGAGCTTGCATGAAATCCACGAACTGCTTGCAGTAATTGTCAATATCTTGGTCTTCTGAAGAGACTTCCTTCTCTTCTTGCTCTTCTTGCAGGGTGAGTTCACCTTCCTCATCATCGGAGTAAGTGAGGAAGTGATTCTCTTGGCTGTCTGTGACTTCCTCGGCCTGTTCCTCCAGCTCTCCTTCCAAGTATAAAGGAGGTTGGATATGATCTTGCTATTTCTTCCTTTCACGCTGTAGCAGTTGTAGAGGGGGCTTCTGATACTGGGGATTAAACCCATGTTTTGGAATCATTTGGTTGGAACGAGAAAGGGAATTCTTGGCCTCTAATTCAAGCTTAACCAACTTATTTGAGAGGTTCTTGATCAGCTTATTCATTTCTTCCATTCTATACTCTTGTGATTCCCTCTCCTAATTTGAAGTAGAAGCCTCCTCCCTGTTCTTTCTTCTGGCTTCATGCGTTTGTCTTCCCCTTGAATTTACCATTAGAAGAAAAGTTTTCTTCTACCTCCAATGCATTAGTCTAGATCTAATCCAGAGATGTAGATATTCTCTCTTAGGGTGAATCTAAACTCCGGTTCAAAAGCTCTTGCCAAGACCACCTTGGTAGCTGCTTGGGGAGGATTCATGATCATAGTTTTCCTGGAAAATTAGACTAAAGATATGATAAAGTGATTCAATTTTTTTCATAGTGTCTGAGTTATCCATAAAATCTCAGATCACACCTTCCTTAGTCGACCTAGTATATTGTTGAATCAAGTAAATATACTGAGCCTCCTCATCACTACTATCATAATCCAACAAAAATGTATCTAGAACTCTTGAATAGATTTGGAAGGTGGGTAAAAGGTGACCTTTTTCCTAGCATCCCCATGCGAAATATACATGTCACCCGAGCGACATCCTATATAGGCATCTATTGTGGCAAGCCATGTTTGTCCCAAAATCAAAGGGTCCCACCCAATAGAATTATTTGGTTATAACATAATAAAATTTGTGGGGTACTCCCATGAATTGATCGAGACAACTACATCATCTAACACACCCTATGCATTGATTTTATATCTGTCACCAAGTTCAAGCACAATGGGGGTATGACGAATGTGATTCAACCAAAGTTTCTCCATGGTTTTCCTAGTCATAACATTGATAGCCGCTCCAAGGTCTATAAACACATTGGGAAAAAATATATCACCTATCTGAACAAAGACAATTGAGTTTATAGGATCAATATATTTCTCCACTTGAGCACATCATATCATCAAATTAGCTGCTCTTCCAACAAACTAGATAGTGTGAGGTTCAACTCTCTTCCTCCTTGGATTTTTAAGACAAAGTTACTTAACAATCTTAGTACATATATGAATCTATTTTATAGCCTGAAGTAGAGGGACCTTTATGAAAATATTCCTCAACTCAGAAGCCAAGTTATACTCAGGAGTGGGGTCAACTTTCTCCACAACCAACCTATCTGGAAAGGGAGGTTGGCTTGAAGAAGAAGGTAAGGATTTTGAGTGTGTGGGAACAGGCTGAACAATGGCATCATTGTTTGAAATATTAGGAGTTTCCTCCCCAATTTTCTCCTCAATGATTATCGTAGGTTGTTTTTGTTTTTTTTTTTAATGAGTTTATTACCCTTCCCGATCTCAACTGGAGGTCATTGACCCCAGCTGGCACGGAATGATAAATAGGGAAAGGGAGTGGTCCAATATAATGAATCATTTTTACCACTTTTTTAGTTGGGTTAGACACTGACTATGCTAGCAATTGAGGTGGTTAGAAAGGTGGTGGTAATGATAGTGGTGGAATGGGATGAGTTTTTTGAGGTACCACGTCTGGTAATGTAGGTTCTGCCATAGGATAAGGTGAATATGATTTGGGATGTGACTGTGTAGGCGTGTTATAGGAATAATGAGAATGTGGTGGTCCCCTCCATCCTTGTTTCCAAGGAGGAGGATACTTCCCATAATGAGAATGACACCCATTCTTCCAAGAATGAGGGTAACTCATGTTTTGATAGGAATAATATGGTGCATTATAACCAGAAAAATATGACGTAAGTTTAGGAATCATACTCGTACTTACCCGTAGCCATGATTTTCGTGCTCCCATAGCATACAGTGGATTATGTATCGAATGCTCTCCCTCAAATGCTACTTTTAATATTGGTATGGATGGGAATCATTCGGTAGGATGTTTCCCTACACATATTACAAAAATATTAGCACTTTTACATATGTAGGAAACTAGCATAAAATATATTTTTTTCTATATTTTGGACAATAAATGGATAATGTTTCTTGTTCTTCTACTAATTTCTGCTAATTTTTTAAAGAATCTATTTGTTTACTAACAATATTTATAATTTGAGTTTTCATATTATCCATTTTAATTTCCAAACCAATGATCATAGCATTTGTAGATTCAAATATGCTATTTATAGAATTTCTCTTGATTCCCTTACCAAATCTAGATTGATTTCGTGAGAGTTTCCGTCACAGGTCATTAATTTGATCAAATGTATTTGAGAAATACCTCCTTTTCTTAAAAAATTCAAAATTTTTCTAGAATAATCCAAAATCCTTCATATAAACAAGGTATAATAGTGCTTAGATAAAACTTATGTTTTGACCTTTGAAGAATATATAAAAATAGCTCCAAATAATCCCCCAAGGTCTCGTCTTCCCCCTGTGCAATAGTAAAAATCTCATCTTGCATTTCTCGTGTCTTGCAATATTCCTTATATTTATTCAAGAACACCCTATTCATTTTGTCTCAAGAAGTTATATTATTCACCTCCAATCCCATGAACGAAAATAAATATAAATCCTTGAGAGTTGTAGGGAAAAGATTTAGCTTCTGGGAATCGAAATAATAATCAGGATCTTCATGCACTTTATTGTGAAAATGTGGAAGAAAATATGGTGGAATATTCTTCATTTGAAACAATGTGCGTGGATCCATAATTGGAAACCTAAAAGTGGACTGATCCTCCATTGGCTGGTTCTCACCAACCCCTTCACCATGTACATATTAATTATGTTCCATATTTTCTCCTCTAAAAAGACCACTTCCCACATACTGTGAAGGTTTATTGTGGTTTAGATTTATCTTCTTAGTCCAAATAGTTTCCTTCTTCCCCTCTATTGGCTTGTGAGATTCTTGAACTACTGTCCCCATAGTTTAGGTGATTGGTATTTGTGTGATCCAGATTTATGCAGGAATGCAACAGAATAAATATATAACCGTAAATACACATATGCAGCAGAAATAACACTTCATTTCATTAATATCAAAGAAATGAAATTTTCTGACAGACAAAATGGAAATAAAACTAGCTACAGCGCTGGTAGCTATCTCTGAGAAGAGATGTGGTGGCTACAAGCCTCTGAAATGAGTTACAATGAGGCTCGAGGGCCTATTTATTATTGAGAAATAATGGAGAACTCTAAACATCCAAAAACCTAACCCTAGGAGATGAAGCGCCAAAACTATGGGCCCCGTTTGAGTAAATTGGTGTTTCAACTTCCCAGGGACGTAACTTTGGCATACTATCTCCGTTTGACGCACATGGTACATCATTAGAAATATCTATCCGAGGACTACAAATTTCTCCACAAATATCCATTCTGAAACGGAATGATATTCACTGTAGGCGTGATGCCCAAAAAAAGTCGTTTAGGGCCTCAAAGCGGCTCCGAAAGTTCAGGACCCGAAAAACTGCTAAAAATAGTAAGTTGTGCCGAAACTAAAAAACTGAAAGAGGAAATGGTGGGGCCCCAAGTGGAATAGGTGGGTGGCCACCAATATCCACCTGGATCATTGTGTGATGGGTTTGTGTCTTCTTGGAATTCCCACCTACAACAAAAGGCCCAGTGTGAGAAATGTTTTCTTGTTTATCAATATTTCCTCTACCCTTCTTGGGCTTCAGACCCCTACCTCTCCTAGTCATACATTTTAAAAGAAATCAAACTAGAAATAATAAAAAAAACTATAAAAATAATTCTTGTTGGAACAAATCAAATCAAATGTTGTAGCTAGTTCCAAAAATATGTCTACAGCAAAAAATTAACTCACAATAAATTCCTTCAAGAAATAGAAGCACACTGCACTAAAAAAATAAAGCAGACTTACCTCTACTGCAGAAAAAAGAAAAATCAGAATTTTACTAGAATTCTTTTCAACGTCTCCCCGAAAACGATGCAAAAATTTTGGGAGATGGAATTGAACTTAAATTACTCAACACTTAATCATCAATCCAAGTCTTTGTAAGCTTTGAGATGTAGCATAAGAAATTCCAAGGATTCTAGATCAATTCTGTAATCACTATCGTTATCCATGCAATTAAATCACTTAGGTGGAAAAAACATAACTGTAAAGAAAGCATTGCAATTATGTTATTGTATTATTAACACAATGACACCACACCACTCTAGAGATTGGATTTTCACTCAAAAAATAACAACCAGAGACCTCAAAGAAATAACTCAAGAACAAACAAATCTAGGATTAATTTCAAACCGTGCAGGCTCAATCATTTCATAACAGAAAGCATTTTTAAAATGAATCTATTCCTGTAATCAGTTCCTATACTGGAAAAGACAAAACAATTCATACACTCTGTTCCTATACTAGGTAAAACAAAACAGTTCCTATACTCTATTCTTGCACTGGAGAAATAAAACACTTTGTTCGTGTACTAAAGAAAAACACTATGTTCCTATGCTAGAAAGAATATTGTGCAACAAGAACAAACTCAAATATTGTGGAAAGAAACCTTGCTTGAATTAAGATAAAACTCCCAGACTCAACACACCCTCAATTCATGAACCTAAAGAATTTATAAACTATCAAATGAAATGTTAAATTCCTATGCATAAATGGAAATATCACCTCACAAATATATCTAACTTGTTCTAGTTTATTTAACACCGTGTTCAAGATATCCTTCTGTGCACATAAATTTCTAAATGAAACTCAATTGATAGCTTCATTTTAGTTAAGGATGACATTATTATGTTCCTTCACTTAAGATTCATGAATAGCCAAAGGAAAATATGCATCCAACAGGACCAAAAGAATAATGTAAAATACTAAAACACGAGGTCTCAGATGAGAACAAATCCATTTGCACAATGACGTTGTCAAATAGCTATAGGTACCAGAACAAGGGTTTTCAGCTGCCTACTTCATAAAAATGATTTAAAGAATAAATATATCAATCCGTAAGCAAGATCAAAATAATATATCTACAGATATTAACCTAAGAAATATGTTCGCACCATAGAGTAGGTCTAAACTAAAGAGATGCCTTTGAAAACGAAAGGAAATTTCTAGATCCAAGTCCTTACTGCAGCTTACAATAAATGAAAAATTTCTTCATTTATAAATAAAACTTTGTTTAAAAAGTAAACCCCAAACATAAATGAAAAAATTCAAGAGTCTAGATATGAAATTCTATCACTCGTTTCAAAAGGAAACACACAGGAGTTCATTAAATCGTGCATGCTTCTTACAAGAGAATTTTCACATAGAAATATTAATCACACCATTTACTTATCACAAAAAATAATAGACAGAGGGAGAACAAGCTGGGTTGGCTGGGCCCTAGCCAACCATCTCGTTTCTCTGTTTCAGGAAATAGATTCATCTATAAGAACAAATAGGTCATCCCAAGAAATAGATGAATGAATGCATGAACCTGGAATTAGCCCTCTTTTATTAAACAAAAAAAAGTCTCTACTCAGTACATATCGTATAGTGACAAATACAACCTTGAAGAGGTCATGGAGATACAAATTTATGAGAATACACACACCAAAAATTGTCTACAATATCACCATCTTACATCCTAATCTATCTTGACATGTATACAAATTACATCGACTCTCGGCCATATCAAGAAGATAACAAAAAATGGAGTTGTTGGAAACTAATACCTAACTTTAGAAACCATTCAACGCTCCAAGTAATTTGTAGGAAGACAAGAACAAGTCCTTAGGAGTGAATGCACACCTTTCTCTTTGAAAATTGAGGTTGACTCATAGTTGGAATTATCGAATCAATGATCCTCAATATTTGGTGCAGGAATCGTGGTGAGTGCAGGAATCTCGGGATCTTCCTATACCATAGCCACTTTTGATCTCAAATTAGTGAACGTATATTGTAATAGTAATAAGGTAATACAAATGGAAAGTTACATATAAAATCATCGACCTATTTTAATTTTAATTAAAATGAGCACAAATTGTCCATTTACCCAAAGAATGATTAAAAGAAACTAAAAGTACTTACATAGAGGTCTTGTTTGGGTTGTAAAACAGAGGCCAAGGTAGACTAATTTAGGTGAAAAATAGGAAAATTATGGAAACCAACATTATGTATACCTATATCAAGTAAATCAAAGATGAGAGAAGCAAATAAGAGGAAGATAGTTTCAGAGAGGAAACCTTAGGTAATAGTGAATTGAGGTAGGAGGTTGTAGGCAGTGATAAGGGAAGGAGGCAGCGCCTCAGGGCCTATGAGGTCTGGAAGGATGGCAAGAAGTATGGCAGTTGAGGGGGGGGCCTCAACGGGCCCCTTGGTGATGGAGCACCCAACAACGGAATCAAAGGACGCAGGGAATGCAGGGGGTCTGAGAAAGAGCAGGTTCCAAAGCATGTGATCGGGGAGGGAAAACAAAGGAGGCCAAGCACCCTGGCCAATGCCTACCTAAGAAAAAGGAGATTCCCCAGGTGTACATCAAATCGGATGGCATGGGACCTCATATATAGTATATGAAATACCACAACCTGATAGGGAAATTTTTTGGTATATTTCTGCCGGTAAAAACCCTAATATGGTGGTTCAATATGACTTGGAAACCAGAAGGGAACTATGACCTACATCTTGGGGCTAAGGGATTCTTCACGATTTTTTTAACCTGGAAGAAAAAAGTAGGGTATTCGATGGAGGAGTGTATTTCTACAACTCCGTAGGGTTGTATTTAACCCAGTGGAAGGAACGTTTCAACCCGGACAAATCGAATCTATTAGTGGCCCCAGTATGGCTAAGACTCTACTCCCTCCCGACAAAATACTGGCATCCCGAGATTCTAGAAGATATAGGTAACGCATTGGGGTCCTTTGTCAAGGTGGTTGAGAAGACCAAGAAAATGAGGTATGCATTGTGTACTCACATTTGTGTTTACCTAGATATCTTGAAGGAACTACTGGAAGGAGTGAACCTGGCCTAGAATGATGGGGACTGGTTCCAAGAAATAGAATACGAGCACATCCATTTAGGTGCAGGCCATGCCATGAACATGACCAATTTTTTCGCGAATTCCATCTGAACTCCCCACATGCAAAAAATAAGAACACTAATGGGGAGAAGGATGTAGAAGGAGTCGAAAAGGTTGTCAATAGAAAAAGGTAGGCAAAGAGAATCCCTGGACCAGAAGTGCATAAGAAAACACAAACCCAGAATAGGTTCAAAGCTTTGAACAAAGTCAGTGAGGAAGGGACTAGTGCCAAGGTGGGTAGTCAGTCGACTAATAAGGAGCAAGGAAAGGATGGCACAAAACTGAAAGCATCTCATTAGGAGATCAAAGAGGATATGACCCAGGGGGAAGAAAGGCAGGGGGAGGAGGTAGAGGATATGGATATAGGGGAGTTATACCTAGACGAGATCGAGAAAGCTTGCGCAAACCCAAAATTAGTGTACATACCTTTCCAAAAAGTTGCACTCTTAAGAGAGGCTATCATTAAATCTAGAAGCTCGAAGACATTAGGAGTGGTTTTAGAATCACTAAAGGTCTTTGAAGGAAAAAGACGAGGGACATGCAACAATGTGTAGAAATTTTGAATAACTGATATATTATTCACCGAGATTCTCCTGATCACACACTATTTTATCTTCATGCACAATAAAAAATCTATTCTACCATTGATCATTACATGCGGAAATAAAATCAATTACATGTGCACATTAAAAACATAAAAATTCACACATAGGAACACAATATTTCATGGGAAAGCTTAAAGTTGAAAACCCCCAACTATCTATATATTATATGTCATAGAGATCATGTAACAATCATTGTACAAAGCTCCTCACAAGCTCTCAGCACAACCTCCAATTGCTACACACTAATCAAGCTAGATCTAGCAAAACACATGCTCCAATCTCTCGCCACTTGATAGCCTCTATCGCGTAATCAATGTTGTGGGATGGCTCATTAAATAAATTTAACCACCTGGCTTTTACCGCGCAATCCTCATGGGCTACTCCACCTATCTGTGTGTTGCAAATAGCAACAGTATAGTCACAACTGATAGTTAACCTGCTCTTTCACCTATCTCTGCACTGGTCTCCACTGAAACTGTCCATGCACCGAATTTAACTGATGCATTCTTTAGTTGATTAATGAGTTTATACTTAGTGAATTAATTAATAATTAATTCACACCACTCTCACTAATTGTATCAATTAGTTAAACTGAATACAAATAGCTCAATTATGTTTAGATTAGTTAAACTGAATACAACTCCACTAACTTCCTCAATCAACTCCACCAAACTCTGTCACATAAGTTCTAACTGAAGTATCCATTCAATAGCTCCACTTAACCCTTAGGAATATCGTAATTCCTTCTGTCAGCTCCTGTGTCACATCTGTGCACTTAAATGAAGTGCTCCAAGAGAATAAGATAATGTTTAGAGTCCAAATATTATTAAGAGCTAATAATATTCGACATATCTAATTTTAGAGGGGCAATCTAAAAATAGATTTCGCCCAATATGTCTAAAAATAGAAGTCCATATATTTTTCCCGACTTGACCAACCATCCACAAATAGCATCCTGCAACTCATTGAACATGATCCATATGTCTAAAAATAGACATAGTCTAAAAATAGACTTTGAGCCAAAAATAGCCTGCGGGCCCACTTAGTGAAGGTGACTTCTTTCCACTAAGCTCATCATCTTGTTGCAATATCAACTCTCCCTCTCAAAAAGATAAGGATTATCTACCACCCCTATCCTGCCTCTGTGGTATTCGAATTTGCTCCTAGTGAGCGCCTTCGTCAATATATCAGCATCCTTATCCTGCATGGGAATATATGAAAGTAACATGATCTTTCGCTACAGACAATCTCTGATATGATGATACTGATTCGTGAAGTCATGTCACCTCAACTCATCCTCCTGTCTGTACCATGATCCATATCTTGATGTGCCTCTGAGATATCTCAATGCATGCTTGCCTGCCTTCCAGTAGAGCTTGGTAGGCTTAACCATAGCTTGTGAAAGTTGGTTCACAGCATAGCATATGCCTGGTCATGTATTGACCAGATACATAAGCAACCCCACAACCTGTCGATAAACAGTGGCATCCACTACCTCCGCCGAAGTAGCATCCTCCTTCCTCCATCCACCAGGAAGAGGAGTATCAACAGGCTTGCAACCATTCATGTTGAACTTCTCCAGTATCTCCCAGGCATACTTGCCTTGAGAAACAAACAGTCCATCACTGTGATGCCAAATTTCCAATCCCAGGAAATAATGAAGGAGGCCCAAGTCCTTCATCTCAAACTCTTTTGCAAGATCATCCTTGCATGAGTGTATCAACAGTTCATCACCTGTCAAAATCAAGTCATCTACATAAAGTACAATGATCAGTAACTTACCCTCCACCACTATCTGGTATAGGTTCAGATCCGCCTCACTCTTGGAGAATCCAAGTCCGGTGAAATAACTGTCTATCCATGTGTACCAAGCACGAGGTGCTTGTTTCAACCCATACAGTGCTCTCTTGAGCCTGCCAACATGCGACTCACTGCTGAAGATCTCGAAACCTTCGGGATGCTCTATGTACACCTCCTCCTCAATCACCCCATTGAGGAACGTAGTATTCACATCCATCTGATGAATGTTCCACCCCATCTGCGCTGAGAGAGCAAGAATCGTCCGTATGGAAGAATACCTTGCGACAGGTGCAAAGGTCTCCTCATAATCGATCCCCTCAATCTGTGAAAAGTCTCGGGCAACAAATCTTGCCTTGTACTTCTCCACACTCCCGTCAGCTACTTGCTTCACTTTGTAGATCCATCTCGAACCCACCACTAATTTCCCTTCCGGCCTTGGGACAATCTCCCATGCACTGTTTCTGACAATCGAATCATACTCTTCCACCATGGCATCTACCCATGCGGGATCCTCCACAACTTCCTTGAAAGAGGATGGCTTTGTCATGATACACTTGCTCATAAGAGTCATGTATCCAGTATACTGGTCAGGTGACTGTCTCTGTCGATGTTGTGATGTAGGTGCTCCTACAACCTTCTCTGCATCTTGAGCCAGTCGCTCAGCTTTTGTAGTGCGCTTTCGCCCTCTGATGGTTGGCGCTGCATGAGTGGTCTCTTCCACTCCACGAACCTCCTCTTGTGGCTGATCCACATCCAGAGACTCATGCTTGGGAACTAATAGCTCCTCATCTGCATGCAAGTGTGGTTCCCTCTCAAGCAAACACTTCATGGCTTTCTCCTCATGAAATTTGATATCCCGTTGCACAACAGTCTTGCGACTGTCTGGAAAATACACACGATAGTTGTGGGGTGTATCAGTGTACCCCACAAATATCCCAACCTCTGCAGTCGGCTCCAACTTCTTCCTGGCATCCTTCATCACATGAATGTAAACAAGTGAACCAAAAATCCTCAAATGGAAAATATTAGGCCTCTTACCAGAAAATGCCTCCTCGGGTGTACTCATGCCAAGTATCCTGTGAGGACAACGGTTTTGCACATATGCTGCAGTATTGCATGCCTCAGCCCACAAGTGTATGGGAAGGCCCTGAACATGCAACATCGCCCGTGCAGCACCCACGATCGTTCTATTCTTCTGCTCAGCAACCCCATTCTGCTATGGGTTATGAGGTTCTATGAGCTCTCTTCGAATTCCATCCGTGCTGAAAAAGTCCTTGAATTCGCCAGAGATGAATTCACCACCATTTTCACTCCTAAGAGCCTTCACCTTCTTCCCCAATTATTTATCAACTAGTGCCTTGAACTCATAGAACTTTGAGTATGTCTAACTCTTATTTTGCATGAAGAAGATCCAACACTTATGAGAAAAATCATCAACAAATATCACATAGTACCTATGCTTTGCTGTCGAAGCTGCTAAGAAAGGTCCACACACGTCTGTGTGAATTCTCTCAAGGATCGTCGTGGCGCGACTATCCTTCTCGTGAAAGGTGGATTTCACAAATTTTCCCAAGGTACATCCCTTGCACTGATCTGACTACGCAAGAGTACCCATAGGAAGCCCAGTAGAAATCTACTGCAGTATCTTCAAAGCTCCATGGTGAAGGTGGCCCAATCTCCGGTGCCACAACTCGCCATAATCCTGGCTCACCACTCCTTCTGCCTTGCCTGCCATTGCTGCACAAACATCTGCCTGCAATTGATAAAGGTTCTTAACTTGAGCCCCTATCCTCCGAGTCTCACCAGTTGCCTTACTGCGCAAGAAAGCCTTTCCCGTGCTAAAGACAACATCATATCCTTTATCTTCTAACATCGCCACAGAGATCAAATTCTTCTTCAATCCTGGAACATGCATCACTTCCTTCAATACGAAGGGTTTACCAGACTCCATCTCAAAGGAAATGGTACCGATACCGATTGCACTGTATCTACCATCATCGCCCATCTCGATGTGTACTCCAAGATCTTTCTCATCCAGATCAGTAAACAAATCTCGATCTCCTGTCATGTGAAAAGACGCACCACTGTCAAGAAACCACACTAAACCCATCACACTTGAGACCAAGCATGCGATCAGTGAAAAATCTAGCTCAAATTGCGAGGGTAAGGCCTCTCCAGCTGCAGATCCAGCAACCTACTTATTTTTTTTCTTCTGTGGACAACTAGTGGCGTAATTTCCGTGTTGGTGACAGTGAAAGCACTTCACCTTGGACATGTCCTGCTTCTTGCCTTTCGCACCGGATTGAGAAGCATGATTCTTGCTCTTCCCCTTCTTTGATTTGGCAGTCAAAGCACAATTTTCTTCATCAGAGTTCTTTGATGAAGATTCGTCCCTGGTACTTCGCCTTATCTCCTCTTGCACAAGATCCGACCAAAGTCACTCCCATCCTGGCAATTTCTCCCGACCATTGACAGAGTCCTGATAGGTATGCCAAATCTTCGGAAGCCCAAGGAGAGACAAGCTCACAAATTCCTCATCATCAACAGTAACCCCCACACTTCTCATCTCATCCCTGCATTGGATGAACTTCGTGAGGTACTTGGGCATACTGTCGCCTTTCTCCATTTTTATGTGTTTGAGTTTATCCTTGAGCGCCAACTTCCTCTGGTCGCTCTTGCTTTGAAATAAATCTGTCAAAGCTTTCCACATCAAGAATGGAGGAGCCTTACCATGAAGGCTAGATACTATGTGATCCTTCACACCTTCCAATAGAATCCTTCGACACTTTGTTGTCTTCTTTTGCCATGCATTAAGTACGACAACATCACTAGAAGTAGGTTTTGGAATTTCTGCATCTATGAACTCCTTCAACCCATTTTCATCCAGCACCGCCTCCATCCTATCCTTCCATGAAATATAATTTGAGCTGACCTCAAGGGCATACTCCAATCATAATCCGTTGAAAGACATTTCAACTTCGACACCAAGAAAACACTGCTGCAAATTCGAATTCCACCAGCACAAAACTCAACCGCTTCAATGTTTTTCAATTGCTCCAATGATCAATATCGATCTGATACCATGTAGAAAATTTGAATAACTGATATATTATTCACCGAGATTATTCTGATCACACACTATTTTATCTTCATGCATAGTACAGAATCTCTTCTACCATTGATCATTACATGCGGAAATAAAATCAATTGCATGCGCACATTAAAACCATAAAAATTCACACATATGAACATAGTATTTCATGGGAAAGATTAAAGATGAAAAACCCCAACTATCTATATATTATATGTCATATATATCATGTAACAATCATTGTAAACAACTTCTCACAAGCTCTCAACACAACCTCCAATTGCTACACACTAATCAAGCTAGATCTAGCAAAACACATGCTCCAATCTCTGCCACCTAATAGCCAGCCTCTATTGTGTAATAAATGCTGTAGGATGGCTCATTAAATAACTTTAACCACCTGGCTTTTACTGCACAATCCTCATGGGCTCCTCCAATCACTGGTTGTTGCAAATATGCAACAGTATAGTCACAACTGATAGTTAACTTGCTCTTTCACCTATCTCTGCACTGGTCTCCACTGAAACTATCCATGCAATGAAGTTAACTGAAGCATTATTTAGTTGATTAATGATTTTATAATTAGTGAATTAATTAATAATTAATTCACACCACTCTTCACTAGTGTATTAATCAGTTAGACTAAATACAACTAGTTCAACTATGTTTAGATTAGTTAAACTTAACACAACTCCATTAACTCCTCAATCAACTCCACCAAACTCTGTCACATGAGTTCTAACTGAAGTATCCATGCAATAGCTCCACTTAACCCTCAGGAATAGCGTAATTCCTTCTGTCAGCTCCTGTGCCACATCTATGCACTTAATTGAAGTGCTCCAAGAGAATAAGATAATGTTTAGAGTCCAAATATTATTAAGAGCTAATAATATTCGACATATCTATTTTTAGACTGGCAATCTAAAAATAGATTCCGCCCAATATGTCTAAAAATAGAAGTCCATATATTTTTTCCGACTTGACCAACCATCCACAAATAGCATCTTGCAACTCATAGAACATGATCCATATGTCTAAAAATAGACATAGTCTAAAAATAGACTTTGCGCCAAAAATAGCCCGTGGGCCCACTTAGTGAAGGCAACTTCTTTCCACTAAGCTCATCATCTTGTTGCAATATCAACACAATTCTCAGAGGATCCAAGAAGCAGGGGTTAAACTGGTAGCATCAAGGCAATATCCAACTATTGAGGACGCCTTTCTCGCCATTTCAAAATATCCTGGATGAAAGTGTTATCTTGGAATGTAAGAGATTGTAACAGCCAACTCAAGAAAATAATGATAAAAAGGAAATAGAAGTGGAAAAACCTTCGATCCTATTTCTCCTAGGAAACAAAGTGTAGGAATGAATAAATGAATGAGATAAGCCGACACATCTGGAAAGGCTCAGAGTTGATGGTGGTGGAAACGAGGGGATTGGCCAAAGGGTTAGGCATTTTGTGGAACCCGTCGGTGATAAGACTCTCGGACTTTGTGGATTTTCCCCACACCTTCTCTTCCCACTTTCATGTCCTCGACACCTCTGTCTCGGGGGTGATGTTGAACTTCTATATGCCTTTTTAAATGTCCTTAAAACCAACATTTTTAGAAGGTATTCGAAATCTTAGGAATTGGGTGGGGGACAAGCATTGGGTGTTAGGCAGGGACTTCAACCTGATCAAGAATTTGGGTGAGAAAAAGGGGGGAATCAAGACCCTCAGTAGCATGACTGAATGATTTAGTGAATTTATTGAAGAATTGAACTTGGTGTATGTGCAGACTTCCAACAACCTATTCACCTGGAAAAACAAATGTGCACGCTCCCTTCACATTGCCTCTAGGCTAGATCGATTCCTTGTGTCAGAATTTGTTTTGATGGGGGGAGGAGAGATTGGGCCATAGTCCTCCCAGAAGTAGGGTTAGACCACTAGTCAGTTTATCTAGACTGGCATCAGTTAGACGAGAATCTGAAATGACTCTTTCAGTTTGAGAGATTCTGGTTGTCTCACCCAGATTTCCACAGTCTTATCAGGGAGTGGTGTGGGGGATTTGAGGCCCCCTCAGGCTCAAAAATTTACTGTCTACAACATAAAATAAAATTCATAAAAGAACGATTGAGGAGATGGAATAAGGAATCCTTTGGAAATATTCAAGAGGAGAAACAAAGACTAGAAGGACAGATTGAGGACCTGCAGAAACGGGTGATGCACGGAGGATACAATGACTAGGAGAAGGAAACAGAATCCAGAATCCTCCCGGAGCTTTCCTAGCATGAAAGGTAGGAGGATATTCTGTGGCAGTATAAATATATAAGCCTTTGGCTCAGGGAGGGGGACAGGAATACCAGGTTCTTCCACAAAGCTACAATACAACACCATCAAGGAAACCACATAACCATATTAAAATTTTCCAATGGCCAATATGTGGAAATGCAAGAAGATATAGATCAGAGCCTAAACCAATTCTTCTCAGGGTTGCTCCATGAGACAGAGGCATACAGAGGATCGGATATAGATAAGATAACCACCAACATACCTTGTCTGGTGTCGATGTAGAATAAAAAGGTGTTGATGCGTAGAATTGAAATGGTCGAGGTGGAAGAAGTGGTCAAACAGAAGGAAGGAGGGAAATCCCTAGGCCACGATGGGTTCACAACCAAATTATTTCAAAGTTTTTGGGAATTAGTGAAGGAGGAATTATGGGACATATTAGAGGACTCTTAGGAAACGGGAATGATTCTGAAGGCCTTCAACTCCACTTTCCTCACCCTTATTCCAAAAGAGAACGGAGTGGAAGAACCTGGTAAGTTTAGGCCAATTGCGTAATGTAATGTCATCTACAAAATTATCACAAAAGTAATGGAAAATATATTAAAACCCCTACTCCCAAAGCTTATATCCTCGGAACAAGCTGGCTTTATGGAGGGGAGACAAATTATGGATGGCATCATCCTTTCCCATGAGGTGATCCACTCCCTGAAGAACTCTATGAAGCCGGGGATGATGATAAAAATAGATCTAGACAAATCATATGACAAATTGAGTTGGAAATATATGAGACAGATGCTCAAAGATTTTGAGTTTTTCCACGATTGGGTTGAATGGGTCCTTAACTTGGTCTCCTCAGCTTTTTATTCTATTATGGTTAATGGTTCTCCTTCCTACACTTTCCAGGAAATGAAGGGCATCAGACAAGGGGATCCTCTATCCCCTTTTCTCTTCATATTGATGGCAGAAGGGATGGGTAGAGATTTTAAGTCTAGTCAAAAGGAAGGGAGGATCCGAGGCCTTGGGCTACATGAGGGGGCAGCCTACCATACTCACCAACATTTCGTGGATGATACGATGTTGATGGTTCAGGTAGCGGTGAAAGAGGCTAGACATTTAAAAGAAATCCTGGAGGTATTCAAAAGAGCGAGCGACCTTGAGGTAAATGAAGGGAAATCATAAATATTCTTCTTTAATATTCTTTGGGTTACTCGAATAAACATCATCAGAATCCTGGGCTTCTCGGAAGGCTCCCTCGCTTCTAAGAATTTGGGTGCCTCGTTGCTAGACTCTAACGATGGAAAAAGCACTTGGAAAGAACTCTTAGACACGCTGATAGCCAAACTGAATAACTTGACCCATTAGGTGCTAAACCTTCCTAGCAAACTAACTTTAGTAAAGTCAGTGCTTTAGGCCATGCCTATGTACCTCTTCTCGGTCCTAGTTGTCCCTAAATCAGTTCTTAGGAAAATTAGGGCCATCCAGAGAAATTTCCTTTGGGGAAACACTGAGAACATTAGTAATGGACCCTGGTTGACTGGAATACAATTTGTCTCCCCAAGGAAGCAGGAGGTCTGGAGCTTAGGCACCCAAAAGTAAGTAACTAGGTGCTTGGTTTGAAAATTTGGTGACGATGGATCACAAACAAGTTAGAACCTTGGGCAGACCTTTGGACGAGAAAATATTCTTGTAATATCCCAAAAGGGAGAATGCAGTAATATTGAAACACAATATAAGAACTGCAGCAAAGTAAATAGTAAATATATATACACATCAGAATACACAAAAATAGCTGAGCCATTTTATTATATGGGAGGTGAAAAATAAAGTACAAAAATGCTCAAAATATGAGACACTCAAGCCAAAGGGATGGCCTAGAATGAACCTGCAATGATCCCACAAGAGGGACGATGTAACTGCTAGAAGGTAAATTGCACTGTCCCTGCTACAACTTTTGGGACTGCAACTACCAGAAAGAGAGAAAGTCAGATCTAGGCAATATGAGAGCTTCGATGAGGCTAAAATTGTAGATCTGAGCTCTATGATGGATACCCAATATAACCTAGAAAGGGTTTCTCAGATATTTCAATCTAATAAACCTCCCTCTTAGGGCTTGCACATATATGCTGCTGGGTTTGCATATCTGCTGCATGAACTGGAGAATAGATGGTTGCAATGTCATACAATCAACTCAATGCAAGAAGGGTTGATCCCTTCTCTAGATCCTTGGGCTAAAAGCTCAAGATCTAGCTCCTCCAATCTCCTCCACTGAAAATAGTTGCTGGATGAACAACAGCTTCATAAAACTATGATGTAAGAGAGTGAGGCTCAATAGCCTATTTCTAGAGGTGTCGAATCATCTCCTGAGTGATGGAAACAATATATCCAATGTTAGGAGATGATCCCTCACAGGATTTCCAGCTGAAATACTGGAAACTTCCTTCCTCCAATAGATCTATAGGAATGGACTGTGCAATACTTGAAGGGACTGTTACTGCAAGGAGGTAAAACCCAATGGCCTGGATGTTGGATATAGATCTGCTACTCTTGGAAGACTGAATGTGAATAACAAAGTGGTAGGATGAATCCTCCATTGATTTCCTAAATGAATGCTAGAAAAAACCTCCTGAAGATGCCACCAATGCCTGATAAGGAATGTAGTACAACCATCTTCCTTAGAGATCATTATAGGAAAGAGGTGGGATTCCCACTTGGGAACACCCTGTGCTAAACAACACTGCAGGTTTAGCTAAACATCTCAAGAATGCATAGAGATGTCCTAAGACAAATCTAGATCTAAACAGATCAATAAATGAATAATCCAAATCATATCTTCTACTGTGCCTTCCCCTTCATTATATAGATATGAGCCTTCCATAGCCTAGGCCCACTCCAAAATTGCGTTGTACATGTGGACATAAGTCTTCATGGTTGACCGCGCTATTTCTCCATGTCCTCCATCATGTTCACATGGGGTGATCACCCTCTCCATCATGTGTGCATTAAATGCATCACTTCCTCCACTAACTTATCATAAGTTCTCTATGATCTTCTTTGAATGAATTATGATCTCAATTGACCTTATCAAAGATCTTCATGATTTTACATTTAAGATCCATGATCTTATTTGACTGTTTCATCCTCCATAATCTATCTCATAAATGAGACATGATATCCATTAATGGATTTGCTCGACTACTCCATGACTCTAGATCTAGATCTAGAATATCCACATACACACATTAAAAGTGGATTTTATTCATCTTTGAGGTTTGTGGGTCCCTCCACCCTTTTATTTACTTAAGTAATTAAGAAAATCAAGAACTTTAATATTCCAAATGTCATATTAAAATTTGGGAATATTACAGTCCTCCCCGGAAAAATGTTGCTTGTCCTCAATCAATTGAAAAAGTAGAGAAAAGCCATCCATTCCCCTCCAAATGGCATCCACATAAGGAATGCCTCCTCCATTTGCCGCAATGTGTCATGCATGTTTGGTTCCAAGGTTGTCTCTCAATAATGCACAGAATGACCTCCAACTGTATAGTTAGATTTCCTCCTTTCTCTAAGAAGTACCAAGTGACAACCATATGATGTCCAACATTATCATCAATACATGAGATACATAAAATAAATTGGTTCTTTCCAAAAAGGAAAATTCCCATCTCACAAATAATTTCTTCATCCTATGTTTCATGAAGCAAATTGAGCATTGACATGCGCTCATATTTATCCCTGTTGGCATTGTTGGATCCAAGCATCATTCCAACATTATGATTATGAAATGGAAGAAATAGAGACATATGGGTAAACAAATATGTCAAACCATACTCTCCCAATAGTAACCACCGGATTGAGGGCCTTTGCTGCCATCCTCCATCTCCCTCATGCAAGATGGACAAGCCAAACTCCCCCAAAAGCAACCAAAGCAACAAGAGATCTTGCTGCTTTCTCTCCTCCTCATGTGCATCATGGAGTAAAAACATATTGATAGACATGTGGAATGTCATATCAGCCCAATACAAGAAAATACCATCAATACACATCATGAGAGAATCATGCCAAGTTCTACCCAATACAAAAAACATAGACATAGGAGATGTCATGTGATGGCCAAACTCTCTCTAGAGCAACCAAAGTGAACATGCCTTCTTTTGCTGCATTCCATCATTGATACACAAGGCATGAATCATAAAAATATGAGTTATTGGGTTGTAACCATACTCACCCAAGAGCAGCCACACATCCATGCCTCCTTCTTCATTTCATGAGTGTTTTTCAAGACATGGATCAAGGAAATAGGAGCCTCTGGGTAGTAACCAAACTCACCTAGGAGCAACCAACATAACCAAGCTTCCTGCTGACCCATCTCATATATCTACAAGTGGTCATGCAACCCCTTGCTTATCATCCTCACCCACTCATCCCAATGTGGATGATGAATGATGTACTGCATAAACATGGTATCCTCCCTTTGTAGAATACCATCCACCTTAAGCTGATGAAGAACTTTGAACTCCCTGAAATGTTGAAGTGCACCTCTAATGAGATCTCTCAATGAGACCTTCTTCTCATCAATGGCCCTCCAAAACCAATGAGGTTCTAGATCTGTTGCAGGTTGAATTTTCTCTTTGAGCTGGGAGATGCTCATTGAGAAAGTGTCATCTAGAAAGGAGAAAAGATTCCTCATCTCAAAATTTCTACCATCTATCATCTTAACCTCCATTTCTTCATGAGTGAAGCTACCTTTAGAATGCTCCAAGATTAATGGTGCCCCTTCATTATCACTGCTACTAAGTGAAAATGCTATAGATCTACATGGTAATGCATGTTCTATCTCAAATAAAGGTACAATTCCGATATCATAACAGTCATTGTATATAGGATCATGCTCATCCCATTTTTTGAAACTATACACTTCAACTCAAAGGGTTTAATGTAGTTCATCAATGAAAACCTGGGATAGCTTTTCATCTCTTCCTTGATTAGATCAAGGGTCCTCTGCATGGTGATAGTTTGCTGCTTCAAATCAACATTTTGTTCTAACCTTTGGTTATGCACTGGCCTTGATGATATTTCCTCATAAGTTCCAATAAGATCTACTGAAACAATATGTGATGAATATGTATGCATACCTTGGATCAACTGATGTGTGGGATTATCTTGCAAGAACACAAGAGTTCCTCCAACCGGGAAAATGGTGTCTCCAACTACTGGTAAGAGTGATGGCTGCTCTTATCCAAGTGTACCAGCATTGAGATCTACCTCCTCTTCCTCATGCGTCTCCTTAATCATGAATGGGACTCTATGTGTCAAGAGCTCAAGACTATCTTGCAAAGATGCAAGTGCCTCTCCTCTGGATACAAGTACTGTTGCAGCTAGTGGTGAATGTAGTGACTCCTTGTCCAGAGTGACAAGATTGATATCCTCCTTTGTTTCCTTAGGAAATGTCTCTTTGTGGCACATATTTGTTTTTCTCACATCAAAATTCTTCCTCTACTTGTGAAATAAATATGAATATTTAGTCACCTTTACATGCTCCATGTGACCAAACCACCAATCATTTGCTTCACCTAAAATATGAATGGCTGCAATTTGGACAACCTCTTTTTCAGCCACAGGATGTAGCATGAAAAATGTATCTAACTCTTTCCTCCAAGCCTTAACAGTTCTTGAGGAAGATCCATCAAATGTAGGCAAATAAAATCCATTGTGCCTCTTTCTTCTATTGTTGCTATAGGATCTTCTTTCTTCTTTGAGTTCGAAGAATTCTTGGAGAGTTAGAATCTCTTTGAATGCTCTAGTATATGCTTTTTACTCTTCAAGATACAGATTGAGAGTCTCATGAGTCCCAGGTTCTCTTCTTTCTTCATTGATATACCATTCACCTTCTTCAAAGAAAGTGGGCATAGTAGATCTATGATTCTTCGGTTTTCTTTTTTGCTGATAGGAAGTGCTTGGACCATGCTCATCAAATCTTCTTTTTGGATCCTCCTTTTTCCTTTATCTATTAATTTGATTTACCTCTTTGAAGAGATCATGCATGGATCTAAAGAGAGGAGTGGAAAAACTACAATCCTCCTTCATGATAGATCTCATCTATCTTCTTCTTTTGATGCAAAAGATGAAATGTCCACAAGCTGAGCCAAAGATCATGCTATGATACCACTGTAATATCCCAAAAGGGAGAATGCATTAATATTGAAACACAATATAATAACTGTAGCGAAGTAAACAATAAATCTATATACACATCAGAATACATAGAAATATCTGAGCCATTTTATTATATGGGAGGTGAAAAAGAAAGCACAACAATGCTCAAAATATGAGACACTCAAGCCAAAGGGATGGCCTAGAATGACCCTGCAATGATCCCACAAGAGGGAATACGTAACTGCTGGAAGGTAAAATACGTTTTCCTTGCTGCCACTATTGGGACTACAACTTCTAGAAATACAGAAAGTCAGATCTAGGCAGTATGGGAGCTCCGATGATGCTGAAATTGTATATTCGGGCTCTATGATGGATACATAAGATAACCTAGAAAGGGTTTCTTAGAGATGTCAATCTAAGAAAACCACCCTCTCAGGGATTGCAAATATATGCTGCTGGGTTTGTAGATCTACTGCATGAACTGAAGAATAGATGGCTGCAATGTCATACAATCAGCTCAATGCAAGAAGGGCTGATCCCTTCTCTATATCCTTGGGATAAAATCTCAAGATCTAGCTCCTCCAATCTCCTCCACTGAAAATAGCTGCTGGATGAAAACCAACTTCAGAAAGCTATGCTGTAAGAGAGGGAGGTTCAATAGCCTACTGCTAGATGTGTCAAATCAGCTCCTGAGTGATGGAAAAAATAGATCCAATGTGAGGAGATGATCCCTCACAGTATTTCCAGCTGAAATACTGGAAAATTCCTTCCTTCAATAGATCTACAGGACTGGACTGCGCAATCCTTGAAGGGAATGCTACTGCAAGGAGGTAAAAACCAATTTCCTGAATGCCAGATATAGATCTGCTACTCCTGGAAGTCTGAATGTGAAGAAAAAGGTGGTAGGATGAATCCTCCAACGGTTTCCTCGCTGAATGCTAGAAACAACCTCCTGAAGATGGCACCAATGCCTGATAAGGAATATAGTAAAACCCTTTTCCTTAGAGATCACTCTAGGAAAGAGGTGGGATTCCTTCTCGGGAACACCCTATGCTAAACAACACTGCATACTTAGATAAAAATCTCAAGAATGCATAGATATTTCCTAAGACAAATCTATATCTAAACAGATCGAGAAATGAATAATCCAAATCATATCTTGTACTGTGCCTTCACCTTCATTATATAGATATGAGCCTTCCATAGCCTAGGCCCACTCCAAAACTGTGCTGTACATGTGGACATAAGTCTCCATGATTGATTGTGATATTTCTCCATGTCCTTCATCATGTTCACACGGGGTGATCACCCTCTCCATCATGTGTTCATTAAATCCATCACTTCCTCCACTAGCTTATCATAAGTGCTCTATGATCTTCTTTGAATGCATTATGATCTCAGTTGACCTTATCAAAGATTCTCATGATTTTACATTTAAGATCCATGATATTATTTCATTGTTTCATCCTCCATAATCTATCTCATAAATGAGACATGATCTCCATTAATGGAGCTGCTCCACTACTCCAAGATTCTAGATCTAGATCTAGAATATCCACATACACACATTAAAAGTGGATTTTATTCATCTTTGAGGTTTGTGGGTCCCTCCACCCTTTTATTTACTTAAGTAATTAAGAAAATGAAGAACTCTAATATTCAAAATATCATGTGAAAATTTAGGAATATTACAATGCTAGAGGATGGAACAAACATAACCTGATCAGATTCAATGAGGACCCCACAGGATCCATAATTTGGAAGGTGGTTAACACCAACCATAACATAGTCAAATAACACAACTTATGGGAATTAGGGGATGAAGGGGATGCATATTTCTTTAGGGATGCATGAAAACAACTACCTAGTATCCAAGGGCGGTTTGAAATGCCAGGGTTTCAAGAACAACTGAAAAGGGAAGGCCTGACTAGAGTCAAGGATTTATGGGACATTGATGTCAAAGGTAACCCTTACTGTAAATGGATGAAGGAGGAGTGGTTCAGGACTCACTGTCTGGGGGAAGACATAAGTACTATAATACAGGTGATAAGAGAAAGGAAGATTAAAAAGTGTCAGCACCCCGATAAAATTAGATGGGGATACAAACCAGCCGGTTAGTTCAACATCAAAGAAGCATCTAGAATAGCTGGGAGTCATCAAATGTCTTCTTCCAAGAAAAAATGAAGTAAAGTTTGGAAATTAGGTATTTGGCCTAAAATATTCACCTTCCTCTGGTTGCTTATGAGGGAAAGAGTGTTGACGTGGGAGAACCTTCACAAGAGGGGGATGGAAGGACCTTTAGTCTGTTTTCTATGCCTATCAGCAGAAGAGACCATGAATCACTTGTTCGATGAGTGTAGATGGACCTCTAAAATTTGGAAGAAGGGAGATCAGATTTTTAAAAAGGTCAAACCGAGTCCTAGGATGTCCAATTAACATGATAATCAAATAGGAGGTGGACCAATTTAAGAGTAACTTCTTAAATTGAATATTGGAGGTCGCCCTGGGGTTCCTATTATGAGAGATATGGAAGGAAAGGAATCATCGTATCTTTAAAGGCAATAAGAGAACATAAGAGGAAGTCTAGGAAAGCATCCAATTCCATGGTCGAGAAACCCTGTGAGCTCAGGAGATGGGGATCGGACGACCTTAGGACCAGTAGGGAGGAACTTCAGATGCTTCATGAATGGAAGGTACAAGAACCACCATAGTAGATTGGAAAATATGGTAAGGGACCGACATTTCCTCCGAGATTGGATACCTTGGAACCCCTTGAAGATCAATTGTTCAAGTTGAATTTCGATGGGGCCTCGAAAGGAAACCCAGGGGTAGCGGGGTATGGTAGAGTAATACGGGATAGTCAAGGGGAGTTTCAAGGAATCTCTTGGGGTTACTTGGGGGAGACCTATAACAATGTTGCAGAGCTTGAGGGGCTACTGGCCGAGCTATAATTGGAAATCCAACATCAGTGATTTCCTCTGATCATCGAGGGAGACTCCAGAATCATTATTAATCTACTCTCAGACTACTAAATGGGTCCTAGGTGAGTAAGGTTACCCAAAACTGGAAGATGGAAAACATCTTGGAAAGCCTCAGTTCCCTCCTTCGGACACGTTTGGAGGTCAAGTTCAACCATGTGAGGTGAAAATCTAATGGTCTTGCAGACCTGCTAGCCAACTATGGAGTACAAGCGAGAGAATAAATTCAATCAAGGAAATGGGGAGATCTGGCTGAATCAGGCCTCAAGGAAAGATGCAAGAGGATCATGTGGAAATATTAGGGATGCCCCATATGTGGGTGACCATGTCCCATGGGCAGCAGGAGGGGTGCCACATGATCACCACAAGGTTGAGCATGCAGTGGATGCATGCAAACGATGACGTGGCTAAAGGCATGCCTAGGGGTGACAGTTTAAGTGGGGGAAGGACGATGACAATGATTAATAGTAGGCAGGACGGAAAAATGGAGGTGGAGGCATTGGGGATGCAGGATCCCAAGGGGGGGAGGCACCACCTCTATCCCAGTCCGCACGTGTGCGAAGGTATTATTGTCGGAAGGTGGAGGGAAGGAAGCACATGATATTGTGGAGACTGGGAATGGTTTATATTGTCACAAAGGGGCAGGGGCAACGTTGTTGAAGTTTGGTGCAACGGGGTGTTGATACAGAAAGGTGGTGGAGCTGTGCTCGAGGATGTGGAGGAGGTCCATTGACGCTCACTTCTGGAAGAGAGGATGGCAGGCCACCTATTTCTAGGCCACCACTATGTGGGTTGAGGAACAAGGATTGGGAGAGGAGAGGAGTCCAGCAATGGACCAATTGCGTAGTCTTCTCAGCCGGAGAAATGGGGAGGAAGACTAGATTGGGAGGCTTTGTTCTTCGCTGAGAATGATGACGAGGATGCCTACGCAATTTTAAAAATGGAGGCAGAATTGGTTAAGTCTCTATGTCAAGATTATGAGAGGGGAGTTGAGGTGCATCTGGTTTGGGTGTCAAGGATCCTCCTGGGCCGTTTGATTTGGGAGAGGAGGAGAATTGGGCAAGCGGTTGGGGAAAACATCAACAACATTAGGGAAGTGTTGGACAAAAGCCTCGAAAAACTGCATGACACCAGTATCATAGATGGATATCTCGACATTTTGTGGCTCGAAAATGTGCTCCCACTAAAAGATGTCGGGGATGGAGAAGAAGAGGAAGATAAGAGAAAGCAAGAGTCGGAAAAGCTGGGAGGGGAGGACTAGGACCGAGATTGATCAGGTGCCTTGGCCCCTTTTTTGTTATGACCAATTATTTGTGTGATTTCAACCTTGTAATGTCTATAGTTCACAGTCTTAGTAGGTTTAGTTGGTTACAAGTGGGAGTTCTGGCTCTACTACCTTTCTTAGGGGCCATCAGACTAGACTTTCCTTTGGTTTCCCGATATGGGCGGAGAATTTTTTGTAATTTTGGACACATGGTATGGTTTCCTGAGTGTCTACAGATCACTGTATGTAAACATCTAAATATTTAAAAGAAGGAGGCCTATATTTGCTGATAAAAAAAACACTATGCATACCTACAAATGATGGGATGCGAGTGTCTGTGGATGGTGTGGCACTACGAGGTCTAGGTGAAGTGAGTGGTGATGTTGGAATTGAAATTATACCTCTACTTACAAATCTATCCCTAGAATCCCTTTCTTTATGCATAAATGTTTTTTATCATTTTTTAGTTATCGATATTGAATGCACCTAAGATGATAATCAAACCAAGAATGGAATCATATATACACTTCCTCAACTATGATGCCAAAATGTTGGGGAATTTAATTGTTCTTAAATTACTTCATTAATTGTCAACCTAGATTCATGTACTTATGAAGCGTATGTGCACCATAAACATAGTTACCGATCAAATAGGCAACTGAACTAGTACCTACTTTTTTGAGGAAGAAAAAAAACACCCAATTTTGAAAAGTAGTGATGTAAAATCACCATTTTTTTAGCATAGTTTTGGCACTTTAAAATTTCTTACGAATATATATTTTTTTTTCATGATTTTTATGTCGATTTGAAAAATGGTGATCTAAAATTACCTTCATTTTTTTAGCATATTTTTGGAACTTTAAATTTTATTTGATTTTTTTTTTTTTTTTTTTAAATGTCATGGGTTTCATGTTGATTTTGAAAAGTGGTGATTTTTTATTTATCAAGTATGAACATTTGTTTAAAAACGTTAGTGATTTTCATGCTAATTTGAAAAGTTTTGATGCAACCTCAATAATTTTTGTTTAGAGTGGTGATTTTCATCTTGGTAATAAAACAAAAAAATAAAATAAAATGACATGACAAAAATAAAACAAATATAAATAAAAAATTAAAAAAACCAAGAAAAGTGTTAAAAAAACAAAAATAACTTGTAAAAATAAAAAGTTTTAACAACAAATTTTAAAAAATAAAAAATAAAAAAACAAAAAAAATTCAAAAAATAAATTTAAAAAATGAAAAAATTCAAAAAAACACATAATTAAAGAAAAAAACAACTTTTTTATTAAGTTATTAAAAAAAACAATAACCTAATTAAAAAAAATGATAAAATAATCAAAATACTAAAATAAAAAATAATTAAAATTCGGAAAAAATAATTTAAATGAAATATATATATATATATATATATATATATATATATATATATATATATATATATATATATATATATATTCACAAAAAAAAAAAAAAAAAACATAATTCTTTTTTTTTAAATGAAAAAAAAACATTAAAAAAAAACCAAATACATTTAAAAATATAAATTAAATTTAATATATATAACTCAATATTGAAATTAAAAAAGCAAAATTTATTTAAAAAAAAAAATTAAAAATAAAATAAATTAAATTAAAAAAAATAAATAAATATAAAATATAAAATAAAATTGAAAATAAATAAATAAATAAAAATTTGAAAATAAAATTAAATAAGTAAATTAAAAAAAATAAATAAATAAACCAACCACCACTACCCCAAGGGCCGCAGGCTTGGAACAATGAGTGGAAGGAGAGCTGCCAGCTCTCCTGCCACTCGCGGGCCGGGTCCTGCGGCCGCGAAGGTGACAATGGTCGATTCTCAAGCTTTTGCGCCGCCCAAGCCCCACCACCCTGGGGGCCGCGTGGCTCGGGTGGCAGGTGGATGGAGAGCTGCCATCTCTCGCCTCAGCGAGCCATCTGGCTGGCGCAGTAACCAAAACACTGCATTAATATATATATATATATATATATATATATATATATATATACTGTATGTGTATATATATATATATATATATATATATATATACTGTAATTTAAATTTTTGGCATAGGATTTTAGTGTTTATTCATTTGTTTGTTATAGACATTTATAATTTATAATTTATTTGTTTTTTTTAATTTAATAATAATTATTTTTATTTTTAATGTTAGTTTTAGTTTTAATTAATTAATTTATATATATATATATATATATATATATATATATTTAATTTTTTTTGCTTTTATTTTTATTTTTTTATTTTTAAAATTTAAAGATAAAAAATGAATTTTGTTATTTATTTATTTATTTATTTAAAATTATGTTTTTCATATATTCATATAATTTTCCTTTTTAGGTTGTTTTTTCATGGTTTTTTGATGTTTTTTTGGTTAGAGTTTTCGTTTTGAGGTAATAATTCTCGTTTGATCAGTAATTATGTTCATATATGCTAGGATTATCTCTATGGATTGATTGATTCTAAAGAGGAAATTGATCTAATTATGGATGATTTTTTTAATGAGATTTAGAGAATAATTACACATGTTCTTTCAATTTAAAGTTACATAAAATCTTAATTACTTAACTGATTTGAAATTTATTTCTTTGCATAATTGGAAACCTATATTAGTTGCAAAATTCAAACTTCTATTTTCATAAAATGAATGCTAAAAACTAAATTGCAAACACCGATCTAGTGCTACTTTGCGAAATTCCTAAAACACCATGGATGGAAAGGATCTGCCATCTTTGTGAGAATATAAATATTGAGGATGAAAATCACTTTCTCTTAGAGTGCCCCACGTACAACCACATTACAGCTCAATTTCATAATCTTTGTTGCAACATTGACCTTCCTAGACTTTTAAGATGTCAAAATTATAGTGAGCTCGAGAGGATTCTCTCCAAGCTTTTCGAGCATAGGAATAAAATCTTAAATCAAACTAAATAACTCTTTTCTTTAGGTTCGATAGACCAAAGATTGGTCTCAGTGGACGTTAACCATCATCATCACATCATCATAATTTTTTTTTTTTAATTTTGGTTTGATTTTATTTATTTATTTTTATTTATTTTTTTTAATTTAAATTTTTATTATTTTAAAAATTTTATTTTATTTTTTATAATTTTAATGTCTAAATTTAATTTTTTTTTTTTTAAATTTTAAAATTATTTGAATTTTCTTTTTAATTTTAATTATTTTCAGATTTTTTATTTTAATTATTTATTTTAATTATGTGATTTTTTGATTATTAATAATTTTTTTATAACTTACTTTTTTTTGGGTTAATTTTTTTTCTTTATATTGTGTGTTTTTTTTGAATTATTTATTTATTTTAAAATTTTTTTGTTTTTATTTTTATTTTTTTTGTTATTTTTTTTTTACAAGTGATATTTTATCTTTAATACGATGACTAAAAATCGTTGGAATTTTACTTTCATAAAGGTGATATTTTATTTTTAATGTCATCTTTGGTATTTTAAGACTTTTTAGAGATATGATATTTTATTTTTAATACCATGCCTAAAAATTGTTGAAATTTTAAGACTTTTGATATTTTATCTTTAATGTCGTGTTTATTGTTGAAATTTTAAAGTTTTTCAGAGTCAAGATATTTAATCTTTAATGTCATTATTAAAAATTGTTGACAATTTATCTCGAAAAGAGAAAAACGTTATTCCAACATCAACACTTTTAGTTTTCAAGGTGTTTTTTGCACAAAAAAAATTAACGACGTTGTTCTAGCATCAACACTTCATACTTTTCGTTTTCAAGTTGTTTTTTTCACACACAAAATTAGTGACGTTATTCTAGCATCAAAACTTTTCATTTTTAGGTTGTTTTTTGGACACACAAAACTGGCGACGTTATTCCAACATCAACACTTTTCATTTTCAGGTTTTTTTTTTGTACAAAAAAGATTGACTTTTACTTCCATTTTTAATTTTTTTTGAAAATTTGCCCCAAAAAAAGAAGAAGGTTATTCCAGAATACAAATTTCGTTTTCAGGTTGTTTTTTCATGGTTTTTTGATGTTTTTTTGGTTAGAGTTTTCGTTTTGAAGTAATAATTCCTGTTTGATCGGTAATTATGTTCATATATGCTAGGATTATCTTTTACCTCGAAAAGATAATTTGATGTAACTTACATCAAGATAATTTAAAGTTACATCAAGATAATTGTTTATTTTAATTATTTTTTTTAATTATGCGATTTTTTTATAACTTACCTTTTTGGGTTAATTTTTTTTTTCTTTATATTGTGTGTTTTTTTGAATTTTTATTTATTTATTTATTTTTGAATTTTTTTGTATTTGTTTTTATTTTTTTATTTTTTTGTTTAAATAGTTTTTTTTACAAGTGATTTATCTTTAATACAATGACTAAAAATCATTGGAATTTTACTTTCATAAATGTGATATTTTATTTTTAATGTCATCCTTGGTATTTTAAGGCTGTTTAGAGATATGCTATTTTATCTTTAATACCATGCCTAAAAATCATTGGAATTTTAAGACTTTTGATATTTTATCTTTAATGTCGTGTTTATCGTTGAAATTTTAAAGTTTTTCAGAGTCAAGATATTTTATCTTTAATTTCATTATTAGAAATTGTTGCCAATTTACCTCGAAAAGAGAAAAGTGTTATTCCAACATCAACACTTTTAGTTTTCAAGGTGTTTTTTGCACACAAAAAATTGACGATGTTGTTCTAGCATCAACACTTCACACTTGATGAGTAGGCGCCAGCCCACACCCCAATTCACTGTTATAAAACTAACAATAGGCTTGACCAAATGTCAATGCGTGCATGCGTGTCACTGTTATATCATAATAAGGTTTGTTTTTACAAATGACAATGTGTCATTACGTGGCATTTCAATAAACCATTCGAGCACTATGGATAAATAGCAATGAATGTTCAAACCTCAATCTTTGGTCTCCGTATGTTTCGGTTATACCGCCAGTAGCTCAACATTCACTCCATCAGTTAATGCTCCAGCTCGGTGTTTATGCCTTCGTTTTTCTCGCCTAAGGGTTTGATAGCCAGTTCATTTGGCGGTCATTCTGTTTGGGTTATGCCTCCGCTAGAGGTCTGGTTCTTCTGGTAACTTCGTGCCGAAGTCTCGATTTGTCTGTGCAATAGTTGGTGTTGGTGGCCGGTTTTCTGTTGCAAACTTTGCTCGGCTATTCCATTGTTTCGACAGGGCTTAAACTTGCCCACTGTAACATTCTTGTTTCCCTGTTTTCGAAACCCTGTTTCAGTTTTTGGTTTTTTTTTCTCCGCGTTTCATATGTCACATGGATAATCTCGTGTTTGTTTGTTACACAGGTATTTCTCCTCTGAATGCTCTATCTACAGGTTCTTCTCGTCTCCGCCGATGCACAACTGGTAAGTTCTCTTTCTTTGATACACTTACTGTCTCATTTCCTTCACACCCTAACTGCTCGGCTCCTTGTGAGCAGTCTAACCAGTCTTGGCATAATGACGCTCGTTCAGTCGAGGACTTATGGTCTCTGTCTCCGTTACAAGGTTTGTTTTCAAACCCTCTCTCCACTCTCGTTCTGGTAAAAACACAATTTGGTGTGTAATCGAGCTGAGCTCGTTCTTGGTTACTCTGTGCAGGTGTGCTGGGGCTCTCGGCAGCCCAACGTACTGGATGGCTTTCTCGACACACTTTTCACGGGTAGTATCAATCCATATTTCTTTTACTATCTTCTATTATGTCTGGCCGAGGTTACGCCGGCTTCTGCTTTACTCGGTTGAGTCTCGGGGTTTGTCCTTCCGTGAGCAACCCGTGGTTGCTATGCTCTGCTCCGTTATGTTTGCTGTTCTGGCTTGGAAAAGTTTTCCATTGTAATTTGAATGAACTGTGAGGGCGTCGACCCTCTGTCTCCGGAAGGGTTTCAACGTTTAAAACCCTAGCTGTAGGGTTCGTATAACCCGAGTGGTTTTGATATTTTGTAAATATATTCAAACAATCTTAAAAATATTTTGGACTGTAAATATATGTCTCTTGTCTATTCAGTATAATTTCACTTATTTTGCTTTCGACTTGCACAGAGAAAGAAAGAAATGTCGTTACAAAGAAAATGGTTTACCTGTGGTTTTAGTTTGCATTCTTTTCTTGCATGTCCTGTTCGCTCTTTGTTCAACGTTTCCTTCTCATGAAACGCTTGACTTCTTCGCGGACTGATTTCTGGAACACCTGTTTGATAAGGAGATAATACGGTACTTTGATAGCCTACTTGTTTTGTTACAGTTATTCACTTAATAACTTGATACCCTGTTATTGCATGCCTGAATCACAGATTATCAATCATTTGTATGTTATACATAAACAACATTCTATAACTCAGAAGAATTTTAATAACACAGGTGATCTGCTTTAAAACTGGTACTATTTGTCTATTACTCCTCTTCGCTGACAGTTTGCAGAACCCCTGTAATGTTACTTCTCTGTGCTTTTGTATTCCAGTCACAGGCTAGTTCGTTACCAGTTGGTAACTGCTCATTGTTGGTTACACATTTACATTATTCACCTTTTACTATTTTTTTTACTTTATGACTAACGAATTTAAAAACGACCTAGTGACCTATTACAGTTTCTTAATGCTAATTAAAATAAAATTAGTTAACTAAAACAGCTCCTACTGACAGCTAATCCTCTAATAAAAAACAAATTAAACCTGGACAGGTGCAAAGACCTGTAAAATAACACATCATTGAAAAACATGAAAACCTGCTGTCTGTTTGCCTCCCTAGTCGGATGCTCCTGCATCAGGCTCCCGGGGTAGCAAAAAGTCATGGCTCCGCTCCATGAGGCCATCCACTGAATAGCCAATTTTCTGAATCTATGCTGCGTCAAGCCAGGAACTGTCCTCTATAGGACGGTTCTTCCACTTGACCAGGTACTGTAAATAGTCCTTCCTGCGCATTCTTTTGGCTACCTGCGTATCGAGGATACTCTCGATCTCAAGGGGCTGCGCTGGAGGCATCTGCTTTAACCAAACATCCTTGTCATCTGGGGTATGCCGTTCTGGCCTTGTTGCCTCTTCGTCTCCGGGACTGGTAGTGTAAGGAAACAAGTCTGCCACGTTAAAAATGGGCGAAATGCCTATTTCGGGTGGCAGCTGTATTTCATAGGCATTGGCTGAAAACTTGTGGAGAATTCTGCAGGGGCCAATTTTTTTAAACTTTAACTTGTTATACTGCCCTCTTGGAAACCGTTCCTTGCGCAAGTGGGCAAGGACTTCGTCCCCAATATTGAACTGAACTTCACGCCTTTTTAAATCTTCCTGCTGTTTGTACCTTTGACTGCTGTCTACCAACTTCAATTTCACTTGTTCATGCAGATCACTCATTGCTTGAGCGAAATCTTCTCCATCTGCGCTTCTTTTCTTAAGCTTTCCCAAATCACGCAGTTCATGCACTCCGCGAGGATGCATGCCGTACAGAACCTGAAAAGGACTGTATCCCGTACTGCGATTTGGAGAATCATTATATGCAAATTCCGCTTGGGCAAGTACGCGATCCCACATCCGCGAATTTTCTCCAATTAAGCTTCTTAGCAGGTTTCCCAAACTCCTATTTACCACCTCTGTTTGCCCGTCGGTCTGTGGGTGATAAGCGGAGCTGAAATTTAGTTGGGTGTCCAGCTTCTTCCACAGGGTACGCCAGAAGTGTCCTGTGAATCGTACATCCTGGTCTGAAATAATGGACCTCGGCAAGCCATGCAGTCGAACAATTTTTGTGAAGAACAAGTGGGCTACGTGAGTAGCATCACTAGTTTTCCGACAGGGTATAAAATGCGCCATCTTCGAGAATCTATCCACCACTACCATCACTGAATCAAATCTTCACTGTGTTCTAGGTAAACCCATGAAAAAATCCAAACTGACTGAGTCCCATGGCCTACTTGGTATGGGCAATGGCGTATAGAGTCCTGCATTCTGGCTGTTGCCTTTTGCCAACTGACACATTTTGCACCTGCTCACATATCTCTGCACATCTCGCCGCAACTTTGGCCAAAAATAGAAATGCTGTACCTGAGATAATGTCTTGTCTATACTGAAATGTCCGGCTAGACCTCCGCTATGTTTCTCCTGTATGATGTTTTCCCGCATTGAACAATCGGGAATACACAACTGTCCTCCCTTAAACAACAATCCCTCTTGTATATTGTAGTCCAACCATGGACTGTGATTCCGCAGTAAAGGGTTCTGACATGCTTCATGTGCCTCCTTAAAGTCTGTATCTGTTTGATATAGATCCCTCAAGTGTTCAAAACCCAGTACTTGCACTGTACTCTCCTGCAAAAGCAAAGCTCTTCTACTTAATGCGTCCGCCACCTTGTTGGATTGCCCGCTGATATGCTTCAATACAAAAGTAAAGCTTTGCAGATATTCCACCCACTCTGCATGCTTGTGATTCAACTTGTGTTGCTGCATAACATACTGTAAAGCAGAATTGTCAGAAAATAATACAAACTCATTACCTAATAAATAGTGCCTCCAGTGCTTCAAAGCTTGAACAACCGCATAAAATTCTTTGTCGTAAGACGAATACTTCTGTTTGCTTTCGTTCAATTTCTCACTGAAATAAGCAACCGGTCTGTCCTCCTGGCTAAGTACTGCCCCAATGGCTGTACCGCTGGCATCACAACGAACTTGAAATTTTTTTTTGAAATCTGGTAATCTCAAGATCGACCTTTCAGTGAGCTTTTTCTTCAAAGTCTGAAAACCGTTTTCTACTGCTTCAGTCCAACAAAAAGGCTGATTTGCCTTCTTAATTGTGTCCAACATGGGCGCACAAATCCCGCTGAAATTTTTGATAAACTTCCTGTAAAAGCTTGCTAAACCATGAAAGCTTCGAACTTCAAATAAGTTCTTTGGGGATGGCCAGCTTACGATTGCTGCAATCTTTTCCGGATCCATCTTTAACTCATTCTCTGCAATCAAAAAACCCAGATAAACTAATTCTTTCTGGAAAAAGGTACACTTTTTCAGATTTATCAGCAGCTTGTTCTGCTGCAAACTTCTCAAGACACTTCGAACATGTTAGAAGTGTTCCTCCTTCGTTCTGCTGAAAATTAGTATATCATCCAAATACACTATCACAAATTTTCCAATAAACTCTTTCAGTACTTCATTCATCAGGCGCATAAAAGTACTGGGAGCGTTGCTCAATCCGAATGGCATCACCAACCATTCATACAGCCCTTCATTTGTCTTGAAAGATGTCTTCCACTCTTCGCCTTCTCTGATTCGAATCTGGTGGTAGCCACTTTTCAAGTCAATCTTCGAAAAATATGCTGCTCCACTCAAACAGTCCATCATGTCATCCATTCTCGGTAATGGGAACCTGTACCAAATTGTAATCTTGTTAATAGCTCTCGAATCTATACACATTCGCCATTCGCCACCCTTCTTAGGAGCTAATACTGTTGGAACTGCACAGGGACTCATACTCTCTCTGATCAGTCCTTTATCAAGCAGTTCTTGCACCTGTTTCCGAATCTCTTCATGATCTTTCGGACTCATACGATAAGCTGCCTTGTTTGGCAAGCTAGCTCCTGGCATAAAATCAATGTAGTGGCTGATACCTCTCTCTAGGGGTAGCTCGTCTGGAAGATCATCCACTATGATATCTCCAAAATCTTGCAACATGTCTTGAATTTCCTTAGGTAAATCTAAAATCTTGGTGTGCAGTACCACTGTTCTTGGCCTTCTTACGACAACGAAATTCACCTCACTGTCTTCAATCAGTTTCAAGAATTATTTTCCACCCAACAACAATGCTTTTATTCCACTTGCTTCTGCTGTACCTTCCTCTTTGATGGGTACAAGTGTGTGCTTGACCCCATCTTTAACAAACTTGTAACAGTTCGTTCTTCCGTCATGTACCACTTTTCTATCAAACTGCCAGCGCCTTCCTAACAGTATGTGACAGACATCCATTGGCATAACATCGCAGACAATCTTGTCTTTATATCTGCCTATCTGGAACTCCACCTCGCACTGTTCATCAACTAACAATTGATGTCCTTTTTGCAGCCACGACACTTTGTATGGAGTGGGATGTTTCAGCTTTTTCAATCCCAACTTCTCCACCATCTCCGTGGCCACTAAATTATCAGTGCTTCCACTGTCAATGATCAGCTTGCAGCACTTTCCCTGTGATTTGCAAACTGTCCTGAACAAAGCCTTCCTTTGATCTGGGTCCATAACCTCCTTCACTGGTTTTAACAGCACCTTGTTCAACACCAAGGCTTCCCCTGTCTCTGGTGCATTTTCTACTTCCGGAGGCGGTGCTTCCGCTTCCTCAGGCTGGGCAACATAAGCTCCTCTTCCACCTGCTGGTTCGCCTTTAGGACATTCATACGATTTGTGCCCCCACTTTTGGCACCTGTAGCACTGGACAGTTCCTCTGCCCCGACCATTTCCTCTCCCTCGCTAGGCTGGTCGTCCTCCTCTAGTGCTGTTGTCCTTCTCTGCTGTTCCTGCAGTTTTGGAACTGCTGCCTTCCTCATTGGAACCTGTTCCTCTGCCTTTACCAAAGTCCTTCCCCTTTCCTCTGCCAGATCCACCTCCTCTCCTGGCATTCTGTTTCCTGTTTATTTTCTCTTCAGCCTTTAGTGCAAACTTATATGCTTCTTCCAAGGTTCTGGGTTAAAGGATACCAATTTCGTCTAGTATCTCCCCTCTCAGCCCATTTACGAACCTTGCTGTCTTTTCTTGAGTGTCTTCCACATAACCTGCCCTCAAATTTAGTTTATAAAATTCTTCGGTATATTCCTTAATCGTCATTCCCCTTTGTCTCAAGTTTTGTACTTGTCTATACAGCATAATTTGATAATCTTTAGGCAAAAACTTCTCCTTCAGTTTTGCCTCCATTCTGGTCCACTTCCTTATAGGCTGTTTATGTAGCCTTTTCCTTTCCGCCTGTACGCTGTCCAACCACAAGGACGCATGTCCTTTCAACTTGGTGGCAGCAAACTTCACCTGTTTGTCCTCGCTGGTTTCTTCAAACTCAAAGTATTTGTTTACTTCACTCAACCAATATAATAACACCTCTGCTGACAAACTGCCGTCATAAGTGGAAAGCTCATGCTTCGGCTTATGATTGGACAACAGAACTGATTTCAACAATCTAAGTTCAGGTGTCACCCCTTCAAACTCATCTTCTGGTTCTGCAATATCCTCGTCACTGTCATCTGCTGGGTCTCTCCTTCCCCCAGCTTCTACTGCTGCCAATCTTTGATTCAGAATCCAAATTTCTTCCCGCAGTCCCTCCTCTGCCACTCTTCGGACTGCTCTACCTCTTCCTCTTCCTCTTCGACCAACTTCCATCTTCTCGCAACTTCAAAATTTTGCTCCGATACCACTTGATGAGTAGGCGCCAGCCCACACCCCAATTCACTGTTATAAAACTAACAATAGGCTTGACCAAATGTCAATGCGTGCATGCGTGTCACTGTTATATCATAATAAGGTTTGTTTTTACAAATGACAATGTGTCATTACGTGGCATTTCAATAAACCATCCGAGCACTATGGATAAATAGCAATGAATGTTCAAACCTCGATCTTTGGTCTCCGTATGTTTCGGTTATACCGCCAATAGCTCAACATTCACTCCATTAGTTAATGCTCCAGCTCAGTGTTTATGCCTTCGTTTTTCTCGCCTAAGGGTTCGATAGCCAGTTCATTTGGCGGTAATTCTGTTTGGGTTATGCCTCCGCTGGAGGTCTGGTTCTTCTGGTAACTTCGTGCCGAAGTCTCGATTTGTCTGTGCAATAGTTGGTGTTGGTGGCCGGTTTTCTGTTGCAAACTTTGCTCGGCTATTCCATTGTTTCGACAGGGCTTAAACTTGCCCACTGTAACATTCTTGTTTCCCTGTTTTCGAAACCCTGTTTCAGTTTTTGGTTTTTTTTTCTCCGCGTTTTATATGTCACATGGATAATCTCGTGTTTGTTTGTTACACAGGTATTTCTCCTCTGAATGCTCTGTCTACAGGTTCTTCTCGTCTCCACCGATGCGCAACTGGTAAGTTCTCTTTCTTTGATACACTTACTGTCTCATTTCCTTCACACCCTAACTGCTTGGCTCCTTGTGAGCAGTCTAACCAGTCTTGGCACAATGGCGCTCGTTCAGTCGAGGACTTATGGTCTCTGTCTCCGTTACAAGGTTTGTTTTCAAACCCTCTCTCCACTCTCGTTCTGGTAAAAACACAATTTGGTGTGTAATCGAGCTGAGCTCGTTCTTGGTTACTCTGTGCAGGTGTATTGGGGCTCTCGGCAGCCCAACGTCCTGGATGGCTTTCTCGACGCATTCTTCACGGGTAGTATCAATCCATATTTCTTTTACTGTCTTCTGTTATGTCTGGCCAAGGTTACGCCAGCTTCTGCTTTACTCGGTCGAGTCTCGGGGTTTGTCCTTCCGTGAGCAACCTGTGGTTGCTATGCTCTGCTCCGTTATGTTTGCTGTTCTGGCTTGGAAAAGTTTTCCATTGTAATTTGAATGAACTGTGAGGGTGTCGACCCTCTGTCTCCGGAAGGGTTTCAACGTTTAAAACCCTAGCTGTAGGGTTCGTATAACCCGAGTGGTTTTGATATTTTGTAAATATATTCAAACAATCTTAAAAAGATTTTGGACTGTAAATATATGTCTCTTGTCTATTCAGTATAATTTCACTTATTTTGCTTTCGACTTGCACAGAGAAAGAAAGAAATGTCGTTACAAAGAAAATGGTTTACTTGTGGTTTTAGTTTGCATTCTTTTCTTGCATGTCCTGTTCGCTCTTTGTTCAACGTTTCCTTCTCATGAAACGCTTGAATTCTTCGCAGAATTATTTCTGGAACGCCTATTTGATAAGGAGATAATACGGTACTTTGATAGCCTGCTTGTTTTGTTACAGTTATTCACTTAATAACTTGATACCCTGTTATTGCATGCCTGAATCACAGATTATCAATCATTTGTATGTTATACATAAACAACATTCTATAACTCAGAAGAATTTTAATAACACAGGTGGTCTGCTTTAAAACTGGTACTATTTGTCTATTACTCCTCTTCGCTGACAGTTTGCAGAACCGCTGTAATGTTACTTCTCTGTGCTTTTGTATTCCAGTCACAGGCTAGTTCGTTACTAGTTGGTAACTGCTCATTGTTGGTTACACATTTACATTATTCACCTTTTACTATTTTTTTTTACTTTATGACTAACGAATTTAAAAACGACCTAGTGACCTATTACAGTTTCTTAATGCTAATTAAAATAAAAGTAGTTAACTAAAACAGCTCCTACTGACAGCTAATCCTCTAATAAAAAACAAATTAAACCTGGACAGGTGCAAAGACCTGTAAATAACACATCACTGAAAAACATGAAAACCTGCTGTCTGTTTACCTCCCTAGTCGGATGCTCCTGCATCAACACTTTTCATTTTCAAGTTGTTTTTCTCACACAAAAAATTGACGACGTTATTCCAACATCAACACTTTTCATTTTCAGGTTGTTTTTTGGACACACAAAACTGGCGACGTTATTCCAACATCAACAATTTTGATTTTTAGGTTTATTTTTGCACAATAAAGATTGACTTTTACTTCCATTTTTAATTTTTTTTGAAAATTTACCCCGAAAAAAGAAGAAGGTTATTCCAGAATACAATTTTTTATTTTAGGTTGTTTTTCATGGTTTTTTGATGTTTTTTTGGTTAGAGTTTTCGTTTTGAGGTAATAATTCTCATTTGATCGGTAATTATGTTCATAGATGCTAGGATTATCTCTATGGATTGATTGATTCTAAAGATGAAATTGATCTAATTATGGATAATTTTTTTAATGAGATTTAGAGAATAATTACACACATGTTCTTTCAATTTAAAGTTACATCAAATCTTAATTACTTAGCTGATTTGAAATTTATTGCTTTGCATAATTGGAAACCTATATTAGTTGGAAAATTCAAACTTACTTCTATTTTCATAAAAGGAAATGCTAAAAACTAAATTGCAAACACTGATCTAGTGCTACTTTGCAAAATTCCTAAAACACCATGGATGGAAAGGATCTATCATCTCTGTAAGAATATAAATATCGAGGATGAAAATCACTTCCTCTTAGAGTGCCCCACGTATAACCACAGTAGAGCTCAATTTCATAATCTTTGTTGCAATACTGACCTTCCTAGACTTTTAAGATGTCAAAATTATAGTGAGCTCGGGAGGCTTCTCTCCAAGCTTTTCGAGCATAGGAATAAAATCTTAAATCAAAATACATAACCCTTTTCTTTAGGTCTGATAAACCAAAGATTGGTCTCAGTGGATTTTAACCACAATCATCATCATCATAATAATTTTCTTTTTTAAATTTATTTATTTATTTAAATTTTGGTTTAAATTTTTTTTTTTTTTTTTTTTTTTTTATAAATTTAAATTTTTATTATTTTAAAAATTTTATTTTAATTTAAACTTATTTTATTTTATTTTTTATAATTTTAATGTCTTAAATTTAATTATTTTTATTTTTATTTTTTACTTATTTTCTTTTTCTTTTTCTTTTTAATTATTTTTAGATTTTTTATTTTAATTATTTTATTTTATAATTTTTTATAATTATGCGATTTTTTTTATTATTAATAATTTTTTTATAACTTTTTTTTTGGTTAATTTTTTTTTCTTTATATTGTGTGTTTTTTTTGAATTATTTATTTATTTTTTGTTTTATTTTTATTTTTTACAAGTGATATTTTATCTTTAATACGATGAATAAAAATCGTTGGAATTTTACTTTCATAAAAGTGATATTTTATTTTTAATGTCATCCTTGGTATTTTAAGGTTTTTTAGAGATATGATATTTTATCTTTAATACCCTGCCTAAAAATCGTTGGAATTTTAAGACTTTTGATATTTTATCTTTAATGTTGTGTTTATCGTTGAAATTTTAAGGTTTTTCAGAGTCAAGATATTTTATCTTTAATGTCATCATTAAAAATTGTTGACAATTTACATCGAAAAGAGAAAAGCATTATTCCAACATCAACACTTTTAGTTTTCATGGTGTTTTTTGTACACAAAAAATTGAGGACGTTGTTCTAGCATCAACACTTCACACTTTTTGTTTTCAAGTTGTTTTTTTCGCACACAAAATTGGCGATGTTATTCCAATATCAACACTTTTCGTTTTCAGGTTGTTTTTTGGACACACAAAAATGGCGACATTATTCCAACATCAACACTTTTCGTTTTTAGGTTTTTTTTTGCACAAAAAAGATTGAATTTTACTTCCATTATTAAATTTTTAAAAAAATTTACCTCGGAAAAAGAAGGTGGTTATTACAGAATACAAATTTTCATTTTGAGGTAATAATTCCTGTTTGATCGGTAATTATGTTCATATATGCTAGGATTATCTCTATGGATTGATTGATTCTAAAGATGAAATTGGTCTAAGTATGGATAATTTTTTTTAATGAGATTTAGAGAATAATTACACACATGTTCTTTCAATTTAAAGTTACATCAAATCTTAATTACTTAACTGATTTGAAATTCATTGCTTTGCATAATTGGAAACCTATATTAGTTGCAAAATTGAAACTTACTTCTATTTTCATAAAAGGAAATGCTAAAATCTAAATTGCAAAGATTGATCTAGTGCTACTTTGTTAAATTCCTAAAACAACATGGAGGGAAAGGATCTGCCAACTCTGTGAGAATATGGACATCGAGGATGAAAATCACTTCCTCTTAGAGTGCCCCACGTACAACCACATTAGAGCTCAATTTCATAATCTTTGTTGCAATACTGACCTTCCTAGCCTTTTAAGATGTCAAAATTATAGTGAGCTCGGGAGGCTTCTTTCCAAGCTTTTCAAGCATAGGAATAAAATCTTAAATCAAACTAAATAACTCTTTTCTTTAGGTCCGATAGACCAAAGATTGGTCTCAGTGAACGCTAACCATCATCATCATCATCATCATCATTTTCTTTTTTAAATTTAAATTTTTATTTAAATTTTGGTTTAAATTTATTTTATTTTTTAAATTTAAACTTTTATTATTTAAAAAAAATTATTTTAATTTTAATTATTTTATTTTAATTTACTTTTTATAATTTTGATGTCTTAAATTTAATTATTTTTTATTTTTATTTTTTTTAATTATTTGAATTTTCTTTTTAATTTTAATTAATTTTAGATTTTTTGTTTTATAACTTTTTTTTTAATTATGCGATTTTATTATTATTAATAAATTTTTTATAACTTACCTTTTTTTGGGTTTTTTTCTTTTCTTTATATTGTGTGTTTTTTCGAATTTTTTCTTTATTTATTTATTTTTGAAATTTTTGGTTTTTGTTTTTATTTTTTATTTATTTTTTGTTTAATTTTTTTTTTACAAGTCATATTTTATATTTAATACGATGACTAAAAATCATTGGAATTTTACTCTCATAAAGGTTATATTTTATTTTTAATGTTATCCTTGGTATTTTAAGGCTTTTTAGAGATATGATATTTTATGTTTAATACCATGCCTAAAAATCGTCGGAATTTTAAGACTTTTGATATTTTATCTTTAATGTCATGTTTATCGTTGAAATTTTAAGGTTTTTCAGAGTCAGGATATTTTATCTTTAATGTCATTATTAAAAATTGTTGACAATTTACCTCGAAAAGAGAAAAGTGTTATTCCAACATCAACACTTTTAGTTTTCAAGGTGTTTTTTTTCACACAAAAAATTGACGACGTGGTTCTAGCATCAACACTTCACACTTTTCGTTTTCAAGTTGTTTTTTTCACACACAAAATTAGCGACATTATTCCAGCATCAACACTTTTCGTTTTTAGGTTGTTTTTTGGACACACAAAACTGGCGACGTTATTCCAACATCAACACTTTCGTTTTCAGGTTTTTTTTTGCACAAAAAAGATTGGCTTTTACTTCCATTTTTATTTTTTATTTTGAATGTTTACCCCAAAAAAATAATAAGGTTATTCCAAAATAAAAATGTTCGTTTTCAGGTTGTTTTTTCATGGTTTTTTGATGTTTTTTTGGTTAGAGTTTTCATTTTGAGGTAATAATTCCTGTTTGATCGATAATTATGTTCATATATGCTAGGATTATCTCTATGGATTGATTGATTCTAAAGATGAAATTGATCTAAGTATGGATTATTTTTTTAATGGGATTTAGAGAATAATTACACACATGTTCTTTCAATTTAAAGTTACATCAAATATTAATTACTTAGCTGATTTGAAATTCATTTCTTTGCATAATTAGAAACCTATATTAGTTGCAAAATTCAAACTTACTTCTATTTTCATAAAAGGAAATGCTAAAAACTAAATTGCAAAAACTGATCTAGTGCTACTTTGCAAAATTGAAAACATTACAACAGTATTTTGTAGAAAGGAACTTCTTTACTAATTTTCAAGAATGAATTTCTACACTAATTACATTAAAGGTGATTGCATGAAAAAGACCTAGTTTCTTATTTCGTAAGAAAGATAATATGGAAAACTTGTAACTCTAAAACAATTACTTGTGTGGGCAATTAACCCTAAATAATACTTCTATTATCATCTAAGAAATTAACTTGAGCTATGAAATTTTTAAGTGTTGGAAAGAAAATGCATTTAAGAATCAAAATTTTTTGGTATTTTTCTCTTTATGAGTACTCTGAAATCAAAACAAAAATTGTCAAAATATGACTGTGATGAAACTAATTAAGCAAATTCTAAAAAGAAACTATAGTGCTATAAGAAAATTGGAAATACAAAACAAAATAAAATAACCCCACAACTCGACAAGGGGCCCTCCCGTGAGTGCAAGTCTACTATCAATCAAAGGAACTCTTAAGCACACATTGAGAACAGAGTAATTGTATTAATATTGAATAGAGTGTCACAAGTATTGAAAATAAACCAATGTAAAATTAATAATTGAACTCCCCTTTTGAGTCTCGCCTTATGGCCTTTATACACATTTTGTTAAGCAACTTCAATATTTCTATGCCGATACAAAATTAACTAATTCAACATCTACGAAATGGATTCAGTTTAAAACTCAATCTCTTTATGACTTGCTACTGAAAGAGAAAGTCATAGGAGTTTCTTCTCAAACAATATCCTAACAATTGAATAGGTCTTCAACACGCTCGCTTGATGTCGTTTTATTCTCCTATTGCCTTTACTTGACTGCTGCATTGTCATTCTCAGAGTTTGACTCTTAGATATCTTAATCCTAATAGCATTCCAAGTCATGCCGATAGGTTCATCTCTAGATACTCTTCATCCTTTTACTGAAGCGCTGCAACCTATTTAACCATGAATACCAATACAAAATTCAACATTAGATGCAGAATGTTTATGATTATGTGATTGTAATAATTTTTTCATTATAATTCATAAAGTAACATAAATTCTAAACATGGATGATAAATACCTTTTTATAAGTTGAATTTTATCTTGAGAATGCTATAAAAATAGTGACAAAAAGGTGAAAGGAGATGGTAAAAGGGTAGTAAAAAAAAATAATTTTAGACTTCAACTACTGGCAATGATGGAAAAGACCCATTGAATAAAATGGATAGCCATTTGGAAAATTAGAAGCATGATCTGACCACAAAAAATACAAGGAAGAGTACATTTAAGAAAAAAATGCAAAGTAGTAATGTGGCTATTTCTAGTGAAGATTCCTCCTTTGATTCGTCTAGCGATGGGACACATAGCTCAAATGGGATGAGTAGCAACAATTCACATAAGAAAAATAAGAATAAGCACTCTAAATTTGTATTGCTTGAAGAGTTCAAAAATTAAAAACCACCCACCTTCAATCGTGAGGTCAAGAAAGGTGAGGAACTTAAAGAATGGCTATTAGGATTGAATTATGTCCATGTGCATGATTATTTAGAAAACACGGAGGAAAAATTATAGATATTTAACATGAATGGAAAGGAATCCATATGGCGGGAATATATCGAGAATGTGAAAGGAATTCGTAAAAAGGACATCTCTTGGAAGAAGTTCAAAAATTAATTTAGAAAGAAGTACCTATTAGAAAGGTATCATGATGAAAAGGTCAAAGAATTACACAATTTAAAGCTTGGGAAACTCACTATAGAAGACTACGTGAGAAATTTTTTTGATTTGTTGCACCAGTTCCTTATATCAAGGATGAGAAAGTGAATATTCAAATATTCATTAGTGGATTGCCTCAATATTATAAATAACTGATAGATTTGGATGAGCCAAAGAATTTGGATGACACCATAAGAAAGGCTAATTGTTGTTATGAATAATCAAAGCATAAAGTAAAACAACAAAATTCTAGGAAGAGGAAATAAAAATATGGTATGAGGGAAGATAAATAATATTTCTGCATCATAATATTGATGTAAAGAGTTCAAATATGAGTTTTCCAACTAGAAGTAAGCTTTGGAAAAAATATCCTATGCAAAGTGAGATGAAGCCAACAACATGTGTGGAAGGACATGCATGGGATTAGAAAAAGAAGAATTTGAAATGTTTGGGAGAAGATCACTTACTTTGAGATTCTCCCCATAGACAAGAGGACAACAAGGGAAAGGTGTACCAAGTATAATAGGTTACTACAATCAATCATGTAGCAAGAGAAATTCCTAAGATTCATGTGACCTTGGATAATCGAAAAGAAGATCATTAAGCATTTGTGGTTGAAATAGAAGTTAATTTTTCTAATCATCATTTGGTTTCCATATTTATTGATTACATAGCTAACCTTAACTATATTTCACTTCCATTTGTTGATGCATGTGCTCTCCAGAGAAGTAAGCTTAAAAAATCATGACTATTCAACTATTTATAGGCACAAAGAGGAAGGGAACTAAAATGGTGGAAGTATGCCAAATTGATAAGAATGGGTATCAAACCAAAGTAACGTTGAATATATTTCCTTTAGGATTGCAATTTTTTTATTCAAATGGATTATTTAGAGACATATCGGGTTAAGTTGGATTGTTATCATAAAACATTGGAAGGTGTGGATAAAAATGTGAAGCGCATACGTCTTAAAGGCATGGCCAAACCTATGACTATAAGAGAAGTATTAGTAATTGAGTTGAAGAAATGATACAAACAAGGATGTAAGTTGTATTCCATACATGTTTTGGAATCATTAGGTAATACAAAATCAGAGCTTGAAGATGTCAAAATTCTGAAAGAATTTCAAGGTGTATTTCTAGAAGAAATAGCATGAATTCCACCTAAAAGAGATATAGATTTCTCTATATATATTATGCTAGGAGATGTACTTGTGTCCAAAGTACCTTTTAGGATGAGTACTCCAGAATTTATAGAGTTAAGATTTTTGTTGAAGGAAATGTTGGAAAATGGTATATCAAACCCAATGTATCTACTTCGGGAGAAACAACTTTATTTGTGAAGAAGAAAGATGACACCCTCAAGTTGTTTATAGAGTAAAGGAAGTTAAAAAAAGGAACCATTAATATCAAGTATCCTATATCCAACATTGATGATTTGTTTGACTAATTGAGAGGAGCTACAATTTTTTCCAAGATATACTTAATGTCTAAGTATCACCATGTTCGAATAAGAGATGAAGATATCCATAAAACAAATTTCTGGACTAGATATGGGAATTATGAGTTTGTGGTGGTTACTTTTGGGTTATCTAATGCACCAACTACATTCATGTGTTTAATTAACAACATCCTCAGTAATTGTTTCGACAATTTTGTCTTATTTTTCATCGATTCCATTCTTATTTATACAAAGATAGATGAATAGAATGAGGAACATCTTCAAATGGTATTTCCAAAGTTGAGAGAGCACAAGTTATATGCCAAAGTTAACAATTGTGATTTATACTAAAAATAAATCCATTATTTGGGACATAATTTTAGAGCAAGGAGTTGTTGTTGATCCTAATAAGATATATGTCATTATAGGTTGGCTTGAATCAAGAAATTTCATGGAAGTAAGATCATTCATGGGACTTGTTGGTTACTACCAGAGATTTTTCAAAGGGTTCCCTTAAATTGGTAATGCAATTACTTCATTGTAGAGAAATGGGGTGCATTTTTTTGGTCCAATGAATGCGAATAAAGTTTCCATCATCTGAAATACTTACTTACCAATGCACCTATGTTAATAATTTTGGACCTTTAAGAAAAAAATTCTTAGTATGCACTAATTCTTGCAAGGAAGGACTTGATGGAGTTCTCATGAAAAATGGGTATGTGATATGTTATAAGTCAAAATAATTGAATGAGAATGAGAGGAATATTTTGACTTATGATTTAGAGCATTCTCTCTCTCTCTCTCTCTCACCACATATGCAAAGGAATCTCAGTGATGTTTATGTGGCATCCATACATTTCCACCCCATGTATAGTTAACCCCAAGTGTATAATTACTAAGGAATAATCCTTATGTTTCCTCCTTATTATATCTTAATAATTTTTTTATTCATAGGCCACAGTGCATTGAAGGATAACTTCTCCTCACACTTGAAAATTTGAATAATGTGAAATGTCGCATTGAGGTGAACTTTACACTGCATTGAATTATTTTATTATTGTGACATGCAAAATTGGAGAATACTTTATCCTTTGTAACGTGTACCATTTACCATCCCTCCCCCCTCTTATATCAGATCCTATGAAGAATTCAATATATGTGGTGGGTTTCATGTGTCACGAGCCACCTATTTTTTTTCCCCATGGTAATGTCATCATGCGACTTATTATCACTTAAATGAAGATTATTGAGGATTTTATAAGCCTTTCTCCCAAAACCTTATTTTATTGTGATTCAAACCATCTTTTATTTATGGTATATCACAAGTTCTATGAGTTTCATCTTGGCATATGGCTAAATTTATATGAAATGTATATAATAATTCATAGTTTTAATAGTGCTTCTACCATTGCCAATTTCACTAACATCTTACAAGTATGTGCGAATATGGGAGATATAGGCTAACATATGCAATTTCATGCTAAAGTTATATCCAAAGGAATATATTATTCCTTTAGCTTCTTAAAAATCTATTTCAAACCTTTGAAGCTCCCTCATTATATAGCTAGTGTTTTATGCAATTATTTGTGAGTAAGAAATCATTTCTAGGAGCTTCAATGAATGAACTTTATTAGCCTTGCCTCTCTTACTTTCCAGAGTCATCATATCATTCAAAGCCTTGAACACCTTATGAACCATATACATTTCTAATAATATGACTTGATTCTTCACATCATCATTGATTTCAATAACACAAAGATAAAAAGAATAAGAATGTTCCCCATATCCCTTATGGCCTACTAATCTTCTTAGATGCCTTTTAGTAATTCAATAGGTTTGATAGAAAATACGTCTATTTATACTTGTCTACCAAATTTTTAGCTTAAAAAAATTCATACTTTAACATATGCAAACCTCTAAGAATATAGGAATTTCCGTCAATTTCCCAACCATCCAATCCATGGAGTAGAGTTTGAATGGAGATAAAAAACTTTTCCAATACCTTGAAACTCTTCTCGTTTATGATACCATGTAATTCTTACACTAGCATTCCTTGAAAAATAAATAAATACACACTCATTTATTCAGAAATTCAAGACATAGGCTTTAGACTACTCATGAATGAGAATGAACCTTCTTACCATTCAACCCTACATTTCACTCGATATGAACTTAGTCTAGACCAAGTTTCAATTCCCTCAAGGGATGAATGAATGTAGAATGTTACTCTTCATAATAAGCATGGATGTTAAGGCCAAATGAATTACTTATAAATGAATTACTTATCAAAACACATTTTCAAAACACAACAATTATAAGGAATTACTTATAAAAGAAAATATATTAGGAATAAATGTTAATCTCCAATAACTATATAAATGATCGAAAATGAGATAAAAAATATCATTAATTCCAAATAATGTCAATAATTTTGTATATTGTGGAGTACCATTGTAAAAAAAATCAACATTACAATTTACAAATTACAATATATCAAATTTTTGTCTGTATATGACGAACTAATTAATAGTATTGTTCACAATTATTACCATGTTCACTGTTATTTTCATTACTAATTAAGCAATCAACTATTACCAAAGAAAACATGAACAACAAGTTGTGAACAAAAATAGGTAACCTCTCCCATAAAATGTGAGAGTGACTCCAAACTCACTAGATGAACATTAAAATTTGTCATAAAATATTTCAATTTGTGTATTTGAGGATTATTTTTCAATATATTTTTAAACATTATTATGCGTGTGTGTATATTTGCATTATATGATATTTACATGTTTTGATATAATCTGTTTTACGTTTATAAATAAATTATATTTAGTTTTATTTAGGTTTAAAATTAATATGTATATAGTTAAAAAAAAAAATATCAACAACATAAAACTATATTAATATTAATTCTTACTTATTATTATCTAAAAAATGTAATTAACGTAAATTTATCAGTATATCTGTATATGTATACTTATTTCATCTAATAATAATGGTGTCATGAACTTAACTGCTTATAAACTTTCAGCAATCAAATGTGATTATTAAATCATTTATGTAGTCTGTTTATATATATATTATTAATATTTATAATTAATATTAATATAGTTTTATATTGTTGATATTGTGTAACACATTCCTCCCACATTTACCCAAGCTAACTAGTCCACCGGGGTAAACATGTGACAAAGAGTTACTATGAAATTATTCAAGTCCCTAAGTGCAATTAAGGTAGTGGAACCAATGAACAAACACTTTACATACCTCCTTCGGGTTCTACAGGACCCTCAGGAGCTAATCCACCACTCTAGTTGCCCAATGCCTAAGTTAACCTATCCTTTCATTGAATTAAACCCCCAGTCACTCCCATGAAAAGGCATGCATATGAATGGAACCCTATAGTTTCTCCCACAATGCCTACAAGGGAGATAGTGTAGTATTTTTCAACCAGTTCTGTGCTACAGATTGCGTGACTTAAGCCACTTTTTTAGGGCTAGTCTCCAAACCACTGCACATAACTTAATGAGACTTTTTGAGACAATAAATGACACCAAGACAAAGCCTCTAACACAAAACTTGATCAAGGATTTGACCTAACCAAGACAAACCATGACAGTCATTTCGTCAAAAATATCACAAATATGAAATCTACAAGCTTCAACAATAGACTTGAGCAAAGGGGTCTCATACTTATCTAAGAATCGTCAAGAAGGATTGATTCCTTCTCACATTAGTTGCATTATCATATATTAGGTCATTCATTCATTATTTTTTCACATACTAATAAAAACACGATGAGAGCCATACATCATAACTGTCATAAAACATGCTTATAACCAACAAATAACCAGAGATATATCAATGAGTAAATAACCATTAAATAACATAAAATCAAGGACCTTTACTCATGAAAATACCTAGAAAAAAATAAATCTTATTAACATATGAACATACAAACAAGTTAGGGACTTCCACATACCACCCAACCATAGGCTAGGTTGAACCAAATCTTTCTTTCAACCAGTCACCCTCGTGCCATATTCCAAGAATGAATGTGGGATCTCATGAAAAAAATCAAGCATAACCAAACCAAGGCTTCTAGAGTCAAAACCACCTCAACCCTCAACCAGTGATTCCACCTCACGGCCAAACATCACTAACCATCACCAGATCGGTCTCCATCGTGCTCCATTAAGTTTTTCCAACCAAGGTTGTAGGACTAGTAACTCAACCCACAGTTGTCGCCAAGCTCCAAAGCGTTTGTCCAACCAATGCTCTAGGACTAGAAACTCAACCCACCAAGGGCTCAAGGGCGTTTTTCCAAACAAGTCTCCAGGAATAGTAACTCAACCCACCAAGGGCTTCAAGGAGTTTTTCCAACCAAGGCTCGAAGACTAGTAACTCAACCCAAGCTGTTATAGGGCTTCTAGAGCGTGTTTCCAACCAAGGCTCCGTGACTAGTAACTCAACCCAAGCTATTACAGGGCTTCTAGAGTGTTTGTCCAACCAAGGCTTCCGAGAACTAATAACTCGACCCACATCCAAAAGAGCATGAGAACCAACCAGAAACAAAGGAAATAAACCCACAACACCATGGCTATCCATGAAATGGAAAAGCTAGGAAAGCACACTATCAATCCAGGAAATCCTCCACGCCAATGATAGATCACAACCAAGAAACCACATGCATGTGCCATGCATGCCAAAAATAGCAAGGAAATCATACATGCAACTTGGTGCCTACAAGAAAAGCCCATTGTAGTTGATGATATTGATGTCCTTTTTCACTTTCCTTCTCTTCTTTTCCTTCTTACTACAAAAATAGTATGGCAGACTCCTCCAAGAGTGCTCCAAGAAAACTCTAAGTGTCAAAGAGTATGAGAGAGAGAGAATAGAATGAGAGCTCCATAATTAAACTGACAAAATTCTCAACCAAAAAAATATTTCCAACTGATCCTTATAAGACTTTTTATTAATGAGGCCTATATTTTATTTGTTTTCCATTATTTTCCTTCAATTTCCTCCTCGCATGCAACCTGTGACCTTTCACCTTCCTTTTCTCCTAATTTCTATTATTTTCATAAATGAATGCCAATTAATGCTTCATTTTCTCCTAATTTCTATTATTTTCTTAAATGAATGCAAATTAATGCCACATGTCTTTCCAAATCCTTTTCCATTGCCTTTTCCAATTTCCTTAGCCATAATAAACTGAAATGAACACCCACTACGATTTTTTCCCACCATTTAGCTTGGAATATGTGTCCTATGACCTTGGTCTTATATTTTTTACATGAATGTTTGACCAGGGTTGTTACAGAACCCTCACCCTTGGGGAAACACCGTCCTCGATTTTAAATGACACTTATTAAAAACAAGACCGATTAAAAATAAACATACTGCCTATGGAGATTTATAACAAAACTCATTGCAGTATTTATAATGAAAACTGTTGAAAACATGACAAACATACTACCTACTGGATATTTATAACACCTGATTACAATATTTACAATAATAATCACATTTTCTTAAACAAAAAATAACCATATTGCCTATGGATATTTATAAATCCATCTCGATACAATATTTACAATAATATACACATATACACATATCCACATATGCACATTTTCTCAACCTACAAATAAAAGGATACGATGCCTTAATCTACAAGAATGTAATCCCGAGGCGCACACCTCCACCCTCAAAGTAATACCAGGATTCACCTTCTCCCCAAGAAGTACAGAATCCACTAACAAAGTCAAAGCTACATCCAATTTCCAACACTACAATCATGTGTTGTTGTCCTCTTAGTGAACAACTATCAATTCATTTTTCTAGGGCACACTTCCCATGTGCATATGATTCCATCAGGAAATGATAATGAATAAAACAAATTAATTCCTTGTCCTTCCCTTCTCTTCTACATAGTCCCTCAGGAAATACAGTCACCCCCTTCCATGTAGTCACTCACCTTCCAAGTTCCCCGACATCCCATTTCCCAGACGATCCATCCCTTAGCAAGGATTCCTCACATCAGAAGGTCAAAACAAACAAGGAATATCCCTACCTCAAAACAATCATACCGGTCATAGCATGCTCATGGGAATAAATGGACACTGTTAGGTACCAGTGACCCATAATGGCCCTTCTCCTGAAGTGTTTTACCAATATATTGTTTCCTATTCCAATTTATTTTCATTGATGTTGCTAATTCTTGCAGTCGGTTTCAACCATCCCAACCCATTAATTGCATGATTTCTTGTACGAAGCACATAATTTCCATTAGATTCAAAATAAATTGAAATAACTTCAAATCATACCTCATTGGTGGCTTGTCAACAAGGTACACCTAAAATTCTGTTCACTTCCTGTCACGACAAGTCAAACTAGTTATTTGAATAAATCATCATGTATAAGCATATCGCATCTAGTTAGCTCAAAATGCAACCATCATAAACTAAAACAATTAATCACATGAAATAATCATAAACCATAATCATAAATTACATGTAACCATAATAAGTTATAATCATATATCACTTGCATAATAAAATTGAAATAAAATATCGATACTTATCCTTCATCAATCCTTACTTATGCCTTGGTTCTTTCTGTACACACACCAGATCAATTTCCACACCTATCAAGAACCCATTGCCTTTTCTTCTCTTCAATCACGTACACATACACACAATGTACATCAAAACATGTATATCCACACATGACATACAACATCACACAATACATACACCCACACCAGACACACAACACAACACATACACCTTCACCTGATGTACAACACAACACATACACCTAAATATGGTGTACAAAAAAATACATATACATACATAGAGTACAACACAATGAATACATATGTCATGATACCACGGCTACACAATGAAAAACATAGTACCACATTCCCGCAACACAACATGTACGAAATGCACACAATACCACATGTAGACCAGTACCATATGTACAACATGTACATAGTACCACCTGTACATAGCACCACTTGCACAACATGTGCACAACATCACATGTACACGACACCACCTACATAACATGTACATAGTGCCACATGTACATGACACCACCTGCACAACGTGTACATAGTTCCACATGTACACTGCACCACCTGTACAACCTATACACAATACCACGTGTACACAACACCACATGCATGACATGTACATGACACCACATGCATGACATGTTCACAACACCACATATACAACATGTACACAACATTGCATGCACATAACACCATATGTACGATCATGCACACAACACCATATGTACATAGCACCACATGTACAACATGCACACAACACCATATGTACATAGCACTATATATACAACACATACATAGAACCATATGTACACAACACTACATATCCAACATGCACACAACACCATATTCACTCAACATCCCATATCCAACATGCGCACAATACGATATGTACACAACACCACATATCAAACATGTACATAGCACCATCTATACGCACCACTGCATATGTAATATACACACAACAACATATATACAACAACACACAACACCATAGGTACAATCAATGAATACACAATATGCACAATATATACACAAAATTAGCATTGCATATCCAAAACCACACTTTCTCTACCAAGAAACCTTGCTTCCAGTGTCTCTCTGGCATCCATGCTTATCCTAACATGCCATGTATCATGTTTTTTTCATTCTACTGATGTATCTCTTAGCATTACCTGTCCAAAATATATGCATAGTATAAACACATATTATCAACTCATATCCACATGATACTGACCTCATAGATCTATTAGGGTTACTCTTCCCACTTGATTCCTCATAAGGCTAGGAACCTCTTCATGTCATTCCCTCCATAAGCAAGTATTCCTCCACAAGAATGATCCCTGACAACCCTGTTAGATAGTGACATGGATACATAGGCACATACATATATATAATCATTAACATAAAACAATAATGATCCTGTAAGAAAACGACATACATACACACATATACACATATAAAAATTAGCATTAAATAATCATGATCCATGACAACCCTGTCAGACATGACATACATACATACATACATAAATTAGTATACATATATAAACATTAGCATAATCATGATTACAACATTATTACTAGATATCATAAGGTCAAGGTTAAGAGAACACCCTTTATCCATGCACAACATGCACAATATTGAGGAAAATAGTTCCCAACATAAGCAAGGAATCTAATGCCTCAAATCCATTTAATTTTACCTTTCTGGTTACCATTCTCATGTCTGTACTTCCACCATCCATTTACCACAATGGACCCAACAAGTCCGATCGACTGTCATATTCTTACCTTCTTCTACCCTTATAAATGCACCGAGCTTAATTTGAGTTACATTACCTATCAAGTCCCATTCAACCCTTCCTAAGATTCATTAATTTCCTCCTTCCCAACCAATTCCCATGACCCTCAAAACATAAAAGGAAATAACAACAAGCAATCAAGGATAAAACCATGAAAAACCAATAGCAATATGACACCAAAAACAAAGTGGCATGGCTATGCACCAGTCACACAAAAAATGCAAATCAAGCACAAACAAATCACAAAATACCAAAAGCATAAAACTAGCAACAAACAATAAGACTCAATCCCCATGGGTTCCCAATGCTTCCAAGGGAAATCTCAACTTGAGCCTTCTTCAAGATTTCATGGTAGTCTCCTTTTCCATGTAATTCCCTGCATCATTCTACCATAAACACATAATTGTCAGTGTATAAATAAATATAAAAATATACTTGTTACCTTACATTGATGTGTTAATCAAGTTTCCTTGTAACTGCACAAATACATATATCATTTCTAGGGGACTCCAATTCCCTTGAAAAACCTAGCTATAACTACAAACTAGCTAATATACCTGTCAAATACATGTTCAGAAATATAACACATATCCGCATAATGTCAAACAAAATCAAGGTTAATAAGACTTCTTGTATGCAAAGAACTCTTTCGTTTGGAATTGCGGTTTCCAAACATAACCAAAGGAATTTTCACCCAATTCCTTTCTTTTACCTTTTCCTTGTTTCAATTGAGTCTTACTATGCACTATCACATCATCCAAATGTTAGTTATACAAACAAATCAACTATTACCTTGTTACACTAATTCCAAGCATGTTGCCCTGTAACTGGTCACACATGTCAAGAAATCATATCTAGTAATTGAAATTAACCTTTACCAAGACTCTGAACCATGTCATAATCAACAATAAACTCATAGTCATAAATGATATCACTACAACTAGCACTCACTTGCACTCAAGTACATATCAACTATCTCAACACATATAATGTTAGTAAAATCATCTTAAAACAATATCATTCCTTCAAAAAATACTAAAGACCCATACTCATATCATACAATTAGTCAAACATTCAAACGAAAGATAGACGAAATAATAGACACCAAACACTCAAACACCAAATAGACCAAATAATCAAACTCATAGGTTAATGTATCTCAGGGGAGGTTATCTTGTCTGCAAAATCAATATATATTAACATGTTATAACTTCAAAACACATAAAATCAAACATAAATAAGGTCATGATATCCATTGTAATGACCCCATGTTAAAAATTTATGTAATAAAAGTTAATAAAGGTAAAATAAGACCACAAGAAAGGGACACTTATTCCAAGCTAGATGTTGAGAAAAATATCCTAGTGGGCATCACTTGTTGTGTTTATGGCTAAGGGAAATTGAAAAAGGCAATGGCTAAGGCTTTGGAAAGGAAAAAGTATTTTTGGTACATTATTTATGAAAATAACGGAAATTAGGAGAAAATGAAGGTGAAAGGTTGCATGTTGCACTTGAGGAGGAAAATGAAGGAAAATAATGGCAAATTGAAGAAATTAGAGACCTCATCAATAAAAATACCTCAAAGCATTATTTGGAAATATTTTTGTCAGTTTTCTTTTAGTTTGGTGTCAGAATTAGTAGTAGAGAGGAGAAAGAACTAGGAGGAGAAATAAAACAAGAAAGCAAGGAAAGGAATGGAAAAGAAAAGGAAAAGGAAAGAAAAATGAAAGAAGGAAAAGGAAAGCAAAGGAAGGAAAGGATCAAGCAGCTTCAACGGAAATACTTGCAGGTAACAGATTGCATGTGTGATTTCCTATTTGGTTTTGATAGGCATGGTATGTGCATGTTGGTATTTGGTTCTTTTGCTGTCATTGACATGGATTTTTTCGGGTTTCGATAGTGGATTTTAGCCTAGCCTTTCCATTTTTGGATAGCCATGGTGTGATGGGATTGTTCTCAGTTTTGAGCTTTTGATTTTTGGATGGTTTTAGATTTTGAGGTGAGGTGGTCTCAGGAAAATTTTCAAAGGCCTAGGAACCCTTGACTGGTAATGGTAGGATACACAAAAAAGCCTGAGGATGGAGACATGAAAATTCATCAAGGATGGTGAAGAAATTCTGAGGCATACAAGCTCGGTTCGGTTTTGTGATCTCAACACTAGTTTAGGTGTGATCACGGTATGGAGAGGGTGGAGGTTGTTTAACTTCTAGATTCCCTTGGTTGTCTTTGGATTTTTTTATCCCATGAGATCCCACATTCATGCTTCGAATATGGCACAGGGGTGATTGGATGAAGAGATATTTGACTCAACCAATCTATGGTTAGGTGGAACATGGAAGTCCCGAACCTGGTTGGTATTTTCCTATGTTTAATAAAGATAATTTTCTCTTGCTTTTGGTAAGGAAATGTACTGGTTATTATGTGGCTTTAATATTGTTCTCTTATTTTTATTTACTTGGTTATATGCTGGTTATAAGCATGGTTTTATGAAAAATTTTAGTCATGAATCTTCTCATGTTTTCACTCATAACTAAATAAATAATGAATTCAAGACCTAATTGATGTTAAGATAGCTAATGAGATAAGGAAGTGAGCTTTCTTGTTAAAGCTTAGATAAGTTTTCAGTCCCTCATGTTCATAATTTCATTCATGACCTATAGGTTTCATATCCACCAAGTGTTTTACAGAATGTCAGTCCTAGTTGGGGATGGTCAAGTCAAGTATTGGTTCGATTTTTTGGTTTACAAGCATTATGTTCATGTCTTTTATGAGTTCTGTAAGTTTCATAGTTTTCTGGGCAGAGGGATAGCCCCAACCCTATAAAATAGCCTTAATTATCATATTATTTGACACAACAATGACAAAAAAAGGCCACAATAACACTGATGTAGGCCTATGGGAGTGACTAGGAACCCTTAGTCACTTGGAGGCCTTGGCAAGGGAGTGATTGGGGCTCCAAGTTAGGAAAAAGGTGAGTTGTCACAGGGGTAGGACACCTGGAGGGGTTGGGTTACTCCTGGAAGTCTTATGGAACATGAGGGAAGTTAGTAAGGTCTAAAGTTTTCGAATCCATTTGCTTAAGGTCACATAGGAGGTTGAGTCATGTCGTAGTGACCCTCAACTCATGTTTGTCCCAGGAAAGCCAATGAAAGTGGGTAAATGTGGGAGGAGGCGTTACATGGTGGTATGAGAGCATGGTTCAATACTTGGACTGGATGGGATATATGCATGTTTTTATGCATGAATTTGTATGGTTAAGGTTTTCATGCATGAGGTTATAGTATGAAGGTTATACCATTAGGATGTTATGATGTTGATGTGTTGTCTGAGATAGATTATGAGATGTAGATCATCAGAGCGAGGCTGCAACACTAGACTTCAGAGTAAGAGTAGATTGTCATACAAGTTTGTATGTTGGGCATACAAGTATGTTGGTTAATGGTTTTTATGATCATTAGGGTTACTTATATGCTTGTAATTCCATTTTTTTATGGTTATATGCATGATAAATTCTAGTTGATTAATGTGGTATTATGCACATGTGTCAGATAGTAATGTATGGTGGTAACTTGTTGTTATATGCATTGTGGTCGTACACACGATTACCATGGTCATTGCATTTAAGATATTTATGTTATATGCATCATGCTAATTTGGATTGGCCTATGCAAATTGTTAGGGTTATGACATTCAAGTATGAGTTGACCTATTTGTGATATTTTCTTGTACTAATCTAGACTTATGTGCATATGTGATTGTAATTAATAAATTTATTATGATTTTATGATGTGAACATGTTAGATAGTTAATATTATAGAAATCATGACTTATTTATGTTTGAGTTGATATGTTGTGAAGTTATATCATGCTAAACTAGATTAATTGTGCAGACAAGATAGCCTCCCCTGAGATACATTAAGGTATGGGTTTGCTTATGTCTTATACTTGGTGCTTGATTGTTTGATTATGTAATCTACTTGGTGTTTGAGTGTTTGGTGTCTATTATGACATCTATTTGATTTATCTAACATGGTACGTTTATAGTCTGTTTGAATGTTTGATTAATTGAATGATATGAGTATATGTCTGTAAGATTGCATGAAGAAATGATATTGTTTTAAGATGGTTGTACTAACACATATGTGTTGAGACATTTTATATGTACTTGAGTGTAACTAGGTGATAGTTGTAGCATTATGTATTAGGACTGAAGATTTTTAGTTAATTATTTACTATGACATGGTTTTTATTCTTGGTAAAGGTTGGTTTCAAATTGATAGATATATTGTCTTGATCTTTGGAACATGTGGCTGACATGTGTGTCCAGTTACAAGGAAACGTGCTTAGCACAAAAAGGTAATATAACCGGTATATTGCTATATTTATTTATACACTGATAGTTATATGTTTATGGAAACATGATTCATGGAATTGCATGGAAAAGAGACTGCCGCGAAATTATGGAGAAGGCACATGTTGAGATTTCCTTTGGAAGTATTTGGAATCCATGGGGATTGAGTTATGGTGTTTGTTGCTAGTCTGTGCTTTTGGTATTTTGTGATTTTTTGTGCTTGATTGTGGATTTTTTTATGTCTAGTGTATGGGAATACCACTTTTTTTTGGTGTTGTATTGTTATTGGTTTCCATGGTTTTTTCTTGTTCATTTATTTCTCGTCTTTTATGTCTTGAGGGTCTTGGGAATTGGCTAGGGAAAGACTGAAGTTGATGGAGCTCGGGGAAATTTGTGTGGTATTTGATAGGTAATGTAATACCCAGATGAAGCTCACTGCATGAGTAAAAGGAAACTAAAGGTAAGACAATGAACACTAGTTGGATTATTTTGGTCCATTGGTGTAAATGGATAGTGGCAATAAATTCATGAGAAAGGTCACATTTAAGGTAAAGTAAATAGATTTGAGATGTCAAATGACTTTTTATGTTGGGAATTATTGTTCTCAATGTTGTGCATGCATTGCACGAATAAAGGGAGTTCTCTTAACCTAAACCTTATGATATATGGTTATTATTTGGTGGTCATGATTAGGGTAATGTGTATATATGTATATATATGTATGTATGTCGTTGTCTGACAGGGTTGTTAGGGATCATGATTGCTTTATGTTAATGATGATACATATGTATGTATGTATGCCTTTTTTCTGGTGGGGTGATCAGATATCATGCTTGTTTTATGCTTATGTTTATATGTATATATGTGTATGTATTTCGTTTTATGACAAGGTCATCAGGGATCATTCTTGTGTAGGAATGATCACTTATTCAGGTGAATTAAATGAAGAGGTTCTTGGTTTATAAGGAGCCAAGTGGGAAGAGTAGCCACAGAAGATATATGAGGTTAGTGTCATGTGGATATGATTTGGTATTATGTGTTTGTATTATGTATATTTTTATGTTATGGATAGGTAATTCTAAGGGATACATCAAAGAAATGGAAGCAGTATGATTTGTGACATGCTGGGACAAAAATGGATAAGAAACTAGAAGTGAGGTTGCTTGGTAAGGACAATGTTGTCTTAGGATGTGTAGTATCGGGGTTGTGTATATGTAGCATATATAGTATTGTGTACATATGATGTCGTGTGCATGTTGCATATATGATGTTGTGTGCATGTTGCATATGTAATTTTGTGTGCATGATTGCATATGCGGTGTTGGGAATCGATGGTGCTAAGTACATGTCGTATAAGCAATGATATGTAAAAATGGTGCTATGTACATGTTGTGAATGCACTGCTATGTACATTTGGTGCAGTGTACATGTTGTATATGCGGTTCTATGTACATATAGTGTAGTGCATAGGTTATATTTATATGTGGTGCTATGCACACATGGTGCAGTGTGCATGATTTTACATGTGGTGTTATTTACACGTGGTACATGTGGTGTTGTGTACATGTTGTGCAATTTTTTTTTGTACATGTGGTGCTATGTACACATCGTACAATTGGTGTTGTGTAGGTGGTACGATGTACATTTGGTGTTGTGCATAGGTTGTGCAGGTGGTGTCATGTACATGTGGTGTTGTGTACACATTATGTAGGTGGCATTGTGTACATGTGGTACTATGTACATGTGGTATTGTTATATATGTGGTATTGTGTACTCCTTGTACATGTTGTATTGTGTATATTTGGTATGGTGTTATAGGTATTGTGTAGTTATTGTATCGCGACATGTATATTCGTGGTATGGTATGGTGTGTATGTATATATATTGTGTTGTACATTGGGTGTAGGTTTATGTGTGGTTTTGTACACTGGGTGTAGGTGTATGCGTGGTTTTGTACACCAGGTGTAGGTGTATGTGTCATGTTGTACATTGGGTGTAGGTGTATGTGTGGTTTTGTACACTAGGTGTAGGTGTATGTGTTGTGTTGTACACTAGGTGTAGGTGTATGTGTTGTGTTGTACACTGGGTGTTGGTATATGATTTGTTTTTTACATTATGTATGTGTATGTGTTATACAGTGTTATGGGATAAACATGTATGTAATTTTATAGATGCCCTTGTTTCTATTGAGAGTTGAGTAGGTTTAGTCTCGGTATACCCTTGTTGCTTAAAGAGAGGGAATTGGGTGCTTTCTAGGTTTGGAAATCGATTAATTATGTGTATAGAAAGGATAAATAACAAAGGCAAAAGAAAATAATCATGGAAAGATAAGTATCAATATTTTAATTCAGTTTTTAATTATGCATGTGACCTATGATTTTGGTTTATGGTGGTTACATGTGATTTATGATGGTTGATTTTTGAGCTAACAAAATGTGATATGATTATACATGTTGATTGGGTCAAAGATATATTTTGACTTGTTGTGACATGAAATAAATAGGATTGAAATTGATGGGCCACCAATGAGGTATGATTTGAATTTATTTCAATTCCTTCTGGGTCTAATGGAAATTATGTGCTTAGTAAAGGAAACAGGGAAATGCCCAGTTGGGGTGGTTGAAAGTAACTACAAGGATTGGAAACAGTAGAAAAAATGAATTGGAACAAGCACAAATAAACTAGTAAAGCATTCAGGAGCAGGACCATTGTGGCCCGTGGGACATTGGTACCTAAAAGTGTCCATTGATTTCCATGAGTATGCTATGACTAGTATGATGGTTTTGATTTAGGTATATCCCTTGGTTGTTTGAACTTTCGATGTGAGGAATCCTTTCCAAGGGATGGATCGCCTGGGATAGGGGATGCTAAGGAAATTGGAAGGTGAGTGAATGCATGGAAGGGGGTGACCAGATTTCCTGAGGGATTGTGTAGTAGAGAAGGGAAGGTTTGGGGATGGATTTGTTTTGGTCATTATAATTTACAAATGGAATCAAATTCAGATTGGGAGTGTTCCCTGGAACAATGAGTCGGTAACTATACCCTAAGGGAACATGCAGCGTAGGTTGTAGCGCTGGACATTGGATGCAAATTTGATCTTGTAATTGAATTTTGGACTTCCTAGGAAGGAGGTGAATTTTGGTATTAATTTTAGGGTGGAGGTTTGATCCTTTGGATTCCCTTGTTGTGGATGCAAGCATCATATCATTTTATTTTATAGTTAAATAAAATGTGCATATGTGTATATATGTATATTTTTGTAAATACTATATCGTGTGGGACTATAAAGGTCCATAAAAAATATGGTTATTTGTTGGTTGAAAAAAATGTGCATGTGTATATTTGGTTGTTATTGAAATATCACAATGAGTTATGTTATAAAGCTCCAATAAGTGGTATGTTTGTTATATTGTGATGTTTTTCCTGATGGTTTTGCTTTGAGGATGATGTTATTGTAAATAATGCAACGAGATAGGTTCTAAATCTCCACAGGAAGTATTTTTTTTATTTGAAACGATTTTTTTGGGTATAGGTGTGGTTTAAAATCGAGGACGATGTTCCCCCAAGGAGGAGGGGTCTGTAATAGAACTGAGTTAAAATTTCATGTAATAAAAGTTAAGAAAAGGTAAAATAAGACCACGAGCAAGGGACACTTATTTCAAGCTTAATGTTGGGAAAAATATCCTAGTAGACATTACTTGTTGTGTTTATGGCTAAGGGAAATTGGCAAAGGAAATGGTTAAGGCTTTGGAAAGGAAAAAAAGTATTTTTGGCACATTATTTATGAAAATAATGGAAATTAGGAGAAAAGGAAGGTGAAAGGTGAAAGGTTTCATGTGAGGAGGAAAATGAAGGAAAATAATGGAAAATTGAAGAAACTAGAGGCCTCATCAATAAAATACCTTAGAGCATCAGTTGGTAAGCTTTAGGTCATATTTTTGTCAGTTTAGTGTTAGAATTAGTCTTAGAGAGGAGAAAGCACCAAGAGGAGAAAGAAAACAAGTAAGGAAGGAAAGGAAAGGAAAAGAAAAGTAAAGGAAAAGGAAAAGGAACAGAAAAGGAAAGAAGGACAAGGAAATCAAAGGCAAGAAAGGATCAAGCAAATTCAACAGGAATACTTATAGGTAACAAATTTCATGTGTGATTTCCTATCTGGTTTTGACATGCATTGTATGTTCATGTTGATATTTGGTTTTTTTGTTGTCACTGGCATGGATTTTTCTGGGTTTTGAAAGTGCATTTTAGCATAGCCTTTCCATTTCTGGATAGCCATGGTGTGATGGGATTTTCTTTTTTGAGCTTTGGAATTTGGCATGGTTTCAAATTCCAAGGTGAGGTGGTCTCAGGAAAATTCCCAAAGGCCTAGGAATCACTTGACTAATAATGGAAAGATACATGGTAAAGCTTGAGGTTGGAGATAGGAAATTTTCTCAAGGATGGTGAAGAAATCCTAAGGAATCCAAGCTCGGTTTAGTTTTGTGACATCTACACCGGTTTAGGTGTGATCATAGTAAGGAGAGGGTGGAGGTGGTTTAACCTATGGATTCCCTTGGTTGTCTTTTGGATTGGCTTATCCCATGAGATCCCATATTCATACTTGGAATATGGCACGGGGGTGATTGGATGATGAGATATTTGGCTCAGACAATCTATGGTTGGGTGGAACGTGGAAGTCTCGAACCCGGTCGTATTTTCCTATGTTTAATAAAGCTAAATTTCTCTTGATTTTGGTAAGCAAATATATTAGTTATTATGTGTGTTTAATGGTTGTTCTCTTATTGTTATTTACCTAGTTATAAACATGGTTATATGACAGATTTTAGTCCTGGATATTTTCATGTTTTCACACATAAATGAATAAATAATGAATGTAAGGCCTAATTGATGCTAACATAGCTAATGAGAGAAGGCACTAAGATTTATTATTAAACCTCAGATAAGTTTTCGGTCCCTCATGTTCATACTTGCATTCATGACTTGTAGGTTGCATATACACCAAGTGTTTGGCACAATTTTAGTCCCGGTTGGTGATGGTGAGGTCAAGTCTGGGTTCAAAATTTTGGTTTACAAGCATTATCTTCGTGTCTTTTACAAGTTCTGGAAGTTTCAGTTTTATAGGGAGATGCCTAGCCCCAACCCTGTAAAATTTCCTTATTTCTCGCAGTTGATGGAATAATAGTGGAATAAAAAGGCCACAGTCACACTGACGCAAGCCTATGGGAGCGACTAGGAACCCAAAATCACTTGGGGGCCTTGGAAAGGGAGCGATTGGGGCTCTAAGTTAGGAAAAAGGTGAGTTGTCAAAGGGGTTGGACACCTGGAAGGGTAGGGTTACTCCTATGGCACCTGAGGCAAGCTAGTAAGGTTTAAAGCTGTCAACTCCATTTCCTTAAGGTCATATAGGAGGTTGAGTCATATCATAGTGACCCTGAGCTCATGTTTACCCCGAGAAACCTAGTAAATGTAGGTAAATATGGGAGGAGGCGTTATATCTATAAAAATAACTAGCTAACATGTTCATATCATAAGATCATAAAAAATTATCATTCATGGATAACAATCACATATGCATAGTTAGACTATAATGGTACAACAAAATATCACAAATAGGTCGACTCAAACCTGAATTTCATAACCATAACCATATACATAGGCCAATCCAGATCAACATGATACATATAACATCAAGATCTTAATTAAATAGCCCTAATCATCAATTTAACTAACATATAACAACAAAAAGTTAACATATAACATAATCATCAATAACATATAACATAATCATCAAGTTAAATAACATAAAACAACAAAAATAATGCATTTAACAACAAGTTGCTATCATTCATGACTATTCAACAGATGTGCATATGACCACACTGATTCACTAGCATCTACCATGCATGTAACCACAACAACAATAAAATGAAAAGCATGTATGTATCCATAATGTAAATAAAAATCATTAAACACCATACCTGCATACCCAACATACAAGCATATACGATGATTTTCTCTTACCCCGAAGTCTAGTGAGACAATCTCGCTATGGTGATCTACATCTACTACTCTATATGAACCAAAACATTATCATCATAAAAAGCAACAACATTGTGATGAAAAAAATAAATACAATGACCTCACAATGCATGTTTTACCTACTATACATGCATAACTATAACCGTGACAATGCATTCATAACAACATACAAGCACTGACATAAATTCATGACTATCAAATCCCAACACCGACATCATCAAATCCTACATGGCAACACAATTATAACAATGACCACTACCATGCATAAATAAAAATCACATATAAAACCTATATACATGCATGAAAAACATATTCCACCCATCTATTCCAAGTGTTGAACCATGATCTGATACTACTCTGTAACACCCTCCTCCCACATTTACCCAAGATAACCTGTCCACTGGGGTAAGCATGTGATAAAGAGTTACTATGATATGATTCAACTCCCTAATTTTAGTTAAGGAAGTGTAACTAGTGAACAAACACTTTACAGACCTCCCATAGGTGCTACAGGACCCCCATAAGCTAATCCACCATTATAGGTGCCAAAACCTTGAGTTGACCTTTCATTTCATTGAATTAAACCCCTAGTCACTCCCATGACAAGGAATTAATGTGAATGGAAACCTATAATCACTCCCAAAATTCCCACAAGGGAGATACTATAGTTTTTTTCAGCTAGAGGCTGTGGTATTTAAGCCATTTTTCAGGGCTAGTCTCAAAACCACTTCCTAGAACTTGATGAGACTTTCCGAGAAAATAAATGTCACCAAGACAAAGCCTCTATCACAAAACTTTATCAATTACTTGGCCTAACCAAGCCCAACCATGTAATTCATTTCGTCAAACATATCACAAATATGAAATATATAGGTTTCAACAGCAAATATGAGCATAGGGGTCTCATACTTATCTGAGAATCATCAATAAGGATTGACACCTTCTCACATTAGGTGCTTTGTCATCTATTAGATCATTAATTAATTATTGTTTCACATAATAATCAAAACATGATGAGATCCATACATCATAATTGTCATAAAACATGCTTATAACCAAAAAATAACCAAAGATATATCAATGAGGAAATAACCGTTAAAGCCACATATAATCAAGTACCTTTACTCATGAAAATACCAAGGGAAAAATATCTATTATTAACATATGAAAATAAAACCAAGTCAGGGAATTTCATGTACCACCCGACCATAGAATAGGATGAACCAAATCTTTCTTTCATCTAGTCATCCCCGTATTCCAAGCATGAATGTGGGATCTCATGAAACACATCACGAACAACCAAACCAGGGCTTCTAGAGGCCAAACCACCTCAAACCTCAACTAGTGATTCGACCTCACGGCCATAAATCACTAACCATCACCAGAACGGTCTCCATCCAAGCTGTATAGGGCTCAAGAGAGTTTGTTCCAACTCGGCCTCTAGGACTAGTAACTTAACCCACAGTTGTCGCCGGGCTCCAGAGCATTTTTCCAAACAAGGCTCCAGGACTAGTAACTCAACCCACCAAGGGATCTAGATAATTTTTCCAACCAAGGCACCAAGACTAGTAACTCAACCCAAGATGTTATAGGGCTTCCAAAGTGTTTTTCCAACCAAGGCTCCAGGACTAGTAAATCAACCCAAATTGTTATAGCGCTTCCAGAGCGTTTATCTAACCAAGGATTATAGGGAATAATAACTCAACACACAACCAAAGGAACATGAGAACCAACCACTAAAAAAAGGAAAGAAAAACAAAACACCATGGCTATCTAGGAAATGGAAAGGCTAGGAAAAACTATTATCAATCCAGGAAATCCTCCATGCAAATGACATATCACAACAAAGAAACCACATGCAGTTCCATGCATACAAAAACTAGTAAGGAAATCATACATGCAACTTGGTAGCTACAATAAAAACCCATTCTAGTTGCTAATCCTGACGTCCTCTTGTGTTTTCCTTCTCTTCTTTGCCTTCTTGCTCCAAAATTCAAAGTATGCCACACTCCTCCAAGAGTGATCCAAGAAAACTATAAGTGTGGAAGAGTATGAGAGAGAGAGAATAGAATGAGAGCTCCAAAAATGAATTAACAAAATTCTCAACCAACAAAATCTTTCCAACTTATCCTCATAAGCCTTTTTATTAATGAGGCCTCTATTTTCTTCATTTTCCATTATTTTCCTTCAATTTTCTCCTCACATGCAACCTGTGACCTTTCACCTTAATTTTCTCCTAATTTATGTTATTTTCATAAATGAATGCCAATTAATGCCTCATGTCTTTCTAAAGCCTTTTCCATTGCCTTTTCCGATTTATTTAGCCATAATAAACTGAAATTAACACCCACTAGGATTTTTTTCCCACCATTCAGCTTGGAATATGTGTCCCATGACTGTGGTCTTATATTTTTTACATGGATTTTTGACCATGACCGTTAAATTTTTTTTTCATTCAAGACCTATCCTCTAATCTACAAAAACTTACGTCGCCATGGAAGTCAAGAAGAATGGGATATTTCTGGGATCGTATTTGTGATGAGCCCTGGTATTGCATCAAGGATATTGCAAGTCTCAAGACTCTCAACTTAAATTATCAACCCGGGGTTCGTACAAACTTAGAGGTGAAAATTCTATATGCACAGTAGGTCATGTTATACTCATGTCACCCTCAGTCATTGAATCATATCAAGGTATGCAAAGGCCACTCCTTCAGTTAACTACAAAGATAATTTGTAAGAAAAGACAAAATCCTACCCTAATTGCAAGGAAGTGAACATTATCCTAATTGCAGAAATAAAATTTCCATTCATTAGATGTAACTACTAATTGTAATTGTGAGAAGGAAAAATACTATACTAGTTGCAGAAATGAACCATGCTACTCTACTTGCAAACCAATAAAGTCAACACTCTACTTGCAGAATGTAAACCATTACTCTATTTGCAAATTTCTTTGAAAGAATAAATTTGACCTACACCACATGATTAGAAAATTCGAGAGTGTAACTTTAAAGACTAGATCTAATCTATTTGCATTGAAGAGTTTCCCTTTATATCGCTGAGTGTAAGATGGTTTTAGATTTAGTAGTAGGCTCCTTACTTATTTCATATAAGAATACTCGTTATGATTCAAATGTAGAAATATGCCTCCTAATTCTAATTGTTGACTTATACTTGCAGTGAAGGAAGGATGGTTCTGTATTGGTCCTTGGGTCTCCCCAATCATGGATTCAAAGTATGGAGATCATTATTCAATCCAAAAATGAAAAAATCAAGATCTTTGAGCAAATCTAGCCAATTTTAGGTAGTGCTATAGGATTTCTCCAAGATACCCTATTTTGTTACATCAATGCCCTATTTTGATACAGGATTGGCCATGAGAGCGTCCCAAGGGTAAGAGAGGTATTATAAAGGTGTAGGAAGGTGTATGAGGGTGTATGAAAGATGTGTGACTCCTTTTTTCCAAGATTAGGACCTATCATAGGTTCATATTTCACAAAAATACTTGCTCACAATGTCCTTCAATGACCTTGGACAGATGAACTTAGTGGAAAAATTTGAGAGAAATATGAGGTGTTCAGGAAGAGGATGGTAATGATAAAGTGGATGTAGGATGAATATGCCAATCCCTACAAGTCACTAGTAGTAACTACATATTAGAAATTAGCCTGTTTTACTCTTGGGAAGAAAATACCTCTAGTGATCAAACTACAACAAAATAAATGAAGGTGGAAAAGATAAGTTGAATTTTATTTCATCAAAAACTACTCTATCCTACAACATGCATCTAATCCATTTGAAAAGACATGGTATTAAATTCTAAGGTGCAGAAACACAATATACAAGATAATTACAAACCAAATCCTAAAAAATTCCAAATAAACACAAACACATATTTCTGGCTTGTTTTTTTAGACTCCTCAACCACACTTCCCATAAGAGAGGTGGTGATTAGTCCCGCAACCAAAATTTTTGCAACTTAACTTTTTTCTAAACAAGGAAAAAAATAAAAATAATTAAAGATGGAAAAAATAAAAATACATGAGAGGGACTAAAGCCTTTGGGTTGGGCCCTAACCCAAGGGTTTCAACCCTCCAAAGTTAACTCAGATGTAGACCAACAGTGAACCTTTCATCAACAAAAAATGGAGTTCAAATACATCATCTCAAATTGGAAATTATAGTTTCAAGTACTTGGCCTTCAATAGCTCTTCCCAAATCCAAAAGTTAGAATCCTAATGATCCCTTAGGCTGGTTTATTTATACAAAAGGTGACTGAGGGGTAACTCCCTTGAGAGGAGGATTGCTCCCCTCCAAAATCTCAAAACTTGTGGATCGAGTGCCCTTAGATTCTCTCATGCACTTGATTTCATCAGTTGTCAATGGATCTTGATTTGTAGGTGAGTGCAGATGAATGATTCTAGGGATCACTTCGAGTCAAAGGAGAGTGAATCTAGGGGGCTAGCCTCCATCGTTCATATGCATCATAAATGTACCCAAAAATGCTCTATGTCCTACACATAAACCAAATTAGACCACAAAGTATGACAAGCACCCTTTAGTATTCCTAATGATCACATTATAACCAAAAATTTAAATTAACGTGGAGAAAGAAAGAATTTATGGGTTGGAGGATAGCAATATGAGCCTCAAAATATACCTATTGATGGGACCCATCATCACCCCTCCGTTGAAGATGTTTCTCATCCTTTGAGAAACTTAGTCACTGATATGAAGTCCATGCATGGACTTGGTTCCCTCTCTGATATCCAAATACATCTCAAATGGTGTCCCTTCTTATGGATAAAACCTTGCATTTGCTTCTATGTTTGCCCATTCCCTTTGTTCTTCTGCATAATATTTTCTCTCCTATAGGCCCAAAAATAAGGGAGGACTAAGTTTTATCCCTATCCAAATGATCTTAAACCTTTGAATGGTTCTTTTTTAGAGTGGGGTTCTCTTTAGGGCATTAATATTTCATGGGAGTGATACTCTTTGATTTTCAAATTGTGGGGCAAAGCATGCCACCTCCTTTGGAAAAATTTCAAGATCTCAGTCCCCAAAAACCTAAAGGTTTCCACAAAATGGAGGATAACTTTTTCTTGTGTTGCCATGTAATGAGGGGCCAATTGGGGATCAATGGATATGATGTTATGGTTACTCATGAAAACCTTGGGGCTCACTAACTCTGCTATGATGTATAAGGGATCACTTTCTTCTTTGGTCATCACCTGATTTAATTCCTCAGACCTTGTTTCTTCATGGGTCAACCAATAGGCCAGTGCCATCAATTTCATATCCTCAAATCTTGTTTTTGGGTCCAAAAAAATCATGCTTATGAGGATCATGTTGTGCATATAGAATTCAACCAATTTGGCTCTATCCTCAATGCTTACCTTCTAGAAAAATTCAATGAACCTTTTATAATATTGGAATGGTAGGGATCCATATTGTGCCAATTTTTTTCATTTGGAATTATATTCATTGCTCCTTGAGGAAAATGGCACAGGACTTGGATGGTTTCATGCATTGGATGGCCTCCATGGAAAAAATTTCTATAGTGGAAAGTCTTACCTCCTTTTCCCGGAACTTCTCTCTTAGCCTTTTCCTTTCTAACTGTAGCTTCTCTTTCATGACTGATTCCTTTAGCCTCAAGTAATTTAATTATTTACTCATTTGCTACAATTTTTCATCCATGAGGCCCACATCCTCTACTTTCTTGTATTTTTCAATTTGCATCTATCAGTGACTTCCACCTCTCTCTTTTTCTAGCTCAAAGAAGAGGTGAATTGAAAATTTGGAAGGTATAATTCTCCCTCTATCAATATATTTTTAGTTTAGGTGGTGGTTCAGGCTCCTGGAGTCCTTGGGGACCTACTCCTTCCTCTTGTGATGTGGATTCCCTTTCCTATAGAAATTTATTTTGATCATGTATAAAATTTGTTCCTTCCTATAACAACCCTATATTTTCTTGTAATACCTATGTTTTCTCCTGTATCACCTCTTTTTCTCATGTTGCCGGGAAATTTTTTCTTTGGTTTTCTTATATGTGACTGATATAATGGTGGTCCTTCCTATGGGTGTCAAATATTCCTTACCCTCAACTTTAGGGGAGGCGACCTCCTCAATTTTCCCTTCATGAGGTCCCAAATATTTTTCTTGCCTGACTGATTCATCAATTTTTATTGGGACTATTGAAGGAGGTTTAGGCTTCCCTTGATTTATACTAGTGCTTTCTCCTCTTAAATTATAAGGGGCCCTATTTGGGATACCTTATCTTGGGCTTGACAGGCATACTAAGTGTGGCCAAGGTAGAAGTCACCTCCTGTTTTGTGTTCCTTGGTGAGAGGCTTATTTTCTTCCCCTATTTTCCTGTCTTTTGAGATCTAGAGGGATCCTCAAGGGTCTCTTCTTTTGCTTTTCATTTTCATACTTCTTCCTTCCTTTATTATTCCTCTATCTATTCTTGTCCCTTTTTCTCTTCCTCTTCATCTTTCCTAAGTCCAACACTAGATTTTGGCGTCTCTTCTTGTTGTGTACTTGTGGTAAGGGCTTGTGTCTCAATGAAGGCCTCCCTACCCATGCCCAAAAAGTCACCCCACAACACAAGGCTTCTAAGATGACTTAAGGAATCGATCAAAATGAGTCTTATGAAGCCAAGATGAGTAATGTACTAGTGTTTTCCTTCCTTTACTCTCTATCTCATTTTAATTATAGACTGAGGGAAGAAATGTGGTACACTAAATTTGTTTGCAATCGGAAATTGTATTTGGAACCTTAGTTGATAGAGAAACCAAAATTGATAGGAATATACAACACTCAACCTCCCTTCATAGGATATGTACTTGAGGATGTTATAAGCTACTTCATCCTAAGGCTAGGGAAGGATTTCTCTTCTTACTCCATTTTTGTCTTCGGTGGGCTTCTCTTTAGGGAGGAAGAAGTTTTACATGGCTATGATGGCTATTGTCCTATTTTATTTTCCCCATCAAACTCCTAAGGGTATGGCGGCCACTCTGCTGCTGAACTCTTTGTTCATATGAATGGAAAGTTCCCTAATAATAGTGGTAGCATTGTCCTCGCCCTAGGAATGGAGGGCCATGTAAAACTCATGTGTTACCACATCATCATACCCCTTTAATTGCTCAAAGAACACCATTCAATGGTGTCGTCTCTAACAGGAGGATGCTGATGGATTATGTTGGTGTCTATGGGCTCCCTTCAATTGAAACCTCCCCCCATGGCTTCTACTATTGCTTCCTTAAATTATCTAAAGGGAATTTTTGAAAGACTTTTCCCTAAGAAGTCTAGGGTGTAGAGGTATAATAGGGAGGTTGATGCGTTTTTTAGTTAGAGAGGGAGAAGAATGATATCCCCTACTTCAATGGAAAACTAAATATGCTCTTTCTTTGCCTTTATTACTTGAGAAAATATTTTTTTCAAAGGAATTTAGCTCTATAGGGTTTTGCTACACAATGCTTGTAGCAGGAATAATTCACTTCAACAATTTTATTGAAAATGAGGAGAGAGGTTACCACTTACCCTTATTGGGATGAATTATTTATGTTTATGGGGGTTTGTAGGAAAATTCTCGATGGCTTGGACCATTTTTCACCTCTTGGCCAAATCTTGTAGCACTTCATATGCGATCTTGTAGAAGTTTTGGTATCCATGTAACAATGGTGCTTGATCATGTAGCGCTTGAAAACCAACTTTGTAGCTCTTCTGTATCACCCTGGGAAACCCTTGGTATCATATAGCTTGATATTTGATGCCTTAATGAGCCTCTCTAATTGATTTGGGAATGAGCATCGGTACAATTGAAATCAATCCTTGTCCTTTTATTTTTTTCTGTGGTAATGTTCTTGACGCACTTGATGATATTTCCTCTATATGTATTTCCTCTTTTAGCCATTGTCCCCACTCCTCATAATTAACACCTCCCTTAATTTGAATTTTCCACATTGCATAGGTGGTTGAGTAGACTGCAGTTTACTAATCGAAGGTGGCCAAGTTTACTGGCCACCTCCAGCCCATAAAAAACTCTATCCTTGCTCATTAAAAACATTTTTTTAACCACTATGCACATAGGGGAAGAGGTGATGGGTGTCATACCTAAGCCTAACTATGATGTCGATTTGTTGTAGATGCATTCATGTTGCTTCTAAACTAGTGGTTGATAAACTGCTCTATGAAGGTGTTATCTTCCATACTCTTAACTATGCATAGATCCTCATTTAAACAAAACAATATGGTGATGTGTTTGATTGATGAAATATCTCTTTCATACATGTCTCTTCCAATGTTCGATCTATTGTTGATAGGGTGGATTGATGACCATGCAACTTCCTATTAGGGATGTTGCGACTTCCTTAAATCTCAAGGATGGTATCTTGATGCTTCAAGGTGGAAAAATATTCATTTAGAAGATACAATGGTTCTATGCCTATGGATTTTTTGGATATGTGCAGGATGCTAGAGGATTGGTCTCCTTCATGTAGCAGTCACACAATTCCTTCTAAGACCTTATTATCTTTCATGAACTGCATTCAGTGACTTGGAGACATCTTGGTGAGCCTATGGATAGAAACATGAGCTTTGATGGTGGTGAAATATTGTGAAAAAGGGTGAAGGAATTGTCTATTTTTTGTGTTTTTTTTTTCATGAAAAGAGGTGGAATATTGAGAAGAGAGTTGGTTAAATGGAGTGGATTAGAGGTGAAGGATGTTTGATGAAACTATACTAACATTTCCAAAAGGAAAACATGAATTTTTACCCCTTTCCCTAGGATGATCTCAATCCTATAGCACTTATGGTCGATCCTATAACAATTCAGTAAAATATTGTAGCACTGCAAGGCTGAGCCATAATCAGGTGTAGTTGTTATTTAGGTGATGGAGGGATGTAGCGATATGGTAGGGAGAAGAGTGAAATGATGGGGGAATGCACTGGCCCAGTTTTGGAATGGAGAAATGGGTTGTGTATTCTGCTCCTTCAACTACTATACCTTTGACTGTTTGGAGTCATGCAAAAGGAAAGTGTTAGTAGAATTGATGTAAGGACTCCCTTACCTTTGTGTGCTTCTTCCTTGTTTTTCATTTTTTTCTCTCTTTCTTTTCCTTTTTTTTCCCAGACGTTCAAATTTCCTCTAAAGGGGTTTTCAATATGTAGGCTTGCCCCAAGCACCTCAGAGGAGATTTTAACCTAGGGATATTTTCATATTATTTTAATTTTTTTTTCTTTTTTTTTTTTTCTCATGGGTTTCCTCATAGAGGTTTTCAACCCTAGAATTTTCCTTAGATGCCTCATGGAGGTTTCCACCTAGGCCCTTTATTTTTTCTCTCTTTTTTAATTACTGGTTAGAATATTGTGTAATATTCCAAATGGGGAAAACATGCATAGTAGGGAATATTTTGAGAAATTCCACTATGGGATCATAGTAGTATGGGAAACATACCAGAAAATTATAAACCAGAGATAGAATGGTAGGGAATTTACTAGTTATATCACCTCTAAGGAGAGGGTGAAAACCAAAGGCTTCCTGGCCTGTTCCAGACTTTGTCTATACAAGTTTGATGAAACACAACAGGTGTGGAAATGACACACTCCTCTTGGATTTTTCTACCCTTGGGAAACTTATATATACAGATCTAAAGAGTGGATCCAAAGAGAAGCAAAAACCAAACAACTGAGAAGAGGGAAATTCCACTTCCAGGAAAAACTGTAAGAGGCTCAATGGTAATGTTGTATAAGAAAAATGGTGCAAGAATAACGCTGCCTAGGTTTGGGTTCCATTAGTATAGGCTGTGTGGGACCTCCATGCTGAATTTTAGGAAAAAAAAAAGAGTTTAAGGGCCTTGATCTCCCACAAATCTGACTAGTTAAAAATCAGCTAAAGAGAAGAGCTGATTGAATGAAGAAAAACCCACTTCATAATTGCGTAGTTTTAGCAGAGAGTTACTGGAAATCACCCATCAGACATGTATCACAGTATAGCAGTAGAAAATCATACTTTTAATGGAGCTTCTCAAGAAATACAGTGAATTACATGAGGAAATAAGCAAGCAATCTTCAGAAATAGGAGCTCCAATGCATGTAGAAAGTGCAGAAATGAATAGACAAAATCCCTCTAAGTGTGCTTCAGTAGTGTAACATTAGACTGAAGATATACAGAAAATTCATGGCTGAAATATTAGATCCATATCAGATCTAGAAAATACTCAACCTTCTAATCAAGATCCCCTTAGGGTTTCTACAAAATAATGCACTAGAAAGTGTAGATCTAACTTTTTGTACACAGGACTGTAGAAAGCTTCAGTAATTTCTAAAGATGAATTTATTCATAATATACATCAGATCTGAGAATAATATATCAGAAATATACTTCATAAATATTCAAGGTGAGAGGCAAACCTCAATCACATAAACAAGTAAAATGAAGGATCTAGACAATGGAGAAGCAATACATGAGAAATAATGCAGTTATCCAAGGAGACTGTGCAGTAGCCTAAGAAGAATAGTACAACAGATGTAGTATACATATCTGAGATCACAATACAAGAGAGACCCTCTTTCGGGTGGTCACAAGACACCCTCCCTGAGAGGAGACTCCAAAAACAACTAGATCCTTGCAGATCTAGAATCACACTTACTACACTTGTAGCAGCAACAAAACCCTCAATGAGCCAGTGTTGTCAATACAAGAATAGCTTGGCCCCCAAACTGATAGTGGTTCAATATAGCTCACTTCCCTCCAAGAGCTACTCAAAGAAGGATAGAGGATTCCTAAACAGGAAATCCTCTCTTTCTCTGGCTAAACAACAAAGAGAAATGGAGTTGCCTTAGCAAGCTCAGAAAATGCAAAATGATCAACAACCTCCTCATGAGCCTTCATCCTCCTTTTATAACATTTGAGTCTCTTGGAAAACCCTAAACCACTTTCCTCTTTTGGTTCCTTTCACACTTGGAAACCCCTTCTAGAACTACGCAGTCCATCAAGGAGCTTCAATGAACCTAGACAGCACTGTTGACTTGGTCAAATAGGATCTCCTTTGGTGGTCTTGGCCCTTTCACACCTGCAAGATTTTATTTCAATGACCTAATTATGTCTCTTTTCACATAGGCACTAATTTATTCTTGATTTGCAGGAGGATTAGACATCCTCCTTGACAATTTATTCATTAAACATGAAATACAAAGTAAATATGGAAAAATTAATGTTCCAAATTAGTAGGGGCTAATTTAGGAACATTACAGTCTCCCCCTCCCAAATGTTTCTTGTCCTCAAGCAACTGCAAGGGTGCTGCAAAACTCCTTCTCCTTCTCTTGTGGCCTCCTCATCAAATAGTCTCCTCCATTGCTCTGAATTTTCTGCAATATCTTTGTATTCCCAATGGTCCTTCTTTAAGATGCCAATTTGCCCTTGATGAATAAACTCAAAGGCTCTCATCATGAAGAAATGGAAGGTTTTTGTGGAAAACTTCTTGCTGATCCATGGCCTTCTCAAGATAGAAGTGATGTGTATCATGGGGTTCTCATGATCCATGAAAGACTCCCATCCCCATGCTGTCATCAAAATGTAATGGATCGCCTCCCAGCTTGGAAATCCATAGAAGATCTCCTCCCCAATACATGTGAGAGGCATGTCACCAACCATCATATGGCTCACCTTGCAAAGGAGCAAGTGATTTACCATAATGGCCATACAAAATATCATGCCCCCATGGAATCATGCAATGCAAAAAGAATGGGGAACTCCTTCCCCCAAGGGCACATTCAACAAGTGTGCCTTTCCTCCAACTATGCCCCCAACAAAGATAAGGACATATTCATCTTGTGGGATCATGATTAGGAGCATGCTAGCTGCCATGTGTGATAGATAAGAAGGAAGATTTTCCCTCATGTGCAACCAGCGCAGTTTGACCCTCAACTGCAATAGAATATGATATGACAAGTGCCTCCCCCAAAAAAATTTTGCTGCCTCATGTCTTTGGAACGCTTGGAGAATGTACAACATGGTTGGTGTAAAAGAATCACACCATGAGGAATACAATATTTTTCCAAGGTTCTCCAAGGAATGGCCTATATCAACATAGTTCATGGCCTTGGATGGCCCATGAGACCCATCATACTTAGTGCCCCATCTTGGCACCATGCCCTGCAAGTGAGTGTCAGAAAAATATAAGTATATAGGAGATGAAAAATAATGCTCAAGAGGATGAGCCTCTCTATATACTTGTTTTACATCAATGGGGTAACTCATGGATACGTTCCCTCTCACACTCAAAGAATAAGGAGGTGTGAATGTTGGCTCCTCCCAAGAGCTATGTTCCTCCTCCTCCACCAAGTAGCCCATGCACTTCTTCATATGAGAGTACACATCTTATTTGTATCCTTCCCATATGAATCCACCCAAGAGAGTATGATATGATTTGACAAAACCAGTGGGTTTGGAAAGAAGGATTTCATAGATGGCATCAAATAGTCCCTCCTTGACTTTGGAGTCATTATTCAAAAGAATGAGATTATAAAAATGGATAACTCCATCTACCACCTTGAACCTTTCATCCTTCACTTCCCCTTTAAGAACCCCCATGTGAAAAGGTCCTTGGAGTATTCCATTGTGAGTTGGGAATCCCAACAAGGATCCAAGCTCTCCAAGAATGACAACGCTGTAGAGGTCTGAAAAGCAGCCCCTATCTTCTCATGGCTCCCATCTTTGACATCCTTGATATCAAGATCACATGTTAGAGCATCATAATCCTCCTCTTGTTGTCCCATTTGCAGCTATTCTTGCATAAGACAGGATTGGAGCATATGGAAATCAACCTCCCCTTGGAAGGTCTTTGTTTTCCAAAACCTCCTCCTTTTGGCCCATGTATACAAGAGGGTAAGGATCCCCTTGCCATCTTCAGAAATCTCCTTTGTGAATAAAGAGATCATGCACTACCCCAAAGATACAGAGTTTCCATGTGCCCTCATGCTCATGCCATCATAGATCTCTGATTTCTCCCTTCTTAGCACAGGTATCTGAGTGGGAGTTTGCAATGTCCTTTTCAGGAAACTGCTCATCTCTCTCCTGAATGCTTGAGAGATTCTTTGCGCCGTGCTAGATTCTCCCAAGGCTCCCTCCTTAGACAAGTATGCATAAGCAGCCCACAGATGAGAGAACACTTTAGATTGCCTCCTATCAAGAGGTGCTCCTAGTAGAGGACCTCCTTGCAAAGAGGTGTCAAGGAATAGAGTAGAATGTGGATGTAGGCAGACATATTTGTCCCTACCTTCAATGCATAAGTCCTCTTGCCTCCTTTGTAATTCCAAGTTCTGAAGTAGAGAAGGGTTCATGCTTTCCACCATATGATGATCTTCCTCCTCTTATACCTCCCCTATCTCCAATACCTCATCATTGATCAATGATAGTGCATGCTCCTCATGCATGAGATCCTGTGGGACTCTTTGCAAGAGTGCAAGAGTCTCTTCTCTTGGAGAAAGTGCTCCAACCTCTTCCTCATGAAGTGCTTGAGGTGCCCTTGAGGTGACTGCATTCTCATCTCCCACTTCCTCCTCCTCCTCTTCAATAACTAAAATTATCCCATCATCAATGAGAGACAACAGATCTTGATCAACTATTGAAGGATAATCCTTCATGATTTCCTCTTGAGATGAGGACTCTTCACCAATTGGATATCTTGCCCTTGGCAATGCATCAATCAAGCTCACACCTTCCTTTTCCCCCTTCATGAAGGAATCACTGGAAAAATGCTGAAGCTCTGATGATATGGATGAGTGCTCATATCCATGAGATGAGGATTCATAATTTTCCTCATGCACAGATCATGTAGATCTGATTGGAAGGTCTTCTTTTTGAAACTCCTTGGGAGCTTCACTGCTGCTTCTCTTTTCTTCTTGCACATACTCCTTGGGGAGGTTCTTCTTAAATCTGAATAGAGATGAGAGTAATCTCATCCTATCCATGTTTTCCTTGCTCTTGATTTCACTGATAGCTTGATCTCACAGGCGGAGCCAGAGATCATGCTCTGATACCACTGTAATATTCCAAATGGGGAAAACAGGCACAGTAGGGAATATTTTGAGATATTTCACTATGGGATCACAGTAGTATGGGAAAAATACCAGAAAATTCTAAACCAGAGATAGACTGGTAGGGAATTTACTAGTTATATCACCTCTAAGGAGAGGGTGAAAACCAGAGGCTACCTGGCCCGTTCCAGACTCTGTCTATAGAAGTTTGATGAAACAAAACAGGTGTGGAAATGACACACACCTCTTGAATTTTTCTGCCCTTTGGAACCTTATATCTACAGATTTAAAGAGTGGATCAAAAGAGAAGAAAAAACAAAATAACTGAGAAGAGGGAAATTCCACTTCCGGGAAAAACTACAAGAGGCTCAATGGTAACTCTGTATAAGAAAAATGGTGAAATAATAACACTGCCCAGTGATGGGTTCCCTTAGTATAGGATTTTTTGGACCTCCATGCTGAATTTCAAGAAAGAAAAATGAGTTTAAGGGCCTTATACAGATCTCCCAAAAAGATGACTAGTTAAAAATCAGCTAAAGAGAAGAGCTGATTGAATGAAGAAGAACCCACTTCATAATTGCGCAGTTTCAGAAGAGAGTCACTGGAAATCATCCATAAGACATGTATTACAGTATAGCAGCAGAAAATCAGACTTTTAATGGATATTCTCAAGAAATATAGTGAATTACATGAGGAAATAAGCAAGAAATCTTCAGAAATAGGAGTTGCAATGCATGTAGAAAGTGCATAAATGAATAGATAGCGTCCCTCTAAGTGTGCTTCAGTAGTGTAACTGTTAAACTCCATGTTGAAACACACACATGGTGTATGAGGAGAATAATTCACACACACAAGACTCAACACACAATGAAAGATAAGCGTGAGGCTTTCTTATTTTCCATTATACAAAGATGTACATTTATAGTACAATGGTGTGACTCTTGGTTTCACATTCCAAGGTCACTTGGACTCCATTGTGACTTTTCGCATTCCACACCTACCCACGTAGGATTAGGTGTTCCAACATCCCCCCTTAATCCGAAGGGGTATGTGTGAGTCCAAGAAAAGAGTTGTAATACAAATCTGCAAAGTATACATGGCAGCACTTGGGCTGAATCAACTCTCTCAAATGTTGGAAAAAAGAGGTGGTTTTAGGATGACCACAAACACTGGAACGCAAAACTTGTTGCAGTTCCCGGAACTCTTCCAAAACTGGCAAGAAGCTGAAGGCTTCTGCTAGAGGAATTGTCCCTCATAAAAAAGGGAGACCTTCGACCTAAAAGAAGGGAGGTCTACTACCTGTGGTGGTTTTAGGTTGTCCACTAACCAAAGATGATGGTTTTAGGTTATCCACCAACCGAAAATGATGGTTTTAGGTTATCCACCAACCAAAGATGATGGTTTTAGGTTATCCACCAACCGAAGGCCTGCTCATGGGCATCCGTGTCTTTGGCTACATCTCTGAATCCGGAATGACGAATTGTGGCTCAGGCTCGCTTGAACTGCTGGCTACAACTCTGAACATGGAATGAGAGATTGTGGCTCAGGCTCGCTTGATCTGACGTCAAAGCTTGTACATGACCACCATTTTCCCCCCTGTCAGGGACAAGGTCAGATGATGGCGAAAACTCAACTGCAAGTTTGTTCTTTATCCGTGAACAAGTTCTAACATGTGTCTTAAACATATTCTTGGCTGCTAATGCCCATTGCTAAGAAGCGATCCATCCAAGATGAATTTTTTTTCTTGCAGGAGGCTTGTGTCTGAAGCATCTGTCCGAAAAATGGGTGTGTCGACCACAATTCTTGCATGGATGAAGATAAAAACAATGATCTTTCATATGGCCAACTCGATCACAGTGTTGGCATTTCTCAACTGCTAGAAGGGAAATGTGGTCCTGAACAACTGGCAGTGAACCTCCGTCATACATGAATTCGACACTCAAAATATGATGTGGCTTCGGTGTGTCCTGGAATATGAAAGGACACATCCTTGTCATATCCACCGCCTTTTGTGCTTGTTGTGGACAAGCTCTTCCCAAGGTCTCGATGATGGGCTTAGGAAGCAGAAGCCGAGGGTCGACCGCATGCAACTGCTCTAGTACAAGGAACTGAATGTGGATCAACTGCAACTTTGCTGACTTGCTGCTGATGGGAGTCTTTCTCAATTTTCTGAATAGAAACAGGTTCAGAATGGTGACTCTTCTGCTGAAGTTCTTCTTGCTGAAGCTGAGATTCCAACCGCAAAAACTCAATCTTCTCTTGTGCATCTAGCAAACAACTCTGAATGTTACATAGAGCATCCTTGCTCATTTTTATCATATCATGAACATTTGAATGAATGAGGTCATTCAACAACACTAATGCCTCATTGATTTTGGCCATTTTCAACAATTTAGGCTAAAAAATGAAAGGGTGTCGGCTTCAACCGAAAATGCACCCGTTTACAATGATTCAACAACAAATACAAATGACTCCAAGGAATTCTCAAAGTACAAGGTGTGCTCCTCAAATGATGGAGGGAAATTAACAATCCAACAACTCAAATAATGATTATGAATGAAGATGCAAATTCCACTCACAATACAATGTCAATTCAATACAATATTTCTGCAAAATATGTGTAAATGTGCAGCTGAAAACACTGTGCAAGAGGCCTTTAAGGCAACTGAATTTTCTTCTTCAAGGAGCTGTTTGACACCAAAAACAACTCATCTTCACATGTAAATTCTTCAAAAAATCACTCTCATGTCAAAAATCACACAATGTCAAATTTCACTTTCTTCTTCTATATGTATAGTCCATGTCATTTCTTCAATTCTGCTCACATATCATTCCTCTTTTTCTTTTGTTCAAATCTTCTCTCTCCTCTCTCTCTCTGTTGTTGTTTTTTTTTTTTTTTTAATTAATTGAAAATTAATTAAAAATTAATTATTTGGGATTTAAAATATAATGAGAATGGGATTATAATGGGAATGGTAAAAAAAAGAGAATGGAAATTTAAAAAAAAAATGAATTTAAAATGGGAGAGGAAAGTTTAATTGAAAGTGATGGGAGGATTTAAATAGAAAGGGCGAATATTAAAAATAGAGAGTATTATATAGAGGTGTTTTATTAATGGAGGGATTAAAAAATTTAGAAGTCGATTTTTAAATTAAAAAAGGGGAGGGAAAAGACTGCCATGGGAGGAGGTGTTAGGTGGGAAAATAAATTTAAATCAGAAATGAGAGGGGAGGCGTTACCGTGAGGAGCGTAAGGGACTCGCGTTGATTGGAGAGCCGAATGGTCAGTGTGCAAGGAGGGGGGCAGGAAGATAGCGCGGGGAGAGGAGTAGGGTGTGTGAAGGGATGCAGCATTGGATGTACGCAGAGGGAGGGGTGAGGACCGTAGGGAGTAGGCGTTGGGAGTGAATGGTGGCGTGGTCGAGGGGAGAGAGCGGCCGAGTAAGGAGTGTGTGGAGGGCCGCGTAGAGCGTAGTGTAGGGCGTAGATGAGTGCAGGGAGAGAAAACGATGTAGATAGGGGCGAGAGCTCGTAGGAGGGACGGAGCTGCGTAGAGTAGGCAGACGAGAGCGGGAGAGTTTGTGAGGTGAGCGTTAGATTGAGGCGGAGTTTGTGAGGTGAGCGTATTGCAGGCGGTTGGCGGGTATGAGTATGTAAGGAGTGTGAAGCGTATGGTAAGTGCCGTGGAGTGAAGACCAGGTATGGCAGAGGCGGGTGGGAGTGAATGGCGTAGTGTGTTAAGGGGAGCGCTGAGGGTGTAGGGAGATAGCGCAGGGCAGAGTTGAGTGTTGAAGAGTGAGTTGGGTTGAGCGTATGGGAGAATGGGGTGAGATTGCAGGGTTTTTTTTTTTTAATTTTTTTTAATTTTTAATAAAACAACAGAGAGCAGAGAGATTCCAGAATTGCAGAAAGCAGCAGAATGATTCCAAAATTGCAGAAAGCAGCAGAATTTTTTTTTTTCCTTTCAAATATAGAGCAGAGTTTTTCTGGAACATATAGCAGTAAAAATCCAAAATTTTGCAGGAATCTTCGAATGAAAAACTCAGAAATTCTTTCTCATTAAAACCAGAAACCTCTACTTCAGAAACCCTCTTTAAACAGTGTTTTCCAGCAACTCTTCAATGCAGAAATTAATAGAAATTGCAGGAAAAATGAGAATGAAAACCTTCAAATGGGCAGTGCTGCCTTTTTTTCAAAACCACTGCTACTCTTCTTCAAAACAAATTCTGAATGCTGCTTTTTCTTCTGAATGCTGCTCCTTCTCCAAAACCACTTTCTGAATGTGGAAAAAAGACTGCTACAAACACTTGAGTGCTGCAAAAAAACCAACAATTTTTGCAGATATGCATAGGCCATAGACACAAATGGCTCATTCAATTTGGAGCAGGGCCAGCAATCGCCCGCTCTGATACCATGTTAAACACCATGTTGAAACACACACATGGTGTATGAGGAGAAGAATGCACACACACAAGACTCAACACACAATGAAATATAAGCGTGAGGCTTTCTTATTTTCCATTATACAAAGATGTACATTTATAGTACAATGGTGTGACTCTTGGTTTCACATTCCAAGGTCACTTGGACTCCATTGTGACTTTTCATATTCCACACCTACCCTTGTAGGATTAGGTGTTCCAACAGTAACATTAGATTAAATATATACAAAAAATTCATGGCTCAAACATCATATCCATATCAGATCTGGAAACTACTCAGCCTTCTAATCAAGATCCCCTTAGGGTTTCTACAAAATAATGCACTAGAAAGTGTAGATATAACTTTTTGTACACAGGACTGTAGAAAGCTTCAGTAATTTCTGAAGATGAATTTATTGATAATATACATTAGATATGAGCATAAGATATCAGCAAGCTACTTCATAAATATTCAAGGTGAGAGGCAAGCCTCAATCACCAGAAACAAGTACAATGAAGGATCTAGATAATGGAGAAGCAGTACATGAGAAATAACGCAGTTATCCAAGGAGAATATGCAGTAGCTTAAGCATACTAGTACAACAAATGTAGTATACAGATCTAAGATCACAATACAAGAGAGACCCTCTTCCGGGTGGTCACAAGACACCCTCCCTGAGAGGAGACTCCAAAAACAACTAGATCCTTGCAGATCTAGAATCCCACTTGCTACACTTGCAGCAGCAGCAAAACCCTCAATGAGCCAGCACTGTCAATAAAAGCATAGCTTGGCCTCCAACCTTATAGTGGTTCAATCTAGCTCACTTCCCTCCAAGATCTACTCAAATAAGGATAGAGGATTCCTAAACAGGAAATCCTCTCTTTCTCTTACTAAACAGCAAAGAGAAATGGAGTTGCCTTAGCAAGCTTAGAAAATTAAAAATGATCAACAACCTCCTCATGAGCCTTCATCCTCCTTTTATAACATGTGAGTCTCTTGGAAAACCCTAAACCATTTTCCTCTTTTGGTTCCTTTCACACTTGGAAACCCCTTCTAGAATTGTGCAAGGTTCAATGAACCTAGACAACGCTGTTGACTTGGTCAAATAGGATCTCCTTTGGTGGTCTTGGCCCTTTCACACCTGCAATATTTTATTTCAATGGCCTAATTATGTCTCTTTTCACATAGGCATTGATTTATTCTTGATTTGCAGGAGGATTAGACATCCTCCCTAATAATTTATTCATTAAACATGAAATACAAAGTAAATAAGGAAAAATTAATGTTCCAAATTAGCTGGGGCTAATTTAGGAACATTACATATTGGTGAACATAGGGATGTGAGCCTCCCAATCACATTCATATCCTTACTAATTGATCTAATAAACTCCTCTTTGGACATAGTATTTTTTTACAACTTTAGTTGGTAACCATTAATAGGAAAGGGGATGCCTTCCTAATCAATTGTTATAATTTGGAAAGAACCATTCTCATAACTTTTTTCCACTAGATAGGGGACCAAACACCTTGTCATTAAATTTAATTTGAAGTCCATGAATATTGAATCATACAGAAGGGACCAATCACCCTCTTAAAAAATTCTCTCCCTAATGTGTTTATCATGCCAAATATTCCTCTATAGTTGGACTACATTAGTGTGTAAGAGATACTATAGTCTGAATTCATCTAAACCATTAAGATGGAGCAGCCTCTCTTGCTGTGCTACCGTTAGGTCTAAGTATAACTCAACTACTATCCTTAGGGTGTTATATTCAAATTAAGTGGACAAAAATTCCTTCTTTCCATAGAAAAATTCAAAGGGTAAATCTAGTGGTGGTATTCTAGGTGGTATTGTAGGCGCAAGTGGCTTCTATAAGTATTTCTACCCAATTATTTCTACTGCTGCTAACAATCTTGATTATAATGTTCTCCAAGGATTTGTTTGGGACCTCCAATTTTCCATTTTAGCGAGGGTGATAGGATGTGGTGCTACTTCATGATGTCTTCAATAATATTTGAGGTGAATTGTTTCCCTTGATTAGTGACCTACTCCCTTGGAAAACCGAACTTGTAGAAGATGTTCTCCCTCATAAGTTCAACCACTTTCTACTAAGTTTCTATCTTCACTGCCTTTGATTCAACCCATTTATTCAGGTAATCAGTGCACACAACAATGTACTTATTTTGTCTTAATGGGGGATCAATGGGCCCAATGAAGTCCATGCCCCATTTCTCAAATGGCTCCAGAGTCACTTGTGGTTTTAGGGGCATTTCATCCTTAGGTGCAGGATTTCCCATCCTTTGTAATTGATCACACTTAGTGGTGTAACTTCTTGCATCTTGATGTAGAGTGGGAAAGTAGTAACCAACTTGTAAAACTTTGAAGGTTGCCCTATTAACAACAAAGTGGCCCCCACAAGGTCCTTCATGGCATGCTGAGAGGATTTCAAATAACTTCGCTTCCCTCACAAATATTATCAAGATCTAATATGGCCCCAACTTGAGTTAATTTTGAGTTGTAATTAATTAACTCAGTTTCACTAGTTCCAATTGTTGGAGGAACTAGTGAGAGGTCAAAATCTAGAACTTGAACTTCAACCAAATGCAATGATAAATCATATAACTGGTAAATCAAACATAAATAACTGATGCACATTGTTATATCATCAAAATACCCATTTGAGATTGTGGTTCAAGGGAAATGTACTATCAATTGTATAATCATCCAAATTGTACAGGTGGTGTATGTAGTTGGAGGAAGGAACTAGATGAATTGCACAATTCCAATTGGGAATTTACCTAATTAAAGGGGCTAGTTACCCAAGGAAATAACACAAGGAAATAGAGATACAAGCAAGCACAAAATTTGTTAAATATTGGCCTAAGATTGTCTAGGAAGTGGTGAGACATATATAGATAGCGTAGAGGTTTCTTAGGTTTGAGAAAAGAATTTTAATGTTCTCATATTTTATGAATAATGAAATATACAGATAACATGGTTTTTATCTTTGGCTTTCCCTAGGGAATCATTGTGTAATGTGTTGACTAAATTATTTGTCTTATATGCTTTGTGATTTCACAACTGTTTATTTCTTTCCACAATTGGTAGAGTAGATTCAAGTCTATTGTTTTAGAAAAGTACAATTATTATTTTGAATCTATAAGGAATTTCTACATGGTATCAGAGATGAAATCACTATAGAAGATAATAATAAGAGTTTGTACTTGCAGGAGGAACAAGTTTTGCAGATATATTCTCCAGAGCTAGCAGTAGGATCAAGATGGATTTATTAGATGTTTGAGGCTTGAGTATGCCCTTGAAAGTAGCTCGAATTACATTTCTTGGAGAGACCAAATGGAAGAAATATTGGAGGACAAAAAATTGAAGGATTTCATTAAAAAGGACATCTGAAAAACAACTCTAGATGATGCACAATATCTATTAATGTGGAAGAAGTGTGTGGCAAAGGCCAAAATAATTATACTATAAGGAGTTCAAGATCATATTGTCTCGAACCTCCATGTAAAGGAAAATCCATATGAAATGTGGAAGGCCTTAACATATTTTTTTTAGAATAATAGTAACCAAAGGAAGATGGCACTGAAGTACAAGCTCAGGAAAATCAAGATGGAGAAGGGAAACACAATACAAAATTACTTGAAAAAATTTACCCAATGTAGGGATGAGCTTGGAAGTGTTGGTGTTATAGTTTCCAAAGATGATCTGGTGAACCTAGCAATTCTAGGCCTTCCCAAGAGTTGGCACAACTACAAGGATTTGGAAAATGGGAGGGATAAGCTACCAGAGTGAGAGAATTTTTGGTCTGAATTTTTGCAAGAAGAGATTTGACGGAACACCAGAGATGGGACCTCATCTAAAGAAGTAGAAGATGATTTTTCATTAGTCAGAAAAGAAAATAAATCCAAGGGAAACAATTCCTAAGGAGAAGAGGGAAAGAAGAAATACTCAACTCCAACATAAAATGTTTTCACAATGCCACAAAATGTCCACAGAAGAAGGAAAGAAAGAAAGAGCCTACAGTAGCAGCAACAGGTGAAGCTCTAGCTTCACAATTTGAAATTGATTTCACTCTCATTGCATTCATGGAAATAAATGTAATGGGATGCATGTGGTATCTCAAAATTAGCACCTTGTTCCATATTATGGGGAGTAGATATCTCTTTAGTGACTTGGAGGAGAAAGACCTCAAGCAGAACATAGAGTTTGGAGATGATGGGAGGTATAGCACGACCGATATCAATACAATTAATTTTTAGAGGGAGTCTGGCTCCCATCTCAGACTCACAAATGTGTTTTTTGTTCCAGGACTAAAGAAGAATCTTGTTTCTGTCACAACATTGGAAGATTGTGGCTATGATGTGATTTTTATCAAAGGAAAGGTTTTCCTTAGACACATCACCATGGGATAGGTGAAGTAGATCGGTGTGCGAGTTAAGAACCTATATGCAATTTAGGTACAAGATGCATGCAAGGAAAATGTTAGAGACTTGGTGGTTGAGAGGGAGCATGTTAGATCTCTCAAAATTCAACCTAATAAGAAGCCTAAACAAGTTGTGGGGAAACCAAAAATGGTGGAGTAGAGAGGAGACTGAGTGGAGACATACACTCAAACACATACCTCCACTAGGGGGTAATTTTTATCCAAGTGGGAAGGCGGAGAACATGCAACCATAACTCCCAAAAGTGCATAAATTTTGGCAGGGTCCATTGAGATGTTTTTTTTTTCTCATGGATCATTACCTTGCTACGAAGGACCATAATATATAATAGTAGGATGGAACAATGGCAGTTGATGCAGTCAGATGCCAAAGTGACAGATGCAAAGACTAACAACAATCAGCTACTGGGGAGTGCAGTGGAGAGTTGGTAGCAGTGCAGATGGCACAATCCAGAGTCAACAACAGTGAAAAGTTTTTAGTAGACAGTGTAGTAGCTAGTAGCAGTCAAATACTCAGATGATATATGCATCATATTGATCACAATTGATTCAATTTATTTTTCGGGTGCTTTTCAATTGTAGATGTTGTAGTAGCAAAAACAACAGTGAGAAGTGTTGTATGCATAACATTTCAAATGTACTGGATTAGGATAGAGTTAAATTACTTTCTTATTGAGAGGGAGTTTTGAAAATGGCACCAAGAAAGATTCTAATTTAAGTTTCCCTTGAATTAAATTAGAAGAAAATTGTAATTCCACATCACATGACAACTTGTACTAGTTAACTAAGTTAGTTTTACTTAGTTGGTTCAATTAATTCGAGTTGAGGGTCTAACTTGAGTCATGTATAGTGGTTCCTACAACATAGGATCCTTGGTTAAGTTTATTTTGAGTTGAAATTTATTAACTCAAATTATCTAAGTTAAATTTAGTTTAACTAGTTCCAATCGTTGGAGGAACTAGTGAGAGGTCAAAGTGTGGAACTTGAACTTGAACTACATGCAGTGTGTTAGCACTGCAAATTTTTAAAGATTTTCAAAGTCTGGTCATCATTATCCAAGGAATCAATCTGCCTTTTTAGTTCGGTTGTAATATGAAAGTGTCACTGTCAAAGTGTAGTGGTGAGAAAATTTCATTTCTACCTTCATTCATTTCATTTTCCCTCTTTTACCTTTCATTTTTCCAAAAAAACCTAAAGTCAGCGTTTCATTTCTTTCAAAACCCCTTTTTAACTATTTAAATTCAATTTTTATAGTTAAAAAGCAGCTCCACACACCCACTAATAGCCATATCATATTATACCATTTTTACCTTACCTTCTATCGCATATTCAAACCTTATACATGTAACCATTACCGAATCCTACAAACTTTCTGATATGCGATATTGCTGGGACCCATCATTTCTTTTTTATCCATTTCATACATTCGAAATGATTTTAGAAAAATCCTTTATATTATCATTTAGACGAATTTTACCATATTCATTGAATTAATGAATTTTTCACTTATCCACTTTTAAAATATGTTTAATGGGCCCCACCTACCTTTCCGCATCACATTTTCGCAAAGTTCACTTATCGCATTCACTTCTGCTTCCTCATTTCCCTGAATGCGATATTGAGTGGGACCTTTCCCTGCAACGTCACCCTTTCCCCATCGCACATCGAAATATCTAGAGGATAGGCACTCGAGATCATGTTATAAACACTGAAGTGTGATGTGCGATATTGGTGGGAACCAATTGCATATTGCAATTCACAAGCTCAGGAGAATAGGTGCTCAAGAATCTATTATAAATGCCGAAATGCGATTGTGATTTCCATTGGCAGTTACACCTTGTGATCTTCCCCGCCCTTTGATCCATGGTTCTCATGCCTTTTTGGCCCCCCTTCTCCATTTTGCTTTTACCACTATAGGGGGTCCGAATTTTTTTTTTCTCTGTCGCTCCTCTTGCTACGTGTCCTCCTCTCCTCATTTCACACCCCCTCGGTCCAAACCTCCTTGCCACGTCATCACCCCCATCACAAATCACATTCCATCCCACTTATGTCTTATGCTTAAACGTTTTCGACCTTGATATGCGATTGCAATATATGTATAAAAGGTTTTCTCCTCCCACTCATCATTTATTTAATAATCTCTCCTGCTAATATAATGAAACCCCGATATCTCTTTCAATCCACTTTCATAACCTGTTTAACCTCCATATTTCCTTCTCCTCTTTTATTTCTCATGTTGTCCCACAATTCAACGTGTCTCCTTCTCATATCTTTCACATGCTCGGTCCTTTTGTTTGAAACCTATCTATACAGGTTTTTCCACTCCAAATCTATTTACATGTTTATTTTGAAATTCTATCACAACAAACAAGAAACCAAAGGAAAGAAACAACAATAGAGTTTCTCTGAAACATATTTTTACCATTACTCTTAGCACTAGCATGTTTCCACAAAGCACCAGGAAACATTCCAGAAATATTCATAGGTTCACAGAAAATCTGACAGCAACGGATTTAAATATCCGACCCCTATCAACAGATAAAAATATCTTCTTAAAGCTCAAAAACAGTTTGTCAATATGATTAATTACATCAGAGTTCTACTAGGATTGTAAATGGTTAAAAATAGTAGATAGTCTAATTTTTCTCCTTCTTATCTGTTTTCTGTTAATTTTTTATGAAATGAATCCGAAGGTCTAAGCCTTGCTCGCAGATCAATGGTAAAACTATAAATAGACAGAAGACATAGGAAGAAAAGGGGGGTTGGTTGTTCAACTTATTGTATATTGTGTTTAATATTTCTGAGTTGATAATATATCCAGATGTTCTCTTGAGGACTCACGAACGGTGTGGTGTGTGTATTGTTTTCCCTTCTATTTTTACATACTTTATCTGTCTTTCCAGATTTATCATAAAAGTTCTATCTTATGCTTTTATAAGTCTTGTGAACCTCCAAGATATATTGATATTTTTTTGTAAGTCTTGTTCCAAGCTTTCCTGATTCAATATGAATTGAATATTGTTCATAAGCATTCATTAAGGTGGAATTAAACCATGCTTCATGTTTTTATAAGTATTTTGATCTAGCATGGATGTTAATCTGTTTTTTTCAGTCTTGATTCACCAAGCATTCCTGATTCATGAGGTCATGTTAGTCAGAGTCATTCCTTATAATGGGATTCTTTAAATGTAAAGTGAGACTCTTGTAATTATTTTAAAATCATTCTTTCACTATACATTTCAGATCTGGAATTTGTGTCACCCTTTCCTCTTAGCCGTGGGCTTTTGTTTTACATATCCATTTTTTATCTTCCATTCTTCAAAACATTAGGCTACAAACTCAATTTTTCTACCACATCATACACTAGTGCCCTCATATGTGTGAGAGATCCTTATTTGCTCAAAATCCTTTTCAGTGCGTGTGAGTTTCAACCACTTTCCAAAAAAATTAATCAAATTATAAGAAAATCCCTTGAGCTTAAGATGTGTCTGGTCAGGCATTTGTCACAATCCAAGTGTTGATTCCAGTGCTAACATCTTTTGGTGTCTCTGTTGGGACATGAAGGCCTTGAAACGAAGTATTCTCCCGAGTCTCTAGTTTTAAATTGCTAATGATCAATTCTTGATGGTGAACAAGAATTGGCGACTTGAAGAAGATTGTGATCTTTCACCCGGCGACTCCATGACAAAGAATCTAGAGGCGACTCCATTATTTTCAGATCTAGCACTCCGATGGAAGCAATCCTCACTAAAATATATGCCTTCTGCACTTTTTCAAAGATAGATGGTTTTCCTAATCCTTTTCCAGAGTGAATGGGAATTTTCTCTTCCAAGGTTTAGTGGACATGATTGGGAAGTAGCAGTTGAGTTTTTATGGGATTTTCATGACTAGATTCATAGGCTGAATTTTGTTCATGAAGGCATAAATATTAGGTTATTTAGATATTATTTGGAGGGTGAAGCCTTTGATTGGTCAGAGATATTCCTAAAAATAACTTCACTTTTTTGAAAGAGTTTCATGATGCTTTTAATTCCTTTTATAAAGATAGGTATCTGATTGAATGTTTCGCTCCAGAATGTTGCTATCAGTTTGATAAGAAAGTTGAAAGTGATGGTGAAAAAAATAAATGTAAAGAAAACATGGTTATACCATAATTTTATATGATGATCCAATCTATGATAGTTATGAATAGAATCCAAGGAAGAAGATGATGCTCAGCTCATACAAAATGCCGAGGAATTATCACCTTTGCTGAGAATTGATGATAGGAAAAACAATTATGAGTCTATTGATCCAAGTGGATATTGGTGGCCACCCACCTATTCCACTTTGGGCCCCACCATTTTATCTTTCAGCTTTTCAGTTTCAACACAACTTACTATTGTTAGCAGTTTTTCGAGTCCTGAACTTCCGGAGCCGTTTTGAGGCCCTAAACGACGTTTTTTGGGCATCGCGCCTCCGATAACTATGATTCCATTCTAGAATAAATATTCATGGTCAATAGTTTTAGTCCTCAGATATATATTTCTAACGATGTATCATGTGTGTCAAACGGAGATAGTATGCCAAATTTATGACCCTAGGAAGTTGAAACACCAATTTACCCAAACAGGGCCCATGGTTTTGGCGCTTCATCTCCTAGGGTTATGATTTTGGGTGTTTAGGGTTTTCCATTGTTTCTCTATAATAAATAGGCCCTCAACACTCATTTTAACATAGTTCATAGGCCTGTAGCTACCACATCTCTTCTCATAGATAAGCTACCAGCGCCCTAGCTAGTTTATTTCCATTCTATCTGTAAGCAAATTTCAGTTCTTTAATATTAATGAAATGAAGTTTTATTTCCACTGCATATTTGTATTTATGGTTATATGTGTATTATGTTGCAACCCTGCATGAATCCAGATTAGTGGTATCAGAGTGGTTTGCTTTCTCTCGATCCTTTTTCATGTCCCCAACGAGGTTGGGGTATAAGGAATTAAGGCTTGATCTGGTTGAACCTTTGCAAGATCAACCTCGCAAACCTTGACAGACGCCCATGGGGGATGAAAATAAATGTGAGGGAGCAGGAGACCCTATCAAAATATTGCTCAAGCAGGCCCTCAAAAAACAAAGGAATGCGATGATGGATAACTTTTCCCAAATCCTTCAGCGACTGCCCACCGGTAGTGCATCTGCATCCAACAGCCACTCTGGAGACGCGACTCCTTTTAAGGTACAAGTAAAATTTGACATTCTTATATTTGAGGGTAAAATAGATGCATATGCCATAGATAGATGGCCAAATCTATTAGAAGGATATTTCTCGGTTCATGAATTTTTTGACTGGGAGAATATTATTTTTTCACTCCTCAAAGCTACCCCCCATGTTAAGGACTGGTGGGAAACCTACTGTGAGAAAAAGGATGAGATAGAACCCTCTATGTTCTCAGTCGTACCCACTTGGAATTCTTTCCGAGATGCCATCAAGGAACAATACTATCTCGTGGGGAGCTATGAGGGCAAGTACAAACAATGGACCATGTTGTGGCAACAAAGGGATCAAGATGTGCATGAGCTGACGAATCTGTTCCAAACCTTGCGCACAAAGTTGGGTATCAAAGATTCAGAGAAAAAAATGGTGCTAAATTATCACAGTTTTTTGCATAGATAAATTCCAGAGGAAATGGAGTTCCTTGACATCTCCTCGCTTGGTACGACATACCGGTATGCTGCCAAAATTGAGCAGAAATTCAAACAGAAGAAGCAATACTTTGGATCTGCAAATAAAAAGCAACTGAAAGGTGCCCCCATACCATAGAAAAAAGGAAAAAACTAAGGCATGGAAGCCCAAGACAACCTACAAAGGCCACAATACAAGAACAACACCGTGAAGCTAAAGAAGGACACGGGAAAGTGGTGTGAGTTCCATAAGAGCTCCACTCACAACACAAGTGAGTGTCGGGCCAAGCAGTCGCTGGTGGCTGAGATGAGGGATTCTGAGTCAAATGAATGCTTTGACTCTGAATCAGAACTTGATAAGGGAAATGACAAAGGGAAACATATTATTGATGCGGGGCCCAATGCTACTATTTCCACTACGAAGATCCAGAAGGAGGAAACCAAAGATCCATAGGAGGAGGAGTGTCTCTTCCACTCCAAAATGTGGGTAAAGGGTTCCCCGCTACAGTTCATTGTAAAAAATGGGAGCCAAAAGAACCTCATTTCAGTAGACTCCATGAAGCGGTTGGGCTTGTCGACCACAGCACAGCCACAGCCATACACCATCGTGTGGCTTCACTAAGGACGAGATCTCCATGTCAACCAACAGTGTCGCCTTCCTTATAGCATCAAGCCCTTCACGGATGAGGTATTATGTGACATTTCTCCTCTTGATGTTTCTGATGTATTATTAGGCCAACCATACTTGTGGAAGAGACATGCTGTGTATGAGTCTCGGCCTCACGTTGTTATTGCTACTTTGGGAAATAAGCTGTACAGGATACCAGAGGTACCACCGCCTGCCGCTATCTCTTTGGTTACTAAAAAAAAATGTAGTAAGCTCATTTCCCAAACCAAGAAATTTGTTTTTTTGATGATCTGCCCCCAGGGCAAGAAGAAGACTATGGCCATGACCTCCAAACAGGGCTCTGCTACATGAAGACAACAAATGGACAAGGTTGTGGAGGAGTATGAGGACATATTCACCTCACCCATAGGGGTTCCTCTGCATTGTCAGGTCAAGAACCACATTGATATAAACCTATGTGCATCACTACCCAATGGATCGATATATTGGGGCTCTGTTTTGGAGAACAATTAAATCAAGAGGCAGATTCAAGAGCTGCTACAGAAAGGTCACATCTGGCCAATTTCATCACCCTATGGGAACCCGATCGTGTTGGTACAGAAGAAGGATGGGACTTGGAGAATCTGTATTGACTATCAGACATTGAACAAGATCACTATCTAGAATAGGTACCCGATCCCACGGATTGATGACCTTCTGGACCAACTTAAATGGGCGAAATATTTCAGCAAGATTGACTTGAAGTTTGGGTATCACCAAGTACCAATCGAACCCTTCGATGTGTGGAAGACTGCCTTCAAAGCCAAGGAGGGCCTTTTCTATTGAGGAATGCTCCCGCAACCTTCATGAGGTTGATGGAAGACATCTTGCGCCATTCACAAACTCATTTGTAGTGGTGTACTTGGATGACATTCTCATCTTCAGCCAGACTTGGGAAGAGCACCTCCACCACATCCGGAAAGTCCTCCAAACACTGCGGAAACACAAGTTGTGTGCTAATTTGGAGAAGTGCACTTTTTCCATGACCCAGGTTCAATATATGGGATACATTATTGATGAAAGGGGGGTGCATGTGGATCTAGCCAAGATCCAAGTCATTCGGGATTGGCCAGCCCCGACCACTCTAATAGAGCTTCGAAAATTTTTGGTTCTTGCTCATTTCTTCCATAGGTTCGTGTTGGGATTATCTCATATTACTTGGCCCTTGAGTCAAGTCACCAAGGGAGGAGAAAAATCAAAATTCTTTTTGTCGGAATCTCAACAGAAGGCGTTCGTAGAGTTAAAACATTGTCTCTATTCTGCCCCAGTGCTCACATTACCAAACTTGCAACAACTATTTGAGATTGAGATAGATGCCTCTGACTATGCTATTGGGGAGGTTCTTACTCAACAGGGGCATCCAGTGGCATATCACAGTGAGACATTGTCCGACATAGTTCACAAGTATCCCACTTATGAAAAAGAAATTTATTCCATTGTGTAGGCTTGTCGAAAATGGAATCATTACATTTTGAGGAAGGAAACAATCATCCACATATACCACTGACCCCTACAGTTCATACAGACACAAGGGAAATTTCAGAATGATCGCCATCATAAGTGGTCCACATATCTACAACAGTTTCATTTGAACATCAAGTATAAGAATGGTAGCACCAATAATGTTGCAGACTACCTCAGTCGACTATCGATCGTGGCACTAAACACCATTCTCAACTCTTGTGGGCATGAGACTTCTGATTGGCCACTTCTCTACAAGAGCGATCCAGAATTCGGCCACACATACAAGGCACTCTTGGGGGGTACAAAAGTTCCAAATTTTCACCTCCAAGATGCACTGTTATGTCACTTGGGACATCTTTGTGTTCCTTCAAGTGAGCGTGCAAAGATGATATGGGAAGCTCACCACAGTCAAGTCATTGGGCATTTAGGGGTCGAGAAAATAGTGGCAGTACTGCAGAAGTATTTTTATTGGTCGAACCTTCAACGGGATGTTGGGAAGTACATCAGATATTGCACTACTTGTGCCATTGCCAAACTGACCATCAAGAAGCAAGGCCTCTATACTCCGCTACCTACCCCTAGTCGACCTTGGGAATCCATCTCCATGGATTACATGTCGGTCCTTCCTTCTACTAAGCATGGAAATGACTGTGTTTTTGTGGTCGTCGACATATTCTCGCAGATGGCCATTATGGTAGCCTGCAAGAAGAATATCACAACAGAAGCCACTGCTAAACTCTTCTTTGAACGAGTGTGGGTGCACTTTGGGATCCCACATTCTATCATATCAGATCAGGACAATAGGTTCCTCAACACATTTTGGTCCAGCCTCTAGTCAATGCTAGACACCAAGCTCACCAAGTCCATAACTTTCCATCCCCAAACTGATGGCCAGACAGAGGTCGTCAATAGGATGATTATACACATTTTGCACATGTACAATTGAAAGCATCCACGCACATGGAATGAGAGCCTCCCTTATGTATAACACAGTTATAATCGGGCTCTCTATAGCTCAATTGGCCACAACCCCTTTTAGGTGGGCTTGGGATTCGAGCCGTTATGTCCCTTTGACGTAGCCATGCCATTTGTGGCTACTTAGGCTAATTCGGCTCATGTATAGTCTGAAGCTAACAAAGTGAACATCTTCGTCGAGCGCATTCAGCACATACGCCAAAAAGTTCATGACATATTGGACAGAGCCAATGCTAAGTATAAGAAACGGTATGATCAACATTGGGTGCCACATAGCTTCCACGTGGGGGACAAAGTGTGGCTACATTTGCAGAAGGAGTGCGTCACTGGACCCCACCGCAAGATTCACCCACTCTGATATGGGCTGCACACCATCAACAAGGCTGTAGGGAACAATGCGTTCGAGCTCAGTATTCCACCATTCCTTTGTCTACACCCAGTATTCAATGTGGACCACCTTCTTCCCTAGTTCCCACCTCTACTGGACACCTCTGACATTGCAGAACAACTCACACCAAAAGAGTTAAACCCAGACTGCATGGAACATGCCACCACAGATTGTATCATGGACATGCAAATCATGAACACTTGCCAACAGAAGATCCAACTGTATTGGGTTGTCAAAGCTGGCCAACTCCTGCACCAAGGCAAGTGGTTCACCAGGGACCAAGTTCAATAGAAGTTTCCTCATCTCATGGAGGAAGTCAACTCAATGGGGACCATCGCTTCCTAAAGGGGGAGGAATGATCCAGGTGGATTGGTGGCCAACACCTATTCCACTTGGGGCCCCACCATTGTATCTTTCAGTTTTTCAGTTTTAGCATAACTTACTATTTTTAGTAGTTTTTCGGGTCTTGAACTTCCGGAGCTATTTTGAGGCCCTAAACGGCGTTTTTTGGGCATTTCATCTCTGGAAAATATGATTTCATTACATAATTGATATTCATGGTCAGCATTTGTATTCCTCAGATAGATTTTTCTAACAATGTATCACGTGTGTCAAACGGAGATAGTATGCCAAAGTTACGACCCCGAGAAGTTGAAACACCAATTTATCCAAATAGGGCCCATGGTTTTGGCGCTTCATCTCTTAGGGTTAGGTTTCTGGATGTTTAGGGTTTTCCATTGTTTTTCTAAAATAAATAGGCCCTTGAGCCTCATTGTAACACAATTCAGAGGCCTGTAACTGCCACATCTCTTCTCAGAGATAAGCTACCAATGCCCTAGCTAGTTTATTTCCATTCTATCTATAAGAAAATTTCAGTTCTTTAATATTAATGAAATGAAGTGTTATTTCCGCTGCATCTTTGAATTTTTGGTTATATGTGTATTCTATTACATTCCCGCATGAATCCGGATCACTTATGTTTGAAATGTATAAATCTGAGTTGTAGGAATACAGTGTCGAAGAAGAAATTTGGGAAAAAAATGAAGAACAAGCTCTTCATCAAAGCATTGTTATATCAAAGGAAAGTATGGGTCAGCCTATACTTAAATGAAAAGTTGTTTTGAGTAAGTATCCTTGTCAATTTTCTGATCCTATTGCTAATTATATGGAGTTTAGTTTTTTTAAAGTATCTCTTGTTATTAGTCTTTGAGTGCTTCTCGTCCATAACAGCAAGTATGAGTCACATTTAGAGATTATACTTCATACTTTTCAGCCTTTCGGTAGAAGATGTGAAGACATGTCAAGAAATCAGTTGTTAAAAAGTTTCTTTTGGAATTTTGTATACACTTGATCAAGTGAATTCAACTGATTATAAGTAGGAAGATGAATAAGCTCACCACTCGAGCATTTCTTTTCATTTTTAGATTGTAGTTTGATTTCCATATTTCAGTCATGTTGAAATAAGTTGCAGAAGATTGAAATATAGCTTATGACTCCATCACCCAATGGCTAGGCATGCTAGTCTTTTTGAGTTAATGAGCTGAATTGTTGGTTGAAGAAATAAGGGTTGGACAAGGCACTGGAACTACGATTCTTGAAGCCTCACAGGGAGGACTTCATGCGCAATAGGAGCCACTGTTAGCATTGCAATTTTTTAAATATTTTCAAAGTCCTGTCATCATTCTCCAAGGAATCAATCCGCCTTTTTAGTTCGGTTGTAATATGAAAGTGTCACTGTCAAAGTGTAGTGGTGAGAAAATTTCATTTCTACCTTCATTAATTTCATTTTACCTCTTTTACCTTTCATTTTTCCAAAAACACCCAAAGTCCAGTGTTTCATTTCTTTCAAAATTCCTTTTTAACTATTAAAATTCAATTTTTATAGTTAAAAAGAAGCTCTGCACACCCACTAACAGCCATATCATATTATATCTTTTTTGCCTTACCTTCTATCACATATTCAAACCCTATACATGTAACCATTTCCGAATCCTACAAAGTTTCTGATATGTGATATTGCTGGGACCCATTATTTCTTTTTGATTCGTTTCATAACATTCGAAATGTTTTAGAAAAATCCTTTATATTATGATTCTGATGAATTTTACCATATTCATTGACTTAATGAATTTTTCACTTATCTGCTTTTAAAATTTGTTTAATGGGCCCCACCTACCTCTTTGCATTTCTTTTTTGCAAAGTTCACTTACCGCATTCACTTTCGCTTCCTCATTTCCCCAATTGCGATATTGAGTGGGACCTTCCCCTGCCACGTCACCCTTTCCCCATCACACATCGCAAGCTCTACAGGATAGGCACTCGGGATCATGTTATAAACACCAAAGTGCGATGTGCGATATTGGTGGGACCCAATCACATATCGAAATTATCAAGCTCAGGAGGATAGGTGCTCAGAAATACGTTATAAAAGTCGAAATGAGATTGCGATTTCCACTGACCATTACACCTCATGATCTTCCTCACCCTTTGATCCATGGTTCTCATGCCTTTTTAGCCCCCCTTCTCCATTCTTCTTTTAACATTGCAAGGGGAGGGGGGGGGGGGGGTCTGAAAAGCTATTATCTTCGTTTCTCCTCCTGCTACGTGTCCTCCTCTCCGCATTTCGCACCCCCCTCGGTCCAAAAATCCTTGCCACATCATCACCCCCATCGCAAATCACATTCCATTCCTCTTATGTATTATGCTTAAACATTTACGACCTCGATCTGCGATTGCGATATATGTATAAAAGGTTTTCTCCTCCCACTCACCATTTATTTAATAATCTCTCCCACTAATAAAATGAAACCCCGCTATCTCTTTCAATCCACCTCCATAACCTATTTAGCCTCCATTTTTCCGGCTCCTCTTTTATTTCTCCCACTGGCCCATAATTCAACGTGTCTCCTTCTCATATCTTTCACATGCCCGGTCCTTTTGTTTGAAACCTATCTATACGGGTTTTTCCACTCCAACACTATTTCCGCATTTATTTCAAAACCCTATCATGGAAAACAAGAAACCAAAGGAAAGGAACAAAAATAGAGTTTCTCTGAAACAAATTTATACCATTACTCTGAGCACTAGCATGTTTCCACAAGGCACCAAGCAACATTCAAGAAATAGTCACAGGTTTACAAAAAATCTGACAGCAATGGCTTTAAAGATTCGACAAATATCAAAAAATAAAAATATCTTCTTAAAGCTCAAAGACAGTTTGTCAATATGATTAATTCCATCAGAGTTCTATTAAAATTGTAAATGGATAAAAATAGCAGATAGTCTACTTTTTCTCCTTCTTATTTTTTATGTTAAGTTGTTATGAAAGGAAAAGTATAAATAGATAGAAGACAGAGGAAGAAAAGGGGGGTTGGTTGTTCAACTTATTGTATACTGTGTTGAATATTTCTGAGTTGATAATATATCTAGATGCACTCTTGAGGACTCACGGACTGTGTGGTGTGTGTATTGTTTTCCCTTCTGTTTTTACATATTTTATTTGTCTTTCCAGATTTATCATAAAAGTTATATCTTATGCTTTTATAAGTCTTGTGAACCTCCAAGACATATGGATATGTTTTGTAAGTCTTGTTCCAAGCTTTCCTGATTTAGTATGAATTGAATATAGTTCATAAGAATTCCTTGAGGTGGAATTAAACCCCGCTTCATGTTTTTATAAGTATTTTGATCTAGCATGCATGTTAATCTATTTTTTTCAGTCTTGATTCACCAAGAATTCCTGATTCATGAGGTCATGTTAGTCAGAAGAATTACTTGTAATGGGATTCTTTAAATGTAAAGTGAGACTCTTGTAAGTCTTTTAAAAGCATCCTTTCACTATACATTTGAGATCTAGAATTTGTGTCACCCTTTCCTCTTATCAATAGGCTTCTGTTTTACATGTCCACTGTTTATCTTCCATTCTTCTAACCATCAAGCTACAAACTCAATTTTGTTACCACATCATACACTAGTGAAATCATATGTGTGAGAGATCCTTATTTTCTCAAAATCATTTCAGTGCGTATGAGTTTAAACCACTTTCCAAAAAAATAAATCAAATTATAAGAAAATCCCTTGAGCTTAATATTTGTCTGGTCAGGCGCTTGTCACAATCCAAGTGCTGATTCCAACGCTAACACAATGATCAATTAGATAATTGATAAATCAGCCATAAATAACTCATGCATGTCAGAATTAGAGAAAACCCCAGTTGAGATTGGAGTTTAAGGGTAGTGTACTATCAGTTGTATAATCATCCAAATTGTAAAAGTGGTGCATGTATTCAGAGGAAGGCCCAAGATGTATTACGAAATTTCAATTGGTAATTTCCCTAATTAATAGGGGCTAATTACCCAAGGAAATAGCGCAAGGAAATAGGGATCCAGGCAGATAGAAAATTGGTTAAGTATTGGCCTAAGCTTGTCTAGGAAACAATGAGACAACTAGAGATAGTGCAAAGGTTTCTCAGGTTTGAGAAAAGCATTGTAATCTTCTCATATTTCTTGACTAATGCAATATATAGATATCTAGGTTTTTATTTGTGGATTTCCCCTGGAAATCATTGTGTAGTGTGTTGATTGAATTCTTTCTCTTGTATGCTTTGTGATTTCGTGATTGTTTATTGGTTTCTACAATTGGTAAAGTAGATTCAAGTCTAATGTTCTAGCAAGTTACAATTAACATTTTTAATCTATAAGGAAATTATATAGGATATGGCTAGAAAGGAGGGTTAATGGGCTGAGGAGGATATTGAGGAGTATAAGACCAAGGAGAGGGTATGGACCATGATGGATGAGTGGAAGGGTACCAAGGTTGGAAAGGCGCATTTTGATTTGGATTATAGGGAAGATAATGTGCACCTTGCATGCCTCATTGATATGGCTAAGGACCTTAGGGCATCCTATGGTTAATGAAGTAGAGTTTCTCTGAACCACTATCTACCCGTTGGTATACAACTTTCAGGCCTAGAAGAGAGGGACATTTATCTATTGCATGGTTTTCCTCAAAAACATAGTAGACTTATATGATGTTCTATGGGAATTCATTTCTAGGATGCCTCTTAGTGCATCTAGGGTGAAAGATAACTAGTGCATAGTATCCATTTGTAGGGAAAAGACTCCCTATCTCATTTTTAATGGCTGACACAGAGGGAGATGAGCTAACCGAACCTTGACTAGACCTACCATTTTTCCCAACAAACTTTGAATTATTCTTGAATATCGTCTTGACGTAATCATAAGGCAGTTGTTAAATGTCTCCTCCAAAAAACATGTTGAGGGTCTCCATTACATCTTCCTTGATCCCTCAGAGAAGTACTAGCTTGAGTGACTCAGGGTCAAGGGTACAGTTAGCCCTCATATAGTTGTGTTGGAATATTTTCTCATAGTCTTCTAAGGATTCATTTGGTCCTAGGGTCATCCTAAATATTTCATCTTTTGTTTCTTTAGACCTACAGTAATCCCCGTACTTCTCATTAAAGTTTGGTTGCATTTGCACCTAGGTAGTAATGTTACCTCTAGGTAAGATCATAAACCAACACAATGCTCCAACTTTGAGGATGGATAGAAACAACTTCGATTTTTTTCATTAGAGGAATAGTCATAGGTGTTACATAGTATTTTGTCATCGTCCCTGCAATCCCCATCCTGCACATTGGAGGACCATTTCAGTGATCCTTGTGTACTTGGCATACATTTCCATAAATGTCATTGCATCCCTTGGCATGTCAGGAATATAATCTCTGTTGATAATTCCTCAATAAAACCTTCATAAACCTATATTTTTGGGTTGATGCTGGTAGAAAGTTATGGCCTCGTTCCCATGAAGAAATTAACACTGGGACTCATGCCCTTTTGCGCTCTGTCTCAAAAGGGCGCCCACGTCAAGCTGCTTTTGGAAAGTTTTTTAAAATATAAATGAAGCTTCCATGCTCTAACAACTTTGTGAGTGAATTCATGATGGTTTGTTCGACTGGATCAAGTCAAGTTTCTCCCTTTGGCCCATTAGTTCCTACAAATGTGCAACTCCCCAAAATGATAGACCTCTCCTCCACCTTATGTGGATCCCAAAATCCTCCTCCTCTCCTATAAATTATTCCTCCTCACATTGATTCAACTAGCTAAACAATCATTAGATATAGCTGGTGTGTTGAAGAAAGTAGAGAAAAATCAATTTTTGAGAGAGAGTTTAAGCCCATTGCCTCATTGAGTCGAATGTCAAATGAATGCTTGAGACGTGCCCTACTGAACCTGTCAAAGGAGATATGAAACATCAAGGCATAAGGTTGTAAAATTATTTTTCATATATATCAATAATACATGACTGGTTATTGGTTCCAACTTTGTTCCCATTTATATTCAAAGTGTTTAGCTCTCCTTGACTAGTTGAATAACTATAGATGAATGTATATGGTTGTATGATATCATATTTTGTTTGATCTTTTGAGCAGGCACATGAACCTCATCACCAACAAGGTGCGAGGTGTGAGGACAAAGATCGAAGGATCACTGCTGCGTACCACAATAAAATAATTGGACTAAGGTAGGATATCTATTCCAGTCCATATTTCATTAAGTAGGAATTTAAGAATTCAACATGTTCCCTTGTTGCTAGACCCACCCTAGGGCTAGAGGGATCACCTCTGTCTACAGAGGGGATTTTCCTTCTCAAAAAGTTGGCAACCATACTGGGGATCAGTGTGTCTTTCGTCTCTCGTTGTTTGTTTTGGAAGTTGCTTGTTTGTCAAAATTTGGTCGTATTGTTATTTATCTACTTTTTTTTGCTCATATGACTATTTCAAGTCATTTCACCCATTCTCAGAGTGATAAGCCTGGTCTTTCCTCAGTTTCCTTTCCTCCTTTATTTGGTTTCCTTACTCGGTGCTACTATTTTCCTGACAGTTGCTCTGATTGGTGTGGGTTTCCTTTGTTTCAAGTGTGATTTCCCTTTTTCAACACAGATTACTGTTGAACAATCGCGCTAAATTCTATAGGTTTGGGTTTAGGCCTCTTTCTTGAGTTTTCTAGTGCATCTTACCCTCTAGATTGGTTTTTCTCCCTGAATTAATCCTCTTGGATTGGTTTTGACTTCCTTGTCTCATTCTTTCTAGTTGATTATCTCTCATCTGTTCAGTGTGGCTTTGTCATCCTAGGGTTTCTAGGTGTCTTTGATTGCTTGTTCGGACACATGTTCACTGAGTCTTTGAGTTGTGTATGAGTGAGTTTAGTCATTTTTCTTTTCAGCCTATTGTCTGATTGCTTGGTCATTTCTTTTGATTCTAAGTGTTGTAGGATTGTTGAATTTTCATCCTGTTATTCGTTTGACCCTCCATCTACCACCCTGAGCATAGATCACATTGCTCATTGAGTCGATTTGAAAGTCCTTTCTCTACATGAAGGAATGCCTGTCTGGTTTTGAGTGTGTTCTATATTCTCTTTGGATTGGTCTCTTTGAGTTTTGATCATTTCATTCGAGTTGCTCAAAGATAGTGCTCGTTTTGTCCTTTTAGTGTAACATTGCATTATTGCTTCTCATTCATATAAAAGAACAAAATTTTCATTTTGTTATCACCATTAAAAAAATTTCTAAACTCTGAAAGTTTACCTTTTCTATTCATGGTGTCAAATAGGTCTTGAGTCATTTTATTTAAAAAAAAAAGGGTAAGTGATAGGTTTAGAAGTCTTAAAAAGCTAGTTTTCATTTCCAAATAAGGTCTTTAAGTCTCATTTCATGGTTAAAAAGTCCCATCATTCATTTAGAAGTCATATTTTTAACCTTTGCAAAAATCCTCTGCAATTAGCCACAAAACTGCAGTTTCGTAGCGCAGTCTGTTCAAAAACTCAATTTTGCGCTACGAAAGCGCTGCTACTTTCGTAGCACATATCGCCAAAATTGCACTAGGTGCGCTACGAAAGTGCGGATTCATACGAAGGTCATGTCAAAACATAAAAACTGTCAGAATCCATTAGGTTTTCATACAATGACATCATTTTGAGTCAGTTAGGGGTCATTTCCAAAACGTGTAACCATTCATACTCATCATTGCAATCGTAGAGGTGTCATTTATGAAAAGAAGTTTCAATTTTGAAAGGCTGATATGTGTTACTCACTCTAGTTTTCATAACAAATGGTGAAACATATATGTTTCAAGTTCTAAGCTTATGGTCATCTTACACCAAATATATTATTATCTACCATCAAGCGAGGCTGATCATTAAATTCTGAAGGAAGCATACACAAATTTCTGAAGGCAAGAATGACAGAGGAGAAAAAGAATCACAGGTCAGGGAATTGCTTGAGGTCAGAACCTGAAAGCACATGAGTTATAGTTAAAGAAAAAACAATGTTAGAGGCTTTCAGAAAGGCAGGATGTTTGAAATTTTGTGAAAAGATGCAGGGAGGACACAATTAGGTAACAAAATAATTTTCTTTGCATTTCAGTGGTTCAAATACAAAGATTGGAATCTTGAATTTGTCAGTAACTCCTAAGACTATAACTCTAGTAACTGAGATACCTAGAGCATAGGAAACATGGTTTAAGGGTTTCAGATTTTACATGGAGGCATGCAAGATGTTTTTAAAGCTAGAATTTACAGAGATGGATTTAAATAATGCAATTCCCAGAAGCTGCATTAAAGATAGCTATGCTAATTTACTCTTCAATATCCAGAGGTATTTCACATGCGAGGGTAGGTATCATAAAGTTTATTCCTTCCATTTCAAATTTATATTACACTTTACATGTATGATATATTTAGATTTTCCATTTTTCCTGTATAGAAGCATTGCTAAGATGACAGATAAGGCTCAAGTGAAATCTGAAGGATGTGAAACATCTCTATTTCACCATGGTTTAATCAAACTGATGGTCTTGAATGAACTCCAAAATATTAATAGATATTGGTCATATTTCCTATTTTTATGTGGATTTGGAATAGAAGCTCAAACTCCAGTCAAAAATCCTAAGGCAAAAGAATCTCTACCAGAAGAATCCAACAAACCTGTAGTTGCAAGGAAAAAAAGGTTTGTGAAATTGAAGCCTAGGAAAAAGGTAAAATAATAGGTAGAAAAGACACCAGTTGTCATTGCAGAAACTCCTCCACCTGCAAAATAGAGGTTGCAAGAAATTGAAGAAACTAAATAGAAAGAGACAACTGGTAAACAAATTCTACAGAGACTGACTAGGAGTCAAGTTGCAAAAGCCAAAGGGAAAACAGTGCTTTCAGAAACAAGTGACCGTCCAGGTTTGAAAGGGAACTTAGATGATATTTTGCAAGAAATAGACATATAAGAATCTCCTTTAGTACAAGTTGAATTCATAAGAATTGATCAAGGTAAACAGAAAAAGATGAAGTCATCTAAGAAGCTAGAGTTCAAAGATGAAGATGCAACATTTGTCTTCAAGGCCAGGAAGCCTTCAACTAGACATTCAAAGAGGATATAAGAGCTTAATGCAGAGTTTGAGAAAACAAATGAAGCATCCACTGTTTGTGAAGAATTAATAGATCTTTCGTCACCTATATCAGAAAATTCCAAAAACATAGTATTCTCAACACAAAAAGTAAAAATCAGTTATGAAGAGATGGAGGAAAAATTAAAATCAGAAAATCATGAAATTTCCAGGTTAAAGAAAAGAGCTAGAAAGCATTCCATTGAAAAAACAAGTTTCAAGAGAATGAAAGCCCTTTGGGAGGGTGAAAAGGTTTCTAGACCAGAAATACCTAGCTGTGAGGAACAATTTTTCACTTGGACTGTACCAAACATAAAAGAAGCAAAATTTGTGAGAGTTATGAATACTCATTTGAGAGCTAGCAACGGGAGGTTAAGAAGAAAATTTGAAGACGTGGATATTCAGCTAACAATATCTCAAGAAAAGTCAAAGGAACAGTGAAATAGAGTAATGGAACAGTGTAGAAAAATGATCAATTTATAAGTCAATATTTTATTAAGGTGAAGACAAAATTTGATGAAGGTCATATTTTTGAGGTTAATTTACTATGTTTTTTGAGATAATATGAGCCCTTATGAAGTTTAACTATGCCTAACTTACAAATTTTGAACACTGTTTTGAAAATCAACTTGCACAACAATTTCGTAGCACGCTACGAAACTGCTGAAGAAGTCTTTTGCACATTTAAATATAAATTTTGGAGGAAAGTTTGATGAGATTTTGGTTTAAATCTATTGGTGGAAGCATGGATATAATAGATAGAGGTTCTAATGAAGAAAATACGTGAAAATATGATTAAAAGGAAAGGTTTTACATCGAGCTACAAAATGTGCTACGAAAACAAGCTACTTTCGTAGCGCAGGCTTATTTTATACCCTTTTACATCATTTGAGAGATGGTTTCTACACAAATATAAGATTAAATGCTTTATGGGAATATTTAGAAAATATGACACATGTGAAACTGATCCATCAAATGATCAAAGTGCTCGAAACTGACAATGAAAGTTAAGGGCTGAAAAGTAGGAAACATGTTTCCTAATTTTTAGGACAGTTTTGTCATCATCAGCAGGGTCACATCAAGGTTGAATACAACATCAAAGTTCGAACTCATGGGATTTTAGCTGGAAAAGGATGAATTAAAGACTAGATAAGGTTGTTAGAATCATATTTAGGAGTTTTAGTCCTATTAGAACTAGGACTTTTCAAAGGTAGTATAGCTGTCATTTTGTAATTAATAGCATGTTTCTAGATTAGGAAAGGTGTCAAAGCATGGGAATTCGAATTCTATAGTGGAGGATGAAAGAATCCTATATTGCAAATGTTCCATATGAGCATGGGGTCGAATTGTGCCAGGGTTGGGCATTTTCATTAGCAATAGACTGTGTTATTGTCTGTCACTGTGTCGTTTTCAACTTAATATAGAGATATGTTTTGACAACTCAAGATTCATAAGGGGTGTATGTTTATCATTGTTCTATGGCCTTCCTTAATTATCTATTTGCAGTAGTATTTGTATGTGATACTTAGAATTCATTTGACAATGCTCTAACTTCCTTTACATGCAAATAGATTGTGTTTTTCACTATGTGATTGTTTTATTCATTTACCTAGACTCCAAATTCCTTGACTTCCATGCTTAATATACTGTGATGTTTTGTTGAAGATTATCTTGACTCCATGGCCCAATGAAAGTTTTATAATCTGTGATACAACTAGTTATACCATTTTATCTTTTTATCTTAGAGTTAGCCATCTATCCATTAAACAAAAATCATAAACGTTTAAGAGAGCCCTCTTAGGTTGAGGAGGCTAAGCCTAAGCCAAAATATTGGTCTGAAAGAGTTACATAAAGTTTACTTGACGAGAAGCCTATCAGGGTCAGATTTTGTGATAACATTTTGGTGCGTCTGCTAGGAGACTGAAGATTACTCATTCCTGAAATCATGAAGATGAACTTCTGAAGGTAGCAGGAGCTCAGAAATATTTTCGAGGCTACATCTACCTTGGTGAATCCATATAATTTCAAAATTTCAAAGGTAGCTTCGAGAAGGAGATACACACGGAGCAATCCTGATCCCAATCCACCTACCACTATGGACAATCCAAACACTATTCCAAGAGGCAGTAAAAGAATTTCAGAAACATCAGGTACTCCATCTCATTCGAAATATTGGTCCTATGAAATATTAAGAAGTCCTGAAGACAAAAGAGTTGATGATAAAATTCATGAAGTGTTGTTTAGATCAGAAAGTGAAAAGGAACTCATTGATATTATCTTAGACTTGCATAAGAGAGGAATTGACACTTCATCCCTAGTAACACAAGAAGACAAAGAATAATTTTGGGAAGTTGTTACCTCTGAGCTGTTGTTAGAAAAAGAGTCTTTAGATAAACTGAAAGAACTTGACCCTTTTGAAGTCTTGCTGAAATCTAAAGTTGGTTTACCCCATCCAAATTGGAGCTCAATTTTTAGTGGCTTACAAAAACCAAATAGCCCTTCTCATATCATTTCTTCATCTTATGTTTCTACCATTCCTAAAACTATTGTTCATCCTTTAAACATGGTTGGTCCTGCTAGGTATCCTCCACTTGTCCTTCCTGTTGTTTTACACGATCTCCCTAGTAAATATGCTACTAGGATTCAAACTTGGGGAAGCGATGAAGAACTCACAGCAGAGCAACATGTAGATCAATTTAATGATTTTATAGATAGAGAAGAGGTTGATGATGAAGATGTGAAGTTGATATTATTTTCACAAATTTTTACCGGTGATGTTAGAAAATGGTTTAAAGCTCTCAAACCGGGAAGTATTCGAACTTGGGATGAGTTTGAAGATAAATTTATGAGAAAATGGGGAAACAGAACCAATCCAGTTCAAGCACTTACTGAATACAAAAGTATTAGAAGGTTAGTTGGTGAATTTGTCCAAAAATTTTCAAAAAGGTTTAATAAATTTTTTGATTCAATTCCAGCTCATTTGAAACCTCCAGAAGCCTTAGCACAAATGAGATATGTTGAAGCGTTTGACTATGAATTTTCCATCTTGTTGAGAGAAAGAGAATCACCTACACTTGCTGAAATGAAAAATGATGTAGTAAAGGTAGAGGTAAACATGATAGCTGCTAAAATGTCAAAAATGGGAAAAACTAAATTGAAAGAAGAAGAGAAACCTTCAATGATGAAAACTATGGAGAAGTTGATGGATAGGTTGGCTCTTGGAAACACTTCTACTCCTCCTGTGCCACATGAACCTCAATTTAGAAATCCTCAGTTCAGGAGACCTCAAAATCAACAAGTTGATCCTCCCACGAGACCTCCTTTTCAGCAGAATTTGGTAGATGAAGAAGATGAGCCTGAAATTCCTGAAGAATTTATTCATTGTATTGACAAAGAAATGTCAGGAATTTTCTTGGCTAAATAAGAGCATGATGAGTCAGATTTGGTCAATCAAGGAAAAGAACCATCAGACTATTTATGGGGTATCAACATGCTATTTTTGAAATGCAAAAACAATACAATCTCAGAAACAGAAATGTACCTATTATTGCAAACAAAAATCAGCCCAAGAAAGATATTCCAAAGGTTGCTGAAGTAAAAAAGGATACTCCAAAGATTGCTGAAGGTAAGAAAGACACTTCACTTGGTAAGAAAGACACTCCACTTCCTCCTCCTATCAAAGAAGCTGAAAAATATGTTTTTGTTTTCAAACTTGAGAATGGAATTTCAAAGATTAAAATATCAGTCCCATTTGGCGAGATTCTCAAGGTGAATGAATATGGAAGAAAAATTCTTAAGATGTTAAATTCACAACCAGGAGCTGCTGATATTTTGAATATTCAAGAAGACAATCCCACTATATATTTGGGTCCAAGGCTAGAAGATGAACAAAATGAAGAAGTTCCTCCTTTTTATGTGAGCATTAGCATTCATGACATGAATTTACATAATGCTATGTTATATTCAGGGGCTTCTCATAATATTATGCCCAAAGTAATCATGGAAAGGATGGGGTTAGAAATAACAAGACCATATAAAGATTTGTTTTCTTTTGATTCAAAAAGAGTTCAATGCATTGGTTTAATTAAGGATGTTGTTGTTGGTCTAACGCAAATCGCTGCAAAGATAGTTGTTATGGACATTGTAGTGGCTGACATACTGCCAAATTTTGGTATGTTATTGTCAAGATCATGGGCAACAAAAATCAAAGGCACAATGCAGATATGCTACTATTCCTATTTTTGGTGAGAAAAGGAGATTGTATCAAGAGACTAGAATGGCTTACATGGTGAGTAGTAAAGACAAACCTCAAAACTTTCCAATTAATGCCTTTGATACCGAACTTGGATCTGCTATTATTTTCAATGAGTCAACTGATAGTGTTGAGCAAGGAATAAAAGCAGAAAATCAACACTCTGAAATTCAACAGCTCGAAAATCAGCAAACAGAAAATCAACAAGTAAATGATGAAGAGATGAAATAATGGTGGTCATTGTATTTTTATGGATCAAAAAGAAAAGAAGGGGCAGGAGCAGGGATTTGGATTACAAGTCCAAGTGATGAAAGTAAGTTTTACTCCTATAAACTGAACTTTGAATGCACAAACAAAATGGCTGAATATGAATGTTTGATTTTGGGTCTAGATGTTTTGAAAAGAACGAAGGCTTAAAATATTTCTGTTTTTGGAGATTCTGAATTAGTTATTAGACAAGTTGAGGATGTTTATCAAACGAAGGATGTAAGGATGAGAGCATACAAAAATCTCGTTTTAGACATGTTGGAGAATTTTCAAGCCTATTATTTCATTGTCAAAACTAGAGACCAAAACTCCATTGTGGATTCTCTTGCTGTCTCTCTAAGTCTTTTCATCATTCCTATACATTCTACTGAAAAATATGAGATTGAAGTTCGTCATAGACTAGCTATACTAGACAATATCACCAATTGGAAATTTTTTGAAGATGATCAACAGGTAAAGAATTTTATTGAGCTGAAAGAAGAATTTGAAAATACACAAGTAGATAAACAAAACATGATTTTTGAGTCTAAAGGGAATTCTAAAGTTTTTCAACTAAATAATAATTCAATACCAAAAGGTCTCATTCCCCTTGAGAAGATTTTTTATCAGAATGATGTTTTCAAATCACCAAAGATACAAGCTGATGAAGAGGAAGTAGAGAGCTGTAATCTTGGTACAATAGCTTTGCCTAAAATGATCAAAATTTCAAAGTTTCTTTCTGCTGATATGAAATAAAAATATATTAAGATGATGAAGAGGTTTATTGATGTATTTTCTTGGAATTATGTTGATTTAAAGGAGTATGATCCTTCCATTATTCAACATACTATTCCTATCAAAGAAAATGAAATACCTTTCAAGAAGAAATTGAGGAGGATTAATCCCCTTAGTATGCCACTGATTGAAAAAGAGATTAAGAAGCTCTTTGATGCTAAAATCATTGTCCCAATCAGATTTTCAAATTGGATTGAGAATTTGGTACCAGTTAGAAAGAAGATTGGAGAAATCAGAATATATATTGACTTTAGAAATCTGAACAAGGCTTCACTAAAGGACAACTATCCCCTTCCAAAGATGGATTCAATTCTGAAAAATATTGTTGGTTCTCAAAGAATGTCTATGCTTGATGGTTTTTTAGGTTATAATCAGATTCTTGTACATTCGGATGATCAGGAAAAAACAACCTTCACAACACCATGGGGTACATTCATGTACGCCAAGATTCATTTTGGTCTCATGAATGCGGGAGCCACTTTTCAAAGAGAAATGGACATTGATTTCTCTGAATAAAAGGACAAAACAGTGGTTTTTTATCTTGATGATATTACAGTATTTTCAAATAAAGAAGAAGATCATTTGAAACATCTAGAAAAAATTCTGCTGAAATGTAGAAGATTTGGTATCTCTCTTAATCCTACCAAAAGAATTTTTGCTTTAACTACAAGAAAATTACTTGGTCATATTATTTCTGAAGATGGAATTAGGATTGATCCTAACAGAGTTAATGCAATTCAAAAGGTAGATCTGCCTAGAAATAGGAAAGAGATCTAATCATTTCTTGGAAAAGTGAATTTTTTTAGGCGATTTATTCCTAACTTTGCTGAGATTTTAAAAGATATAACAAGGATGTTAAAGAAATGAGTTGATATTAAATGGATAGTAGAAGCAAAACATTCTTTCGAAGAAATCAAGAAGGCACTCACACAAGCACCGGTACTCATCAGTCCAGATTTTTCCAAAGAATTTTTGGTTTTTAATTTTGCTTCAGAAAATACTATTGCCGGAGTTTTTCTACAAAAAGGAAAGCAAGGTACTAAACAACCTATTTCTTTCTTTAGTATAACATTAGAAAATGTTGAGATGAAGTATAATATTCTAGAAAAGTAGGCCTATGCCTTGGTGAAAGCTCTCAAAGATTTCAGAATTTACATTCTTCATTCTCACATTGTGGCATTTGTTCCAAGTACTGTAGTAAAAGACATCCTAACTCAAGCCAACCCCGATGGAAAGAGGGGAAAATGGATTGATAAATTGTTGGAATATAAAATAGACATTAAAACAACAAAGTTAGTAAAGGGACAAGGCTTGGAAAAATTAATGACACTATCAAACTTGGATTGTCTTGATATAAATCTGAATGCAAAAATATCAGAAATTTGTGATGATAACGAGGAATTAGTCCCTATTGAAGAGAAGTACATTACTTTAGATTGGTATAAAGAGGTGGTTTTTTTCCTACAGCATCACAAAGCTCTCGTTGATCTAACAAAGTCCAAAGCAAGGTTTGTTAAGCTGAAATATTTGAGATATTTATATTTGACATAAATCTGTTTTGGAAGGATACCGGTGGAATTTTGCTAAACTACTTGCTGGAAGAAGAAGCTGAAAAAGTAATTGAAGAATTCCATAAATGGGATTGTGGAGGTCACCATTATTGGAAGGATACAACAAATAAAATTCTAAGAGCAGGATATTTTTTGCCAACAATGTTTAAAGACATTTACAAAAGAATTGTTGCATGCCATGAATGCCAAATTTTTGAAGGAAGAGGAAAGCCTGTGCCTTTGCCTTTGGTTCCTATCTATGTGGAAGCACCTTTTTAGCAGTGGGGATTAGAATTTATTGGAGAGATACATCCATCATCATCAGGATAGCATCACTGGATTTTCACACCAACAGATTACTTCACCAAATGGATAGAAGCAATCCCAACAAGGCAAGCTAATGATTTTGTAATTATTTATTTTCTATAGAATAATATCTTGTCTAGATTTGGTTGCCCCATGAAGATTATAACAGATAATACTCAAGCATTCAAGTCTAAGAAAATGATCAATTTCTGTCATCAATACCATATCACTCTTGGCCATTCTACAACATACTATCTGCAAGGAAATGGTCTTGCTGAATCATCAAATAAGAGCATTGTAAGGATCATTAAAAAGGTATTGTAGGAGAACAAGAAAGCTTGGAATCTGAAGCTGAAGTATGCCTTATGAGCTAATAGAATATGCCTTATGGGCTAATAGAATATGCACAAAGAGGTCAATTGGCACTTCACCATATGAATTAGTGTATGGTGCCGAAGCTACTTTCCCAACATCACTAGGGGTACCTGTCATGAAACTAATTCAAGGACTTGAAGAGGAACCAAATGCCATTTAGAGGAGGATTAATCAGCTAATAGCTTTATAGGAGAAGATAAATGAAGTTTATGATAGCCATCATCATGCTCAAAATAGAATTAAAAGTACATTAGACAAGAAGATAAAAGAAGAAAGTTTCCAAATACAAGACAAAGTGATGAAATGGGAGGCCAAAATTGAGGAAATGGGAAAACATGGTAAGTTTTAGAATTTATGGAAGGGTCCTTTCAATATATCTTCTTTTCATGGGAACAACACTTAAATATTGCAGGAAATTGATGGAGGATCATATGCTGGAGGCCCTGTTAATGGCAGGTTCCTAAAGCATTATACTTGCTGAAGTTTGATAAATCTCTCATGACATTATACATATTTCATCTTTGCCAGTTTTATTGCTAATAATGACAAGCTGAATCAGAGAGCTTGAGCCTGAGGTGAAGGCCATTAGAGTTTGAAAGAGATGCTTGTCAACTCAATTTTTTTTTTTTTTTTTTTTTAACAAAAAAATGGATAGTAGCATTGGAACTAAAGGTTCTTAATGTACCACAGGGGCACATTATCCCAAGTGGAGCCACTGTTATCACCACAAAAATATTTTCTAAACTCTAAAATTTTACCTTTTTCTAGTCATGGTGTCAAATAGGTCTTGAGTCATTTCATTTAAAAAAAAGGGTAAGTGATAGGTTTAGAAGTCTTAAAAATTTAGTTTTCATTTCCAAATAAGGTCTTTAAGTCTCATTTCATGGTTAAAAAGTCCCATCATTCATTTAGAATTCATGTTTTTAAAATTTGAAAAAATCCTCTCCAATTAGCCACAAAACTGCATTTTCGTAGCGCGGTCAGTTCAAAAACTCAGTTTTGCGCTACAAAAGTGCTGCTACTTTCGTAGCACATATCGCAAAAATTGCACTAGGTGCGCTACGAAAGTGCGGATTCGTAGGAAGGTCATGTAAAAACATAAAAACTATTAGAATCTGTTAGGTTTTCATACAATGACATCATTGTGAGTTAGTTAGGGGTCATTTCCAAAATGTGTAACCATTCATACTCATCATCGCAATCATAGAGGTGGCATTTATGAAAAGAAGTTTCAAGTTTGAAAGGTTGATATTCGTTACTCACTCTAGTTTTCATAACAAACAGTGAAACATATCTGTTTCAAGTTCTAAGCTTATGGTCATCTTACACCAAAGCTATTCTTATCTACCATCAAGCAAGGCTGATTTCTTTTCATCAAGTGAGGTTGATATTCCTATTAAGCGAGGCTAATCATTAAATTCTTAAGGAAGCCTACAGAAAATTCTGAAGGCAAGAATGACAGAGGAGAAAAAGAATCACAGGTCAAGGCATTGCTTGAGGTCAGAACCTGAAAGCACAGGAGTTCTAGCTAAAGACAAAACAGTGTCAGAGGCTTTCAGAAAGGCAAGATGTTTGAAATTTTGTGAAAAGCTACAGGGAGGACATAGTCAGGTAACAAAATAATTTGCTTTGCATTTCAATGGTTCAAATACAAATATTGGAATCTTGAATTTGTCAGTAACTCCTAAGACTATAGCTCTAGTAACTGAGATACTAGAGGACAGGAAACATGGTTTAAGGGTTTCAGATTTGACATGGAGGCATGCAAGATGTTTTTAAAGCTAGAATTCTCAGAGATGGATTTAAATAATGCAATTCCCAGAAGCTGCATTAAAGATAGCTATGCTAATTTACTCTTCAATATCTAGAGGTAATTCACATGCAAGGGACCATATCATCAAGTTTATTCCTACCATTTCAAACTTATATTACACTTTATAGGTATGATATCTTTAGACTTGCCATTTTTCCTGTATAGAAGCATTGCTAAGATGGAAGATAAGGTTCAATTGAAATATGAAGGATGTGAAACATCTCTGTTTCACCATGGTTTAATCAAACTGATGGTCTTGAATGAACTAAAAGATTAATAGAGATTTTTCAACTTTCCTATTTTTATGTGGATTTGGAATAGAATCTCAAACTCCAATCAAAAGTCCTAAGGAAAAAGAATCTCTACCAGCAGAATCCAACAAAACTGTAGTTGCAAGGAAAAAAAGGTTTATGAAATTGAATCCTAGGAAATAGGTAAAAGAACAGGTAGAAAAGAAACCAATTGTCATTGCAGAAACTCCTCCACCTACAAAACAGAGGTTGCAAGAAATTGAAGAAGCTACATAGAAAGAGACAGCTGGTAAACAAATTCTACAGAGAGTAACTAGGAGTCAAGTTGCAAAAGCCAAAGGGAAAATATTGCTTTCAGAAACAAGTGACAGTCGAGGTTTGAAAGGGAACTTAGATGATATTTTGCAAGCAATATACATAGAAGAATCTCCTTTAGTACGAGCTGACTTCATAAGAATTGATCAAGGTAAACAGAAAAAGATGAAGTCATCTAAGATGCTGGAGTTCAAAGATGAAGATGCAACATTGTCTTCAAGGCTAGGAAGCCTTCAACTAGACAGTCAAAGACGATACAAGAGCTTAATGCAGAGGTGGAGAAAACAAATGAAGCATCCACTGTTTGTGAAGAATTAATAGATCTTTCTTCACCTATATCAGAAAATGCCAAAAACAAAGTATTCTCAACACAAACAGTAAAAATCAGTTATGAAGAGATGGAGGAAAAATTAAAATAATAAAATCATGAAATTTCCAGGTTGAAGAAAAGAGCTATAAAGCATGCCATTGAAAAAATAAGTTTCAAGAGAATGAAAGCCCATTGGGAGAGTGAAAAGGTTTCTAGACCAGAAATACCTAGCAGTGAGGAACAATTTTTCACTTGGATTGTACCAGCCATAAAAGAAGAAAAATTTGTGAGAGTTATGAACAATCATTTGAGGGCCATAAATAGGAGGTTAAGAAGACAAGTTGAATACTTGGATATTTAGCTAACAATATCTCAAGAAAAGTCAAAGGAACAGTGAAACAGAGTAATGGAACAGTGCAGAAAAATGATCAATTTATAAGTCAATTTTTTATTAAGGTGAAGACAAAATTTGATGAAGGTCATCTTTTTGAAGTTAAGTTACTATGTTTTTTGAGATAATATTATCCCTTATGAAGTTTAAGTAACCCTAACTTACAAATTTTGAAGACTATTTTGAAAATCAGCTTACACAGCAGTTTCGTAGTGCGCTACGAAATTGCTGAAGAAGTCTTTTGCACATTTAAATATAAATTTTGGAGGGAAGTTTGATGAGCTTTTGGTTTAAATTTGCTGGTGGAAGCATGGATATAACAGATGGAGGTTCTAATGAAGAAAACAGGTGAAAATATGATTAAAAGGAAAGGTTTTACACTGAGCTACAAAATGTGCTACGAAAACAAGCTACTTTCGTAGCATAGGCTTATTTTCTACCCTTTTACATAATTTCGGAGATGGTTTCTACACAACTGGAAGATTAAAGGATTTATGGGAATATTTAGCAAATATGACACATGTGAAACTGATCCATCAAATGATCAAAGTGCTTGAAACTAACAGTGAAAGTTAAGGGCTGAAAATTAGGAAACATGTTTCCTAATTTTTAGGACAATTTTGTCATCATCAGCAGGATCACATCAAGGTTGAAGACAACATCAAAGTTCGAAATCATGGGATTGAAACTGGAAAAGGATGAATTAAAGACTAGATAAGGTTGTTAGAAGCATATTTAGGAGTTTTAGTCCTATTAGAACTAGGACTTTTCAAAGGTAGTATAGCTGTCATTTTGTAATTAATAGCATGCGTCTAGATTAGGAAAGGTGTGAAAGAATGGGAATTCGAATTCTCTAGTGGAGGATGAAAGAATCCTATATTGTAAATGTTCTATATAGAGCATGGGGTCGAATTGTGCTAGGGTTGGGAATTTTCATTAGCAATATACTATGTTATTGTCTGTCACTGTGTCTTTTTCAACTTAATACAGAGATCTATTTTGACAACTCAAGATTCATAAGGAGTGTATGTTTATCATTGTTCTATGGCATTCCTTAATTATCTATTTTCAGTAGTATTTGTTTGTGATAATTAGAATTCATTTGACAATGCTCTAACTTCCTTTACATGCAAATAGACTGTGTTTTTCACTGTGTGACTGTTTTATTCATTTACCTAGACTTCAAATGCCTTGACTTCCATGCTTAACAGATTGTGATGTTTTGTTGAAGATTATCTTAATTCCATGGCTCAATGAAAGTTTGCTAATCTGTGATACAACCAGTTATACCATTTTATCTTTTTATCTTAGAGATAGCCATCTATCCATTAAACAAAAATCATAAAAATTTGAGAGAGCCCTCTCAGGTTGAGGAGGCTAAGCCTCAGCCAAAAGATTGGTCTGAAAGAGTCACATAAAGTCTACTTGATGACCAGCCTATCAGGGTCAGATTTTGTGATAACACATTCTTTCCCTCAAATTGAAAATGAAAAGTACTCTTTTTATTTAGTATATTTATTTCTCATTAAAAGTGAAGAACAAGATAAAATCATTTCATTTTATGTTGTGGTTGTGTTAGTAGCATTAGGAAAAGTTATTCTTGCATTTGATTGATTGATGCTTTGTTGTGAACTTCTATCCCTCTCTTAGCTAGTTGTTCATCGAATCAAAATGATATTCTTTCTCATGTAGTTGTGCATTAGACATTTGAAATTAAATTCGGTCAGGCCTTGAAACTAAAACATAATTTCAAGATAAACTTTAAAATGAACTCAATCAACCTAATGAATCATTGAAAGTTAGCGCTCACATTTAGAGGTCTAGGCTAGTGACGTGTTTCGACATCGTTTAACCTAGTAGCTATCGTTCACCATCTGGAATTAGACAGCACTAGCATGCACTTGTGCTCCCTGCACCATTTCATAAATAAAGGGAGACCCTCATAGGTTACAATCCTTTATCCATAGGAAGCCGAGTCTGCCGCCCTGTAACCATGATACACCAAGCACAACATTCAGGGAGACTGCCTGCTCGTGTGTTAAATCCTTGGTCATTTCTCTTTCATTTGATCACCAAGGTGTATATTTCAGTTCATGGGAGCTTGGTACACCGTCTTTCTTAGAGTTCCTAAGTAGTCATTTTGATCTTTCCGTGACTCTTTAAAATTTTGAAAAGATCATTGAGCACTTGTCCTTTAAATCTCGTCTAAACTAAAAGTGACTAGAGTCACCTTTTGCCCTTTTCTCGACTCTTAAAATATGAAAAGTTAGAGTTTTGTTTTCAGTGTCATAAAATTAATTACCCATGATCACATGCCCATTAAAGTTATTTTCTTGGTTTGTTCATAAGTGATTCCTTAGTGATTGGTCTTAGAGCCTCGAATTGATCATATCTTTTCTCTCCTTCTCTTTGAGACAAAGTCACGGTGGAGGAACCACCTGTTTCACCGTCCTCTTCATTACCTCATAGTGAAGAACCTTCCCCCAGGGTTTCAGTCTGTTTCCACTCGATCCCCCCTGAGGAACCATTTGATATCAATTGAAAACATCTGGATTATTGGGCCTTTTAATAGAAGATCCCCCGTTACCCTCAGAACTTCTTGAGTCACCATTATCTCGTGCTTTACTTGCCACCTCTCATTGCCTTTTCGTTGACAGCATGTCTTCATCTGACATGGATGCCACAAGTCCTATTAGTAGTGAAGAGACTTATGTTTCTACGGGTGAATATCAGTTCCCTCCAGAGAATTTTCCTTATGCCACGAATCAGCGTTCCTCTCAACCTTCAACTCTCTCGGATGGTTATCGTTATTTGGGTCAATTAATATCTGGTGCTACATATTTGTATCAGAATCCGCTATGGTCAAGTACAATGGCTCATTCTGTAGGGTCGTTCACGTCAGGGCCATCATCTTCGATTCCCATTGTTTCTATGATGGTTACGTTTGTTCCAACCCAGCCCACTGTTTGTGTGGCTTCCTCCACACCATCTGTTAGTGTGATTCCATCATTACCGTCATATTTTGTTGTTCATATAACACATCCCAATACTTTCGCGGTGTCTGCTGGGCCCACTATGAGTGGATCACAACCTCACATATCGAGAGTCCTTCAACCTACTGGTAGTGCACATATCTCCTCTAATCCTATTCCACGAGGTCTGTCATATGACCATTATATGTTGGCTATTCAAAATTAAAATTTCCTCCCTCAGGGTTCTCAACATATTTCGACTCAAACCAATCCGCTGCAGTACTATGATGAGTACAGAAATCACATCTATTACTATGGGCCTATCCCACAAGATACATTGTATGTTAAAATTCCACAAATAATGGTTAACCTCAACCAGTTTACGTACCTACAGGGACAAACCTATGGTCCACAAGGAAAACCCTCTTAGGGACAACCTTCGGTCCAATAGGGACAACCCTACGGTCCTGTTGGTCAACCTTATGTTCCTCAGGGGAAAACCTATCCACCTTAGGGACAACCTTTTGTGCAATCGAACCAACCTTACTTTCAGCAAGGCCTATATTTTGTAAAAAAAGGCCAACCCTCCATTTGTCATCCAGGCCAACCTGGTTTTCATGGGCAACCTAGATCATCTCAACCTTCAGGTCAACCTAGTCTTCAGGGGCAACCAGGTGCGCTTCCTTTAGGTCAACCTGTTTAACCTCAGTATCTGTGCCAACCTACACCCTAGGGATAGCCTGTGTAGCCTCAGGGCCAACCTTTCATTCCTTAAGGTCAACCTTCAATGATACAAGGTCCACCCCAATGCATTGCTTACATCCCGCAAAAAAAATCCATATGTTGCTCAAACATGACCTTAGTGGTTCACTCAGAATCACTACCCTAGTCCTCAACCGGTTTATGGGCAGAATTATCAAAATTATAACCCCTATGGAAAAAATCCTTAGGGACAGAACATATGGTCTCAAAATTTCTCCCGCCCCTGTTAGAACCCCAACACTGGTCTCTATCAAAGGCATGCAATGCCTTTCGATCCGAAATTTCCATTCCTTGCTACGTTGGAACTGCTTGATGTGTCGAAGTTAACGAATGATCCCATTCTTCATAATCCATATTGGCCCCCAGTTCCTACCAATATCCCTAGCGATTGTCCCGAATGTGAAGGTAAATCCAGAGAAGACCCCCAGGCACATGTTATGACATACCATATATGGTGTTCCTCTAACTCCTGGGCTGATGATTCGATTCATTTACGTATTTTCCATAGGACTCTCACTGGTGCCACTGCAAAGTGGTACATTGAGCTCTCCCGCGAAATCTTTCAAGATTTCAATTCTCTAGCCATGGAATTTCTCACACACTTTCAGTTACCATCTCGTTATGAAACTGGGATATGCCTCCTAAAATCCTTAAAACATGATTGGGCCACTCATATCTCTGATCATATTCATGAATGGAGGCGACGTTGTCATTTGATAAAGTTTGAAACCCCTTTCAACTTTGAATGATTGGTTCACTACCTCTTTTATCGGTCCGATTTCTAAGGAAATCACTATGGGGGCATGTGTTATTGAGGAACAAGCCATCGCTTGTGTCCAATACCTCGATCTCGTGTACTCTCAATCTGGAATGCTTTATGAACACTTTCCCACTACTCCGCGACATGGAAATTCCAAATCACCAGCGACACCATCCGAAGACGGTATCATTGGTTTTGTGTATCAGACTTCTCGTAAGTCTTCTCCCAATTCTGCGAAGCAAAAATCAACTTCTTCCACCGATACTGCTTCTTAGCCACCTCCCAATCCTGACAAGGCCGGGGAATTGAGTGTCGTCCAGTCCACCCTGGCAGATAAAGCTTCCAAAGGTAAGAAAAATGGTAAAGGAAAGGCCAAAGCCGATACCCAGCAATAGGATTCTCCTAAACCCAATGTTGATGATGGTTCGAAATGTAAACCGAAGTACCCTTGTCTGATATGTGATGATGAGAATTACACTTAGGACTATCCATAATGAGTCGAGGTGAGTCGACTGCTAAAAGGCACCCAAGGAACCCCAACTATTCTTAAAGAACCATTCCCATCGCAACAAACTCAGATGGTGGAGCAACCTCAGTCCTCTGCCCCTTTTGGCTCTTAGGTCTTCATGATGAATGGTGCTACACCCATATTTATTACTACCAGATCAAAAGATTATACTGAACCATTTCAGGCAGTAGGGAAAGATATCGCAGATGATCCTCCTCCTTCACCTGCTTCTAGCCCTCTCCACATTGAAAGGCCCAGTCCTGAGCCCATTTTACAGCCGCCCTCTAAAGGCGTGCTCTGTAAGTCCTCCTATAACCCTAAACGCCCATGCTGCTCAGCATTTCAGTATTGTTGAAGATTTGGCTCAGGCACCATCCGCTATGTCTATGTTGGAGGTGCTTCAAAGTTGTCCGTCACAACGGAAGACTTTGCTATCTGCTATCAGAGGGGTGGACCCTGCCGATTCAAGCCTTATCAATTTTGATTTGGAAAATTTCATTTTGTGTCTCCCTCACCATCTTGCCTTGATTATCCAAGCTAGGATTAATGGTAATAATATCCATCGAGCAGTCATGGATGAAGGTGCATCTACTTGCGTCATGTCTGTTGCATGGTGGAAAACCATTGGTTCTCCGACCCTTAACCAATCTACAAACGTTTTAGAAGCCTTCGATGGAAGGGAATATTTCCCTCTTAGTGTTCTTGCCAGCTTACCTATAACGTTGGAAGGGAAAATGGTTAATGTCGAGGTTGAATTCGTTGATGCCAAGGTCAATTATAATCTTCTCCTTGGTCATAGTTGGACTCATGCCATGGTATGTGTCCTGTCCACTCCCTTTTGTGTTCTTCGATTTCCACATGAAGGAAAGATCATTACTTTCGATCAGTTATCCTTTTTTACTTCCACCTCCTATGAGAGAAATGTTCCATACGTGGACCATATTCCTACACCTTATGAAAGTGTGGGATCGAGACTTTTCAAAGACCCCGCCCTTATGGGTCTCTTTTCTCTTCCTTTGCCTAATATTTCTCAAGTCAATATGATCTCCACGTCTTCTGATCCGTGGATCATCACTTCACCTGAGCAGGTTGATTCGTTTGGTGATGCGATGCCATTAAGCCCGATAGAAATTGATTATTGTGAAGTTATCTCAGCTTCAGCTCCTCCTCCCTCTAATCATACTCCTTTGAGTGTGTCTCTCGACACGTATTCTCAATCCCCTTGGCGCAGTGTTTCACATTATCTTGGTCCCTTGAATGATATGTTTCCAACTGATGAAGCCATTGTGGAAACCATGTCTCTAGAGGATTCTCCTCGGGACAATAGTCATCATCGTTCCTCCTTTCTACATGGCCTTGGATTCATGTCTACTTGTCTTGAGAAATTATCTTCCCAAGCTCCTTCCTATCCACTTCAAATGCCCATCTTGACACATGAAGTTTTTTCTAAAGGTAACATGGGGAAAATTACGAAACGATGCCTGTTAACATCTCCTTCAAATTTGGGGTTGTCGAGAACATCCGTATTTGGTTGACATGTTCTCCTGATGAGATTAAGGTCTATACTAGTCTCTTCCGAGAGTTTTGTGACATTTTTGCTTATTCCTATGAGGAAATTCCCGACATCGATCCGAGTATAGTCATGCAAAAGATCCCTTATCCTAATGTGAAGCCTGTTTGTTAACGTCTTTTTCCTGTGCACCCTAGAAAGGCAGCTGCCATAAAGGGATAAGTTGAAAATTTTCTCAACGCTGGCTCATTTATCTGATCCCCTTGACAGATTGGGTCTCTAACATCATCCTTGTGGATAAAAAGCAGGGTACTATCTAAGTCTATGTGGATTACCACAGCATCAATCGCACTTTTCATAAGGATAACTATCCCACTCCTTTCATCGACCAGATCATTGACGAATGTGCTGGGAGTGAGATCTATTCCCTTATGGATGGGTTCTCTGGTTACAACCAGATCAATATTCTTCTGGATGATCAACATAAGATTGCCTCTATCTGTCCATGGGGCACCTTTGCATATAAGAAGCTCCCTTTTGGTCTTAAGAATGTTGGTGCTACATTCCAACAAGTAATGTCATACACTTTCCATGATATTAAGCACATTGTTCAACCTTACCTCAATGACCTTCCAGCTCATTCCGCTAAGTGTAAGGATCACTCGGTTCATCTCCGTCAAAGTTTTATTCACTGTAGGTGCTACAAAATTTGGATTAATTCTCATAAATGTTTCTTCTGCGTCGATTCTGGCAGACTCCTAGGGTTTCCCGTCTCTAAAGACGGAATTCGTCTCGACCCTCTTAAGGGCGAAGCTATTGTCAATCTCCCCTCCCCTTCCTCTTTACGTCAGCTACAGAGTTTGCAAGGGAAAGCTAATTTCCTACACTGTTTTATACCAAATTATTCTAAAGTAGCTAAAGGATTCACGTGATTGCTTAGGCAAGGCATCCCGTTCCCCTGGAATGAGATTTACCAAAAATATTTGGATGCACTAAAGACATTGCTTGTCAATGCTCCTCTTTTTCATCCACCAAATTATCATCGTGACTATTCACTCTATTTGGCTACCACATTTAGCACTATTTCCATGGTTCTAGTACAGGATGACGATGATGGTTATGAGCACATCATTTATTATTTGAGCCACAATCTTCTCGATACTGAAGCACGTTATGCACATGTCAAGAAATTGGCATTGGTAGCTGTTTAGGTTTTCCAACATTTTCGCTATTATATTTTACTCCACACAATAACCGTGATTTCTAATTGCAACCCCATGACCTATATTTGAATTTGACAATTGCTGGGGGGGAAATACTCAAAGTGGATAGTTATCCTCAAAGAGTTTGATTTGGAGTTCACTACCACCAAATCAAAGAAATCATTGTTTTTGCCGATTTGATCTACTCTTTTCCTTCTGCCTCTTCTCCCTCTGGTTATGAGGAACGCATTCTAGATAAAAATATTTTTCTGATTAACAACCTCGATCCATGGTACAACGATATCATCATTTATCTCCAGACTTCCACCTTTTGGTCTGAGTTGATGAAAGATGCTCGTTGACGTATCTGTCATCATTGGCAACCCTATCACTTAGTTATAGATGCTTTATACCGCATCAGAGTTGATTCTGTTCTCCGTTGGTGTTTGACCCTTGAGGAAGCTGAAAATACCTCAATAATTTCCATTCTGGCGCATGTGGTGGTCAAATGTCTGGGTATGTTAGTGCTCAAAAAATCCTTCGTGCTGGATGTTTTTGGCCTACCATTTTAAAATACTGTATTCTCGCTGCCCGTAAATGTCATGAATGGAAGATTTACTAGCGCAAGATGCGCGCGCCACCTGCTCACCTCCATCCCGTCATTACTATTGGTCCCTTTGCGAAGTGGGACATAGATTTTATGACGTGCAACCCTCACTCAGCTAGGGGGCATGCTTATATTATCGTAGTCGTGTAATACCTCACTAAATGGGGCAGAGCAATGCCTACACTCACAGCTGACGGTAAGATGAATGCACAATTTCTTTTCAATCATGTGATTACCAGGTTTGGTGTCCCTCAAGCCATTGTCACCGACCATGGCTCCCATTTTCACCATTATATGATGGCTGAGTTGAATACTAAGTTGGGTCTGTGTCACGACAGCTCAATGTCATACTACCCCCAGGCCAATGGCCAGGTTGAAGCCGTGAACAAGGTTTTAGTCACCATTCTTCAACGTACGATTGGGATGCACAAGTAAATTTTCCATCTCATGTTGTTTTTAGCTCTCTAGGATTACCAAACCTCGCTGAAGAATGCAATCGGGTTCACCCCATTCCAGATTGTTTATGTTCTGGAATCTACCCTTCTGATTGAATGTGAAATTCCTTCTCTGAAAATAGTTGTCGAATTACTGCCTAATACCTCGCCGGAGGAAGAACATCTTCTATATTTGGAGAGGCTTGATGAAACTCACTGCTTTGCTGCTCTTTTCATAGAAGCATAGAAAAAGTGGGTCAAAGCCCATTTTGACCAGACGGTTTCCCCTCATACTTTCGTGAAGGATACTTAGTCCTCTTGTATGACCAAGCTCATGATAAGCTGGGGGAAGGTAAATTTGAACCCATGTAGCATGAGCCCTACATCGTTAAGTGCATTTTGTAGAACGAGGCCTATGAGATAATTGACTATGAAGGCTATCCCTTGAATCAACCCAGAAATGGGTTGTACCTCAAAAAATATTATGCATGAGTCTCTCGTGCATGTCCTTTTGTACATAAGTGTGTTTTTCATTTTTGTACTATTAGGTTCCCATGGTTTGTTAGATTAGTGAGATCAAATGCACAGGGTAACATCAGACCAGTCTTTGGAGTCCTAGGACCTAGCCTTCCTGGACTCAGAGAGGGATCTCTCTATTTTGTGCAAATAATGTGAACTTGTTTTCTTTTAGGGTTTGATTTAGGCTAGTTGTTAAGTTTAGGGTTTTTTGTTTGTTTTGGTTGGGTAGATGATCAAGTAGAAAAGGTAGAGTTAGGAAATTTTCAAGCCATTGGGATATGGAGTCAATAAAAGTCATGAAAAGTTCAACAATGAATCAGGGTACATCACAGGGAAAATCTAGCATGGTCAAATGGATATTAAAGGTTTTTATGAAATGAAATGAACATCAAGTTTGTGAACAAAGTAAGGAAAAGGGAAATTAAGAATCCTTTGTAAAATACTTTAAACAAGAAGGGACTTCAACACTATTTACCATAAAGAAGTAATCAATAGACAGGGCACACCAATAACTCTTTGATTAAACTCAAGCAAATAAGCACTTTAGACAAACAATCCAATGAAATATAGAAGGCGAGAAACTCATTTCACTTCTAGTGATTTCACCTTCAAGGTTAGAAAACATTTAAGATAAACATATAAATTTAATCAAAGAAGAGGGAACTCCTAAACATAATTTATCATAGCCTTAAATATCTTCAAAACAACTATTCAAGCATGGAAAAAGGGTATGATCGAAACATAGCCTCTTTGGAAAAACCTAATTAGTGGTACTTTAAAGATAGATCTAAAGAACAATGTTTTAGTGGCATCAAACAAGAAGGGATAACCATAAAAAATCTTTGATACCTACTGTATTGAACCATTCATGATATACACAATCATGGGTGGGTCTAGAGAGCAACTAAGGATTCTCTAAACTGACCTAGCAGAGGAAAACATAGAGGCGGTGAAGAACAAACAGAGTTAAGGTGCCTTTGAAAAACATTTCTTAGTCTAAAACCTTTTTCCTACTGTAATATATAAGGATGAAACAACATGCTATATAAGAAAACATGAACTTAATATAGGTACATCACCATTAACAATCTCAAGGATCCTGCAAGCAAGCCTTCTCCATCATCAGTCCAAACAAGCCATTCACAAACTCCACAACACCAATTTCTTCTTCAATCTCCAAAAAACCATATATTTCTCTCAAGAGTCATAAAATGCCAACCTTTTACAATGAGGCCCTCATGCTCTATATATCTAGAAAAGGAGGGAAAAAACCCTATTTAGGGTTTGAAAATTTCAAAAACACTCATAAATGTCATTTATGTCTAAGAGACCATGCAAGGCCCAAGACACAAAATATCTCATGAAATAAATGAAAAAATAAATCTTAGCACCTAATTTTGGGGTGATTTGCCCCAAAA